>CAWUFW010001113.1:1200000-1902500 GCA_963921515.1 Calotriton arnoldi
ACAATGTCTACCCCTACCCTCTCAAAGGGAACCCCAACCACTGGGAGTGGGATTAAGGGGGCCTTTGTAGTGTCACCTAACTTTGCAAGTGACACAGGAGCGACAAAACTCCTTAGTGTCTTCAGACATGTGGGGCCAGTGAAAATGAGGGACAAGCCTGTCCCAAGACTTGCTTTGCCCAAGATGTCCTGCAAAGGGGAATACCATGTGCCAGGGACAGAAGAAAACCCCTGTACTTCTGAGGTAGGACCAACCTCCTGGTGGCACCAGGCTTGGGGTCTCTACTCTCAAAAAACAGGAGCCCATCTTCCCAATAGATCCTATGGGACCCACTGACACTCCCTGCCTCCTCTGCAGCAGCTTGCTGTCTGAGCTGTTCAAGAGAGGGGAAGGACATCTGCTCCAGACTCAAGTCTGCCCTGGAAGGCCCCCCTGCCCCCAAGAACTCTGCCGTGTCAGGCCCAAGTTCCTCTGGGACAGTTCCTTCATAGGGGCTAAGATCATCTCCCTCAGGAGACTGGTCTTCACTGGGTAACTCGGAGGAGGACAATTCCTTACCCTTCCTGCTCCTTCTCCTAGGAGCTAGCTGGTCCATTTTTCCAGGAACCAGAGCTCCCTCAGTGCCTAACTGTTTGGCCTGAGCCCTAGTAACAGCAAATGCACTGGCAGAGATTCCCATAATTTCTGCATGTGTTCTGAACTCCACTTCAGACCAGGCTGAAGGTTCTAAATCATTGCCCAACAGACAGTCCACAGGTAGGTCTGGGGAAACCACAACTCTTTCAGGGCCAGTTAACCCTCCTCAGCTGAGATTTACCAGTGCTAAGGAATGATCAGTCATGACATTGCTTGCATTAGTCACTTGGTAAAGTTGACCAAGTATGATCTGGTCAGGAGACACACGTTTCTCTGTCACCATAGTGACACTGGACCCTGTGTCTCTGTATGCCACAGCTTCCTGACCAATAATCAGAGACTGCTGCCTGTACTTGCCCAAGTTAGTGGGACTTACAAGTAAAGGGGCAAGTTCCATTCCATTGTTACAGACAAGGACAGTCTGAGTGGGTGTTCTGACTAGGCCAGAACCCACTTCAGAACCCAAGGTTAACCCTACTAATCCCTTGGGGGCACTACTACTACTTGTACTGGGTGCCAGGGGCGCTAGTAGCATTATGGGCAGTAGTAGTAGGCCCTTTGGTGTTAGCTTCAGAGCAATTGTCATCCCTTGCTCTTTGGCCTTTCTCCTTACACAGGTAACACCAAGGTATCTTGCCAGAGGAAGAGGAGTTTTGGGACCCACCGCCAGAGGAAGATTTTTGGGGACCTTTTAAAGACTCCTTTTTGTCTTTACTTTTCTCCCCACCCTTCTCTTGGGCCTTAGAAGAATCTTGCTTCTTCTGGTCACCTGTACCACCATTGTTTTTCTGCTGCACCCTGGTGCGGACCCATTTATCTGCCTTCTTTCCCAATTCTTGGGGAGAGATCAAATCAGAGTCCACCAGGTACTGGTGCAGCTGCTGATTTGACCAGTAATTAAGAATGTGCTCCTTCATCAATAACTTGTACAATCCCTCATAGTCATGCACATTACTTCCATGAAGCCAACCTTCCAGAGCCTTAATAGCACTGTCTACAAAGTCAACCCAGTCTTGGGTGTGTGCCTTCTGTGTGTCCTTGAATTTAACCCTGTATTGCTCAGTGGTTAAACCACACCCATTTATGAGGGCACTCTTCAAGACTGAATAGTTGTCAGTAGCTTCCTCTTTGACAGTGAGAAGTTTCTCTGCCTTTGCTAGCAAAGGAGAGCCACAGGATAGTCTCCCACTGCCCTTGAGGGACCTTCTGTACCTTACAGTCCCTCTCCAAAGCAGATATCCATTTATGGATCTCATCCCCCTCCTGGTAAGAAAGGACCATCCTGCTCAGGTTCCTAGTATCAAAAGATTGCTCTCTGACCCTAGGTTCACTAGTGCTGCCACCATGAGACCCTAGTCCTAAATTCTTCCTAACCTTCTGTCTCCTTATCAAGGGCCAACCTGAGCCTAGCTCTCTCCAGTTTGAGCAGGTGGTATTCCTCTCTTTAAGTGTTTGCCCTCTTGCTAGAGATGGAGGTCCCTATGGAAGTATTTGAGACATTGGAAGAGGAAAGTAGGATCTACTTTCATGATTGCCCTCACTTTTTGCTGGTGTTAGTATGTTTTTTTTTGACTAGTCACTAGTCTGAATGGGATCCTGCTAACCAGGACCCCAGTCACTGTGCTTTCTCCCATACTTTGGCTTGGTAAATACTTTTGTACCTCCACAAATGGCTACTGGTGTACCCCTGTAAGTCCCTAGTATATGGTACTGAGGAAATCAGGGCATAGGTACACCGGGGTCTCCCATGGGCCGCAGCTGTATTATGCCGCCCATGAGAGACCACTCAAACTGTGGCCATTGCAGCCTGTGTAAGCTGGTGCTAGCACAATTTACAACAGATGGAGGTTTCCATATATCTGAGGTCACTACACGTAAAACCTATAAGCCACCCCTAGGGCAGGTCTTTGAGTCCTGAAGGCAGGGTGAAAGGTTATAAGTGTGTGAGTGCCCCTGCCTGAGCAGGTCACCCCTAGAAACCCCGGAGTCGATTCTCCAGGCTTTGTAAGTGCGGTCAGCCATTTTGATACATATAGCAGCCATTCGTCATTACACAATGGCTGACTATATAGTGGCTGTGCCAAACCTGGGCATGTTTGGTATCAAACATTTTGGAATCAAACCCCGACACCCTTAACGGTGTTGGAGGTATGATTCCATGCACTGGGGGGCTCCTCCGGGAAGCCCCCAGTACTCTCAGTAACAGCCTTCCAGGGTCTGAAAGCAAGCTAGTGCTGCTGCCGACCCCAGACACGATTCTGCCCTCCTGTTGCTGAGCTGAGCTCGAGCAGGGGAAGGTAGAACAATAGGTTTCCTGTCACAGGGAAATGTGTCCACCTCCCAGACAGGACTTGGTGTATTGGGCTGGGGTGGGGGCGCTTGCCAGCACCACCAGACTGCTTTGAAGAGCACATTTGGTGCCCTCCTTGCATACTCCAGTTTGAGCCAGTTCAGAGAGCCCTTGGCTCCCACTCTTGCGTGAAACTGGACAAAGGACATGGGAGTATCCTCCCCTCTGTCCAGCCCCTCCTCTGGGAGGGATCCCTGAGTTGTCCTAACCCTGTTCTTAGGTTATTAAAGGGCTTACCTGTAGGTTGGTCCTCTCTTTATCATGGGACAAGACTCAAGGCTGAAACCACGTCACTCTTCAACCATCTGGACACTTAGATATCGCCTGGAACCGAGACTGCATCACAGAAGACTCCTGCTGCTCCTGGTCTCCCTGTTCTGCAAGTCTGTGTCATCTGTGTCTGTGCTTCATCCAGGATCTTCAACAGACCTGTGGGCATAAAGGACACCAGAAGTAATCTAATCTGCAGGCACCACAACAAAACTGACCGTCTGCTGCTCCTGACATCCCACGGACTTGGAAAGGCTCAGCAACACAAGTGGTGGTTCTGCAACATGTCCTCTATGCAATTTTAAGGCAAGTATCCCTCGCCAGAACCTCTGGGACCGAACCCCTGTGTACCACGTCGACTTGCCATTGCCAAGGCTTGTTGGCTCTGCTCTCCAGAGATCTTCAGGCTACAAGAAGCTCCAGCCTCCATTATCTCTTCCTGCCAAGATCATCGTCCTTAACGCATCCTCTGCACCGCAGACCTTCATCTTTGGTGAGCTGCTCAAGGTTCTCTTGTAACTCCTGTGCCTTTGGCCTGAGGGTCCTCTTGAGGACCTTCTCTTGCTTCAGTAGGCTCCCCTGCTTGCTCAGGCTCCAGCTCTGCCTCTCCTGCTTGTGGTGAGTCCCTTGGACCTTGCTGGTCCCAACGTTTCAGCTTCTTCGCTTTCTACGCCTGTTGCAGCTGCCAAGGATTGTTGGTGCTCCAGTCGGACATCGACCCCCTGGTTCTCGACTTCCGATGTGGGACAGCTTGTGCACAGCTCCTGGTCTTCCTCAGCATCGCTTAGTCCTCACAGCTGCAGTGACAAGGTCACAGTCATCACGCCTGCATCTTCCAAAATCGTTGGGCACTGCTCTTCCGTGCCTCCTGGTCACCTCCAAGTGACATAGACTCTGTCTCCTCTGCTTGCAGGAAAACAACAAACTATACAACAATCAACCCCTTACCAGATTATTTACATCATTCATTAATTGACAATAAATAATGTCCCACAGAGGAGCAGTTAATTTCTTTTATTATCAAACGGTAAAAATATTTTATCTCTTTTTAAAAAAAATATTATTTATCACATACAGCAAGTTAAACATACACAATATTATTTGAAATTCATATCAGACATGGGAGCCCTAATCTAATGGGGAGAAAACCATATAATTTCGGTACATGTCTCCACAAAAAACATCAACGGACCAAAGAAAGAACATATAATCAAAACTAACAGTGTTACAAAGACTACCAGTGTTACAATACACTCCAACTAAGGACACAATTACAAATAGCACAACATATTTAAAATATACAATACAAAACCAACACAATTGCGCCTGCTTGCAGGTTCTTCTCTTCGAGAGTCTACTTTTGGATTCCACCGGACCACCCTGGAGTATCCACGGGTGGGGTGACTCTACAACCTTCTGTCTTCCACTGGGTTTCTTCATGGTCCACTGGGAAGGGTCCTTCTTCTTCAAAACTGCAACCGCGTCTTTCCCGGTGACTTCTAATGAGTAAGCGGCTGACTTTCCACTCTGCACACAGCCTCCATGGGGTTCCTGGATACTTACCTTGGGTGATTCCTTGTGTCCCCAGCTCTTCTGAGTCTCCTGGTCCAAGTCCCGACTTCGGTGGCAATTTGCATTCCACTTTTTTAGTATATGGTTTGGTCTCCCCTTGGAGACCACTGTGTATTGTGCTTACTTACCTGTTTGCAATTGAAGTATTGTTATGTATTTGTGTTGATATCTCCGGGTAGAAGATATACCAATGTGTTCGTGAGTGTTGTGTAATAAATAGACATATTTTTATATATACACTGTGTTTTTGTTAGTGTTTTTTTAATCTTTTTATTGATTTTTCTTTGCAATACAAACACGAGTCGGTACATCCTTAGCATTTTGCATTTACCATTTGTTGTATAGTACATAATCTTCAATCTATTGCCCCTGGATGGAGTTTTGCCCCACCAGTTCCACCACCGGGTTTGACCTTCCCTCGCAGCCTCCCCCATCTATTCCTACATGACATCATTCAGTAAGCATGCACGTCCCCCTTCCTCAAATCATGACCTTTTGCACATGTGCATTTCCTCTGCATCTCTCAGAGGTCTCTTCCTACTCTCCCTGACTTTGGGCCTCATCTCCTCCCAGCTGTGGGCTCACGGTGGGTGCGTTAACAAATACGCTTTCAAGGGGTCCCATATATCTTTAGGTCTAGAGGTCAGAGGGAGGAGCTCTGCGTAAGTCATGGTTTGCTCCTGCCATAATATTAAATCTTGTAACCAGGTCTGGAATTTGGGAGCACTGCCTCTTCCCCATCTACAGGCAACCCTTCTTTTAGCCAATAAGAGTCCCAGTGCTATGAATTTCCTATATGTCGTCTCAATGTCCGCCGTATAGCCTAGCAGTGCTATGACCGGCGATGCCGGAATGGGGGCTCCTATCATTTCTCCTAACGCCCTCATAACTTGCTGCCAGTAGGTCTTTACAGTATTGCAGTCCCAGGCTAGATGTAAGAAATCTGCCTCCGTCTGTCTGCATCTATCACAGTTGCTATCTTCCCGTATGTGGAATCTGTGTAGTCTAACCGGAGTATAATATAAGCGGTAAAGAAATTTGTAGTGTATAATGCTCAGGCGGCTATTAGCCGATATGTTCCCTGTCTGGTCACAGCAATATCTCCATTGGTGATCTGTGAGAGGTTTGCCCAGGTCTGCCTCCCATCTTTGTTGTGAACCGATGGGGACCTCGGTGAAGGAGGACTGTGTCTGGTGATACAGAAGAGGTACCCCATGTGCCGGGGGGGGGGGGTGTGCTCTGCAATATGGCATGCAGCGGGGCAAGCGTGGGCGGTTCGTCGGGGAATGTGGGCGTGATATGTTTGACACTCTGGCAAAGCCTCACATATAAGAAGAGTTCTAGTGGCGTGGGTTTGTCCCCTTGGAAGAACTGCTCCCTGTTTTTTAAGGTCCCATTAGCATACAAATCTCCCCAGGTGTGTATGTTGACCCTCTGCAACATTCTGGGGCATCCTAGCTCTTGTGTCACCTTGAGGTCTAGATATTGTGAGAGTTGTAGCCTGGGTGAGTAGAGCATGGGCGCCTCTATTCTATGTGCGATTCCCCTCAAGGCCGCCACGGAACAGTCCACTGTGGTGGGATCAGGATCTCTATCTTTGGGTCTGTGCACAATAAAGCCCGTTAATGGGACAGGAGTCATGTATCCCTGCTCAATAGCTAGATGTGGCATGTAGGGAGGAGGGTGGAACCAATACATTGCAAAGCGTGCCTGTGTGCACAGATAATACAATTTCATATCAGGGGCTTCCAATCCTCCCTGCGAGAAGGGCCTTATTAGGGTATCCCATTTAAGTATGGGTTGCGTCCCTCCCCATGCCAATCTAATTAATTGCGTTTGAAGTGATTTAGAGAAGTGCTGGCCAGGATTATATGGTATGTTAAGGAACAGATATAATAATTTAGGAAGTATCACCATTTTCGTTAAGGAGATTCTTCCCGCCATAGAGAGGGGCATGGCAATCCATCTTGTTATCGTGTCTGTGAGGGAAGCCAAGACATTCCCTTATTTGGCCCATCTTAAATCCGTCCTATTTTTGGAGACCCTTATCCCCAAATATTTGTCCTCCTCTGGGCACCAATTGATGAGGTAATCAAGTGTATATTCCTGAGTCGCCTCCATTAGGGGGAATATCGCGTTTTTCCCCAATTAATGGCGATTCCCGAGATCCCTCCAAATGCGGTGATCTTGCGCAGTATGGGGTTCAGACTGATGCATGGTTCTTGCACATAGAGTGTTATATCGTCTGTATAAAGGGACACTAGTATTTGCCTACTGGGGTATAGCATTGCATGGACAAGATGGAGTTGGTGCAGCTTAGCTGCCAGTGGTTCCACTGCTAACGCAAAGAGCAGGGGTAAGAGCAGACACCCCTGTCTCGTTCCTCGCAACCCTGTGAAGGGGTCAGAGCATACCCCGTTAATCAACACCCTCGCCTGCGGCTGTTGATATAGTTGTTTTACCCACGAGAGAAAGCTGAGTGGCATCCCCATGCACCCCAATACCTTCAAAAGGTACCCCCATTCCACTGAATCAAATGCCTTGGTGGCATCTAAGAAAACGCCACCGCCTCTATCTAGGGGTCCACATCCTGCATCAACGAGAAGAGAGTTCTAAGGTTGTGCGATGTCGATCTCCGAGGGATGAACCCTGCCTGGTCAGGAAGCACTGGAGCATTCATTGAGAGGTTCAGTCTGTTAGCAAGCATCTTAGCTAATATTTTAACATCGCAATTGATCAAGGAGAGCGGCCTGTATGACTCACACTTACTCCCTTGTTTCCCAGGCTTCAACAAAGGTAGTATTGTCGCCTCTCTCATTGTGAGGGAGAGGATACCCACTTCCTTAGCTCCCTCGTATACCTGTTTAAGGATCGGAGTCAGCGTGTCTATGTAGGCCTTATAGAAGTCGGCCGGGAGGCCGTCTAATCTGGGGGCTTTACCAGAGCGCAACTGCATCAACGCCGCCTTGATTTCATCCTCTTCGATGTCGGCAGACAGGAACTCCCTCTGTGCGTCCCCAGCCATCCCAGCACCACCTCCTCTAAGTATGTTTCTAGCGGCACGGGTTGTGCCTCTTTGGTTGTATAAAGATCAGTATAGTAGCTGGCGAAAGCGCGCAAGATACTTTTGGAGTCTTTATGTGTGGTGTCCCTATCCTCCTGTATCTCTAATACATAGTTGGAGAAGCGGGGTATCTGATTTGCTCTGCCTGTGCCTTTCCAGGTCTCCCCCGTTCTCCACATCTGCGGGCCTGGAAGTACTTCCCACGGAAAAGGGATTCCCTCTCCGCCGCTTCCCCATATTCAGTCATTTTATCCCTTATATTACTTTTTGTTTATGTCTCGCAACACCCCACCCGCCTTTGCAATACACATGCCTCGTATGGTGACCTTGAAGGCCTCCCATATTGTGGCCATGCGAGGGACCGACCGGGCGTTTCTATGGAAAAAGTCTTGTATTTCTTGCCCTACCTCCTCTCTAAAGGGGACATCCAGTAATGCCGTTGGGTGGAGTTGCCAAGCGGCACATGGCATACAGTCTACTGGTGGAATGTGCGTGATATGCACCGGGGAATGGTTCGAAAAGGTGCGCGCTACTGCCGGGCAAGTGCTACCCAGGGAGCCATCCCCTTCGAGATGATTCAACAATCAAGCTGGGCCCATGAAGAGTGTACTGCAGAGTAATGAGTGCCCTCCTCTAACCGGTGATGGATATGCCTCCATGCATCGATCAGATTGTGTTCCTTTACTATGTTATGTAATTGCCACTGTGTAGCTGTAAAGTGGTGAGGTGGAGGGTTGGATCTATCCTTTTGAGGGTCCCGCATGGTGTTGAAATCTCTCCCCCAAATAACATATGTAGACCCTATATCAAGCACCTTACCCCAAAGAATGTTAAAGAAAGAGGGGTCATCTATGTTTGGGCCATAGCAGCACACGAAGGTGACGGAGTATGTGGCTAGTCTTCCCCACATGATGCTGACGTGTGCCCTGCAATGACCCCGTGGCCACATACGGTGTGCCCTGTTTTATAAGTTTCGGTGTGCCTCCTGCATATGTGGAGCAAGCGGAAAAGCATCTATGTTCCACCCAACGATCTGGGAATCTCGCTCCGGCCCTGCTCCAAAATGTGTCTCTTGTAGCATGGGGATGTGGGTGTCATGCCTCTCTAGATAAGCTAGTATTTGCCTGCGTTTATGCGGGTTACCCAGTCCTCTGATGTTCCAAATTATAAGGTTAAAGCCCTTTATACCCTGCTGGCGTGCCATGAGTAGGATGTCTGACTTATTCCATAGTCTGTCGGTGAGTGTCTTCCCCAGGGGCTACTCCTGACCCGCACTGTATGTGTCTCCATCAAGTGCCTCATACTATACCTTATTAAGGATGTACCGTACCCTCCTCCCCCCTCCCTCTCCAACCTCCCAAACTGGTCAGACAACAAGTTCCCTTCCCCCCCAGAATCTAATCCCTCAAAAGGGCAGACAAGAGGATGCGAGACCCCACTCTCCCCCACCCACAACAACCTCCCCAACTTGTCGGAGAAAAAGTACCCTCCCTCCCAAGAAACACATTTTACTAATGCCACTACGCTTAAGTCTGTCTCAATACCTCCCATGCTTACAGTTCAGGTTCTGTACAAAGATCATGTAATGGCAAAGATATCCTAAAATTCTCTGGCCAAGTAGAAAGTCCCAGATGAGAATTAGAATATGAGAAGTAATACAAAAAAGAAAAGAGGAATGTCTTAACCAACCCAATAGGGTTCACCTTCTGGGGTAGCTGTCTCCAGGGGGCACCGCAGCCAGCCCCCTTGCACAATACTGGAGGGGGGGGGGGGGAGTGCCTGAGTAGTGACACAGTTCTGTCCCATTTCAACCCTAGGGTTCAAGCAAAGAAATTGGGATATGGAGCTGCGGCGAGGAAAAAAACACAATGAGGCGGTCTGCGACGTGGACAGATTGAGCGTATTCCGTCCCCATTCCACAGAACGCCACCCTTAGCCACATAGGTTATAGGATACTTATGTCACTTTTACTCCATATGCCTCCAGAGAGTCCAGGATCATCTCCGAATTTCTGCCACAGATAGAGGTCCTAGTCTTGTTCTGACATCGGTGATTGAGAACATACTGAAGAGCGTCCAGCATCATTGTCTTTTGTAGCTTGGTTGGTGCGCTTCAAAAACTCCTCCACTTGCTGCGGATTAGTGTAGAAATGTTGCTTTCCCTGGTGAGTGATCTGGAGGCGCGCAGGGTACAGCGTGGCATAGTCTATTTGGGCTTGTCTCAGCTTCTTTTTGACTGGCAAGAACTTTTTCCTGGCTTCCTGTACCGCCATTGTAAAGTCAGGATATAGAGCGATGTTGTTCCCCTCGAAGTAAAGTTGTTGCTTCTCCCTGGATAGTCGAAGGGCCACGTCCCTGTAGTTCAATATGCGGGCAACAATCGGCCTCAGCGAGGCTCCTGGGGGGGGGGCAGGGGCCCCAGCATGCGGTGCGCCCTTTCGACTACAAACTGCACGGAGAAAGCTGCAGCACCAAACAGGGTTGTCCACTGTGGATTTTTTTTCCTTTTATCCTTTTAACCTACACTACATGATTAGATCTGGTAAAACAAGATGCTTAACACTCCTCCTGGATAAGCCTGAAGGATGCTCTCCACAGCTACCACTTAGAGAGCTTTCTATGGTTGTCTAAGACCACTAAAATCACCATACGGGTTGTCAGGATTAGTGCAAGGTGCTTCACTTAAATAAGTGTGCACCATATACTAATCCAGCCTCCTGCAGGCCCCTTGGATGCTAAAGCCACCTTCTGCCAACAAATCATAAGGACTGTTCTTGATTCATAAGAATATACAGTAACTGTTACCTTACATTTACAAGGCAGCATGAGGAGTAGAGCCCCCATGAAGCTATGAAGGCCACACTGTATCCGTTGACTCAACAAAGAATTTCTTCTTAAGGATTTGACTTACTGAAATGCATCTTAGCCAAATGCTGTAGGGATTATTATGGAACGATCATCACAGAAGTTGATCACATTTGTATATCATTAAATTGGCTGATGCAGGCAATTGTTCCATGTGCCACTCGGGGTCTGAGCTGACACACAAGTAGATAATTCAATGTAAACTGGCAGCTATGTTCTTTCACCTATACAGAATGACTCAATTAACTGACTGGCAAAATATATTTTTATAAGTCAATTTTGCCATTTTAAAGAAATGGCAAAAATTGCAGTTCAATAGCATTGAGTTACTTTTGATACTCTGGATTTGCATACAACACTTATGTAGAAGTAGTCCTAACATATAGACTGGGACTGCACAGGTATTACATCCATCTGTGGCCACTCATGTGTTTAAGTGGTTTTCTGATGGATCAAATCACTTACCAAGTTGTGATTCCTGTTCGTTAAAGACAAGGTCAGCTTCTGTACCTATGGATTGTAATGATAGATGGTCAATTTTGAAGCGATATGGACAAATTTACCAAGAAAATAGATACTGTAAAAGAGATCTGGGATACAGGCAACAGATTTTCTTACTATAATGTTTTGAATGTGGGTGCAGAGTTGCTGTCATCCCCATGCATGAAGGGCATTTAGTGTTATTTTATCCATTTAATTTTATTAAGTGCCTAAGAAGCAATCTATGAAAGGTCTAACGAGGCAGCCAAGAATGAAGAAGAAGATAAAGTACACAATTAATTACATTGCACCTTTGTGCATGAGTGAGACTCATTTATGTTAAACCATCAAGATACTATGAAGATACACTTAAGCATGTAAACGATATCTCTTTGGTTCGTGTTACCTCTTCAATAGATTAGCATCTTGCTGCAATGTTTATAATCAAAGATGATCCTTGCAATTTGCTTATACATTTAAAAATATATTGAATATAGTTTGTGTCAAAAACACATTTTAATTTGAGATTATTTCCAACAAACAAAAAATTGTTAAAAGCGGACACAGATAAACTTTCTTCTCATTACTGAATTGATGGTGTTGTTACAGATGTAGAGATAGAAATTTAGCATGCAGGAAACTTCAGTAAACAAAGACAACCAATGCCAAATTTGGACACGATTAGCTTCCTTTTCGCAGCCTTTCGTTTCAGACCTTACTGTATGTTGATTAAGGCATACACAGAGAAAGCCTTGAAGCACATGCATTTGGCTTTTTACTTCCTGGCTTAACATTGACACTATTTGCTATCCTACCTCATACAAATGTAACCCTTTTTTTCTATACATCCCCCCTGAAATGAGTGTGCCAATTCACAGCAAAAATGTCAGGAAAGCAGGATATTACACAATTTTGTATAAAAGAATAATTTAGATAATAGTTGATACTAATGAATCTTCTTTTTGGGATTTGGTTTACAACGTTCATGATTAATGTGGCTAAATATGTTTTGCATAAAAAATGAAAACAATATTATTCAAGTGATTTAACCACAAGGCAATATGGACAGTAGTGACACTCAAGGAATTCCATAGAGTATTTGTTTTTTAGTAGGACTAACTAAATATTTTACTGAGCTACTGAGAAAATTTAATTCTGTTAAAGCTTGTTGGTTTCAGGGTCTATAGGACACTTGTGAAATTACATACATTTAATTGATCAAAATGCATACACTGTGATAGTCATACTGTTTACTGTGCCTACTATAAGCAACAATTTCGAAGTGTGATGTAACCAAATGGTTTCCTATACTTGGAGTGGAAGGCACGATAAACAGGTTTGCTATATTGAAGCTCAAAAAGCAGGTTTTGGGCATTTTTACTTAAACAGGTAGTCCATCGAAGGAACATTTTACATAAAAGAGAAGCTTCCCAAATAGCAGTATTTAAAATAAGTGGACACTAAAAGGCTGGATATATAGGAATACAGAGGAGGACAAGGTGCAGCTGACACATTAAATGATGCACAGAGCTTTAATTTGCAGTATCGAACCAAAATACCGAAGTTGGCCGATAGTGGAGACTCACTATCACAGCCATATGCTTTCCTAAAAGGCAAGCTGCAAGTCTTTTGATTAAATGAAATGTGGCCATTAAATACTTAGAAAAGTGCATAAACAAAACTTACCATAAAGACGTGTTCTTTATTATGAAAGAAATTACTTCGGTTGAGCTCTCTTGTGTAGGTAAATACAAGATCTTACTTGAGACCTCTTATAATAAAGAGAGAGTGAAGGCACTGCCTTAACCGCAGACTCCTTGTTCAACTTAGGACGTAAGTTACAAATTTCTTGCACTGGGGAAGGGCACTTGCTTATTTCATCAAAAAATATATCCACAGAGGTCTGAAACGCCACAGTATTACTTGGCCTTGTACTTGTCATTCTGTAGCTTGGGATCCCCGGTGCCCCATCCAGTCTATGACTTCACGGATGCAGAGCTTGTAATTCATCACTTTGATGCTCAGATTTTCCTGTCTTGCAGCTTTAAGAGGCAAGTGTTAAAGGGCACATGTAGAACAAGGGGACATGATATCTGATGAGGCAATCCGAAGGCTCAATGTAGACATAATGAGCCACAATGGATGACCCAGAGAATAAATGCAAGGAATTTACCTGTTTTTATTCAAAACATTAAAGCCTCCTTTAAGCTACCTCCCTAACACTTCTAGTCACATATTGTGCAGAGAATCATATAACATTTGGTCTATTTTGTATGAAGTAGCAGATACTTAACTTTTTAACACAATCTCCAAGCTCAAACCCAGCACGTTTCTTAGATCGCATAGGGGTCGCCCTAGAGGAAGATCTAAGGCTACATTTCCGAACCAACTCGACCAATTTCATATAACAATAATAAAATTGGATCCCAATACTAATCAGACTGTGATTAATCACATACAATAATATTAAAGTAAGTAATGCTCCCAAAGAATTCATATGGAATCACAAAAATGCTCAATAATAGGCTAGACTGGATGGTGAGAAGAGTGCTCAGGGAGATAACCTGTTGAAGGATATGGCTTACCCCACTGGCAATATTTCTGCCTTAAAATACATATTCACTTTATAGGTTGCTTGGAAAAAGTACTTGAATTTTCCATATTCGAAATACTCATGAATAATGAAGTACTGCACTTGAATGTAGAATTTTAGAACACACACACTTGCTTTCTTAAAAAAATCACATTCTCTATGCTGGAGGGAGCGATTTTTGAAGCCATGCTCAGTTAGGTGCGGATATCAAAAGGCACCAATTGTAATTAGAATATTCAGTTTCTGATTACCTTTCATGGACAGAATCCTATGCCATCACTGTTAAGTAATTACCTATACAAGTATAGATCATAGAAATAATGCATTCCATTTTGAGTGATGTTTGTCAAAACTTTGACCCATGTTTTCAGCCTCCAAGTCCAGCTTAACAGTAAATAAAGCATCAAGAATTCAAGAGTATTACCATGGAAAAATATTTTCAACACAGTTATTACTACAAGTTACTTAAACTATATACAACTCTTCAATTACATCCCAGAGACATTTCTGCCTTTTTCTGGGAAAGCACATTTCATTGGCAACTTTATATCCAAAGGAGTAGGGTTAGAGTGCATACAATTGTGCAACATAGATTTGCTATTTAGGTGTTCTTTATCTAAAACATATTTGTTCTTGCCAAGTAGTGGAAGTCTACGTTCAGAGCAGCACATTCGGTCTGTGTCATAGTTTGCTGAATAGGACCCTTGGAAGCTAAAGCCACCTTCTGCCAACACATCATAAGGACTGTTTTAGGTTCATATGAATATACAGTTACTGTTAGTTTACATTTACTAGCCAGCATGAGCAGTAGATCCCCATGGAGCTATGAAGGCCACACTGTATCAGTTGACTCAACAGAGAATTTCTTCTTAAGGATTTGACTTACTAAAATGCATCTTAGCCAAATGATGTAGGGATTATTATGGAACGGTCATCACAGAAGTTGATCACATTTGTATATCATTAAATTGCCTGCTGCAGTCCATTGTTCCATGTGCCACTCAGGGCCTGAGCCAACACACAAGTAGATACTTCAATATCAACTGGCAGATATGTTCTTTCACCTATACTGAATGACTCAATTAACTGATTGGTAAAATATATTTATGAAAGCCAATTTTGCCACTTTTAAGAAATGGCAAAAAATTACAGTTCAATAGCATTGAGTCACTTTTGATGCTCTGGGTTTGCATACAACACTTATGTAGAAGTAGTCCTAACATATAGACAGGGACAGCACAGGTATTATATTCAGCTGTGGACAATCATTTGATTAAGTAGTTTTCTGATGGATCAAATCACTTACCAAGTTGGGATTCCTGTCCTTTAATGATGAGGTCAGCTTCTGTACCTATAGATTGTAATGAAAGATAGTAAATTTTGAAGGCATCTGGACGAATTTACCAGGAAAATAGAAACAGTAAAAACGATCTGGAATACAGGCAACAGATTTTCTTACTATAGTGTTATGAATGTGGGTGCAGAGCTGCTGTGTATGTGGGCGCATCCCAATGTGTGAAGGCATTTAGAGTGATTTTATCCATTTAATTTTATTAAGTGCCTAAGAAGCAGTCTATGAAAGGTCCAAAGATGCAGCCAAGAATGAACAAGAAGATACACAATTAATTACATTGCACCCTTGTGCATGAGTGAGACTAATTTGTGTTAATACATCAAGTTACTATCAAGATACACTTAAGCATGTAAACAATATCTCATAGTTTGTGTTACCTCTTCAATAGATGAGCAGCTTGCTGCAATGTTTATAATCATAGAGGATTCTTGCAATTTGATTATACATGTCACAATATATTGAATGTACTTTGTGTCAAAAACACATTTAAATTTGAGATTTTTCCCAACAAACAAAAAATAGTTAAAAACTGACACAGACAAACTTTCTTCTCATTACTGAATTGGTGTTGTTGTTACAGAGGAAGACATATAAAGTTTGCCTGCAGGAAACTTCTTAAACAATGGCAAATTTGGACACGATAAGCTTCATTTTCACAGTCTTTCGTTTCAGACCTTACTGTATGTTGGTTAAGGCATACAAAGATAATGCCTTGAAGCAAATGCACTTGGCTTTTCTCTCCATGGCTTAACATTGACACCATTTGCTATCCTACTGCATACAAATTGATCCATTATTTTTTTTCTATCCATCCCCACTGAAATGAGTGTGCCAATTCACAACAAAAGTTGCAGCTAAGCAGGATATTACACAGTTTGGATAACAGAATAATATAGATAATTGTTGATACTAATGAAACTTCATTTTGGTATTTGTTTAACACCTTTTATGATTAATGTGGCTAAATATGTTTTGCATAAAAAATGAAAACAATATTATTCAAGTGATTTAACCACTAGGCAATATGGATAGTAGTGATACTCAAGCAATTCCATAGAGTATTTGTTTTTTAGTAGGAATAACTAAATATTTTACTGAGTTCCTGAGAAAATGTAATTGTCTTAAAGCCTGTCGGTTTCAGGATCTATAGCGCAGCAGTGAAATTACATACATTTACTCGATCAAATACACTGTGATATTCATACTCTGTTGAAAGTGCTTACTATAAACAACAATTTCAAAGTGTGATGTAACCAAATGGTTTCCTATACTTCGAGTGGAAAGCACGATAAACAGGTGTGCTATATTAAAGCTAAAAAAGCAGGTTTTGTCCATTTTTACTTAAACAGGTAGTCCATCGAAGGCACATTTTACAGAAAAAGAGAAGCTTCCCAAATAGCGGTATTTAAAATAAGTGGACACTAAAAGGCTGGACACATAGGAATACAGAGGAGGACAAGGTGCAGCTGACACAATAAATGATGCACAGAGGTTTAATTTGCAGTATCCCCAAAAATACTGATGTTGGCCGATAGCGGAGAGTCAGGATCTTAGCCATATATATGTGTTCCAAAAAGCAAGCGCCAAGTTCTTTGTTTAACTGAAATGTGACCATTAAAAACCTAGAACAGCACATAAACAAAATTTACCATAAAGGCATGTTCTTTACTATGACAGAAATGACTTCGGTCCAGCTCTCTTCTGTAGGTAAACACAAGATCTTACTTGAGCCCTCTCATGATAAAGAGAGACTGAAGACACTGCCTTAACTGCAGATTCCTTGTTCAACTTAGGATCTAAGTTACAACTTTCTTGAGCTGGGAAAGGGCACTTGCTTATCACATCAAAATGTAGATCCACAGAGGTCTGAAATGCCACAGTCTTACTTGGTCTTGTACTTGTCATTCTGTAGATTTGGGTCACTGGTGCCCAATCCAGTGAATGACTTCATGGACGCATAGCTCGAAATTCATCATTGTGACGCTCAGATTTTCATGTCTTGCAGCTTCAAGGGTCAAGTATTAAAGGGCACATGTAGAACAAGTGGGCATCTAATCTGATGAGGCCATCTGGAGGCTCAATATAGACATAATGAGCCTCAATGGATGACCCAGAGAATAAATGCAAGGAATGTACCTGTTTTTATTCAAAACTCAAACACATTAAAGCCTCCCTTAAGCTGCCACATCTAACACTTCTGGTCATATATTGTGCAGAAAATCATAGAACATTTGGTCTATTTTGTATGAAGTAGGAGAGACTGAACTTTTTAACAATCTCCAAGCTTAAGCCCAGCGCGTTTCTTAGATCTCATGGGGTCACCCTAGAGCAAGATCTAAGTCCAATTTCCTAAACAACGACCAACCTCATCAACCTAGGGCTCTCGTAATGTATATTTATTAATTTTCCTAAGTAGGACATGTCTGCCTCCCTTTAAGAATTGCTGAACCTAACCCAAAAGATCTTAACTAACTTCTGTCCTCTCTCTGGTCTCAACCTCCTGGCTAGAACCCATGGGAACCTCCAACAGAAACAGCTGTTTTTTCCCCCCCAACTTTATTTAAATTTTGCAGTCATTACAGTCCGACAAGCAGTACATACCATGCATTTACATCTGTGCAAATACTGTTTCAACAAGCCAATAGTTGGTCACATAAAAAACAATGTTGTAGGTTACAACTGTATGACTGTCATCTACACATACCCTTGTGGGTGTGTACAACCCACTGTGCGTGTGCGCCCCACCTGCTGCATTACGGCATGTGACTTGGATGTCTGTCCTGGCGGACCTATTCGTTACCCCACCTGCTGCCCCGTTCTGTTTACCCGATTCCTGTTCTGTTTTGTCCCTCCGGGTCTTCGTCTACAACGAACTTCCGCGCCAAGTATGCCTGGTATGGCCCCCAGATATTTTTGGGTCTACAACGGACCGGAATTAGGGCGTTGTAATTGTCTGACTGTGTAGAACAATAGGCTAGATCTGTATGCCATTCCGATATCATAGGTAGTGGCCCTCGCATCCATCGCATTGCGATTCTACGTTTTGCTAACAGTATGTCTATTGCCGCCAATTTGCGGCCAGACTTGGGTATATCCTTAAAAACAGCTTGTTAGTGAAAAAAATCCTTTGGATGATCAGCAACCTGCTTTCAGCCTAGTGCATTAAAGAAACAGACATATTTGAAATAACTGATCATGCCTTACACATCCTTGATAATAGTGATTCATGCCTATTGAGTCAGTGTGATCTATCAGTGGATCAGTGGCTTTGACATAGTTGACTATGGCACCATATTACAAACGTTGAGAAAACAAATGTGGTTTGAAGCCAGAGTACCAAAATGGTTTGTTTTGCATCTTATAAATTGCTCTGTACAGATTAGGATTGAGGCTTTTCTATTATTTTATTACAAGGAGTATTTCAAGTTTCTAACTAGCTCGTTCTCTCCTACCCCTGTTTTTTGAACCCCTTGGAGACTTCATTAAGCATACACTTTACACCAATATGCCTACAATATACAACAAAATTTTTGTATTACCCTGATGATAATCCTAATCTGCCAAGATACTTGATTACATCCAATACTGGATGACACAACACCACCTAAAATGCACCTGTGACACAGTGAGGGTTTTGCTCATCCCACCTTACCATTCGTTTACACAATTTAAAATTGGCTTGACTTTAGGACATCTTTTTTTTTTAAAGCTTTATTTATCATTTTCACATATATACATTGGTACAATAAGGTCCGCATGGTGCAAGGAAGTTAAAACTTAATATAACATCTTCTGTCCTGTACTGATAGAAAGTACACAAGACTTTTTCTATTACACAGTTATTATGTTCAGAGTAAGAGAAACTCTAATCTTCATCCCATGATGTTCCTGCCTGCAGGAGTATGCTCTGTCTGTGAGCCCACTGAAGTTTGTGCCAGTAAGTATGAACGGAAGGGTTGCCATACGTCAAGTGGTCTGGACGCTGGAGGTTGCAATTGAGCATAAAGATCACTATTAGTGTTGCAGTATGACATGCTGAACATCCAGCCTTTCAACGTCAGTGGGTGTTTACTCCCCCAGTGTAATGCTACCTCGGGCTTTGCCAGCAAAAACGCCAGCGCGCTGAAGCGCCGGGAGGATTTAGGAATGTCTTGTACATATCCTAGTAATGCCTGTAGGGGTGAAGGAGACAAGTTCGTGTCTGTCATGCGAGATAGTTCATTAAACACCCCTGTCCAAAATTGGGCCACCTTGTTGCATGTCCATGCCATGTGTGCAAAATCTGCCATCAGAGTGTTACATCTGGGGCAAGCGTGCGGGCGTGTAGAATCCATTCAGTGCACCCTGGTGGGAGTAATGTAAGCTCGACGTAAAAACTTGTAATGAAGTATTTCGTGTTTGTGATTAAAGGAGACTTTGCGTTTTTGCTCGCAACAGAAGTACCACTGATTGTCTGTGAGTGGTTGTCCCAGGTCCCGCTCCCACGCTAACCGTGTCCCCTCATCCTTAGTTGGGAGCATGGCAATGGCAGCTCTGTACAGTCTGGACATCAGATGTTCCCCGCCACTGTCTTTAATAAGTAGCGTCAATGGGGGGAAGTCCGGGAGTTCTAGGGGGTAGCTTGTGATCAGTGATCGGAGGGCCCTCTGCAAACTGCATAATATAAACTGATCCATGAATGTTGCTTCTCTAAATCTGGCATCTTCCACACGAGAAAATGTGCGTCCACTAGAGAATAAGTCCCTGAATGTCGCTAAACTAAATTTAGATAAGGTGCGTTGAACTGTTTTCTCCTGCGTAATGGGTACCCAGAGATTCCCCACCAGGGGCAGTGCCGAGGAACAAAGAAGTTGCACCCCAGTCGCCCGAGTAAGCTGTTTAGAGGCCCAGCTGGTAGTTGATAAAGTCTGCAGATCCTGTGAATCCTGGGCCAAGCTGGTCGGCAACAGTGCCGACAGAGGGGTGGGGTGGGAAAGGTCCGCCTCTGGTCGTAGGTAAGGGATTCGAGTGTCAGAATGAAACCAGTGCCTCAAAAAGCTACACTGCGCAACCAAGTAATAAATGCGAAAGTTCGGGATCCCGAACCCGCCCCGTTCATATGGCAGTGTGAGTGTGTCCCAACAGACCCTAGGCTGTCTACCCCCCCACACCAGTCGAATTAGATGTGAGCGGAGCGTTGCAAAAAAACTCCTGTACAAAGGAATTGGTATGTTCTGAAAAAGATATAGAAACTGTGGAAGGACGACCATTTTAATCAAGGCTATTCTTCCTGCCATAGTTAGAGGTAATTTCAACCAGTGATCAATCTTGTGGCTCAATTTCTCCATTGCTGGGCCATAATTGAGCTGGAGAATTTGCGACGGGTCTTTATGAATATGAATGCCTAAATATTTAACTGAATCATCACACCACTTTAATGGGAACTACATGATACGTTCGCAGTGGGCCACGGTCAGTGGGAATACCTCTGATTTGGACCAGTTGATGTGCAGGCCTGATAGGGCACTGTATCGAGTGACCTCTCAAAGAATAGGCTCTAGATTATCGTCCGGTTGCCTCACATTGAGAATGATGTTGTCAGCTTATAACGTAATCAAAAGATGGCCCGTCTTAATTAAACTGAATACCCCTATGGGAGTGATTGTCTTGGAGATGGCGTACCAGGGAGTCCATTGCTATTACAAATAGTAACGGGGAGAGCGGGCAGCCCTGGCGGGTCCCCCTCGACAACACGAAGGGGGCCGCCAATGAACCATTTAGTCTCACACGCGCTACCGGCCTCGTGTATAAAAGGGATACCACTGATATGAACATCAGCGGCAGCCCCAGCCTGATCAGTGTGGCACGAAGGAAGGGCCATTCTAACGAGTCAAAAGCCTTTTCGGCGTCCAAGAGGACCCCCGGGCTGGGAGTGTGGGTGCGATCCTGTGGAGGGTGGCGAATAGCGTACGCAAATTTAGTGCAGTGGATCTATGCGAGATGAAACCTGCCTGGGCAGGTGATATCATTTGATCGACGATCAGGGACAATCTGGTAGCCAGCATTTTGGCCAAAATTTTGTAATCAAAATTTAATAAAGAAAGGGGCCTATATGAGCCGCATTGTAGCGGGTCTTTGCCTGCCTTGGGGAGAAGCGTAATAACTGCTTCCCGCAGTGTCGGTGGGAGTTCACCAGAGTCTGTGGCTTCCTGATAAACATCAATTAAGTGAGGGGCCAGTGTTTTCTTGAATGCCTTATAAAAGCTGCCCAAAAATCTGTCGAGACCGGGTGCCTTTGAGCCATCCATGGCTTCTATTGCTTGGACAACATCATCTACTGTGAAGGGTTCAGCCAAGAAGTCCCTGTGCATATCTTCCAGCCAGACCATTGCGACTTCGTCTAGATAACTGTTACTAGCTGAGGTATCTGGGGAGACCTTAGTAGTATATAGGTCCTTGTAATATGCTAATACCCTGTCTTCAATGCCTGCCCAGTCGGAAATAAGCTCGCCATCTTCGCTGGCTAAGCCTGTGATGTAGGTTTGACCCCTGTTAGGCTGTATGAGTCTTACTAGTGTACGCCCTGGGCGTTCACCCTCCCAATACCTCTGTGCTACCGCGTATTTCCCCAGAAAATGGGATTCTCGTTCTGCCGCTTCCTGAAATTCGGCTAGTAATGCCGCGCGGCATCTCAAATCTGAAGTGGTTCAGGACTTCACCTGTGCTGTGTCCACCGCCACTAGCTGGGCCTCAATTCGATTTGATGAATGCCATAGATCTTTAAGTATCCCTGCCCCTTTGGAAATACAAACCCCCCTTATGTACACTTTAAACGCTTCCCATAGTGCGCCTTTGTCTTCACCAAGTCTGTATTGATCTCAAAATATTCTTCTATCACTAGGGATAATTCCGCCTCAAAGACCGGGTCTCAGAGGGCCATCTCTGGGTATCTCCATTGTCTCGCCCTCTCTCCCGTCTCCAGAACCCGGAGATCAATCACCACCGGAGCGTAAACTGACAGCGTGTGTGGCAGGTGGTTGATCACGTGGAGCCATGTGACTACGCTGGGGGTAAGCAGCCAATAGTCCAGACGAGTCCATGTATTGTGAGGTGCTGAATAGTGTGTGTATGCTGCTTTATCTAGATGCAGATGGCGCCGTGCATCTGATAGCTGAAAGGCCTCCCTTAAATTACTCAATGTATGCCTGGCCTTGGGCTTCATGTCTGGCGTTGTGGCTGTACTATCTAATTGTTTATCTAGTAGAATATTTAAGTCGCCCCCCAGGCAGATGTGTTCCGCCCCCATCCTGTCCATTCGAGAGTGAACTTCAACAAAAAAGTCTGGTTCGTCCACATTAGGAGCATAAATATTAACCAAAAGTATCGTGTTCCCTTGGAGCCACCCTTTCACTAGTAGGTATCTGTCCGCCTGGTCTGCGTATACCTCCACTGCTTTAAATGGCAATCGCCTGTGTATTAAAATCGCCACAACTCTTGCGTATGTACTATATCCCGCAAAATATCGATTCGAGCCCCACCTGGCTGCGAAGCCGGGGGACAGACGCGGGGCAGATGCGTCTCCTGGAGGAATGCTATGTCTACTTGGTGACATTGTAAATAATGCAATACCTGCTTACATTTCTGAGTGTCATTAAGTCCGTGTACATTCCAGGACATTAGTCTAATACTGTCTTTGCAGTGTGTTCTACCTGCCATACTTCACATTTAAGTCTAATCTACACTGAGGACCAGCAGTAAAAGTGTACAAATCTAATATAAATCTGCAAATGTAACATGAAAATGAATGTTTTAACACCCCAACCCTAACCCACCCCCTCCCATCCCCTCATTTTCTTCGTAGGGGAAATCCCAACTCCCAAACATACTCTGAAAATGTGTTACTTTACTTCCTGAATATTCCAGCAAAGAAAGGTGCCTAAGCACGAGGGGGCGGCAACGCTATACCTATTCCCCAGTCGTATTATATAGACGGGTGGAGAGGTGTGGTGCAGCGGCCAGGGCAGCTGACTTCGGAGCACAGGGTTCACGGTTCGATCCCCGGCTCCGGCGGCAGCTCAGCTCAGCACCATGTGACTCTGGGCAATAGCTCACTTAATTTCCACTCCGGCCCCCAGCGCCTTGAGACCCGTAAGGGTGAGTAGCTGCGCTATATAAAAACAGACTTACATTTTATTATAAGAATAATTATTCCGGGCACATCCGTGGTGGTCAATGAACTAACATTTACAAAGTGATGTGGAGCGTAAACAATACTTATCGGAACACAGTAATACGATTGTCCGTCAGCTAGCGGAGAACAGTGCAACACTCGTGCAGGAGTCTGGCATCCGGGGGGACTGTCCGGGGGGGGGGGATGATTGTGTGCTTGGCTGTACTTCAAGATTTGAGGAATTCCTGTACAGCCATTGGCGAGTCAAAAATCCGGGATCTACCATCTGCGTCCATTTTTAATCTGGCTGGACATAACATCCCGTATCTCATGCCGGCCTTGCGCAGGGCACTTTTAACCGATGCAAACTTTCCTACGAGCTTCCTGCACCATGACAGTGAAGTCTGGATACAGTACAATCGATGAGTCCTGCCATTCCAAAGTTCCCTTGTCCCGGGCCATACATAAGGCTGCGTCTCGATCCCTGAAGTAAAGGAGCCGTGCCAAGATAGGGCGAGGGGGACAGCCAGGGTTAGGACGGGGTCCCAAGGTTCGTTGTGCTCTTTCGACAACTACTGTTGCGGTGAATGAGTCCCGTCCAAACAGATCGATCAGGAGGCCCTCTACGAATCTGTCTAGCCGGCCAGTGTTTGTAGATTCCGGGACACCTAATATGCGCGTGTTGTTTCGTTGTCCCCTGGCCTCCCAATCCTCGTTCTTCATAGCAATGGTCTTGAGTATCTTCTCCATTCTCTCCAGGCGCTTAGTAGCTTGTGCAGAGCCATCCTCAAGGTCCAAGATTCTTCCCTCCGCAGTTTCCAGCCTTTTCTCATGCTGATCCACTGTGGCCCCCATCTTGTCCAATCTTCTATCCAGCGCACCAAAGCACGTGTTTAGCGCCTTGAAACCAGCCCTGAGTTCTATCATGAGCACCTCGCTGCCTTGTGTCTGATTCTGCGGCGGGGCAGTAGCGTCACCACCCTCCACCATATTGGAACCTGCTGGGTCAGTCCCTCCGCCAACTTTTTCGAAGGATAGCTTTCGTTGTTTGGGGTCACCCTTACCCATTTCCAGCTGGGAGGGAGATTGCCGTTGGCTAAGTGCGATATATCTGCCCCGGTACCTTGCAGTGGCCGATTCCCTGTACTCCACCTACGATTATTGGGGAAACTGCGGGCTTTGATCGCTTAGCACTGTTCAATCACCATTCATATTGGGCCTCGTGTCTCAGTCGTCACCTTTCATGTGCACTGCAATAAGGCTATGGACGGTCCCCATCCATTATTCAAAGCTACGTATTTAGTGTTCCGATGATTTTATGGCGTACTTGCCCTCAGGGTGGTACGGAGTGCCTATTCAGCGCATGTGTTCTGGCGGGCCCGATGCCAGGCGTGGCGAACCCGTGTGGGGCCTGGGCGCTCTTGAGCGGTGGTGGCTAATGGGGTCAATTCCACCTGGGGGGTCGACGAGGGCTGAGGTATTTAATCACTTTCCGGACAGGTGGCCGGCCCCCAGGCTCACCCGCAGTCCTCTGTCACCTGGGGGCCTCCGGGGGATGCCAGCCAGGGTCACCTGCTTGTAAATTGGGCCTCCCGTCTATCCGCGCTTTCCACAGTCTATGAACCCAGCCGGTGGGGGCCATGCAAAGAGGCGCCGTCAGTCTGTGCTCATTCGTTTGTAGGCCACCGGCCCTCAAGTAGAACAGTGTCTGCGTTGAATCGCACAAAGTCCGCCAAGCGTAACACTCAAGGCCCCGGCTTCAGTTGTGATCAGGGCCCTCCGTGTGTCTCTACGTTCTTGCCTTCTCCAAGTCTGTTTCAATTATTTTTTGGGGGGGACCGCTGTTCAGTCAACCATGTCTAGGGCATATCCACGCCCCCGCCATCAAGGATGTTCTGCCGTTGCCGCTCAGGCGGCCGGATTATCGGGGAAGTCGGCAGAGCTCCAAAGCTACGCGGCCATCTTGGTCGGTGGCTTGGCCACGCCCCCGACTTTAGGACATCTTAGAATGCACAAAGACCATCATTAAAAGTTCCAAATCTCTTGACTTCATTCTAGATATTCTATAGACATTCTCAACTGACATAAATTCATCATCATAGCCAAGACTGCAGACAATTAGCTGAAACTGATATATGGGATAAAAGCTATTATTACGGAACAACACCTTGAGAAAGTGGTCTGAGCGTTGGTTCTCTCAAGACTGCATTACGGTAATTCTATTCTGCTGGACATTTATAAAATTCACCTTGCCCCTGTCAAAGTCACTGTTCTGTTCATTTGACCTCCAGGAGTCTTTGTTTCAACCATATGATCCCTATACTATTCTCCCTGAGCTCAATTGCCTTGAAGGGAAAACCCATATAAAGTAGTGTGTTTAGCCCACTAATCGTTTCCTGTTTTGTGTATAGATTTGCCTCAGCACAGAGCAATTGGTTCATCACTTTCCTTCTGATTTCTGTAATATGATTGCCCTGCTTTGTTGTTGAATATTGATGCTTTAGCTGAAGAGCTCAGACGCTATTGGGCCTTGTGTCCAGGCTACAGAAAACTGTTAAATAAATAATAAAATGGCATTAAACGGATAGGGAAGGTGTAGGAAGCTGGCTCTTTATATGGTATACCAAAAAGAGGTATACCGTGCAAAGAGTCCAGGTATTCCCTTACTAGTGGATAGGGGCTTGCTCTAGCAGTCCTAAGGAGCTCTTTTAGGTGATAGTGTGGTCGAGCAGCCTTAGGCTTATCAGGGAGTAGTGTTAGACATCTGTTGCGCACACACACAGCCAATAAATGATACACACGACTCAATAAGGAGATCCACACCCATTTATAAAAATACCACTTACCTTTATATAACTTTAGGCAAAAAGATCATCAAAATCGGGTAAATACTTTTTAAAATAGCATGGTTTGAAGAAAACAGGTTTCTGATACTTTAAATCGGAATTGGAGCATTTCACTGTAATGTTAACCTATGGAGGAAAAACTTGTATTGCATTCGGGCTCTCAACAGCGTCTTACCTGGACTTAAGGTGAAAATGGGGCAAGGTCCAAAGCAGCACCAACATTTTACTTTGGGCAGCACCAGGGCGGCCGGGTGCAGAGGTGTCTTACAGCGTCGGGTGCCCCATTCAAGTCTAAGGAGATCGGTCCGTCGAAAAAGTGGCTGCAAACTTGGACTGAGGGACTAGTCGGACTGAACCAACAGCGGGGCTCAACTCTTGCTAGGCTCAGGATATGGGTACACCTTTGGTCCTCATCTCGAAGGGCCAGGGCCGCTGGGTGCAGAGGTATCTTTAGGCACTGGGTTTTCATCACCGGGAGCACACGCAGTAGAGAGGGCCTGCAAAGAGAGGTTGCCGGGAAGTCCACAGTGGGCAAGTCCAAGGTGGGCTTTGTCTCTGGAGGGCTGGGAGACCACGCTAGCACCGTTGGCCCACTTCAGCTCGGGCTAGGAAGATTGGGTGCAGTGATGCTTTGAGGCATCAGGTTTTTACGGTTCTTGAGTCTCACAGTCTTCTTCGGAGTGCTTGCAGGATCAAGGAACCAGCTCTGCTGCTATAATGGAGTCCCTGGTTCTTTGTTGAAGGCAGACAGGTCTCCCAGGCTATGGAGGCTCAGCAGCTGCAGTGCAAGACGACTTTTAGCGCACTCTATTGGGAACAGCAGACAGGCCGTCGGGGCTGGCGCTGGGTCAGTTGCTTCTTCCACAGTCGGTGCTTTTGCAGCTCTTCAGTGTCCTTCTTCGTAGGTCGGCAGGAATCTGGGGACAACGTTGGCACCATTGGCCGACTTCATCTCAGGCTAGGTGGCTGGTGCGTCCCATTCTGTAATATCAATAGAGTTGGTGCACATAAAGCGCCCGCACGAGCATCAGAGGGCGTTCCCTCATTTGCATGGGGGCATGGCCCCATGCAAATGAGGGAATCCCTTTGCCTCTGCGCCCACGCACTATTACAGATGTAGGCAGAGAGGCAAAGAAGATGTCAGGAGGTGCACGGACAGTGAGCCCTCTGATGGCTGCCCTCTGGAGAGGAGAAAGGGAGTACCATGGACCCCACAGACACTGAGTCAGAAAAAATGTTAACTTGGGGACAGAGTATAACATAGTAGAATTGTAAAGGTTAATAGGAAACAGGAAAGAATGCAGTTAAGAGAAACGTAAAATGGGGACAGACCTGTAATCATAAAGAAAGTATTCCATTTAAAAAATGTAACTTAATTAAAATGGAATAATTAATATAAAACATAAAGAGGATGCTGGGGAGTCTCTCTTGTAAATAAGTAAAAAACAATGATGTTTAAGACAGTAATAATAATAGTAGAAATATTATATAACACAAAATAAAAAATAAAAATATCAAACATTTATATCAGATTAAACTGAAATTAATAATCCAAAATAAATATAACAATAATAAAATTGGATCCCAATACTAATTAGACTATGATTAATCACATACATACAATAATATAAAAGTAATTAAAGCTCCCAAAGAATTCATATGGAATCACAGAAATGCTCAATAATAGGCTAGAGTGGATAGTGAGAAGAGTGCTCAGGGAGATAACCTGTTGAAGGATGTGGCTTACTCCATTGGTAATATTTGTGCCTTAATATACATATTCACTTTAAAGCTTGCTTGAAAAAGTACTTGACATTTCCAAATGCAAAATACCCATGAATAATGAAATGAAGTACTGCACTATACTAATTGAATGTAGAATTTTAGAACACGCACACTTGCTTTGTCAAAAAGCACATTCTCTCTGCTGGAGGGAGTGATTTTTTAAGCCAAACTCAGCTAGGTACGGATATCAAACGGCACCAATTGTAATTAGAATATTCAGTTTCAGATTACCTTTCATGGACAGAATGCTATGCCAACAGTGCTAAGCAATTCCCTAGTACAAGTATATATCATGGAAATAATGCATTCCATTTTTGTGGGATGTATGTCAAAACTTTGGTCCATGTTTTCAGCCTCCAAGTCCAGCTTACAGAAAACAAAGCATCAATACTTCAGGAGTATTACCATGGAAAAATAGTTCAACACAGTTATTATTACAAGCGACTTAAACTATATACAACTGTTCAATTACATCCCAGAGATATTCCTGTCTTTTTTTTGGAAAAGAACATTTAATTGGCAACTTTTTATCCAAAGGAGTAGGGCTAGAATATATACAATTGTGCAACATAGATTTGCTATTTAGCTGTTCTTTATCTAAAACCTTACATTTTCAAGCCAGCATGAGCAGTAGAGCCCCCATGGAGCTATGAAGGCCACACTGTATCCGTTGAGTCAGGGACATTTTTCTTAAGGATTTGACTTACTGAAATGCATCTTAGCCAAATGCTGTAGGGATTATTATGGAACGGTCATCACAGAAGTTGGTCACATTCCTATATCATTAAATTGGCTGATGCAGGCCATTGTTTCATGTGCCGCTCAGTGTCTGAGCTGACCCACAAGTAGATAATTCAATATAAACTGCCAGCTATGCTCTTTTACCTATACTGAATGACTCAATTAACTGATTGGTAAAATATATTTATTTAAGTAAATTTTGCCATTTTAAAGAAATGGGAAAAAATTGCAGTTCAATAGCATTGAGTTACTTTTGATGCTCTGGATTTGCATACAACACTTATGTACAAGTAGTCCTAACATATAGACTAGGACTGCACAGGTATTACATCCAGCTGTGGACAATTGTGATTAAGTAGTTTTCTGATAGATCAAATCACTTACCAAGTTGCGATTCCTGTCCCTTAATGACGAGGTCAGCTTCTTTACCTATGGATTGTAATGAAAGATGGTCAACTTTGAAGAGATCTGGACGATTTTATCAGGCAAATAGAAACTGGAAAAGAGATCTGGAATACAAGCAACAGACTTTCTTACTATAGTGTTAAGAATGTGGGTGCAGAGCTGCTGTGGTTGTGGGCGCATCCCCATGTGTGAAGGGCATTTAGTGTGATTTTACCCATTTAATTTTTAAGTGCCTAAGAAGCAGTCTATGAAAGGTCCAACGATGCAGGCAAGAATAAACAAGAAGATAATGTACACAATAAATTACATTGCACCTTTGTACATAAGCGAGACTCATTTGTGTTATACAGCAAGATATTATCAAGATACACTTAAGCATGTAAACGATATGTCATGGTTTGTGTTTTCTCTTCAATAGATGATCATCTTGCTGCAATATTTATAATCAAAGAGGATGCTTGCAATTTGTTTATACATTTCAAAATATATTGAATGTAGTTTTTGTCAAAAATACATTTTAAATTTGAGATTTTCTCCCAACAAAACAAAATAGTTAAAATCGGACAGAAATAAACATTCTTCTCATTACTGAATTGGTGGTGTTGTTACAGATGAAGACATATACATTTTGCATGCAGGAAACTTCATAAACAAAAAAACCAATGCCAAATTTAGACACGATAAGCTTCCTTTTCGCATTCTTTCATTTCAGACCTTTTTGTAAATTGATTAAGGCATAAAAAGATAATGCCTTGCAGCAAATGCATTTGGCTTTTTTCTCCCTGGCTTAACATTCACACTATTTGCTATCCTACCTCATACAAATTGATCCATTATTTTTTTCTATCCATCTCCACTGAAATAAGCATGCCAATTCACAGCAAAAATGTCAGGTAAGCAGGTTATTACACAGTTTGGATAAAATAATAATATAGATAATTGTTGATACTAATGAATCTTCTTTTTGCTATTTGGTTTACAAAATTCGTGATTAATATGGCTAAATATGTTTTGCATAAAAAATGAAAGCAATATTATTCAAGCGATTTAACCACTAGGCAATATGGATAGTAGTGACAACTCAAGAAATGCCATAGAGTATTTATTTTTTAGTAGCACTAACTAAATATTTTACTGAGTTCCTGAGAAAATGTAATTGTCTTAAAGCCTGCTGGTTTCAGGATCTATAGCACAGCCGTGAAATTACATACATTTACTTGATCAAAATACATACACTGTGATATTCATACTCCGTTGAAAGTGCGTACTATAACAACAATTTCAAAGTGTGATGGAACCAAATGGTTTCCTATACTTGGAGTGGAAGGCACGATAAACAGGTTTATTATATTAAAGCTCAAAAAGCAGATTTTGTGCATTTTTATTTAAACAGGTAGTCCATTTAAGGAAAAGTTTACAGAAAAAGAGAAGCTTCCCAAATAGCAGTATTTAAAATAAGTGGACACTAAAAGACTGGATATATAGGAATACAGAGGAGGACAAGGTGTAGCTGACACAATAAATGATGCACAGAGCTTTAATTTGCAGTATCCAACCAAAATACCGATGTTGGCCGATAGTGGAGAGTCACAATGACAGACATGTGCTTTCCCAAAAGGCAAGCTGCAGGTTTTTGGATTAAGTGAAATGTGGCCATTGAAAACCTAGAACAGCGCAAATAGAAAACTTACCATAAAGGCGTGTTCTTATTATTACAGAAATAGCTTCTGTTCAGCTCTCTTCTGTAGGTAAACAAAAGATCTTACTTGAGCCCTCTCATGATAAAGAGAGACTGAAGACACTGCCTTAACTGCAGATTCTTTGTTCAACTTAGGACCCAAGTTACAAATTTCTTGAGCTGTGGAAGGGCACTTGCTTATCTCATCAAAAGGTAGATCCACAGAGGTCTGAATTGCCACAGTCTTACTTGGTCTTGTACTTGTCATTTTGTAGCTGTGGGTCTCTGGTGCCCCATCCAGTCTATGACTTCACGGATGCAGAGCTTGAAAATTCATCACTGTGATACTCAGATTTTCCTGTCTTGCAGCTTCAAGGGGCAAGTGTTAAAGGGCACATGTAGAACAAGAGGGCATGAAATCCGATGAGGCAATCCGAAGGCTCAATGTAGACGTAATGAGCCACAATGGATGACCCAGAGAAAAAATGTAAGGAATGTACCTGGTTTTATTCAAAACTCAAAAACATTATAGCCTCCCTTAAGCTGCCTCCCCCAACACTTCTGGTCACATATTGTGCAGAAAATCATATAACATTTGGTCTATTTTGTATGAAGTAGCAAGGACTGAACTTTTTAACACAATCTCCAAGCTCAAACCCAGCACGTTTCTTAGATTGCATAGGGGTCAACCTAGAGCAAGATCTAAGGCTACATTTCTTAACCAACTGGACCAACTTCATCAACCTAGGGCTCTCATAATGGATATCTATTAACTTTCTTAAGGAGGACATGTCTCTCTTCCCTTAAAAATTGCCGAACCTAACCCGAAAGATCTTACCAACTTCTGTCCTTTTTCTGGACTCACCCTCCTGGCTAGAACCCATGGGAACCACCAACAGAAACAGCTTGTTAGTGATAAAAATCCTTTGGATGATCTACAACCTGCTTTCAGCCTAGTGCATGAAAGAAAAAGACATATTTGAAATTACTGATGATGCCTTACACATCCTTGATGATATCTATCGGTGGCTTTTGACATGGTTGACTATGGCACCATATTAAAAACTTTGAGAACACAAATGTGGTTTGAAGCCAGAGTACTAAAATGGTTAGTTTCCTATAAATCGCTCTGTACAGATTAAGGTTGACGCTTTTCCCATTCTTTTATTACAAGGAGTACCTCAAGTTTCTAACCAGCTCATTCTCTCCTTCACCTGTTTTTTGAAACCCTTGGAGACCTCATTAAGCACATACTTTACACCAATATGGCAACAATATCCAACTCATTTTTAGGTTTCACCTGCACAGTGCTTGTGAAATCTCTTGTATTTAATATATCTAAAAAGTGGGCTCTTATCAGTTCCCATTTCTGTGTTCATTCACTTTTGTGTGGAACTTTTTTGTTGCTGTTAACTTCTCCTGGTTGCACGCATTTACGATACGTCTACTAAAGCTGTTCACACTGTTTAAGCCCCATTCACTGTCAAGATAAGATCTCTTCCCAGGGAAAAGGCAGACAGCTCCGACAGTATTCTGGTATGCTTCTTTTTATTACTTTGCTGTGTAAAGCAGATGCTTTAGCCTTAGAACGTTTGTGGCATTTCCTATTCATGTCTCAGTACCTTTCTTTGCACTTTGTAGGTATTATCGGATTGATTTTTTTCAACTTAATCAATTTGGCCATTATGATCAAATTTTAAGTGTTGTAATAAGCATTGCACATTAAAAATAAAGTTAATATACAAGAGTTATGCTATATTTTATTACTAAATAGGCAGCCACAAGTGCAGTTACCTTGTAGAAAACAGGGTCATAATTTAAATGGTGCAGCAGGTGCAGTAACACCAGGCCCAAAAGTTGTCAGATCTCCTCTAAACACATAATATTGCTATATTCGACTACTAAACAGGCAGTCACAATTGGAGTTACCTTGTAGTTAAAAAGGACTTGATTAGAATGGTGAAGCAGGTGCAGTGGCAAAGGGGCCAAAAGCTCGAGGGACCCCACTAAACCTAGATTATTGCTAAAATGTACAACTAAACAGGCAGTCACAAGTGCAGTTACCTTGCAGACAACAGGGTCATGATTTCAATGGTGCAGCAGGTGCAGTGACACGAGGACCAAAAGTTCTAGGCACTGCACTAAACACAGATTATTGCTATATTTTACACCTAAACAGGCAGTCACAAGTGCAGTTATCTTTCAGGCACTAGGGTTATGATTTGAATGGTGCAGCAGGTGCATTGGCACGGGCCAAAAAGTTGTCAGAACTCCTCGAAACACCTAATATTGCTATATTTTACTACCAAACAAGCAGTCACAATTGCAGTTACCTTGCAGTTGAAAGGGGCTTGATTTAAATGGTGCAGCTGATGCAGTGGCACCGGGGCCAAAAGTTGTCATCACTCCACTAAACACCAAATATTGCTATATTTTATTACTAAATATGCAGTCACAAGTGCAGTTATCTTGGAGGCAACATGTTTTTTGTTTAAATGGTGCAGCAGGTGCAGTGGCACCAGGCCCAAAAGTTGTCAGAACTCCTCTAAACACATAATATTGCTATATTTGACTACTAAACAGGCAGTCATAAGTGCAGTTATCTAGCAAGCACTAAGGTCATGATTTCAACAGTGCAGCAGGTGCAGTGGCACCAGGACCAAATGCTCCAGGCACCCCACTAAACACCTAATATTGCTATATTTTATTCCTAAACAGGTAACCACAAGTGTAGTTACCTTGCAGGCAACAGGGTCATGATTTGGATGGTAGAGCAGGTTCAGTAGCACCAGGCCCAAACGTTGTCAGAACTCCTCTAAACACAATATCGCTATATTTGACTACTAAACAGGCAGTAACAATTGCAGTTACCTTACAGTTAAAAGGGACTTGATTTGAATGGTGCAGCAGGTGCAGTGGCACTGGGGCCAAAAGCTGTAGGGACACTACTAAACCCAGACTATTGTTAAATTTTGCTACTAAACAAGACAGTCACAAGTGCATTTATCTATCAGGAAATAGGGTCATGATTTCAATGGCGCAGCAGGTGCAGTAGTACCAGGACCAAAAGCTCTAGGCACCCCACTAAACACCTAATATTGCAATATTTTACTACTATACAGGCAGACACAATTGCAGTTATCTTGCAGTTAAAATGGGCTTGATTTGAATGATGCAGCAGGTGCAGTGGCACCGGGGCCAAAAGTTCTAGGGACCCCACTAAACGCAGAATATTGCTAAACTTTACTACTAAACAGGCAGTCACTAGTGCAGTTATCTAGCAGGCACTAGGGCCATGATTTCAATAGTGCTGCAGTTGGAGAGGCACCGAGGCCAAATGTTGTCAGACCTCCTCTAAACACCAAATATTGCCATATTTAACTACAAAATAAGCAGTCACAAGTGTAGTTACCTTGCAGGCACAGGGTCATGATTCTAATGGTGCAGCAGGGGCAGTGACACTGGGGCCCAAAGCTCTAGGAACCCCTCTAAACACCAAATATTGCAATATTTTACTACTAAACAGGCAGTCACAAGTGCAGTTACTTTACAGGCAATAGGGCCATGATTTTGATGGTGCAGCAGGTGTAGTGGCACCGGAGCCAAAAATTGTCATAACTCCTCTAAACACCAAATGTTGCTATATTGTACTGCTAAACAGGCAGTCACAAATGCAGGTATCTTGCAGGCACTAGGGCCATGATTTGAATGGTACAGCAGGTGCAGTTGCACTGGGCCCAAAAGTTGTAAGAACTCCTCTAAACACATAATATTGCTATTACATCAATTAATTCAATTATTTCCCTCTTTCATTTTTCAAAATGTTGCTATTACTTATTCGCACTATATCACTAGTAACAGCGCAATATATTGTCTTTTTGTACATAAACAAGTCATAACACTTTAACAGACTTTCTGTATCTTATATTATACAAATACTCAGCAAGCTACAACTTACAACAAAAACCAGCTTATTATTAATCACATAGGCGAAAACTAATGCATTTACCGATACTTGTTTGTATTATCCTGATGATAACCTTAATCTGCCCAGATATTTGACCACATCCAATACTGGATGGCACAACACCACCTAAAATTCCCCAGTAACACAGTGAGAGTTTTGCTTATCCCACCTTACCATTCGTTTAACCCAATTCAAAATTGGCTTTACTTCAGGAAATCTTAGAATGCACAAATACCATCATTAAAAGTTCGAAATCCCTTGGCTTCGTTCTAGATATTCTCTAGAATTCTCAACTGACATAAATACATCATCATAGCCAAGACTGCAAACAACTATCTGAAACTGATACATGGGATAAAAGCTTTTATTACGGAACAATAACTTGAGGAAGTGGTCCGAGCGCTGCTTCTCTCAAGACTGCATTACAGTAATTCTATTCTGCTAGAAATGTATAAAATCCATCTCACCCCTGTCAAAGTCACTGTTCTGTTCATCTAACCTCCAGGAGTCCTCGTTTCAAAAATATCATCCCTATACTATTCTTCCTGAGCTCAATTGCCTTGAAGGGAAAACCCATATAAAGTAGTGTGTTTAGCCCACTAATGTTTTCCTGTTTTGTGTATACTTTTGCCTCAGCACAGATCAATTGTTCATCGCTTTCCTTCTGATTTCTGTAATATGATTGCCCTGCTGTATTTGTGGACTACTGATGCTCTATTTGAAGAGCTCAGACACTATTGGGCCTTGTGTATGGTAACCAAAAAGAGGTATATTGTGCAGAGAGTACAGATATTCAAATACTAGTGGACAGGGGCTTGTTCTAGCAATACCCAGGTGCTCTTTTAGGGGTTAGTGTGGTCGAGCAGCCTTAGGCTTATCAGGGAGTAGTGTTAGACATCTGTTGCGCGCACACACACAGCCAATAAATGATGCACACGACTCAATAAAGAGATCCACTTTCATTTATAAAAATAACACTTCTCTTTATATAACTTTAGGCACCCCAAGATCATGAAAATCAGGTAAGTACTTTTTAAAATTGCAGGTTTGAAGAAAACTGGTTTTTGATACTTTAAATCGGAATTGAAGCACTTTGCGGTAATGTTAAATTATGGAGGAAAAACATGTATTGCATTTGGGAACTGTTAGAAGGTGGTTCTGACCATCTCAGCGGCCCGGATTTTTCGCTTTTTGAACACCTATTGGTTGAGCTTTTACTGTGGGAGAGCCTCATAAGTTGGGACTCACCCACAGTGAACTCATGATGAAAGGGACTGCATGTGTATTTTACCGGTGTCCCTCTGGCGCGAGTAGGCCGCTGCGCTGCAGCCAGAGTAAGGGGCACTGGGCTGGTTACATGCAAACACGTGTGTACATGCGTGTGCACAAGTGTAAGGGCTGCGCAGGACAGATTCCTGGCATGCGCAGCCCAGGAGCAGCTACAAAGTGAATGGTGTGGCAGGACTTATGCAGAATTGGGTGATGACACGGACTAGGCTTTCTACAATGGGAAGAAACATTTGAGGGAAAGTCAGTGTGCTTTACTGTTTTTATTCCATTATTCTCCTATGAGAAGGGGGAGCACCTGGGCTAGTTTTACTTTCCTAGGGCCTACAAATTCCAGACACGCACCAAAGTCCACTGTAACCTATGTGAGAAGAAGTATTCTGCAGAGTCCAAAGTCATATTTGTACTGCTTTTGGGTCATCCAGAAATGACATATTTCTCTGAGTCAGCTCATAACCAGGGCCTGGCTGGGGCTGACCCGGCCAGGCTGAATTAATGACCTTCCTCCCCAAGCCAGCCCTGCACAACAAGCATTCCAAGGGCGAAAGCCTCCACTCCAAGAAGAGAAGATGGGTGGAGCTACAGGTTCATCCCTCAGCAGCTGTCACCTGGTGTCAGGCACCAAGCTGCCCTGGAGAGAAGGCAGCGAGGGGGGAAGGGGCTCTCAGGGACCATGTGGCATAAGACCCCTGGACGACGCCATTTTGAACAAACCCAGAGGCCTGGGCAGGAAGGAGGGAGCAGGGGCAGAGAGGTGAGGTGTCGCTGCCTGATAGGGCAAGAAGAGACTTCCTGCCAGCCCCCTCCAAATTCGTTTAAAAGCTCTTGCACAGGAAGAGAAGCTCTCTCTGGGGTGTGGTCTGCTGAGGCAGAGGGTGCTGGAGCCTGGCGCCATGGGCAGTTGGAAGGAGGAACCCCCTGACCGTCCCAGGATCCTGAATAGCGCCAGGAGAGGAGTCCAGGACCAGTGAGCAGGAGCCGGGGCCTCTGCGCAAGGAGAAGAGAGGCCCAGGAGAAGAGCCAGGTGAGAGGCTGGCGCAGGGAGCCAGTGAAGACAGCTCCCTGCTGAGTTCCCCCTCCTTGAGACCAGGAGGGCGAAGGAAGGTGCTCCCAGTGGCTGGGGTGCGCCGCCAGGAGCAAGAGGAGGCCAAACTTGTGAAGATCGGTCCCCTGGGGGCTGAGATATGCCCCCCAGAAGGTGGGCAACCTTTGACCTCTGATTAGATCGACGACGAAGCGCGTGGGGCTCCGCCGCCGGTCTTAAAGGTGCCCCCCGGGGTGGGTCAGATCCCGGGAGCTGCCCCCACAAGAAGATAAGCCGGGGAGCGCCGTCGCGCTCCCCGTGAAACTGCCCCAACCGGGGTGCCAGGAGCCCACTCTGGCCCCCGACGAAAAGGGTGACCGGAGAGCGCCATCGCACCCCTGTGGACTGGAGAGAGGGGCCGGGTAACCCAACTCCGGGCCCCGAAGCGAAGTCGGGGAGCGCCGTCGTGGTCCCCGTGAAAATGCCCCCACGGGTTGCCAGGAGCCCACCCTGGCCCCCGACGAAAATGAGGAAAGGGGCGCGCCGTCGCGCAACCCTCCTTGCGGGCGAAGAGAAGTCGGGGAGCGCCGTCGCGCTCCCCGTGAAGATGTCCAGGGGCCCGGGACCCCATCTCCGGGCCCCAAAGCGATGGCAGAGGCAGGGGGGAGTGCAGCCGCACTCCCCCGTGGCAGCAGGAAGGCGGGGGGAGTGCCGTCGCATTCCCCCGGAAAACCGCCAGGCTGTGGAAAAGCCTTGTGTCTGCCCGCCGGAGCGGGCAGACCAGAAGAGCAGCACTGGCTCCCGCGGCCGCACACGAGGGTGCGGGCCGGACCGGGAGCCAGCTGGAGCAGCCGGGGGTGGGCTCCCCGGGCAGCCCTCACCTACCCAGACGCCGGGAATGCGGGGTGCCCGGGTGGGACCGGGCCCCCACGAAGAGGAGCAAGAGGCGGACGGAGCAGCCGGGGGTGGGCTCCCCGAGCTGCCATGACTCACCTGGGGATCCGGGTGGGACTGGGCCCCCCCCGCGGGAATCCGCAGTGGCGTGATGCCACCAACGATGTCAGCGGCTCTCCCCGAGCAGCAGGGGAGCCGCTGTTCAATTATTCACAGGGCTGGGGAAGAGCGCCCCATAATGCCTTGCAGGCCTGGACCGGCCTGCAGGGAAAAGCAGCTTTTTCTCGGTTTATGGTGGCCCCAGGAGGACGGGGTCACCACAACATGTGTGCCAAGGTGCCGAGGGAGCTGCAGGAGCAACGCAGTTTCCCCCAGCACGAAAATGGAATGTCCCTCCCTAAGTCTCATGGGGACTCAAAAGATTAACCCCTCAAGGGCTCAGCTAGGCATCATCAGCATCCCCATGGCTGGAACTTTTGTTCTGCAGCTGGGGGTACCTTAGGGACCGCCTCAAGGTGTGAAGGGCTGAGTTGGGGATGTCTGGAGAAGGGCATCCCCTGGAGGTGAAGAGTTGTAATTGCACCACAAATGCATTTACCCATGTTATTTCTTTTTAGAGGGACTGGAAGTCACATGTGTTATGTGAAGTACCTGTGTAAGGTGATGTCATAAGCCAAGTGGGGTTATGTTGCTGGACATTCCTGCTAGGGTGCCTGGCTCTATTTGTGTAATCCTGTGATTTTACCTTTGATGCATTTTTGAGGCTGTGATTGCAATGCATTATAATTGTTATCCTCTACGATAAGTACCTCATTTAAAGTGATGCCCAAACATGTATTCTTGCTGCTGCGTTAGGTGAAGAACAACCCAGACTGTTAGCCCCTAAGATGTAGAGGTGTATACTATATGGTCAGTATGACATGTTCAGTCAGAGTTATGTGTCACCAGGGCAGGTGTGCCTATTTTAAATGCTTGTTGAGATAATGGGGTGAGTCGCCACTGGGATGGTGCCAGTGCGCAGGGCCCTCGCTCCAGGTTATGTTCAACCAACTGCATTAGGGGGCAAGATGATGTGCATACATGGGAGTGGTGGTACTAGACCCCACCCCCCTTTGGGAGGGGTGGAAATGTTATGCAATGTCACAAAGTAGTTCCAACAGATTATGTATATTTGTAAATTGGTGCATAGTATTGAGTAGTGTGTGTGTCTAATAAATGTACTCTTTATTATTATTATTATTTATTTTATTATTAAACTCATTTGTATGGCGCGGTGAATGATCCCCAAGGGGATCTCTCGGCGCCTGAGAAGAGACACCCTATAGGCAGTAAGATCTTTAGAATAGCCAGGTCTTAAGCATTTTCTTGAATTGAGATAAATTGGAACAGGCCCGGATCTCGTCGGGGAGACTGTTCCAGTGGCTGGGGGCCAGATGAGAGAACGCACGCCCCCCCATTTTGGCCTTCCTTATTCTCCTCGTGCAAAGCAGATTACGGTTGCTAGATCTCAACTGTCATACGGGTTGATAACGTTCAATTTTCTTCATCAGATAGGCCGGGCAAGTCCCCTGGAGAGACTTAAAAACCATACATAACAGCTTGAAGATAGCTCGTTTCCTGATAGGATGCCAGTGTAATTGGCGCAGGAGAGGTAAAGAGGGGGTCCGCGCTGGTTTATTTAGAGCAAGGCAGGCTGCCGTGTTTTGAACGACCTGCAGTTTAGATAACAGGTCCTCCCTTACTCCAACCAGCAAAGAATTGCCATAATCCAATCGACTAAGAGCGACTGAATGAGAGCTTTCCTGGCATGAAGCGGGATCCAAGGAAAGACTTACTTTTATAAAGCAAAGTACAGACTGGACAATCCATTATTGAGTGTTATTTCTGAGCATCTGTAATGGCGATTACTAGCCCACACCACCTCCCTTGAGTAAGCCTTAGACTGCTCTGCAACGCTACCCTCTGAGAGTCAGGCGCTGCACTAGGGTGTTTGGTTCCCAGTGAAGGACAAATGTGACATGTTATTTGTGCAGGCCTCACAGATACCGCCCCGTTTTCCAACAGGCACTCAACAGCGACTTACGGGACCAATCTTCTGGACTTAAGGTGAGAATGGTACAAGGTCCACAGCAGCACCAACGTTCACTTCGGGCAGCACTGGGGCAGCCAGGTGCAGAGGTGCCTTACAAAGCTGGGTGCCCCATTCAGTCTATAGAGCTCAGTCCATCAAAAAAGAGACTTCAAACTTTGACTGGGGGACCAATCGGGCTTAACTAACAGGGGGGCTGAACTCTTGTGAGGCTCAGGGATGCGGGGACACCTTTGGTCGTCGTCGCCAGGGGCGATGGGTGCAGAGGTGTCTTTAGGTGTTGGGTTTTTGTCACCTGGAGCACTCGTGGTGGAAGGGGCCTGCAAACAGAGGCTGCAGGCAGTGTCGGGAAGTCCACTGTGGGCACGTCCAAGGTGGGCTTTGTCTCTGGAGGGCCACAATGGCCCACTTCAGCTCAGGCTAGAAAGCGTGGGTGCAGTGGTGCTTTGCAGTGTCGGGTTTTTGAGGTTCCTGCGTCTCATAGTCTTCTTCGGAGTGCCTGCAGAATGAAGGGAAGCAGCTCCGCTGCTCTACGGGATTCCCTGGTTCTTTGTCGAATGGCATGCAAAAGGCAGGCAGGTCTCCCAGGCTTTGGAGGCTCAGCAGCTGCAGGACGAGACAACATTTGGTGCACTCTGTTGGGCACAGCAGACAGGCCGGAGGGGATGGCGCTGGGTCAGTTGCTTCTTTCACAGTCGGTGCTTTGGCGGCTCTTCAGTATCCTTCTTCTTTGTAGGTCGGCAGGAATCTGGGGACCACGTTGGTATCATTGGCCCACTTCAGCTCAGGCTAGGGGGCTTGGGTGCAGTGGTGCTTTCCGGTGTCGGGTTTGCATGGTCTTGGAGCCTCACAGCTTAGTCTCTGGTACCTACAAGATGGAGGGGAACAGGTCTGCTGTTCCACAGGAGTGCCTGAGTCTTTCGAGAAGGGCTGGCATTCCTCCAAAGCTTTGGAGGATTAGCAGCTTGCAGAACAATACGCCTTTGGCGCAATTGTCGAGAATAGGTGAACAGCCTGGCAGGGCTGGTGCCAAGTCAGTTGCTTCTTCTGCAGTTCTTGCTTTCGCTGCTCTTCAGCCCTTCTTCTTATGGTTGGCAGGATCATGTTTCCTGATGCCAGACCTCCCCTAAATACTGAATTTAGAGGTAGTAGGGGGGCATAGGGTAGCAGCCAATGGGCTACTTACCCCTTGGGCCACTATGCCACCTACATGACCACTTCCTAGAGGAAGTGGGCATAGCCCTGTCCCAGAGATTCTAAATTTGCAATCAGTAAGATGGTCACTTCTGAAAAGTCAGATCCACTTCAGGTAGCCCAGTTCATGGGTGCTGGCCAGCTGAGGGTGGACACACCTGTCTTGCCTAGCTAATTGTTCAACCTATCCATGTGCCAAAGGGCTCTGGAGAAAAGGGGTCAGTTTCCTTTCCTGTTAGAGAAGCCAAATTTGCATACCAAAGGTGGTGGACCTCTTTGAAGTTCCCCCGCCTTGGAATTCTAATCCACGGGTCATTCTGTGGGCAGGGGTGCCAAGCACCCTCTGCCCGAGCAGGCTTGATTTACGGCCCCCAGAGAGCAAAGGCCCTCACCCTTGGGGGTCAGAAACCTGTCTGGTGGGGCTGGCAAATCCAGTCAGTCAGCACACTTGTAGCTGGTAGGGTTTTAAGGAGGCACCTCTTAGGTACCTTCCGGGTGCATGCATTACCAAATCCGACAATGGCATCAGTGTGGGTTTATTAAGACAAGACGTCTGACACCAAACATCCCTATTTTCAATGAAGCCCTCATGTACCTCCCTTTATCACTGCCCACCCTTAAACCCTAAAATTATCCTTACCCCCTTACCACTACCCACGTTAAATCTTAACTCCCCTTACAAAGTGTGTGTGTGTGTGTGTGTGTGTGAGAGAGTGTGAGAGTGTGTGTGTGTTTTTTTAAAGGTATCGGCGTGGTTGAAGCATGTGTGGTAAAAGATCAATTGACTTATTGCCTTTTTGATATATTTTTTTATTATTACTAATGACAACACGTGCGGTATCATTTTTGTTTATAAATTTATCATAAACTTCATAGGATCTGCCTGCACTTTGAGATTTTATTTACTTTCATTTTAACATCATACCCCCTCAAACTAGGATCTCAAAGATACAAATCAGAGTTTCACACATCTGTTGAAATTATTACTCAATGATCTACTTCAAATATATATCTGGAAATGCAGTTCTATTATCCCCAAAAATCAGTGTGCAATTTATGAACACATGTATACTTTTCTGTCAAATACACGCTTTTCATTTTGGAAAAGTAACCTAATTTTCCCCAAACAAAAGTTATAATTTTCATAAAAACACATTTTGTTTTCTGGAAATACCAGCTTTACATTTTAATAAATACATTTAATCATCAATTTATCATTTTGCCTCATATAAGGATCGAATCTGATTTTCACTACTAGGTATTACGATCTCATCTCATTTATATCCATAATATGTCATGCATTTTGTATGTGGGGCTTAAGTGGACCACAGCTACAGAAAAGATTAATTGTTAATACAAAATGGAACATCCCCTTTTCTTACAGTGTAAGGAGTTCTTATCTGAAAACCGAGTGTGCAACCTAAAAGAGTGAGGGACAGGAAAGGACAAACATACCTAAGAATCAAACGTGCAACATGAGGGACAGAAAATGACAACCTTTCTGACAAAGGGCAAGACCCTGTTACATTTGTAGTGTTCAACCTACTACGGTTGCACTGATGCTCCTCCAGCGCTTACTCTGGCCCACCCTGCTCCTCTGGAGATACTGGGTTAAGGGACCCAGCCCCCCATGTAATTTATGTCCCCCTTCCAAATTACCCTGGAGATTAATTTCATCTGCTTTTATGGCAGGCTGCAGACAAATCCCTGATTTAAAATATATATCAACATTAGTCGAAATAAAACAGTATTTCCAAGTACAATGGTTATAAGAATAGCATCTGCTCCAACTCTTCTCATCTCAGGGTGATTCCCAAGTATTCCCCCTCCAGGAACCCCTTCCCCCATCACCAGCATGCAATTTCCATGCTATTCTGAACACATGTAAATGTTCAGGTGAAGAAACAACTAACTTACTGTTTGAAAGTGAATTTGACATTGTGCCTTCTACTTGTTGACTTTTTACTAGAGTTTGCGTGGTTCAAGGGTTCAATTCATGGTTTACGTCTAAGTGGAGTTCAAAAAAGCATGCCCACATTTTTGAATATTTATTAAAACCCACTTCGGTCATAAGCTTTATGGTGTACCAGGCCAACAGCATTACACAACAAATAATGCAGGAGCTGTTCAAATAAGACATACAATTGGAGAGGAAAAGTAAAACAGGGGGAAAAATAAAAATATTATGCAAATACAAAAATGATATCAAAGCCGATAGCAAATGAGATAAAATTAGAAGGATAAAAAATGGTTTGGGACCCAGCTCAAGGGAAGATGTCTGGAGACATCTGTGCACTTCAGTCACATTTCGTTTTACATTTTTGAACTTGGTCAGCCACATCTCCTTATAGAGGCAAAAGAGGAGTAATTGCGCCATAAAAACATGGGAACACATCTTTCTCTATAGCTGACAAATACCACATCCTTCTCACTTTTCCTATCAAGTCAGCTCAAGGGCTATGCCCTCTTTGTTTTCTGGCCGTTTTTGTTATCAAAGAGTGAATTCTATTATTCAGTCTTGGCGTTACAAAATAAAATGCCGAACTACTTCAGTTTCAGCAACAGCGTGTGGCATTGTTTGGTGGCAAGAGCTGGCACATGAATGCACCTGCACCTGCTATCCGAGAGAGTAGCCAGCGCTGGTGAAATCTCCGTCCTGGCTTCAGTATCCTGGCGCGCCTCCATTCCTCCCCGGTTTGTGACGGTGCTAAAGAGTCCCAGTTAAAGATAGCCATGGGCGATGCAGGCTTAAGCCCTACGGTGCCTGTGGCTGCATGCCTAGCAGCATGTCACTCCGCCCTTTCCCAGCTCGCCACAGAGTTGGGAAAGCGTGGGGTGAAAAAAGCAGAGGCTGGAACCTGGTACCGACAACTGTGCAAGTTCGAAGTTTCAATTTCATGCTCCAGCGCTGGAAGCAGAAAGGCACAGGAGTTCAAATGACAGTGTGTGTGTCTGTCAGAGACAGCGTGTGTACATGTGAGCATGTTGGTGTGTCTATGTGTATGTGAGCGAAAGTGAGGGAGTCAGTGAAGGAGTGAGTGCGAGTGAGTATGAGTGAGAATGAATAAGAGTGAGTGAAGGAAAATAACTGAGCGTAACTGAGTTACTGTGTATGAGACTAGGTGAGTCATAGACTGAGTGAGTGGACATGCAAATGAAAGTAAGTTAATCCGAATGGCTGAAAATGAGCGAGTAAAACTAAGTGACAGTGAGAGTGAGTCGATTCCTCGACTCCTGCAATAAGTCGGGCTCACTCGCTGAAATTCCAACCAAGGATTACACCCCATCACTTTTAAAGGTCACTGGCCTCCACTGTCCACTTGGGGATATGCCGTCTCAATGCTTTCATGGAATCAGCTAACTGAAATGTACTTCCATTGTCATCTCCCAAAGCCAACCCAAGGTTTTATTTGTAATTGGTGCTCTAGCTCAGGCCTTGTTGCTGTGGGCACATTTGTGATGATAATATTCCACTTGTCCTCTATTGCCTCACCAATCGTCCTATCTTTTATTTTTGACCTTTGGCATTTTAAGGTTCCATCATCAGTGTTTGGCTTGAGATGCACATAGAACTCTAGGGTTTTAGCATTCAGCATCTTGGAGGTCCCTCTGCTTACATGTAAATGTAAAGGGCAGTACTGTGACCAGACACCAGCTTCAAATAGGTCAAGCTTGCAAAAATCTCAGGTGAGTTAGCATACTCCACTATTTCTTTGGTACAGGGAATGCTTATTACCTTCTTAGACAGACTTCCTTTTCTTTGCAAGACTGATTATGACAGAATAGTCAGATTTGCAAGGCACCTATGATGCTTTTCTTTTTTAACAGGATATGAAATGGTTTGCTTGCTATTGACTACAGTAAAGACTTCGGGCCTGATTTAGAGTTTGGCGGACAGGGTGCTCCATTGCAAACGTGATGGAGTATCCTGCCCACCAAACCCTCAGTCCGCCTGCCTCATTTAGACTTGGGGGGACCTTAAGTATTCTTGAACTGAGCCCACGTTAGCTCCATCAATGGAATACATACACAAACTGTTAAAAAAAAGTAGAGGCTGTCAGAGGAGGACATCACACAGCCCTCCCTATTCAGGGTGGAAAGTATAATGTATTTTATTCCTGTCCATCAAATGGCCTCCACACCCTGTGAGGAAACTTCGAGGGCCTAGGGGCAATTAGTTTTTCTTTTTAAAAAAGAACAAACTCCTGCTTTTGGGAATTTGTTTTTGGAAAACAAAAAAAAAGGGTTAAAAGATTGGTGGACGGCCATCAGAACTGACCAACTTTACCAACTTTTAGTACACTGAAAGGAATTGCAGTGACAGCAGTTCTCTTCAATGAACAGAGATGGCTACTGGCTTTGCGGTCGTTTCTAAATTTTGCAGGCGGTAGTCTGTGAGGGTGGTGGAGGTAATGTCCTCTGCCACCCTCTAAATGAGGCCCTTTATGCTTGAGGACACAGATCTCCTATGGTTAGGTCTTAATCCTAAAAGGGATGAGAAATTAGGATCACCTTCCCGTGGCTGCGATTGTGAGATTGCCAGTATTCATTCATTGAGGGGGTTTCGTTGTTCAGAGCTATTGCTGCTGGACTAAAAGAAGAAGCTGACAGTGGTACTTTGGTCTTAGTGATAGCAAATTCTCTTGTCCTCCGCTGAGACTGCGGGACGGGTCCACTATGACTTTAAATTGACAAGTTTTGAGCAAGGGCTTCAGGAGACTGGCTAGAAGACCAGGAGGAGACCTGTGGAACTGCACACTAGTCGCTCAAAGGCTCTCCTCTCCAATTACCGCCAGCTTTGGCCTAAGCAATATGTATCAGGATTAGGGCATTTTTATCATTAAATATCTCAGTTATCTTGGGTAATTATAATGCAACTCGAGGACACAATTTCTGCTCCAATTGAACAGTTGATTTTTGGTTTACACTGGGCTTGTTTTAAAGCACAGGACATAAGTAAGGGCTTAGATTGGGTGTTTGCGTTTATACCTTAAGTTCTTTGTAAATCCTTCATTTTACAGATCTGAAAGCAGGCCGATCTGTATTGATTGTGCTGCACGTGTTCTTGCTGATTATTTTGATATGCCCGGGATTTAATAGTGAAATTAACAAGTGTAATCAATTGCCTGGGTGGTAAGGGAGGCCGCCTTGGAAGCCCTCCTCAGACTCTCCTGCATCAAAATTATAAGCAGTGAAGATGTTATGATACATAGATCGATTTATTCAATCTCTAGGTATAAAACATTAGCCCTGGGAAAGAGCCCTCACTAAGAGCTTTAGATGCCTGCTTTCACTTGCGCCATGCACGGACTATTTGCATTTTTAGAGAATTCCATGTCTGCTGTGAGTCCGGGCAAAAACATAAATAAATTGCTTTCTTTCCTATTTTTCCAGACTTTATGAAGCCGATTCCACTGGGGGCCGAGCCAAAGTGTAATGAAATAAGGGAGGCGAGTGACATGATGGAAACCCCGGATTAGTTTTGTGGGAGCCTGAGCTCGGCTGTCATGTCCGACGTGTCAAGTTAGCGGTCATCGGGGAGCCGGCGTGTATGTTCGCATGTTTTTTAACTACTGTATTACGACAGGTCCCGACAGCGGCCGAAAATGAAACGGCAAATCTAACATTACCAGGAGAATCAATGCTGCTTATATTACCTCACTCAAAGTCATTTTCATTTTAACATACTGAAGGAAAACAAATATTTGCACCGTTTTCGTCGTTTTTCATGCACCACTCAACATTTAATCACTATGTTGGTAAACTATAGTGGTTTCGTTAATCTGTAAATAAGAGTTTCCTTTGTGTTTAGCATAATAAATGTATGAGATTTTTAGATATACCCAGCAATGAGGTCCTAATTAAAACCATGAGGCTTATTTCATTCCTGGTGCAAAATCTCGTTTGTGGCTCAAATGGAACTCCAAGTTGGTGTTTTTTGCCCATGCAGTATTTGCACATGTGGTATTTGCCTATGTGCAAATGACATAGGGCTTGATGTACGACCGTTTGGGACCGCTTAAAATGGTTGTAGCATGTGCAAACCCTATTGTGTGAGTCGGTGTCCTATTACCGAATCGCAAAACAGGGTTTGAGAGTCGCTATTAGGAAGGGCCATGCCAAGGGCATCCCTTCCTAACAGCAAGTTGAAGGGGGATGTATGGTTGTTTTGCGATTGCAGTTTACCACCTACTTCGAGTGGGAAACGTCCTTTTGAACGAAGGCTTTATCACGAAAAGCCTTAGAACAAAAACGGTTTCATAACGGCGTCATTGGTACACCAGTCTTTATGCCGAATCGTTTACAATTACGCCAGAAGATAAGGCTAATTAAGCTGGGAAAGGGGTGGTTTAAGGGTAAAGGGAAGGGGCGGTTTCAGGCTAAGGGAAGGGGCAGTTTTAGGGCTAAGGGAAGGGGCAGTTTTAGGGTTAAGGGAAGGGGTGGTTTCAGGCTAAGGGAAAGGGCGGGTGTTGCACAATTCTCTGAATCGGGCCGCAGATTAGGCATGGAGCACAAACTGCCCTGGAGTAAGCACCGCAAGAAGACCTGCCCGCAACTCGTGGAGGCAATGATGAAAGAATGTCAAAGCAGCAAGTATTTTCGTTATTAGAAAAATGAAACAACAGCAAGTAATTGGACTTTTAAATTACTGAAAGATGTATGGTAAGCAGCCGCGTGAATAAGACAATCGTTATTAGGTCTCGCCTACGCAGCGCGCATGCGCTGCATAGGCAAAAAGACCTTTTGCCATCGATTCGGCTTTTCAGCCTAAAACGTGCACGCGTTCCATTGCCTTCAATGGCAATGCGTGCACGTTTGGCGATTCACTTGCAGGAGCGAGCGGCGCCATATGGTAGCAATTATCGCTCCTGGCGCCGCTCGCTCCCGCAAGTGAATCGTGCAGGCTCCCTCCTCTCCCCCCTCCCCCTGCTGCCGTGCGAGGCGCGCGCGCTTGTTCTCATTGTGGCCACAAGGTTCAGCATTCGAACAGGAATGCTTCCCTCTCTGGTAGTTTAGGTCGGATAAGTTGCAGTTCTGGGCCCTTGTTTCCCCGAGGACCCCTTAATTCAAAATGTTCCCTCTATCCGCTCTGGACATGACTTCATCCGATGAGAATTTGGGGCGTTCCTGGCGGGCCTGCTTCATCATCATCCCCTGACCCCATTTGTCGCTGCTCTTTGTCTCTCGCCTTGCCTGACCCGGATCCTTCTGTCCCCTGCACTGAGTCATCGTGGCCATTATTAATGCTGCATTAACTTCGGCTACACTTTCGGGATTTCTTTTCACCGGGAGCTCATTTAGTCATCGCAGATCACTTAACCAAGAGCATCCCGACTGTGGCTGCATAACATTAACTGACTAGTTTGCCCTCCCTGTCTGCTCACCCCCATCCTTCTCTTTAGCACTATCAGTCTCCGCAACACCACCCAGTTTTTGTTTTTTTATGAATTGTTAAGCATAAACATAGATAACATTTTATTGATGTATTTTTTATAGATATTTACACCAGGCGAACCTCGCCGTAGGGACTGCGGAGTGCTTTTACATATAACAGTGTACGTCCACTTTGAAGAACTAAAAACCACAGGAGAGTGAGTGGAAGGGGATATTCCGGCTTGAAGATTCAAATTTGTTTCGAATGAATGCGTTTTCAGCTGTTTTCACAAAGCCAGCAAGTTCATGTGAGTCTGACTTCTGCAGGGAGGTGGTTCCAGACTCGAAGTGCTTGGCATGAGAAGGCCTGATTAAGAGTTTGTGAGTTTTTTTTCTTACTGTTCTGTCTGTGTTTAATTAAAAACAAAAAAAAATAAAAGCAGCAATTTAGTCTTCTTTTGTTTATCTATTCACACTGTCAGCTATAACTTCTATGCCAATATCTGTATTATTGATAAGCACAGAAGTAGCACATGTATTTGCAAATCCAGTAGGTCTGACATTGGCCGCTAGCCTATTGATTTTCCTGTTTTTTACAAAAGTTTATATTTTGGGGAAGCTGTAGGGGCCTCATCAATATATAAAAAACGGCTTAAGTCAAAGCTTTTTTTAAAATTTATAAAGCACATATTGCCATACTAGACCCTGGCACTTAAACAAACTACTTTGCGGGTGTTCTCCTTGTGAAAGGGGAAAATGCTGTCACAGTGAAGTTAGCCAAGCCTGAAGAGGGCAGATTCATTGCCTTTGCTGTAGTGGATGGAAGAAAACTGAGAAAGAGACAATAACTGATCAGTGGATCAATGAATCAATCAGTAGATTTGTAGAGCGCTTCTTGTCACCCGTGAGGGTATCCAGGCGCTGGCAGGGTCCCAGTTGATTAGCCGAATAGCCAGGTTTTCAGGGACTTTGGGAACTCTAGATGAGGAGGACTGCCTGAAAGCCCCTTTTAATTAAGTATATTATACATATAATTTTAGTATAATCAAAAGATCTTGATCCCCGTCCCAACAAACAGCCTATGAAAGCTAGTGGCTTGGCAATTGTTTGTTGCCACGCTTACAGCAGCACGGATCCTTACAGTGTGGCTAAAGCTAATTTAAACAAGCATTGGCAATAGGTCTCGCCTTTGGGACATTATAAGTGTTTAGCCATGCAACATATGATGTTGCACCAAGGATATTGTGCTCGATAATTAAATACTTATAAGGTCCCAAAGGCGAGACCTATTGGCTATGCCAATGCTTGTTTTTAGGATGTTAGGTACCATCCTACGTGCAGGCATTATCTCGCCAGTTTTTAGAACGTAGTACATCAGTACATGTACTACATTCTAGAAACTGGTGTGATGATGCCAGCTTCGAACTAACGCTTTCGTAATTGCAGCTGTCGGCCTAATGGCATTCATTATACCGTCATACATTCCTTCTAGTAGGTGGTAAGACAGTCACTAGGGTGACCAACTGGCATGGGTGCAAATTCAGGACGGTGGGTCAAAATTCAGGACAAAAATTCAGGACAGGAGGTCAAAATTCAGGACAAAAGGTAAGTTTTGCAGACACATCAGAGGAGGTCGCGGAATAGTACATAAGTAAGCCCATCCATATCCAAACATATTCAACCATTTGCAAACCTATCCATCATGTATCCTTCCATCCATCATTTCACTTATCCATCCCTCCATCCACCCCTTCACTCATCCATCCATCCATCCATCCACCCTTTCACCCTATCCATCCGTACACTCATCCATCCACTCTTCCACCCATCCATCCATTTACCCTTTCACCCATCCAGCCATCCTTTCTCTTACTCATCCATCCACCCAGTCACTCATCCTTCCACCCATTCACCCTTTCAGTCATCAATTCTTCCTCCCTTTCTCTCTCCATCGAACATTTCACTTAGCCATCCTTCCTTCCATCCATCCACCCACCCATCCATCTACTCATCCACTCATGAATCCATCCATTGACCCCATCACTCATCCATCCTTTCTCTCATCCATCCACCCTTTCACTCCTTCACTCATCTAGCCATCCTTTTGTCCATCTACCCTCCCTTTCCCTCACTCATCCATCCTTACATCTACCCTTTCACTCATCCGTCCATCTATTTACCTTTTCACTCATCAATTCATCAATCCATCCATCATTTCACTCATCCATCCACCCATTCAATCGCCCATCATCCACCCTTTCACTCATCCATCCATCCTTTCCCTTATCCACCCAACCTTTTACCCATCCATTACCCTTCCACCCATACATTCATCTATTTACCTTTTTTCTCACCCTTCCTTCCACTCACTCATCCATCCATTTATCCTTTCTCTCATTATCCATCCATTCACCCATCCACCCTTTCACTAATCCATCCAGCCATCCATCCATCCTTTCACTTACTTACTCGCCCACCTTTTCATATTAATTATGAGCTGAGCCTTTGTCTGCAGACTTGCAGACAGAAGAGGCCCATCAAGAATTTCACCCTTGCTGTAGGTCCTAAAGCAAGGGGTGAGGTGGAGGTAGGGTTCACATGCCCCTGCACATAGGCAATCTGAAAAAGTTGAAGTCATTAGTCATGCATGATGCACAGTGCCAGGCCGTGAGGTGACTGTGACATGGTGTTGTTTCCAGGGCTTTAAGTGGAATGAAAAATTTGGGTAGTCTCTCCAAAGGGGGTGTTCGATGTAATTAAGGGCGTGGCTTAAAACACCTAAGCTAAAAATCTGTGCTTAGTATAGTGTACTGCCCAACTGGTATTTTGCCTCTTCTGTCATTGTATCCAGATACATATCACAACAAGTAACGTTACACCTACAACAAGCGAGAACTATTGGCTTTGTCAATTGTTGTTAGTTGCATAAAATAAAAAAGCAGCAACCATGTCTTCGTTGAATATAATATTGAAAATGCCTCAGTTCTAAAATGATGAGACTGTGAAAAAACTCTAGCCCCTTCTTTTTAACTTGTTTCACCGTCTTCCATCTGACAGAATGCCCTGCCCTAGACAGAGGCTGGAGGAGGCCACCACATGCTTTACAGCCCAGACTGGCCCATTGTCATTCTGTATGTGGCAATCATCAGCCGCATACAGAATGACAAAGGGCAGGGTGGGGCTGCTCTTGTGCTCGCAGGAGGAGTGCAAGGCGGCCCCATCAGGGAGCTGAGGCTTCTATGCAGGGAACAGTGCTGTTCCCTGCAATGCCTAAAATTACGGACAAAAGGCGTCCGTAAAAGGGATCATCACGGACAACGGACGTGAGATCCAAATTACGGACGGTCCGTGAAATTTACGGACGGTTGGTCACCCTAACAGTCACACACGGGAAGGGATCCCCAGGGGACCCTTTCCCCTTTGTGAATGTATGCAAACATATTTTTTAGGAGCAGGCAGTGGTCCCACGGACCACTGCCTGACTTTAAAAAATAAAAAGAAAACTTTTCATTTTTTTCTTTTAAATGCATCCCGTTTTCTTTTAAGGAAAATTGGCTGCATTTGGAAAAATAACATTGCTTTATTTAAAAAGCAAACACAGACATGGTGGTCTGCTGTCCCCAGCAAGCTACCATCCCTGTGATTATAACTCATTCCCAATGGGTCGCAAATTGCAACCTGCCTCATGAATATTGAATTGGCAGGTCATTTGTGACCCCACTGGGAATCGCTAAATGTGTCTGAGACACATTAGTACATTCCGTTTTGTGAGTCGCAAATTGCGAGTCGCATAAATTCGCAATTTGCGACCCGCAAAATGCAATGGTCGTGCATCTGGCCCTCAGTGTGTTTATGTCAGGTAAAAAACCTGGATAGGGTCTTGCTGGCAAATAATGAATAATTCTAAACTGCACATACTAAAACAGTGCTTCCCAAACCTTTTAGAAACACAACCCAATTTTCACAACAACAAACTTTTGCAACTCACCTAACTATAATGGAAATGAGGCAGGCGATATTTTAATGTAACTAAAGTATTATGTGGAAGGGCACTGTCATTACACACAGCACATTTTCCATTGAAAAGGCCTCTAAATTTGCACATACATACCGTTTTACTGATAAACCTATTTGGACACAAATAATAATGCATGTAAAAGTCATTAACGCGAAGTGGATGTGATAAGATAAATACAGATTTTAAAGTCCGCTTTATTTTTTGCTTGGACTTTCCTGACCCATTAAAAATCGGCTGGCGACCCATCAGTGAGTCGCGTCCCACAGTTTGTAAGGTACTGCACTAGAACACGCTCGAGAGTGTTTTGGAATACTTAACCCTAAACCATAATACAGAATGCAAAAATTGGAATTCCATGCTGTTTGTCAACAATATCGTTGTCCGCCTTTCATGCATTAAACTTGTGGGCAAATAGTGTGGAGTATGTGAATTGTAGTTAATAAAATAGTACATGTGCAGTTAGTACTTGGGCAAATTCCACCCAACTTCGAATCCTATTCCGCACAAACAGGAGATTGGATCTGTAATGAAATTTCTCAGTAGTTGTAATCAGGATCTAAAAGTACTGGGTTCATACACTGGATAATTTCAGCATTGTGGTGAATCGGTGGAGGGATCAGGAGTGAGAGAAGCAAAATGCTAAGGAAACAGTATCAAGATTTATGGTCTGGAGACATATTGAGAAGGCTTGCTTGCAGTTCCTTTCTTAGGAGCGTCTTTGTATTTCTAGTTGTGTTAAGGTTGGGATCAGGTTGGTTCTTTTAAAAGGAAGACAGAAAATGTATCAGATCGATAGAAAGGTTCCTTGGGTGTAAGTGTTTCGTAGATGATTTTCATAGATGATTCAGTCTTGAATAGGATGTGTGTTTATATGAGGAGCCAGAGTAGTTTTCTCTTGGCAGGGTGGATATGGGAGGGTATCCTCTTTGACATGAGCGATCACCTGGAATTCTGCTATCAAGAGATCAGGAAGTTGCAGAGTTGGCATTATTTAATCCCTAATCTCATTGTGGGAAAATGCAAGACCCTGTAGTGTTTCGATGAAGCAGCTGCTGGGAGGATTTGATGTTTCACAAGAGGTAAAGTAATAGGCATTCTGGGATTTCTTACTAGTATGCTCTTTGAAGGAATGTTACATGATAAGTAGATCATGTGTGTGCTGTGAAGGAGGAGTTTGTATGTGAGGAGGCAACCCCATTGTCACTGAATAAGGCCATTAACAGATGGGGCACAGAGGAATTTTAGAGTATAGATGCTATTTTGGATGGTTCAGTTTTTGCACAGATGAGTTGCATTTATTTTCTACAAATTCAAGAATAGCAGGGGAAATGCCCCGCCCCCTCCCCCGACCTCTTAAAGCTCATCAATGGGATTTAGGATTACTTCCTTTCACCATTAATCATTTACAGTCATTTGAAGAGCTTTCTCTAGTTATTGAAGTTGAACAGCTATTTACAGGAGCAAGGTATGAATTCAATTTGGTGATTATAAACCATACGTTTTGCTTGAAAAAAATCTGCCTTCTACAGACTGCACAATCCTCGTTAGTGGAACCTGATGGAATTTCTGCTAGTTTTTATTAGCTTTTCTGAAAATGAACTGTAATTGCACTCAACTCTTGCATGAACGGGGGGCGCTAGAGGCCCCGCACGCAAGATGGCCGCACTGATGTGAGGCTCCAGCGGCCCGGGACGCATATCTGAGATAATCCTTCTCAGTGATCCACTGCGGCTGACTCAAATGAAGGCCGCATTGCCCTAAGAACCGTGAGATTTCCGAAGCCCTCTTGCTGGCTGCTCTGTCGTCCCAGCCAGCTGTGGAAACTGGAGGCCTCCCCGCGTGGGGCTTGTGAGACCCGGCCCGCTGTATCGCAGCGAGGCCGCTGTGAATTTTAGCCTGGGGCAGGGGCTGCTGGATGTGGCTGTCACGAGCAAGCATCACCATATCTGAGGTGAAGAGTGGAGTGGAATACCCATGATATCGAACAATCCGTAATTGAGCTGCTCACAGCCGCAGCGAGTGGAGACCAGACGGGGGAGGCCCTGGCGGGAGAGAGCCTGGAGTCGAGCCACCTGTGACCCAGACACGTGGCACCGCCACAGCAACGGGCGTTGTCTGACGGAGACACTGCTCCGCTGCTGGTGCATACTTGGCAAGAGAGCAGATTGAGGCCTGGACAGTAGGCACAGGATTGACAGGCTGCACTCTGTGCGCTGAGGAGCCTTGTATGTGACCGGAGAGTGTATTGGGATATCGCACACATGGGGCCTACCCCTAATGTCAGACGCCTCTACAAGCAGCTGAACGCGGCCCGGGCTGGGAAGAAAAAGGCCCTGTGCTCGCTGTGGGAGGGATTTCCAGTGGTGCTGGGATTGAGGGTCCCCTGCTGCTGACAACGCCCCCTTGAAGGTGGGGGGAAAGGGCCCTGCCCCTGGCCCCTACTGTTATGGACTGGAATTGCCTGCTGGAGGCTGGACAGGGGGTGGAGGCCTCATTGGAGCCTCTAGCCATCTAGACCGAGACAGCTGAAGGTCCTGGCGAGCTGTAGGGATCGACAATAGGCAGAACGGAGGGGAAACTGACCAAGTTGCCATTCGAGCCCCGCAAACTGATGCAGACTCAGCAGTGTGACACAGGCCAGACCATGGCGGACCAATCCCCCAGTGCTCCACAGGTCCCTGAGGATGATGTGAAATCCCTCCTGATGACCATGAAACAGAGTCTCACTTCAATTGAGACAAAAATGGACTTTATGTGTACCCGAATGGACTTCATTGCTCAAAAGTTAGAGAAGCATGATAGCCATTTTGAAGGAGCAGAACACAGAATTTCCGAGTTGGAAGATACATCAGATGGCAGGAAGGAGCAACTATTGCATATGGAAAGCCTTTTAAAAGTTATTGCTGCAAAAAATAAAGATTTAGTAGCACGCTCAAGGCGCAATAATATACGCATCTTGGGCATAACAGAAAGCCCGAACACTGGGCGGATGGAGGACTATGTCGAATGCATGCTACAGACCATCTTCGGAGCCGATTCCTTTTCTACACAGTTGGTAATTGAGAGAGCACATCGCTCGCTGGGACCCCAACCTCTGCCGGGCACACCCGTAGGCCCATTGTCGCCAGGCTCCTCAATTACCATGAAATGTTACATGGCCCTCCTCTTGGCCAGGGAAAAGCGACAACTAGTGTTTGAAGGGCACACCATCGCAATGTATCCTGACTTCACCAAGGCAGTTCAGGAGGCAAGGAGGAAATTTGTGCCGGTGAAGAGAAAACTACAAAAGGCTCAGATTGACTATGCAATGCTATACCCAGCGAGCCTTTGAGTTACTCACCAAGGGAAGCAGCAATTTTTTACCAACCTGTAGCATGTGGAAGACTTTTTAATGCGCGCCAACCAAGGTTCGGCTGGAGGGGGCGCAACTCTCTTGCACGCTCATTATCGCCAATGTTGGAGCCAGGGTAGCTGAGCCCAATGGATAGACCGGTAAGGGGTGGCCTCGGCTTCCACAGGAACTACAACATCACTGTGCCTCATAACTGTTATGTTTGCTCCACTCCGAGTGGGATACAAACTGAATGGGGCAAACCGATACAGGTCAATCGTTTCTCCTTGTAATACGAATGCTTGCGGTGGCTTACTGTGACTGCCAAAAGACCACACCCGGGCACCCCACCTTTTTTTTCTAATCTTGGGGGAGCACTGCAGTGCCTTCTGGTGTTATCCCATAAGAAGATCCCTATAAGATCATTTGGTTTTCTTATCTTTGTCTTAATATTGCTTTTCTCTTTTTATCTATCCACTATTACTCTTCATCTCTATTCGCTCGATTGCCTTTTTATGGTTGTGGAATGGGGATGGGGAACAGCCCCTATAGGCCCTTTAAGAGGGTGGTTCCATGAGGTAGCACCTTATAGCTTTTTGCAGCAAAATGTTAGTGGGTGAGCCACTCTTAGAACTGTTTAGCCTACTGCTTTTTGTTATTGGGGAGGGGGGGCACTTTGACTACGACAAGTTTGGGCTGTCGTAGTGGGAGGGAGGAGGTGGGGGGATCACATCTTCTGGAGGACATAGCGCATGTTAAAGCTTGGAATGTACAAAGATTACTGATTTATGCATGCATGTTGATACACACTCGCCGCTTGGGAATCCTGATGTGCCTCTTCTTCATGCCATGACAGGGCGCCAGGAGAGATCAGAAGTTCATTTTGTGACCTGGAACATCTGGGGGCTGGGTAATCCACGTTAATGCCAACATGTCTTAGCCTATTTAGACAGACACAACATTCAAATTGCTTTGTTACAGAAGACACATCTTAGCCCCTTGACGGCTCCCGTTTATGCTGCTAGATGGGCGGTACTTATATGCTTTGCCTCCTACTCTACATATGCCAGAGGCACGGTGATTCTGATTAAAAAATGCACGCCGTAGGTGGCTATGGGGTCCCTCCAGGATACACAGGGCCGCTTTAGCCTTATGTGGGACAAATTGGCATCATATTCTGTCACCTTAGTGTGTTGATATGGTCCTAATACTAACGACCCAGCTTTCTTTACCACTTTATGGGGGAAGGTGATGGACATCGGGTCTACATATGTGATATGGGGAGGAGATTTCAACACAGCATTAGAGCCACAACAGGATAGGTTACATCCTCAACCCCATCAGTATACTGCCACCCAGCGTCAGGTGCGGAGCATTATTGCTGAAAATTGCCTCTTGGACGCATGGAGACACCTTCATCTGGCACTAGAGGAGGGTACTCATTATTCGACGGTGCACTCCATGACTTGATTATTGAATTGTTTCCAGAGGCTTGGGCCCCTGGGTGACCCAAATCAAGTATCTGGCACGCATGTATTCAGATCACTCCCCGGTGGAGATGATATTAGCTCCTCCGACCAACAGCACGCCTTACTTAGTCTGGCGGCTTTCTCCAACAGTACTGTTAGATGCCGCGTTCAGAGAGGAAGTACGACAGGAAATACAGGATTTTTTCCAACGGAATATAGATTCGGTCCCTCAACAGGCAACAGTACGGGAGGCCTTCAAAATCACCATGTGAGGGATTTGCATTAAAAAAGGAGGAGGGGTGCTGCATGACAAATGCACTTCTCTTAGTCGGCTGGAGACAGATCTCAAACTCCTTAAGAAGGAGCTGGTTGACTCCCCTACTGGGAATATACAGGTTACCCTCAGAGACAAGATGACCGAATATAGGGACACCGCAGAACAGGAATGTCTGTTTCGGAGCAAATACTTTCGAGCCCGCAGATATGGCGAAGGAGAGAGGCCCGGGAAAGTGCTTGCTGACCAAATTTGCAAACCCCATTTCTCTATGTTTTAGAAATACAAGAGCCAAATGGCGCAATCTGCACAGACACACCCGACATATTCCAAACATTCACAACATACTATTCTTCCCTCTATACTACAAGGAGACAGCGACAGCAACCGATTGCACTGGCCCCGTACCTGGAGGAAGTGGCCCTGGGCTGGCTGGGGGCAGCAAAGAGGGAGTTCCTCTCCTCTGCAATTGAGGAAGATGAGATTAGAACGGCGGTAATGCAGATGAGATGAGGTCACGCTCCAGGGCCAGACGGCCTTCCAGCAGAATTTTACAAAACATGTGTGAAACACTTGACCCCCATACTTGAAAAGGTGTATGAGGAAGTCCGGGATACCGGAATTCTTCTCCCGACCATGCAAGAGGCGGTGATCAGTTCAATATTAAAGCCCGGAAAGCCAACGGATAAGCGCAAGTCATATAGACCACTCTCCCTGATAAACTGTGATGTCAAAATTCTAGCCAAGGTGCTGGCGAACCATTTGAGCCTTCTCATGGACTCTCAGGTATTTCCCAATCAGGCAGAATTTATTCCTGTACGTGCGATGTTGCACAATCTCCGCACCCTCTTCTCGCTGATGCAAGATGTAGACCCTGAGACAGCCGAGGTGGCGGTCTTCCTAGACGCCTCCAAGGCGGTCGATTCGGTGGAAATGGATTACCTCATTGGGGTACTGAAGCAAATGGGAATGCCTCCTGGCTTTCTCTCGTCGATATAACTGCTATACCATCATCCGAAGGTGAGGGTACTAATTAATGGCGTGAACTCGGCCCCCCTTCCCGATCTCATGAGGCAGGGGTACCCACTTTACCCCTCCTGTTCGGTGGCTAAGTTATGCCAATGTAACAGAGACCAAGCAATTTGTTATCCTACTAGACATATATTGGTGTCCCTCTATACAGATGACGTCATACTGTATGTTCGGGACCCGCAAGTTAGCCTTAACCCCATACTACATGAATGTAACATTTTCGGAGAGCTCTCTGGGATCAATATTAATTGGGAGAAGTCCCAGATGTTCCCTCTCACTGAGGCTGTCATCCCCATGCTTTAGACTACCCTATAATATGGTGCACCTTAGAAGTGAAGTATCTGGGGATAACGGTTTCTAGGAACAGAGCAGAGCTAATGCATGTTAACTATGGGAAAGCTCTTGCAACCCTGACGGACTCAATCACAAGATGGATTGACATGCCCTTGTCCATGGCGGGGAGGATCTCCCTGATCAAAATGGTAATCCTGCCTAAACTACTTTATCTGTTTATCAGCGTACTATATAATCCTGGACAAACTTTTTTTTAAACTTTGAAATCACAGTTGATACGACTCGCTTGGGGCGGTAAACCACCCAGGCTGAAATGGGAGATATTGACGCTGCCTTTCTCACAGGGAAGCTTTGAAGCCCCCGACATAGAGTTATGTTATTTATGTGCACAGGCACACATTGCTGCATATTGGTTCCGACTTCCCACTTATATGCTGCACCGTGCAATTGAGCAGGGCTGCATGGATCCGATTCCGTTGATAGGGTTCATCGCAACAAGACCCCAGAAAAGAGATGCAGACCCCACTACGGTACCATGTACCACCGCAGCCTGGTGGTGACTCACAAAGAATCTGGCTATACCGATGCTGTATTCGCCCTTGCTACAGCTCCCCCGCCATCCGGATCTTGGTGTGACTTAAGAATCGGGTTGCCGACAATGGCTGAGAAAAGTTAATGTTAAGATCTGGGGGAATCTGTATACCGACTGAATTTTTCATGCTCAAGAAATATTTTTCGGGGGTAGAGCCCACGCCCATGCACCTATTTCTGGATGTTAAGCTGAGACTGAGCCTGCGTTTCCCCACGAACCACCCACTCTAACTCCATTACACACCTTACTTCAATGCACCTGTCCTACACATGTGGGCTCCCTCCTATATCACAGCATACAGACATCGCTTGAGGGGGGCCCTACAGGTTCGTGCATACATTGGGAGGCAGAGCTAGGTATATCCCTGTCAGACAACCAATGGGAATGTTGCTGTCAGCAGATCGGGCGCATCCCTGCCAGCAGCCGCTTACGTATAACACAGTATAAGTACCCCCACCGTTTATATTACACGCTAGTTAAGATGCATACGTTTCAGTTATGGGTGAATGATCAATGTGACCATTGCAGGTGAGAGGGTGCAGATTTTCTACACTTGGCTTGAGAGCGTGCAGCCGTTAAACAATACTGTCAGCAATTGATTGGAGCGCTGGGGCAAATGATGGGATCTCCCCTGCTGACATCCCCGATCACGGCACTGCTGGGCTATACGGAGATCGAATTGCCTACAGGATATATGCAGAGTTGGGGATGCTATTAGCCAAATGAAAGGTGGCCTGCAGATGGGGTAAGGGGATGGCACCCAAATTCAACGACTGGCTCCAGGATCTCATTTTCTGGCAGGAGCAGTCACTAACCTATGCAGAACTACTCCCACTAACCTCTAGCCTGAAGGATATATGGGACCCCTTACGGGCTAATCTGTTGACTAAACCACTGCTGGTGGTGGGGGCAGGAAGCACAGGAACTATGTGAGGAAGGAAAGAAATAGTTTACCAGTTGTAGATGGGAGCCTAGCCAAGGTTTAGTATAAGTACACATCCGCTTACTGAGCACTAGGGCGTGTGAAATGTCATGGGCGGGTTTGAAGGACAGTACCTTTGTCATGAACGCGGGATGAGAGCAGAACATAGCAGGCTCCCAGGCCGTTGAGAAGTAGATTCCAAGCTGTCAATGAGGTTTGCATTTATAAGAATTGTAATGCACAAGTATTGGACAACATACTATACTGAAGATGTATACTTCTTTGTTGTTGCACATGAAACTTTAATAAAAAGATTAAAAAACAAAACAAAAAAATTACGTGAACAGTTTGTTGGATTCTTTATCAAAGTTGATTTATAATTGCCATCATACATGCCTACGTATTTGAGTAACAAATTCATGGCACTTTGAACATTTGCTGGCTGACTGTGACTACAGCCGTGGAGCCAGAAGCATCCCTCTGGTGAGTGTGCATGAGGAGAAAGGATTTACTTCCGATTGAGCACTTAGGTCACAATGAGAAAACATGAAAAACTGGAAATATGAGAAAAATTGTCTGTTGCGTTTGACCTAAAACATCGCTATAGGAAGTGTTAAACTGAGCAAGTACAAATGTAGGGGCTTATTTACAAGCCCCTTGAGCCGCTGGTGCATCACTTTTAATATGTGAAAAAGTGACGTTCTGGTGGTGCAAGGGGCTTGTAAATGCGCCCGTAGTGTTTTCACAGAGTTTCAGTAATTAGCAACAACAAACAATGATAACTGAAAACGATCTGTTTTGCTTACTTTTTAGGTCTCGCGCCTAGCGTTGCAGTGCGCAGCACTGCTCGCGCAGCGCGAGACCTCTAGAAAGGGCTTCTGAAAACGACCCACACGCTCGTACGTGTGGTTTTGTTTCCAGAAGCCCTCAATGGCTGTATCGTGCGTTTTTTTAGGAGAAACGGCACGCTATTGGGCAAAGGCGGGCGCATGTCCCGCCTTTGCCGCGCCCATTCCCGACGGTGGCCAGAACGCGCAGCAGCGCGCGTTCGTCTCGATTTTGCTGCCGCGCTCTCTAGCCCCCGCTCCTATGTGGTGCGCGCGCACTATGTTTACTTCGTGCGTTTTTTAGAAAAACGGCACGCTATTGGGCAAAGGAGATGCGATTTTACAATGAAGCGAACGTGCGTTCGCTCTCGTTGTCGCGGCCGAGCTCCCTCCCCCGCTCCTCTGTGGTGCGCGCGCACCACTGTTCATTACCAAAACATTTCGGAGTTGTACTTTGATAATGAAGGCAACGTGCGTTCGGCTCGCTTCAACCTTCAACCTCCAACTTCCTTCAACCTCTCCACCGGCTCTTTGCACCAGTCCACAGTGGGGGACGGGGGGAACTGGAGAGAGAGTGCGCTGTGGCTGTGCGGGCCGAGCCCGGGATATGATCACGACGGACTCACTGCTGCACACATTCCGACACCGACTGCACATCAGCATGATGATCCCGCAGGAGGGACCCGACTGACCATCCCCATCCCACTGGGCCGCGTCGCCTCCTGCATTAAGTAAGTGCCTGAGTGAGCGGCGGTCATATTTCCTAAAGCACTTCTGTCATGATGACCGTAAACCGTAATTTTGATTGCTCAAAAGCCATGCACACTCTCACTCAGCCACGTTACTAGGGGCAGCGCCGCGCGCCATGACGACCCTTGGGGGCTGTGTGCTCATCCAATCACTTTTAATTGTAATACTGCTCTAGTACTGTCACGTGAGTGCCAGGCCTGAGCGAGCTACGGTATTTGTCCTAAAGCAGTCACTTCTGTCTTGAATACCTTAACCGTAACTGCTTAGAGAGCCGGCCCGTACAACATGAAGTTTGAACACTCTCACTCAGCCTCGTTAATAGTAGCGGGTGGCGCCGTGCACCGGACGGAGCCCCGGCCGGTCTGCTCACTGCTAATTGATTTTAATTATTTATAGTACTGCTCAGTATTGTATCTTCACTTTTGAAATAATACAGCCTGCGGCCTGACTATCTGCTGCGGAGTCCGCATCAGCTGAGATTCAGACTGTTATAATTAAAGGCTGACTGGCAGCTGAGAGATCCATTTTGGGGACTCTCACATCACGTTTGACTCCTCGGCCCCGGGTGTCCCATGTGGGACAGAGCGGCCTCAGCGATCCTCCTTTGCATGAGTGACTGCCACTGCCAAGGAGAGGCCCGGGGCCCAGCAGTCGGTGCTACTTACCTGGTTAAACAGTACAATCAGGTTACAAGGGCACTAGGTTAGTGAGGGGCCCTTCCATCTCTGGTGCTTTGCACCATTTAAAGATCTTGTTGCTCTAATGGGTGTAAATGCTGATATTTATATGTTTCCTTCATCTTCATTGCTTGATTTTGCTCACGAGAAAGTGCCACTCATAGTGGGTGAAATGTCACTCATAATTACACTGAAATTATGAAAAAGTTACACATAGCAATCTGAAACCTTGGCAGCTATGTCCGGCCTCTTTCGTGCTTTCCAGTATTCCGTGACTGCCACTGCCAAGGAGAGGCCCGGGGCCCAGCAGTCGGTGCTACTTACCTGGTTAAACAGTACAATCAGGTTACAAGGGCACTAGGTTAGTGAGGGGCCCTTCCTTAATGGGTGTAAATGCTGATATTTATATGTTTCCTTCATCTTCATTGCTTGATTTTGCTCACGAGAAAGTGCCACTCATAGTGGGTGAAATGTCACTCATAATTACACTGAAATTATGAAAAAGTTACACATAGCAATCTGAAACCTTGGCAGCTATGTCCGGCCTCTTTCGTGCTTTCCAGTATTCCGCAGCCAAGTTTATTAGGTAGCTGAGACATCTGACCCACTTTTTCCCAGTGTATCTCTGCACCAGTTAAAATTGCACGTTGTGGTGTGTGCCGCAAACTGCCTGACCCTCCAGCACCACGATGAGTGCAGACTACGCAACACCTCCCCACCTCCTCCCTTCCAAGCCAAAGTCTACCCTCAAATTCGCCAACAATTCAGAACAAGCATTTGCAATGCAATAGGTCTCGCATTATTAAAGTTTGAGCTATTGGCATTGCTAAATAATGCAACACCAATAGCTCAAACTTTAATAATGCGAGACCTGTTGCATTGCAAATGCTTGTTTAATTAAGGGGGCTAAATGATGATAACTTCACCTGGAGAGGCGACTTAGCCATCGGTAAAACATTACACTCATCATGGCTGGTGAATGGAAACACAGAGGGGCACTTTTAATGACGCTCCTGTGGCGCAATGTCCTGCTCCATATTTACAATGTGGCGTTGAGCCACTTAATGTGCCTTAATGTCACCTTGTAAATATGCCCCTTACCCGGGCAATGGGTGTTGATGTGGGTGTTCCATCGCAACACCCATTGCTTTTTGATGCTGCCCCCTATTTACAAGGGTGGAGTAAATATGGGGCAGCACCAAAAATAAGACCAGGGAAAACCTGGTCTTAAACAGACGCAGCGAGGAGAAATGATTCATTTCTCCTCGTTTTTGCTGTATCTATGTGTACAGCAAATTGCCATTAGTTATTGTTCATGTGCAGGAAGGTGTCCCTTCCTGCATATAAACAATCATTAAAAAATGACGTTTTGCAACTTCTATATGTGCTGCATTCTGCAGCACACATTGAAGTTACAAATTGCCATTATTGATTGTTTATGTGCAGGAAGGTGCACCTGCCTGCACATGAACAATCATACCCTGCAAAGCAGGCATCCTTGCACTATGGTGCAAGGGTGCCTGCGTTGGCGCTAGGCAACTAAATTTAGCGTCAGGGCTAGGGGAACACATGGGTGCGCCACATTCTTGAAAATACGGCACATTCTTGTAATATATATATATATATATATATTCCTCAGAAACACGCACCCTTCAGCTACGTGAAACAGGCCACACCGACGTGCTTTTCAAGTTCTTTATTTTCAGGCAGAAAACAGCATAACGCGTTTCAAGGTCAACACCTCTTAATCATATGCCACAGATCAGGGGTGGGTTCGTTTGCTTTTTAAATAACGTAACTCAAACATCGAAGAAGGACCAATGTCCATGTGTTTGATTTAAAGAGGCAGTCCGTGTACATGTTTTTTTATATTCTTTCACATGGCAGGAATGGTAAGTACTATTTAATGTTCATATTCGAGATAGTTCCTCTGTAAGTCAGATGTTCTTTCCTTTCATATTTCCATTCCTGCATTCATATGTTGTACTCCGTCGTTTCTAGGACCACAATGCCCATAATGCCTCAAACAATGTCTTAAAGTGCTTGGTTTCTCCGATGGTGCTTTTGGCAAAACTTCACCTGATTTTAACCATGTCCCAAAGATGCATTAATTGCCTTTACTAGGATTAGTACCATATTGCGGCTGCATACAAATGGTCACAGAAAAGAGGGAATTCGCTACCACCCCGTTTTTTCCGGTTTGTTACTTGCCTTGAGATCGAAGTTGGGCAGCACGTCGTGCATAGGGAAATCCCTTCGGCAAACCCTGGCTGATTGCAAGTTCATCTCCCGGGTGAGGCGGGCCTTTCACTGTGGCCCTTCCATTCATCCTGTTCCATGACAAGTGTCTCAGCCGGCGGGCACTCCTTTCAACATAATCCAATCGCAGATACTGACAAGAGGAGCGCCACAGCCTCTCGGGTCGGGGCCTGTCTCAGGTGTGTCAGACACCTCAAATATTCCTCAGAAACACGCACCCTTCAGCTACGTGAAACAGGCCACACCGACGTGCTTTTCAAGTTCTTTATTTTCAGGCAGAAAACAGCATAACGCGTTTCAAGGTCAACACCTCTTAATCATACGCCACAGATCAGGGGTGGGTTCGTTTGCTTTTTAAATAACGTAACTCAAACATCGAAGAAGGACCAATGTCCATGTGACATTGGTCCTTCTTCGATGTTTGAGTTACGTTATGCGTGTTTCTGAGGAATATTTGAGGTGTCTGACACACCTGAGACAGGCCCCGACCCGAGAGGCTGTGGCGCTCCTCTTTGTCAGTATCTGCGATTGAATATATATATATATATATATATAGGCTTTCGATTGCAACAGTGATACATATATTGACCAATGAAGCTTTCACATCAACCTCTCGTAGACACCTCTAATAGTGCAATATTGCTGGGTACTTTTATTGGGGGAGGGGCCGTGAAAGGGCTGTCACATAAAGTAATTCTAGAGATAGGGGTTAAGTCTAGTTGATGGGGGAGTTGTGTTTGTCTACGAGTTACAATTTTTTTTAATGTTTATATTCTTCAGACTTCTAGTCCAACCTCTACTATTTTTTCATAGGTTTCCATATTGAGTCTATCAACCTGACGCTCAGCTCAGCAGATTGTTCATAGGAGGACATTTGACCAGTTCAAACCGGTTCCCTTAGCTACAAGAAAAATGCTTTTCTATATTGAGAAACTGCTTACCCGGTACCCCCATGAAATATGGAGGTGCTCTCTTCCCTTCCAAATGTCAAAATTCAACTATATTCTGTAGGAGAACTGTTCTGTGTATATCCTTCGTGGGAGTAGGCACATGACTTTACATCGCCACCCCCCCAACCCACCATTGTCATTTCCATTTTTAGGTCCAAAACTTGCAGTTTTCATGTAAAATCAAGTCCACCTAGATATGTAGAGCATGGATGTCTGAATGTAAATCTTGATGGGAGGCGTGGCTTGGCGCCCGAGGGAGATGGCGGCGCATCTGTGACTCCCGCCGGGTCGATGCGGACTGTGAGCTTCAGACCCCGTCCTTGCCTCTCCCGACGAGCCGGAATGGGTTTGTAACAACGTGGAGAGCTGAGTGCAACCTTCAAAGGGTGCTAACTCCCTCGTAACAACATTTTATTAACCTTTCTACGCACGCCCTCTCTCCCCTCAGTAGCGGCCGCCATCTTGGATTCTTTCAATTTATCATAGCTGAGGAGATAACGCTGAGGGGATTTCCTCATCTACACTGCGTGCCACAATTATCAAGGTATGCTTCCCCCAGCGCTTTTGGCCTCATGAATCCCTGAATCTCCTGGCATGGCTTTGGTCTTTTTGGGCTTTCTTCTTTTAAACAAATAAACTGAATGGCATTCCCCTTACAACAGCCTCATCTCCTGGCATGGCTTTGGTCTTTTTGGGCTTTCTTCTTTTAAACAAGTAAACTGAATGGCATTCCCATTACAACAGCCTCATATTTATTACATTAATTCAGAGACTTTGTAGGGCATTTATTAAATTGTTATTTTTTTTTAAACATATGGGGAGATTGAGGAAAGCTGACTCTAATATTGATCCCGTGACGCAAAAGAAAATTATCAAGAATTCCACGGTCTTTTCAAAGTTTGCAGCCATGGAAGCTTCCTCAGCAGACTCTTCTCCTAAAAATGATGCCTCATCTGACATAAATTCTGGCTCGACGGCCTTGGGGAAAGCCTCAACAAAATGTCTTAAAAAAGACCCGCCTTCCCCTGAAAAATCTCCCCCTCCAGTCTCACTGGATCTGCTGCTGGTAGCGATTCGAGCCTTGCGTCGCTTCATGGAAGAAACAAATAATAAACTGCAATACCTCACTGACAGATGGTCTCAAATGGACAAACACTTGGTGGCAGTAGAACGCAGCGTCTCTCTCTTCAGTGAAACGGAGAATAAAGTCAACTCTCTCCAAACTCAAGTTTCAACTTTGCAAAAACACATTGAAGAGTTTGAGAATCGAAACAGAAGAAATAATCTACGTATTTTTGGCCTGTCGGAAAATGTAGAGGGATCGTATCCTCTCACCTTTTTCAAGAACTTTATTCCAGAACTCTTAAAGCTTCCTCAGAACACCTCTCTAAACATACAACGTGCTCATCGATTGGGCCGCTTGCCTGCTGCAGTTTCTTCCCAAGACGCCCACAAGGTGTTATCCTGTATTTTTGGGAATATACAGACCTCCTCAAAGTCCTCTCAGCCGCAAAAACACTTAATGGTATTTCTTGGTCTGGCTATGCTTTGTTTTTCTCCCAGGATTACGCCAAAAGCACGGCTGATAGACGCAGGGAATTTCTCAATATGAGACCGGATCTTCATTCACTGGGAGCCCGCTATGGCCTTTTCCATCCCTGCCTCTTTAAAGTTATCTACAGAAACAACACGACTGCCTACGAAGTTCCCAACAAACTGAGAAGCTTTATAAACTCATGCAGGATCGAGAACATGGATACTTCGAGGCCTTCGGCTTCCCAGTCAAATTAATATTTCAGGATTTTGCTTTTATTCAGAATTGAATTGTTTTTTTTCCTTTAGTGCCATAGAATATTTAGAGTTGCTTATATAATTTTCTAATGTTTTGTCTCGGTTTTGTTGTTGATATTTAAAGTTGATATGTTCTCTCTATTTCTCTCCCTTAGACATCCCATTATCTGTGCTCGTCATTGTGTTACATCGCGTTGATTGCGGTGGTTCGTGTGTCCCGTTTACGGAGTCTGGATGTGCCACCCTTCCATGTGGTTTCTCCCCCCCCACCTTTTTTTGGAGTCTTTTAGGTATGTGTACACCTTTGTCTATCTATATTTTTGTTCTTATTTTTATTTCCTTTTCCCTCTCTCGTCTATCTTTTTTCCTTCTGTCTTCTCTCTTTATCCTTCATCAATGTTTCCTCTGGTCTTATTATCTTCATTATTATATTAATGTTGACATTCTAGCAATTATAATGATGCTTATCTTCTCATTCAGAATTATAAGGTATGTACTGTGCTACCTCCTTCATATGCATATTGTAGTTTATTTTCTTCTCGCATTGATGTTCTCATGTCATTGAAAATTATTTTATGGAATGTACGAGGCTTAAACTCCCCCATCAAAAGACAGCGTGTACTAACACATTTATCGAAGCTTGGTGCAGACATTGCTCTATTACAAGAAACCCACCTCACCAAGAAAGAATCTTTGAAATTAAAAAGGGATTGGGTGTTACGGTTTTCTTCTTCCCAGGTGATGGCAGGAGGAATGGAGTTGCCACACTATGTCATAAATCTTTAAGTGTCAAATTACTTACCCAAGATTTTGAGGATGTAGGTCGATGGTCATTCACTGAGTTGATGATTGGAAAGACCCCACTTTCTCTTTTCAACATTTATGCTCCAACCACAGAAGATTCTTTATTTTGGGCGAACCTCACAAAAACCTTTTACAACACCCTCACGACAATTTCATCTTGGTGGGAGATTGCAATCAAATTTTAGATCCCTTTATTGACTGTAGTTCCCTAATCTCCTTCACACAGAACAAAGCTCACAAAGTTTTTGTACAAACCATTAAGCAACGGAAGTTATTAGATGCCTGGAGACTTTGCAATCATACCACAAGAGAATATACATATTTTTCACCGGTACACCAGACTCAATCACGTATTGAATATTTTTTTATTTCCCATAATATTTCACAGTCCTTACAATCCGCTGACATTGGCTCTATTTTAATCTTAGATCATGCCCCAATTTCTGTCCTATTAGACAGTCTCAACAAACCCAATCTATCCAATCGTTGGCGCTTTAACAATTCTTTACTTCTTGACCCTAATTTTACCTCCTCTTTTACCTACTTTGTGAAAGAATACTTTAAATTCAACTAATCGGATGACTTACCTCTTTACATCATTTGGGACGCCTTTAAAGCGATAGCAAGGGATTTTATCATTAATTACGTTTCCAAAAAGAGACATATCGCCCGGAAAAAATCTACTGATCTCTTCGCATAAATAAAGAAATTGGAACACTCTTACTTTACTTCTAGGCCAAAAGACGGTTTGAATAAACTTATCGATACCAAGCTCAAATTCAATAAAGAATCTACAGATAATGCCTCATTATATCTTTTAAAGTCCAGTGCAAAATTCTATGGGGGACAGAACAAGTCAGGCAAACTTCTATCAAACTACCTTAAAATCAAACACAATAGACTTAACATTGAATCAATTCTAGACTCCCAACAAACTCTTAAATATTAAGATTCTGAGATCCTAGAGGAATTTCATCACTTTTATAAATCTTTATATACACCAGATACCTCTCCCTCGGATTCTCAAATTACAGACTATCTCTCTTCTATAACGAAACCCTTTGATACACAATTAAACCTTGACCCATTAGAGTTGGATATCTCACAAGACGAATTACATAAGGCATTACTTACACTCAAAAAGGATAAAGCTCCAGACGGATTCACTGTAGAATTTTATATACATTTCTCGCAAACTGGCGAAGCTTCTGGATCTTTCGTTGAAGCCCTGATTTGCCTCATTCCCAAGGATGGTAAAGATTTGCGCTACTGCAAGAATTTCAGATCCATTTCTTTAGTGAACATAGACTATAACATTTTCTCCAAGGCCCTGGCTTTGAGAATGGACTCTTACCTCCCAGATCTTCTTGGCAGGGAACAGTCAGGTTTTGTTAAAGGACGCTACATTACTGATAACACCCGATTATTCTTCGATATTTTATCTAAGTCTTCCCGCTCCTCCGAGTCTCTAGCGGCAATTGCATTGGACGCTGAGAAAGCATTTGACAGAGTCCATTGGCCTTTTCTTTTTCAGTCTCTCAAATGGTTTGGATTTGGTCCAAAGATTATTTCTCTGATTTCTCTGCTCTATTCTAATCCTAAAGCAGCAGTTTACGTTAACACTTCTTCCCCTTATTTCACCTTAGGCAGAGGGGTGAGGCAAGGCTGCCCCTTGTCTCCTTTTCTCTTCAATTTAGCCTTAGAGCCCTTCCTTTCTAAAATACGCCAAAACCAAGGGAATACATGGTTTCAAATCTAATACACTACAAGTGAAGCTAGCAGCGTATGCTGACAATATCTTATTATTTATCTCAAATCCTCAATCTTCCCTCCCCGCCTTTCTACAAGAAGTGAATTCATACTCTTTCGTCTCTGGTTATAAACTAAACAATGATAAATGCGAGATTCTGCCCTTGACCAAATTTACCTTCAAAGAAGATTTTATCAGTACTAATTTTACTTGGAATCCCAAACATATAAAATATTTAGGTATATATTTCGCTTCGTCAATTAAAAGTCAATTAAAACTTCCATTTCCACGAATGTAGAGAAATGATTGTCAAAATTGGCTGACTTGGGGGGCGTGGCTAGCTGCCGAGGCGAATGGCGGCTCTCTAGAGAGGCTCCTCAGCCCTCACCGTAAAATCCGTTAAAAATCCTGCTAAACCGTGAGCACAACCCGGAAAACCAGGGGAGAGGTAGTCCGGAGCTGCTGGGAACCGAAAGTGCGGAGGAAGATCCCTGGTGAGCCCGAGAACCAGCAGAAACGAACTCGGCTCGGAGGCCGGCGACGGGAGCAAGATGGCGGCGATACTGTGACTGGAGCGCCGAGTCTGGGTGCTCCAAGTCCGAAGGTGGCGCCTGAACAACCCGGCGTCCTGACGCAGCCTGCACGTCTCCGGACTCACGGAGGGTAAAGTCGTGGAGGCTGGGAGGAAGCGCATCGAGGGGGACGCACGCAGATGAACGAGCGGCGGTGAGTGTGGAGGGGGGGTGCGGAGCGGGTGCCCCTAGCCGAATAGAGCAGCAAATCGAGGCCCCGGCGGCGGTCAGGAGCGGGGCCTCGTTGGAGCTCTGGTGCCCCCCCTCCACCCCCGCCATCTACAGACATCTGTATTAGCAAGTGCGGATATACGGGAGCTGGATATCCTGAGGGAGTGGGGGTTCGGTGGGGACCCCCAAGAGAGAGGTGTCGTCCCCCCCCCTCCCCCGCCTTGACTGACAATAAGCCCCTGGCACGTAGGCCATTGGGACGCCGCCACAGCCGACCGATGTGGAGCGGAGGACTACAGTCCAGCTGGCCCTGAAGGGGGGTGAAATCCACGCGGGCGGTGTATGTGAGGCCCCACATGCATACTGCTTGTGAAACATCTTGACCTGAGTCAGAGGGGGCCGTGGGGCCCGGAGAGCCTGCAGAGAACTGAAGGTGCTCGCTTGCCACGACGATTGGCCGACAGCACGGGGCATAGTAGGTGTAGCATAGCACCTCATCCCCCGCACATAAAGGGGCTGACCCTGGGAAACCCGACAGGCCGCTGTGTGGATTGGTTTCTTCACCGGGCAGGCGGCGGGATTACTAGGGAGGCTCTATATGGCGGATACTCCTTTCGGCCAAGATGGCGAGTGGGAGAGGCCCCAAACCCTCGGCCCAAAACAAACTTGCCAAATACGCCTGGCAAAAGACAGGTGAGGAACACGATGGAGGCCAGGCAGCGCAGCCGGCCGCTAAGCCCTCTTCCCAGGCCGACCTCACGCTCCAGGACATTATGGATGCCATCTCAGGGGTGCGTACCTCCCTCGAAGCCCGCATCGATTCCGTCAATGTGGAGGTATCTTTACTCCGGGCCGACTTCCGAAAAATGGATGACAAGGTCAAATCCCTTGGAGAAACAATGGCCACATTACAGGCGGACACATCCCAGCTTCAGCAACAAGTAAGCGAACTGCAACAACAGCACGCCATGATGGCTAAACAGTTGGATGATTATGAAGGGCGGGCACGGAGAAATAACATTCGCATTTTAGGGGTGCCGGAGAGAGCGGAGGGGCCTGCAGCGGACCTATATGTTGAGGACCTAATCACAAAACATTTACAGCCCAAAAGACTTTCCAACTACTTTTCCATTGAACGGGCCCACCGGGTCCCTGGGGGTCGCCCTAAGCCAGGGGCCCCTCATCGCCCCCTAATTGCCCGGGTCTTCAATTTTAGAGATCGCGACGTCATCTTACAGACGGCCAGAGCAAATCCTCCACTTAAAATTGACAACAGCACAGTTACCTTTTTCCCGGACTACACAGCGAAAGTTCAGGCCCAACGGCGCAGTTTCATGGAAGTCAAAAAAGAACTTAGGCAGCGCGAAGTCAAATATGCGATGTTATTCCCGGCGAAATTACGCGTAGAATCGGAAGGGAAGACGTGGTTCTTCTCCACACCTCAAGAGGCCTGGGATTGGATGGAAGGATGGCGCAGAATTGGGGGGCCACGCAGGGGGAGAAATAGAGGGGCCCGCTCGCCCAGCTCGACCGTCGAGAACGATCAAGAAGACGGCCAAACCCGGACCGAAATGGGAGAATTGTCGCGCAGTGGTACAGGCTGAATCCTGGACTGAGTTGGACCTGGCTCGGCGGCATATTGAGGGTTCTGGGTGGGCAGAGTATCTGGTTGGCGGGTCTGCCGGGACAGAGACTTGGAACTTATGCAGGCTCCGGACACTCCAGCTATCACCACGGCTGATTTGATTTGGTGAGGGTGTGAGAGCAGCCAGCCAGCACCCATGAATCTTTTTGGGAGGGAACGAGGCACTCTGCCTAGTTTGGGAGTGGGTAGTTCTAAATCCACGGGCAGGGGGGCAGGGAGGGGGGAGGGGGGGCGGTCTGAGGGATGGGGGGAGGGGGGAGTTGGAATGTTGGGGTTCATTAGTCACAAGTTGCATAGGAACGTATTTCATGTTTCATCTGCAGAACCGCATCACAGTACATATTGCAGTAATAAGAGTAATGACCTAAACGTGGAAAAGAGTGGCAGAGACGAGTGGGGAGAGAGCAGTCAGTGGGCAGCGTATATCCTGAGCTTGGCAAGCGGGGGATGTTCAACTATGGCTGGGGTCAATTCGGATAAGTCCCTTTCTGTTATGACGTGGAATGTGCATGGGATGGGGGATAAAATCAAGAGAGGGATAGTGCAACAATACCTAAAAAGACAGGCCCCTGATTTAGTGCTCATCCAGGAGACGCATCTGGTGGGCAACAAATGCAGGGCCCTCACGAGATGGGGAAACAAATTACTAGTACACTCCGAATTTACCTCGGGATCCCGGGGCACCGGAATCCTGGTCAGGAAGAATGTGGCACTCATACTGCGGCACACATGGGCGGATCCGCAGGTCAGGTTTGCTGTGGTGGAGGCGCAGTGGGAGGGCAAGATAGTGAACGTGGTTTCGGTGTACCTTCCTCCGACACTGGTTAAAACGGCACTAGTGGACCTAGGGGGACTACTGGCAGATCTACCAACGGGACTGTTAATAATGGGGGGTGACTTCAACATGACTATGGACGATAGCAGAGACAGACTTCCACCCCGACAGCAGACTCGACCCCATACACCTATGGAGGACTTTGCTAGGGCCATGGGTCTGGTTGACATCTGGCGTGCGTTACAACCGGACGGGGTACAGTTTACTTATTACTCTAACGCTCATAAGAGCTCATCCCGTATTGATTACTTTTTGACACACATAGGGTCCCTCGGCCACTTCCGTGGCCCACGGGCTCTTCCTAGGGGCATCTCAGATCACTCCCCAGTAATAGTGGAACTCACACTATTCGAGCCCCAACCGAGAACTACGCTGACACTCAGTCCCTGGCTGCTGACAGTTCCCGATATCAAAGAAGAACTGTTGGTCCACACTACCAATTACTTTAAAGAGAATGTAGGCTCGGTAGACTCCGCGCAAACGGTATGGGAAGCCTTTAAAGCTGTGGTGAAGGGTCAAGCCTTGGCCCTCAGGGTTGGATACACTAGAAAGAGGCAACAAAGCGTGGTCCAGATAGAGGAAGACCTTCACAGCTTAGAGGAAGAGTACAATCTCACCCCCTCAGATGACAACAGACATCGCCTGATGCTCAAACAAGATGAATACAAGATCCTTGTTAGGGAAAAGATACAGGCCAAACTCCTTCACACGAGGTACAGACTATACGAGCTGGGAGACAGAGCTGGGAAATTATTAGCGTGGTTGGAACGAAGGGAACAAGGGGACAGGTGGGTGCCTCAATTGACTCTTGGGGACGGTTCACACATTACTCATCCGAGGGACATAGCCAATGCATTTGCGGATCACCTAGAGAGGGTTTACACTTCTTCCACCTCTTATACATCGGAGGACTCCCGCAGCCTCCTAGAGGATAGCGACATCCCGACACTGTCAGATACCGACAGGGATGCATTGGATGAGGACCTGACTGATCTAGAAATCCAACAGGCAATGGGTAAGATGCAATCGGGTAAAGCGATGGGACCCAATGGGATCCCTATAGAGTTTCTAAAGGCAGTGGCCACACAGGCAACGCCTCATTTGCGGGCCATGTTTGAGGAGAGTTATGAGAAGGGTCTCCTCCCGGATGACCAGCGACTCGCCTCAATTGTGGTGATCAAGAAGCCGGACAAACCCGTGGATGCATGTAGCTCCTACCGCCCAATTTCCCTTATCAATACAGAAACTAAGATCTTAGCTAAAGTCCTCGCCCTGCGCCTAGTAAAGGTAGTCCCCTTGTTGGTACATCCGGACCAATCAGGCTTTATGCCTGGGAGGAACACGGCACTGAACATCAGACGCCTCCATAATGTATTAGCGCGCCGGGAGTTCATTGAGGAAGACACGGTTGTCCTCTCACTGGACGCCTCGATGGCATTTGATTCTATTGAATGGCCGTATTTATTTGAAGTCTTGAGGCGTATGGGCCTCGGTCCCAAATTTATGGGCTGGGTGCGCCTACTCTATACAGACATTCGGGGGCAGGTCCGGGTAAATAACTACACATCTAGGTCCTTTCCATTGCACAGGGGCACCAGGCAGGGCTGCCCCCTCTCCCCCCTGCTCTTCTCGTTAGTGCTGGAGCCACTGGCAGCGTGGGTTAGGCGGGATGCAGTGCTGAGGGGCTTGAAATGGGCAGAGGGCCATGACGATAGAATATCGTTATACGCGGACGATATCTTGCTATATCTTGCTTCTCCTCGCAGATCCCTCCATAGGGTCTTGAATATTTTTACGAACTTTGGGAAATATTCGGAATACGCCATAAACTGGAGTAAATCAACGTTGTTTGCCCTAAGGGGGCCAGCTCCCCGATTGCCCGAGGGGCTGCGCAGTGGAGGTTACTTCGGTGGGTTTCCGATATTTGGGGATCTTTGTAACTCCGGACCCCCAAGATTTTTACGACCGAAATCTCGCGGCCCCGCTGGCTCGCCTACGAACAGATGTTAAGCACTGGCGCACCCTGCCCCTGGCGGGGCGAGCAGCCCTCTTTAAGATGCTTGCCCTTCCCCGATTTCTATATATTCTTCAGAATTGCCCACATAAAGTTCCAGACGCGTACTTCTCCGGGGTAGAGAGCGAACTCAGAACTCTACTTTGGGATGGTGGAGCCCCTCGCATAGCCTTAAACAAACTGACCAAAGGGTGGTACGATGGGGGCATAGCTCTCCCCGATCTCCGTCTATATTACTGGGCCGCCCAGCTAGTGGTGGTCAATCACTGCATTTACCGACCCCAGAGAGACCCGGCCTATATGCTTGACAGATATCAGATGGGGAAGATGGGATACCTGGAGGCATTGTACTCTAAGGACCGGAAGGGTCGGTATCACGGCCCAACTGCACACACAGTGACGGTATGGCATCAGGCGAACTCCCGCCTGGGGTGGAAGGGTACCCTCACCAGGGCTACGCCTCTGTGGTGTACTCAGAGTTTGGGCTCTATGGGCAACCAACCCGGGTTCGATAAGTGGGACCTAATAGGAATCTCTACAATAGGAGATTTGGTGAAGAAAGGCGCACTTCTCAAATTTACAGATCTGCAGACGACGTACAAATTAGCCCGGGGGGAGGTGTTCCGGTACCTGCAAATTAGGCACGCTCTTACCACGGTGCTCCCAGACATGACAGACATTCCGGAATCCTCCCCTCTGGAGGATCGGCTCCTGGACGGCCCACTGCTCACTAAAGCCATATCACTTACCTACAGGAAACTCTGTAACAATCTGCCGGATAACTTTCACAAACTTAGGGAAAGGTGGCAACTTGACTTAGGATCTATCGAGGACGAAGACTGGCAGGCAGCACTGATGTCCCCCCGAGAGGCAGCCATATCACTCCGCTACCGACTTATTCAACTTAAAATCTTACATAGATCCTACATGACAGGAGTCGTATTGGCGCGCATAGGCTCGGGGCGGATTCGCTCTGCCTCAGAGGTTGTCAGCAAGATGCAACTTTCTATCATATGCTCTGGGAGTGCCCGGGGGTGCGACCAGTATGGGAGGGGGCAGCGGAACAAATGCGAGAGGCCCTGGGGAAGGAACACACCCTCACGCCCCAATTGGGTCTTTTGAATATATGGGAACAGACGGATCTCACGGAAACTGAACAACAATTCGCAACATTGGGGTACACCGTGGTCAAAAGGGAGATTGCTAGGAAATGGGGAGTGGCGGATAGGCCCTCAATCCGGACCTGGGAGAAAGAATGTGACAGGTGCATGGTTGCAGAAAAAGAGGTGTTTAAAGTAAGAGGGTGCCCCAAGAAGTGGGACAAAAAGTGGGGAAGTGGAATGCCCACCGAGGAGCGGTTTGTGTGTCCCCGACAACAGAACTTGAACTGCTACGCAGAAGCAATCAACGTCTTAATGTCCTTTGAATGTAATGACTGTATTGCCCAGATGAATGTAATGTACGATGAAATATACCACGTATCCATTGATCTTTACTGTGACTTGTTGATGTTAAATGCAATAAAAACACTTTAAAAAAAAAAAAAAATTGGCTGACTTGACGAGCAAGTGGCATCCACTTTATTTGTCATGGTGGGGGCGTTTAGATACTATCAAAATGATGCTTTCTCCTATTATTCTTTACACTATTTCTAATATTCCACTGGCTATATCTTCTAAATCCTTCAAGAAAATTAATTCCACACTTTCTTCTTTTCTTTGGAACAACAAGAAAGCTCGCATGTCTTTATTAAAACTCATGCGCCTAAAAACAGAGGGAGGAGTTAATTTTCCTGATTTTTTCCAAGTACCACAAGGCATTCTTATTGCGCCAAACCTCTAATTGGATATCAGATTCCCCACGAGCCCGACCTCTTTGGGTATCACTTGAGCAATCTTATTTATATCCCTTTTCTTTTCAAGAATACCTGTCGTTCACCCGCAAGCCTCAGCATGTATCCACTCCCATTCTCAAACACTCATCTCGGTTATTAGAATCGGTTCTATCATTCATCCCTGACAGTCGCGAAATGTTTCCTAATAACACTTTATGGCATAATAAATTTATATTGATCAAAGGTAAACCTTTCTACTGGAAAACTTGGAGACACAAGGGTTCAATTTGGGTGAATCAATTATTTGAAACTGATAGAGTAATGTCCTTCTCTCAGGCTAGCCTCCTATTTGACTTTCCTCCTTCATTTCCAAATAAATATCTATTATTATATGATGCTTTATGCCATTCCTTCACCCAATTTCCCTCATCTACCCCTAATACTTCCCAAAACATTATTCATTTTCGTAATCTCCTTCACACAAACCCTAGAGCTTCCACCATTTATTCTTTTCTATGCAAACCCAATAACAGTGGGGAGAGGAGTTGGCCTAACGGCTAGGGTGGTCGACCTTGAATCTGGGGAACTGGGTTCGAGTCTCGGCAATGACGCTGAACATCCTGTGATTGTGGGCAAATCACTTAATCTCCCCGTGCCTAACAAAAATGAAAAAGCGCTCTGATACCCGATACCTTCGGGTCAAGTTCCCGCTATATAAAACTCAGTAAAATAAAAAAATAAATAAACACTAGAGACAAAACTAATGTAGAATTAGCTTGGGAACAAGAGTTCGGAAGGGTTTGGTCAATTTCCACCTGGTCTAAAATTTGGTCTAAAATCAGGAAAACCTCCAGAGCAGCTGATACTACTCAAACACCTTTTTATATATATAATAGGATCCTCCTCTCTCCCTTAACCCTGCATAGAATAAACAAGGATATGTCGGATATTTGTTGGTCCTGCTCTTCAGCACATGCCGATTTAAAACATCTACTCTTTGCCTGTCCTTTTGTTCATGATTTTTGGGAGGAAGTTTGGAAGCAGATAATCGTGATTTTTGATTGTGTGGTTCCTCTTTCCCCCGCTAATATTTTTTTAGGTTCTTTGTCAGATGATTGGGATGACTGCTCCTCAAGTACACGAATTCTGGACTTGCTAATAGCAGTTGCATTTCAGCAAATCACTAAAAATTGGAAAAGATTTATCCAAACTGTCTTTCCAGGCTTGGTGGTACGCAGTTTGTCATAACCACAGATTAGATACAGCTTATGTGTATCCTCCTTCTTTCGCTATGAAGCGACTATTATTATGGTCCCCTGTCACTCAATTCATCGATGGGAGTGCGAAACGTTATTATATACGAACACCTGCAGAACAAGAAGTTTTGAATCCTCCTTGACATTCCACATTACATGATTGTTAATATTATGTCTGTTTAACAAACGCATATGATTATTAATTAGCACAGCTTGCCAAATTTTATTTAATCGTTATGTAATTCTTCTTCTCTTTTCAATGTTATAATTGCAAGCTTTGTATGACATTTATTGTACTTGGTTTTTTTCACCTTAATAAAATTACCCTTTTTAAAACTTGAATGTAAATCTTGATGCTATCAATCAGTATTTCTCTTTCACATGCGGAAATCTGGCTTGTATTAATGACCTATGTGGAACTTAATGATGCAATAAACACTTTGTATTCTATATGCAGAAATTTGCCAGTGGAGACTTATTTTTCAATTTTGCTTTAGTGCAAACCCTAGGTGTACAGAAACAAATATGTATTTAGTATATGTGGACCAAATGTTATTTTAAAGAGCTGCTTAGAGCTGGAAGATGATATTGCCATTGCACTGTCAAATTTCTGCAGTTATAACGTTAAAAAACTTGCACTGAACAATAGTTTCAGTCTATTGGTACAGCCTTTCAGTTTGTATAGCTAATGCTCATTAAAATGTCCTATCACAAATGAAACAGATTTCAGATGATGTGATGACTTAAATGTTGGAGTTAAATGCTATATAACCACAGTGCAGGATGTACAACTCCACACATTCGACAAACATCTTCAAGAAGTAGCGGTAGACCCTCCTTTTCAAGGAGCACTTCACCCAGTAGTATCCACTTTAATTGCTTACTGCACATTTATGCTAAAAAAGAGAATCCTTCCATTTTTATGCATCTAATTTGCCCTCACTTTGCACAGCCCCAACTCTGGACCAGTGGTCTGTTGCTTTGTAGATAACTGTAAACGATTCTAGTTTTCCTATCTACATAGTGCAGGATCATTGGCTTTCAGAATAACCATGTCAAGTTTAGAAGTTTCTCTGTTCACCAGTACGTAAGAATAAAAAGGTGGGGCGTGTGACATGCACCTATGTTTTAATTAGAAAGAAACCACCATGTGTGCCCAAACCGGTAACAAGATTATAGATTGATGAGCCATAAATTGTCAAACCTCTTCCCAAAGAGAAGAAGGAGGTTGAGTGTGAATAGGTTAACTAATATCTATGCTCTTGGTATACCTCTAAATGTCTTCCAGCAGCCATTTGGATTCCTGCCCAGATAAATTCTTGAAACTGACAGCTGATGCTTATTTATTAAGTCTCTCAACAGTTTGCAATATTTTTCTCCCTAGCCCAACTGTACCCAGTTTGTGGAAGGGAGCCATTGTGTCCCCACTGCCGATGTAGCCCAATCTGGATCCAGCTGTTTGTCAAATTATAAACCCACTTGTCTTCTTCCTCTCATTTCCAAGCTTACGGAAGCTGCTGTTAATACATAGCTATCTGCTTATTTAGAGGAAAAGTACTTACTGGACACAGTTCAAGACATTATTTCCCAAGGGCATGTGACAGAATTTATCTTGCCATCTGCCTTAGATGGCTTCCGCGCTTTCTTGATTTAGATGGACCAGTGGTGATGGTCAGTCTTGATCTTTCTGCGATGTTCAGTACTGTTACTCTTGACATCCTCTTAATTCTTCTTTTGAGGACTGTGATAAGAGTCTGTGCCCTGAACATAATTGCTTCTTTCTTTTAGACACAGAAGAGGCAACAGAATTATCATCCTTTTGCTAAGCTTTGAATCTGGTTGCTTCCAGGTTGCTCGGAGCTAAATTCTTAGCCCTATGTTATTCAATCTCTATATGCCACCACCAGAACATCTCATAAAAATCATGGATTTAATTATTTCTCTTATGCAGCTGGTAGTCTAGATCATCGTTCCTCTGTATAATACAGCTTCAGGTTGCCCTTCAATATTGCCTGAAGGATGTTGCCAGCTGAATATATAAAAACCTTCTTAAACTGAACTCCAATAAAATGAGGATTATGATGTTTGAGGTACACAGTTCCATCTAGTTCAACTCTTGTGGGAACTCATTGATGGGCACCCCCACCCCGTTCTAGTCGAATAAGCCTACAACCTAAGGAATCATTTTTGACTATCCGCTTTCCTGTTAAACTCACAACACTGTGCTTCATTGTATTAAGGGGTTTAAGAAACATGTTGCCACTTCTCCTGCTATCATGCCTTAAAGTGATTACATAGGCTCTCGTACCATCTAGACTTTATTATGGCAACAAGATTAATCTTGATCTTCCCAATGTCTTATTCAACACACAGAGGTTATTCAAAATATGGCCGCATGCTTAGCTCTTGTTATGCAAAATAGAGAGACTACAAGAATCCTAACGCACTCCTTCATCTCGCAGTAGGAGAATGCATTCTATTTAAGTCTCCTTGCACTATTTAGAAGCCCCTGACAAATACTGGTCCTGGTTTTCTCAGCTTCTGGTCCTATTGCTACAAACCACCTGGGGCTTTGAGATCATTCACTGACAATCCCATTGCTGTGTCTCAGCTTAGGTGATATAGAAAGCAACAGTGTTCATTAACTTCTTCTGGCGTAATTTGAAACAGACACTGTAGGAGCCTTTTTAATTAACTCTAATTCCTGATAATGATACAGTTTTCAAGAACATTAAAATTAACACCATGTAGTATGCTTCAAATCAAAACAAACAACTTTTAGTATTCTTTCGGGAGATGCTATATGGTAAATCATATACTGAACAATAGGCATTTTTTCAATAATATGTGCTCATTGAAAAACGTGATCACACAGTACAGAAATAAACATTTATAACAAAATGTGTATAATATAACCAGTACCAGACCACCCAAAGCAGAGAGTGTGCATGAAGGATCTAACAAATGCCACAACCACCAAACCTATACTAATTAATTGATTTCCCAGTCTTAGTAGCTGGAATGGTCGACAGAGTTTGATCTCTGCAACATTAAAGCATCATCATCAGGGAATGCATTACTTGAACATGAATACAATATTCTGTATACATTGTTTTTTAAAGTATAACAGTAGTTTTAAAGTCAAGAGTAACTACATGGCATTGTGAAGGAGAGTTAGGTGAGCTGAAAACTTACCACCTGACTTATCAATTAATAATAGGGATAAATACTGGTCAAAAGAGTTAATACATTTTTTAAAAAGGGTAAGGACAATCAGCAGACCAAGCATGTTATTGCCACTTACATCGTACTCCCCTTGTCAAAATCCAGCAGGTTATCTTGGGGATGACCAAGAAAAGGGATGAAGAAAGCTATTTACCGGGGATATGCAGTGAAGACAAAAAACAGAAGTTCTCTTTATCCAATCATACATCACTAACGATCATCAACAAGAAGCACTCTTGAATGTTGCTTTGTTTGATGAGGACTGCCTGGGTTCTTAGACATCCTGCAACATCATACACTGGATGTCTCCTTTAACTACCAAGATTTCATGTTATTAAACAATATAGCTCTGAGCACTCTGGTGATATATATGTTACCTATAATACATAAGATCCTATGTGATCCACAGTCCGACTTATTGTGTCTACATGTAGCTCCATGCTGGAACCTATTGGAAATACTTCGATTTTTTGCATTAAAAGTGGTGTCCCCGCCACTAAAAGCTATGTGATGGATAGTGGTAAGCTGACTTCGCAAATCGAACACCTTCCCTTTGATAAAAATCTAGACTTACTGGGCTGTATAGACATAGAATCCTTTTACAATACTCCCCAAAAAGAAGGAATTCAAATAATCTAGAATTGTCACAACACACACCAAGCCCCTGTAAACGTGCCTACTGATTTTTTTCTATCGTTAAGGACTACCCTCATAAAATTACTTTTAATTTGAAGGTAATTTTTATTTTTGGACAAAGGGCGTCTGTGTGGGCACATGCTGTGACCCTAATTTTTCCATTCTATATATAGATGGTTTTGAGGCCAGAATAATCCTTGATTATTCAAACGCATACCATTAAAAAAATATATGCCTATGGAGGTGCTTCCAGATTACTGGCATGGAAATTTGCACTGTACATGCCTTCCAAGTGGGAACAAACCTCAAATTTACTAGCACTCACAGCAAAAATCAATAACAATTCTAGATCAAACCTTTAAAGTTATGAATGAAAAATGAAGTACTACTTTATATTGAAATCTCACGTAGCGCAACACTCTAGTACAATAGAATAGCCACCATACTGGCGCCCTGAAGGGCGTCCTGTCTTTCAGTTGTCAAAATTCAGAGAAAATGCAAATGGAAAAAAATATTACTTTTTGTACGCAGGTATTTGATGTTTAAAAAATATTAGGGACCATCTACTCAGAACCCTAATGAACAAGTGACCTACCTTCGGTAATGCTTTTTCTGGTGGATACAGTATCTACCTGTGGATTCCTCACATTTTTAATATCCCAGCGTGTCAGCATTCCATGCAAACCTTTCTTTTGAGCTCTCACACGTCAATGAGGACGTCATAATGCCACTGCTCCGCATGTGACTATGAGTGATGTCATCAGAGCCATAAGAAGCCCTAGTCGGTGTGCTGATAGCAGTTTCCACCCATTTTTTTCGTGCCTTTGAGGCTAATGCTTGAAATCAACAGTACCAATGCAAAAGCATATGGCAGACTTCAAACTAAAGACTATATATATATATATATATAGATCTATATATATATATATATATATATATATATTGCACCAAGTATCTCTGCAGAAACAGAGATTTCTTTGAAGAACGCACTCACTCGGGATCGATAATTATATTATTTATTTAAGTGCAAAGGCAATAGCCATGCCCAACGCGTTTCGGTTCGCCACTCGAACCTTGCTTACGGGATGTTTTTTTCAAAATCAAAACAGGCATCATTTATTTCTACTTTTACAAGCATTTCCTGTTTGTTACTCGCATAGCATGCTGGTATGTGTAGTCCATTGCATTTTTTTTTTATATATATATGCATAAAGTGAAACTGTGCAGTAGTGGAGGTAATGAAACATATTTGAGAAAAGTGGCTGATTAGCCCATCCAGGACTTAATGATGATTGTTTATTCATTTGCTGCCACGTTAATACTAACCCTGGGCGTAAAACTCCGCTCCGCTCGCAGAGTTTGCGGATTTTCGGCAACTCTGCGTTCCGCGTAGAACGCGGAATTGTCGAAAACTACGCGGTCCGCGGCGTAGCAGATTTTTTTTCTTGGTCGTGCTTTCAAAACGTGTTTTTGTGCGCGCGGTAGCGACTTACCGGGATCCCTGCGTTCGCCGACGAGTTTTCCTATCTGTTCGCGTACACCACGAGATTTTGGTAGCCGGCCGCGCGATCCCGCGAGAGTGTGCGATCGCGAACACGTCATTCGGACGCGCCATCAGACTTCTGGCGGAAGTTTGGTGAAGCTCGCGATGCCGAACACGCAAAATTTGCAATCTGGAGAATAATATCTCTCGAGCAGCATAAAACCTTCTGTAAAATGATGATTTGGATGAAAAAAACTCCTCAGATTGACATTTGGCTGTACTTTTTGTGCAAGGAGTCCTTTTTCTTTTTTGGAGAGGAAGGAAGTGCCCCAGAGTCTCCAACTTCCTGTTCCTGTCCAGCAGGCTCCTCCCAGTGCTTTGTCCATGTCCTGTTCACTTTTCATTTGGATTTGGAGCTGGAAGGATCACTCTTTGTGTCTGCTGCATCATCATATATCATTGGATTTGAGGACTTTTGGATTTGAGGATTTTTGGATTTGAGATTTTACAAGTAAGTTGGTGTTGTTTGTTTGATTGGGGCCTTGCAGTTGCTGTAACTACATTTTTGTACTTTTCATCTTTTTAAAAAAACGTAATTGTGGGTAGCCAGTAGGCCCAGAGCTACTCATGGTGGGTGCATGTAACTAACAACTGTTTCTGTGATGTCTGTTGAATTTAAACATCATTTAGGGCATGGATGGCATTGGATTGAATTGCAAAATGTGTTTTTTTGGGGGTATTTCACTTTTTTGGTGTGTTTAAATAAATGCCTTTGTTGGATGTGTGTGTGTGGTGTGGTTGTTGTGTAACTTGCAAACCTTGTTTAGCCCTGTGGATTTTCGTTTTTTCATTTTTGCATTAAAGCTGTGTTTAGCATGCCTCCTTTGCCTGGCCACTATAGGCCTGCTTGAGTTCATTGTTTTCCAGGCCTCCTGCTTGTTGTGACTGTGAGTGACCATGTGGCTGGTGGCCACCCATTTTGTGGTGGTAGTTTAGAAGTGTGCTGCTTTTGCCATATAGGCCTGCATGTGTTTCCTTTGTTCCTTTTGGCCTGGGCTTCTTGTTGTTTTGGGCCTGGCCATGTGGCTGGCGGCCATTTTGTGGAGCCAGCCAGTGTGCTTTTACCATAGGCCTGCAAGCTTGTGGCCTAGTCTGCCAATAGGCCTTTCAGCCAGTAAGCCCAGAGATACTCATGGGTGCATGTAACAACTGTTTCTCTGGTGTCTGTTGAATTTAAACATCATTTAGGGCATGGATGGCATTGGATTGTATTACTGCTGAACTTCTTCTGACGAACTCGTTTTAAACCTGTCACTTGTAAAAGTTTTACTTGTTTTTAAAATTGCATCGCTTTTAGTTAAACAATTTTAGAACTTACCTACCCACTGACGCATCCTTTGCACATTGTATACTGTACCCCGCACTTGCACTCGGTCAGTTCGGCGTCTTCCCTGGTCCACCACGGATTGTTCCGGTTGAGTGGAGGGAATTCTGACGCAGACCGGAAGTGCTGTTTTTCCAGGCAAAGGCACAGCGGCGGTTAGCAGTCTAGCTGCTTAACCGGCTGCATAAAGGCGGATGCCGGCCTCGACGCGCAGCGGACGCGCTAGAGGAGATTAATCTTTACTCTCTGCTTAACCGAACGGAGCGCCTGGCAAAGGGCTCCCAGCAGTCACAAGTACAGGGTAACTAACACCTGACTGAACTGTATTACTGCTGAACTTCTTCTGACGAACTCGTTTTAAACCTGTCACTTGTAAAAGTTTTACTTGTTTTTAAAATTGCATCGTTTTTAGTTAAACAATTTTAGAACTTACCTACCCACTGACGCATCCTTTGCACATTGTATACTGTACCCCGCACTTGCACTCGGTCAGTTCGGCGTCTTCCCTGGTCCACCACGGATTGTTCCGGTTGAGTGGAGGGAATTCTGACGCAGACCGGAAGTGCTGTTTTTCCAGGCAAAGGCACAGCGGCGGTTAGCAGTCTAGCTGCTTAACCGGCTGCATAAAGGCGGATGCCGGCCTCGACGCGCAGCGGACGCGCGTAGCGGGTGCGCCGCTGGCTCGCCGAAGGCGCGCCTAAGGCACGCCCATCTGCGCCCGTCCGCACCAGTCAGGGCCCAGGGGCCAGACCTCCTGCCCCTTTTCCGCCAGCTCTCCTTCAATATAATAAGGAAGAATTACTACTCCTGCAGAAACCCCCCAAGTTAACTTGTACCCATTCCATATCCCTAGAGAAGGCGCAGGACAGATGCCTACACTGCTCATATGAATTGACCCCACTAACTATCCACCCCCCTTCAGCAGGAAATGGGTTCAACATGGCTCTCCTTAATTGTAGATCCCTGCCAAAACATGCCACTGAAATATCCATATTGTTACAAGACACTGAACCAGATGTCCTGTTTCTTACGGAGACATGGTTAACTCCCAGTTCAGACCCAGACATTGTTCGAACTCTTCCCCCTGGCTACCTGATTCAGCGACTGGACAGAATAAGTGGGAAGGGGGGTGGGATTGCAATTATCTACAAAGACCATCTAATCTGCCGTTTTCTGGATAGCCCCTCCTAGATTGTGAAAATGCTCACTTTTCTATTGAATTCACTCCATTACTTACCTTTGTTGGCATTCTTCTATATCGCCCCCCAGGAACACATGGACAATTTAGCAGCTCACTACTGGAAACTGTCCTAAATCTAGCCAGTATTTCGCCCAAATTCAATCTTCTGGGCGATTTTAATTTTAATTTTGACGATTCTCTGGATAGGGCGGCCAACGACTTAGCCTATGATCTTGCAGCCTTCCAATTAGACCTAAAAACACATCAAGCAACACATGTCAAGGGTCACCTCCTCGATCCCATTTTTTCAAGCATAGTGGAACTAAAAGCGAATGACCCTATCCCCCTTCCCTGGTCAGACCACTTTCTTGTTCCTTTCTCCTGGCACTCTTCCCCTCCGTGCCCACATTCGCTAGCTTCACATATCCAAATTTGCCCTTGGTCTAAACTGATTGTAGAAGATTGGACCCGCGAATTGGAGTCGACCATGCCCATCCTGGACCCCGATCCTTTAGCTGCCAATAGAAAGTTCTCCTTATGGATTGAGAACTCGCTAGACATAGTACTTCCTAGGAAAACTATACTAAAAAAAATGGGTCCTAATAAATCCCCCTGGTTTACTCCTGAACTTCGTAAATTGAAGCAACAATGTAAAAGATTAGAAAGAGCATGGAGGAAAGACTTCTCAAGTGAAAAAAATCACAATATAGGCTATCCATCGCTCATTATAAAACAGCATTAAAAGCAGTCCAGGCCACCTACTATGATGAAAAAATTCGCTCCTCTTCTAGCTCCTCCAGAGAAATATTTCAGATCGCAAAAAAACTTATGAAAATTCCCGACCCTCCCGCAACCCCTGACCCGTCTGGTCGCCGATGCGAGGAATTAGCTGGTTTTTTCTCTACCAAAATCCAAAACATCCTCAACCTTCTCCCACCCACCGTCAAGGAACTCTCAGCCGTACCCCACGACTTAGAACCTCTGAATAACTCTAATCTATTAGAGTCATTCACTTCACTTTCCGAGGATTTATTCTTCTCCATCTTAGGTTCGGTTAAGAGCGGGTCCCCGTCGGACCCTGCTCCTCCTAACATCTTGAAGCTGGTAGCACCCATAGTTGCCCCTCCTATCATTAATTTAATTAATGCCTCATTAGCTTCGGGCATTGTCCCCCAAGACTGGAAAAATGCAATAGTGAAGGCGCTATTAAAAAAACCTCATCTAGACCCCACCGAGCTGGGCAACTATCGCCCTATTTCACTACTCCCTGGAATCAGTAAGATTGCAGAAAAACACATTAACCGTATACTTTCTGCACACCTGGAAAAGTTTAAACTACTTCACTCATCCCAGACTGGCTTCCGCCCTGGTCAGGGCACAGAGACTGCATTGATAGCGGTAGTGGAGGAGTCAAGAAAGATCCTCGACTCCGGAGGGTCTTCGGCTATTATCCTCCTAGACCTAAGTGCAGCCTTTGACACGGTGAACCACGGCATACTGGTCCACCGTCTAAAAAAAAGCGGGAGTGACAGGTACGGCCTTAACATGGCTGAAATCGTTCCTGGAAGAAAGGTACTACCAGGTATTGGAAGGGAACTCCCGCTCCCAGCCAGTTCCGCTGCAGTGTGGTGTTCCCCAGGGCTCGTCTCTGAGTCCTACTCTTTTAAGATATATATATGACCCCCTTGGCGGAGATTGTAGCCCCTTTCGGAATCCACATAGTCACATATGCTGATGACACCCAACTAATCGTGGCACTGAATCAGTCGGAACAGTCCCCCACGGACCTGCGTTCCTGCCTCAAGGCAGTCGCTAGCTGGATGAGCTCATCTCATCTGAAGCTCAACGGCGAGAAAACGGAGCTTATGCTGCTGGGCAACCAAGCAAATTGTAATCCAAACATCATGTGGCCGATCTGCATGGGCCCAGCTCCCTCGCCAAAAAAGGAGATAAAAAGCTTGGGTATCTGGCTTGACCATGATCTTACTTTTAGAGTCCAAGCAAGGAAAACGGTCGCCACGTGCTATGGCCTGCTCAGAACCACCCAGAAAATACTCCCTCTCCTACCTAGTCACTCAAGAAAGCTGCTGGTCCAGGCACTCATTCTCTCCAGGCTGGATTACGGCAATGCTCTTTATTTGGGTGCTCCTAAATCGGTTATCGCCAAACTGCAGGTGGTTCAAAACTCGGCAGCAAGACTCCTTACGGGCACAAACAACCGCTGCTCAGCAAAGCCTGCTCTTCGCGCTCTCCACTGGCTTCCGGTTCAGGAGAGAATACATTTCAAAGCCCTCTGCATTGCGCACAAGGGTCTGCAGGGCAGAGGCCCCCTATAACTAAAAATCTGGTCAAACCTTACAAGTCTACACGATGTCTGCGCTCGGACGAACTCTACCTGGCCGAGGTCCCTAGAATTAAGAAGGCTAGAACAGGCGGTCGCCGTTTCGCCTATAGCACTTCTAGGCTTTGGAATGCTCTTCCTCCTCCTATCCGCAAGGAGGTTAACCACTTGACTTTCCGGAAACGTTTGAAAACTTGGCTATTCCCATAATCTCTCCTCTTCTCTAGTCACCTCCGCAGCGCTGGGATGCCTCCGGGTAGCCATGCGCTATACAAAAGCCATTTTCATTTCATTTCATTTCAAAATGTGTTTTTTTGGGGGATATTTCAGTTTTTTGGTGTGTGTTAAATAAATGCCTTTGTTGGATGTGTGTGTGTGGTGTGGTTGTTGTGTAACTTGCAAACCTTGTTTAGCCCTGTGGATTTTCGTTTTTGCATTTTTGCATTAAAGCTGTGTTTAGCATGCCTCCTTTGCCTGGCCACTATAGGCCTGCTTGAGTTCATTTTTTTCCAGGCCTCATGCTTGTTGTGACTGTGAGTGACCATGTGGCTGGTGGCCACCCATTTTGTGGTGGTAGTTTAGTAGTGTGCTGCTTTTGCCATAGATATAGGCCTGCATGTCTTTCCTTTTTGTTCCTCATGGCTTACTGCTTACATCCCCTTTGCCAGCTGCAGCTCCCTGAATGACGTGATGCGCAAATTAATGTCAAACACGTTCCACTTTCATTACATTTGTATTTTTGTTTTAGTTCTTCTTCTTTCCTATCCTTCCTGGGTGTACACAGTATACCATGAAAGTCCTTGTTGTCAAAGTCTCACAAATGGCTACACTGTTATGTTTTTTTTTATAACTTAAACTGAGTTAATAAAATGTAATATTATAACACTAACAAGTGTGATCACCAAACACTAAGTTATATATTATATTTGTTTGTACTAGTAGTAACTGAACCACAACAACAAATGCAACATTTCACTGATGTTCTTCTGGCTTCTTTGCTTTTAGGTGCACAAAAAGACTGAAGAGGAGGTGTCATCATCACCCGTTGTACTGCCAGACAGAATTCCTGCTGCGCACGACGTCACGTGATGTGTGACCACAGACATCTCTGCAACTTGTGCACCTGCGTCCTGCTGACATCGGAAGAAGAAGATGGTCCCAAAGAAATGTACCAGGTCCTCCAGTACCAAGAAAGTTGCCAGTGAGAAGAAGGAACAGAAGAAGGAAGTGGCACTGCCGATTTCCAAGACTGGTGTGCCGCCCACGATGTTTTTTGGGAAACAAAAAATTACGCCTGCATCAGCGGTGTCCGGGGACCAAGCTGGGAGCAGCACCTCCGCATCAGAGGGCCCACCCCACCAACCTAGGCCCAAGCCCATGAGTGTCGCAGAGGTAGCCAGTCTACTTGTGCAAACGCCAACGAGCAGTGATGTTGAAATATCATTATCGCAAAGTAGTACACAATCAACACAAGCGGAAACTCAGCAGATAAGTGGGCAACAACAGCCGCAACAGCAGCCGGAACAGCAGCCGGAAGTGGAACAGCAGCCGGAACAGCAGCCGCAACAGCAGCCGGAACAGCAGCCGCAACAACAGCCCACAATAGTAGTTGTTCCTCCCGAAGTAGGTGCAGTTCAGGAAATCGAGCTTCCTGCAGAGGAAGAAGAGCAAGCCACTCTTTCAGAAGATCCATTGTCTTCCAGATCCCCAGCAAGGAAAAGGAGGGTTAGTCCATCAACTTCTTCTTCAAGCCCCCCTTCTGATGATCTAGATACCACTTGGAACCCACCAGCTGAGTCTGAGAGTGAGGCACGCCACGCAACAAGGCTAAGGAAAAGGAAGGTTCCAGAAAGCCTTAGAGTTATGGAGGAAGATGTAGAAGAGGAGGATGATGACGAGCCAGTCATCATGAAGATCACTCCCGCCCCGGTGGAGATGGAGACCGACATTATTATTACCCCATCCCAAATTGCTGTGAGGGATGTGGCACGGATACCACCAACTCAGGTAACACCAACACAACCTCCAGCTTCCATATTTGCATTTGCAAAGGCCCGGCAGGGACCTACATCCAGCACAACCACCACCTCAGTAGGTAGTGGTGGTACTGCACAGAGTCAAATTGCAGGCATACCCTCCAGTTCATCCGGCATTGCAAGTGGCACCTCCAGCAGCGCAAGAAAGTACACCTCCCCAGTTTGGGACTTCTTTTCGGTTAGCAGTAAGGAGGAGAACGTTGCTATATGCTCAATTTGTCGACAAAGTGTTAGTCGGGGTAAGCTTGGTACAAACTATGGTACCGGAGGCCAAACAACCCATCTGAAAAAACACCACATGATCCAGTGGGAGGCGCACCTACTTAGCACACAAAAAGGTAAAACTGCACCCATTGCTGTTGGTGGGGATGAAGAAGTAGAAGAAGATATGATCGCGGTGGAAGGTGAACAAGAGGGAGACATTTTCCCTGGTACACAAAGTAGCCCTGCCCCCAGCAGTGTAGTGGTACCTCCCACATCCTCAGCAACATCTCAGTGGCACCGTAGTAAGAGTCAGGCTGAGTGTCAGACACCAAGGCAACAGAGTACCGCAATGAAAAAAAGTGCGTCGTTGAGCCTAACTGCGTTCAAGAAGTCGCATGCATCAGCTGCTCCAGAAAGGAAAACAAACCAGCCTACCATTTTCAGCATGCTTAGGTCGGAGGGGCAGTACGAACGCAACCACCCAACGGCACGTTTGTACAATGCAAAGCTGGCTAAAATGTTAGCGCTGGACCTTCTCCCTTTTTCTTTTGTGGAAGGGGTGGGTTTCCTTGAATTTGTGACAGCCATCTGCCCAAAATGGAAGGTTCCCAGCCGGTCCTATTTCGCCAGAGTTGCTGTTCCAGCACAACATCACGATGTGCTGGAATTGCTTGGACAAGCTATGCAGCAGAGTGCTGTTCACAATATCCACCTGACAACAGACATGTGGACCAGTTGCTAAGCCACTGATTACTTGTGCATCACTGCACACTGGATCTCTTTTGTAGGGGTTAGAGAAAATATATCTGAAGTAGGTGTTGTTGACACTGCTGAGATTTTTAATGCTACTCATAAACATGCAACTGTAGCCATGTTCGCCATGGAGAAATCCTATACTGCTGAAAACCTTTTGGAAGAGTTTAACAGCAAGGTCTTTGAATGGCTGCACTGAAGAGGGCTTAAGATTGGGTTTGTTGCCACGGATAATGGCAGTAATATAGTTAAGGCCATGAAGGTTGGTGGCTATTTCAGGGTCCTGTGTTTGGCGCACTGCATTAACATTAATGTTCAAGACTTTCTGAAAAAAGAAGCCCGAGTCAGCAACTTACTGACCACCTGCAGAAGAATATGCACACATTTCAGCCATTCTTTTAAAGCCCGGAAGCAGCTGAGGATCATTCAATGTGAGCATAGAATGCCAGTCAGAGCACTCATCCAGGAGGTGCCAACACGTTGGAACTTAACTTATTACATGCTTGATCGTCTGTTTGATCAGTACAGACCAATCAATGAGTATGTCATGCAAAGAATAAGGGATGCGACAGTGAAAGGCATGACCCTACAGATGGACCAATGGGGCCTAGTTAAATGCCTGACAGAGATGCTACTTCCTTTCGAGCTCTTCACACGAGAAGTCAGCAAGGAGGACTGTACTATGGGCCAAGCTATCCCATTGTTGCACATGCTAGAGCAACAGCTGAAGGAGGTGTCTGACACGTACACAGGTGTGGAGGAAAAAAATGAAGCATATGAGTTGGTGGAGAGCTTATCCTGTTGCTTAGCTGAAAATACAAGGGTGCAAGCTCACATTGTTTCAGAAAAACATTACATTTGTGCCACAATTCTGGATCCACGGTACAAATCGGCACTGAACACTAAGACATTAATTCCTTTTTCAGAAGTGGATGTTGCCGAGTACAAAACTTGGATAGCTGAGGCAGCCAGTGCTTTGGAAAATGAACGGCTGATAATTAAAGGCCCGCTACTCAAACCCACAACAAGTACTGCAGCAGGGCATCCGGCTTCAACTTCAGAACCTGACGGCAGTGCATTTGGCTCACATCGGTCACCAACACTATCGACAACAGCAAGAACCGGATCATCACCAGCCCCAGTAAAATCGGCACAGGATTGGTATTTACAGCAAGGGCTTGCTAGGTCCAGTGCTGATGCAAAGACAAAAGAGGCCAAGCAAAGTAGAGCACCCCTGAACATTGAGCAGATGGTCCAGGCCTATCTGGATGACTGAACAGAGGTCTACATTGATCAAAGCCCATTGCTGTATTGGTATGGGAAAAGGGGCCAATGGCCAGTGCTCAGCAGGCTGGCGATAAACTATCTGGCTTGCCCTGTCGCAAGTGTCTCTTCTGAGCATGTTTTCAGTGCTGCTGGTGCCATTGTAACAGTGAAAAGGACCAGTCTCTCGCCCAAAAACGTGGAGAGGTTAACCATGATCAAAATGAATCAGCACTTTATACCACCGAACAACAAAGTACGTGAATCAACGCAGGAAGATGAGGACAGCGACTTAGGTGACGGAAGTAGTGTGTTAGATGATTCCCTACTTCTGGTTGAACCACCAGAGTTTGAGGACGAGCTATACTTCCCTGACAACTAGGCTTTGAACTTCTTACTTTCTTTCTTCCTTATTTACTTTTATTTGTCTGTGTCTCTGTCTTTCTGGGTCGAAAGTTAAACTTCGAATAACAACAAATCCATCACCACCGTCTTCTACTCTTTCTTTTTATTATTACCATATTGGAGTTAATTAAAGCTGTGTGCATTTAACTTAAGTCCACTCCTCCGACTCCTGCTCCTCCATCCTCCTGACTCGCCCTAAATCCATTACCCTCAAGCCAGATGATGATGATTGGATGGAGAATGCTAGTACAAGAAAATGTTGCCTCTGCGAGTCCCTCCAAAAGAAGTGGAACATGATGACTACTATAGCTATCCTCGTTTCCGAGCCAAGAGAGACTGCCCCTTAACTTATGATGAGAAGGAACAGGTAATGATGCCATTCATTGGACGCTGACTCTGAGTGATTGGTGTTTGTGTTGTTGTTGTTTGTTGTGCATGAAGTGAATTCATTGTGTACTATTATTTAATCTACACACTAAAAGTGACTCAAGTCAATGTTTCCCTTCTTGTTTAATAACAAAATTGTACTTCTACTGCAGGCCGATCCATTGCATTTTTGAATATGGAATCTGGACTCACTCTATACACTGCAGACTGAGTTGGACAACACCATGATGATGACCACAGTGACAAATATCTTGGCAGTCAGTCAGTAGGATCGGAGATGATTGATGGAATAACTCAGGGCGTTTCATGAGTGGCATAAAAGGTAATCAAGTCAACAACAACCACAGCAGACCTACATGTCTGTGTAGTGGTAGAGTCAGTCGAGTCACGAGTGTAGTAGTGGTGGTATGACTGACAGCTGTGCATGCCATTGATTTAGTTACTTACTTTGGAAAATGCTATGTTGCTGTATATGTGACATGTCTACTCTGTCTGGCTCAGTCAAAATCTAAGCTAAGTGAAGGTTGGATGGGTGCCGTGGGCCTACTCTGTCCTGTTGCTGTTGTAGGTTAACCCCTTCAGTGCTCATGACGAGCTGGACTCGTCATGGCACACAGTGGGCGTGTGCTCATGACGAGTCCAGCTCGTCATGGCACCCACCCACGGGGAAGCGCTGGCGCTCCCCCGTGGGACGCCGATCTGGCTGTTTTCACCGGGGAAGGCAGGGAAGCCCTTCCCTGCCTCCCCGCCCCCGCACACGTCATTGGAGGTTTCCTTTCTTCCACGACGCGCTGGAAGCCATTTGCTTTCAGCGCGTCGTGGAAGAAAGAGGTACGTTTTGGCTCTGGGGAGGGGGCATTCAAGCGAAAGAGGCATCGGGGGAAAGGAAAGGGTTTTCCTTTCCCCGATGCCTCTTTGTGCATTCCTGCTGCACGATCGTGCGATCGTGCAGCAGGAATGCCAACTAGACGCCAGGGTTTTTTTTTTTTTTTTTTAAATGGACAACAGTTTGGGGGGAGCGGCCCCTTAGGCAAGGGTCGCTCCCCCTTTTGGGGCAATGATTTTTGCTTACTGGACACAGCTGCTAAGGTTTCAGGTTGCAATGTGTGTTCATTGCATATAATCAGTGTAATTATGAGTGACATTTCAACCACTATGAGTGACACTTTTTTGCGAGCAAAATCAAGCAGTAAAGACGAGGAAAACCTAAATAAATATCAGAAATGAAACCCATTTGAGCAACAAGAAACTCTAAGAAAATCTTAAACCTGCTGCATATCACCAGAAATCTAGTGCCCTTGTAAATGAATGGTAGTTTTGGGAATATGCGTTGCATCATTGGTACAGTCGAGTGCTTTCAACAGGGATATTTAACCCCTCCTCAGTGTGACATTATTGAGGTAGCCTTAATTTAATCATACCTTTTTATAAAGTTTTATATAGCGCTAGCTAGACCTGTGGGTATCAGAGCACTTTACATACACAAAGGAGAAGAAAAGGAATTACAAAACATCGCTGTACATGAGGATGCATAAAAACAAGAGCAAAGAACTTATGTATCCAGAGAGGGGACAGGGACTCAGGTGGCTGACACAGTCATCCGGGACGACGGGAGACCACAACAGGTTCTTGGCGGGTTACGCTCTCATATCAAAGTCTGACAGAGGAGCGAATTCCTCCCGAGACCCGATCAGCTATTTAAACTCGACCACAGTGTCCTTTATCATACATGTCCGCAAGCACGTAGACACGCAGTCCACACACCTTAGCGCGTGTGTAGGTACTAATTTTTATTGTTTTCACTTCTCACGTGGCACTACATTTTTTGCCACTCACCACTTCTCACGGTCCTGAAGAAAGCCCCTCCTACATTCTCCTGCGGGCTGAAACATGTAGACCCATCACATAGTCAACTACAAGATAATTACTTCTTTTTAGTTGCATCACACATAATTTTTAATCATATCCTGAGCCGCCAGTAATAAAAATAGAGAGGCAAGGATTCTCAGAGATATTTTTAATTGACTTCACATCACATTTTTGCACCACACCAGCTCCGCTGTAATCAGGTGTCGCAGCACAACCGGGGGGCATTTGGCCACCCGGTTGGGACCCCAATGATGAAGCATGACACCAACCAGGTTAGTGTGTGAGGGGTCTTTTAACAAACCCAGTGGGTTCCAAACACTGCCTACTAGTGATTGTGCCACACATAGATTGGGTTCGTCCATAATTGTTTAACAACTGTCAGAGAACCACCATCCTAGAAGGCCTTGTGTCTAGTAAAGTCACAACACTACACTGCTGCTCCTAGGTGGGGAAGAAAAAGTAATGCAGCTGCCGATGTCCTTGAGAAGTGTCTCTGTGTCTGTTACACTCACTGGCTCAGCCAACTGCATACACTCAGCTGCTGTACAGTAGCCAAGTCAGTCAGTCCGTCCCCAGTCACGATGCTTGTGGTGAGGAGCTCTCGATGATGCAGAACGGGTCATAGTGGCACTGCTCGGCTAATGTGAGAGGTGGGCCTGCCCTAAACACCACCTGCTCAGCCTCTCCCCGACTCAGAGCACGTGTTGAAGGAGAGTTCTAGTGTTGTCAGCTGACAACAACAATTACTGGCCCACTAGACCACCAGGGATTTGTTTGTGGGGAGTGGCCCCTTGGGCAAGGGTCGCTCCCCTTTGGGGAGCATTAATTTGGCCGTTTCTGCCCCCCTGGGTGGGCAGATCGGCTGATTTTTTTTTTGTATGGCCACTAGGCCACCAGGGTTTTTTTTTTTATGTTGGGGAGCGGCCCCATGGACAAGGGTCGCTCCCCTTTATGGGAGGATGATTGTGGCCATTTCTGCCCTCTTTGGGTGACAGAATAGCAGTATGTTTTTAGGCCCATCTGGGGGCAGATGCCACTAGACACTAGGGTTTTTTAAATTTTTGTGTTGGGGAGTGGCCTCAAGGGCAAGGGTTGCTCCCCTTTTACGGGGGTGAATATTTTATTTATACTCTTAGGCCCACCTACCCCATAGCTTGGATCGCGGATTGTGTGTGGACTGGTGCATTATTTGCATATGTGATTGTAATGTTTTTTTCTCCTTTTAATTCAAGTGTTAAGCTTTTGATTCCTGTTTGCGGTTTCGACAGTGGTTGTTCTGCAGTTTTGCGTAGTTGCATTTTTTTTGGTAAGAAAAACATTTTTGTTGTATTTACTCCAAATGAGTATTATTGTCATGTATGAATGAATTATTTTGTAAGTGGTGTCATAATGGCAGCATATTTACTTAGTGTTTTGAGCATGAAAATCTTTGCGATGGGTTTTGCATTGTCTTATGTGTAATTTTCTTTTCTCTTTCTTTTTTAGTGGGATATTGTTGATCCATACTGTGTCTGTGCAGAGTAGGTGGTGGTGACTTTAGCTGCTTCTGGCAAGTGAGTGGTATCGTTTTGTAGTATATAGGTATTTCTGATAAAGGTGCATTTTGTTTATTAACAAAGTGTTTGTTGTTGTTGACTTGTTTGACAAGTTACCTTTATTAGTAAGCATTATGGCTAGCCGTAGAATGACTGCTCAGCAGGTGGTTGGTATGCTTCTTGAATCTTCCTCTGAGCAGGATTATGAGACTGACAGTGTGTCTGAGGGAGAGGAGGGAGGGGAAGATTCAGGCAGTGAGTTTTCTCTCCAGATGGAATCATCGGATGATGAAGGTACTCTCAGTGCGGATGAAGTGCCTGTTTTAGAGGAGGATACTGCTGTGCCGATGGTGCAAGAGGCATCTGGATTGCAGCCTGAGGCTGCTAGGCTTCCTACTGGAAGTGCTGGACTCTGGGTTGATCCAAACATGGTGCAGCCGGTGTGGCCTGCCTTTAGTGGTGATGCAGGGTGTAGAGTGGATTGTGAACATTTTTTGCCTATACAGTTTTTTCAGTTGTTTATGGATGATGTATTTTTGGGTGAGATTGTTGAGCAGACTAATTTGTATGCTGAACAGTTTTTGAGGGACAACAGTGACAAACTTAGGGCCCACTCTAGAGCTACCCGGCGGACTCCCACAAATCTGGAAGAGATGAAGAAGTTTTTGGGTTTGACTTTATTGATGGGTTTGATAAGGAAGCTGTCCATGGCTTCATATTGGTCTACCAGTCCCTTGATGGCAACGGCCATATTTCCTGCAGTTATGACTCGTGATCGGTATTTACTTTGGCTACGGATGCTGCATTTTGTTGATAATTCTTTGGCGTTGTCACGAGATCACCTTGACTGTGACCGTCTTTTTAAGATTCGGCCTGTTCTTGATCACTTTGTAGATCGATTTTCAGAGATCTATACTCCAGGGAAAGAAATATCTATTGATGAGTCTTTGGTCTTGTTCAAGGGCCGTTTGGTTTTTAGGCAGTACATCCCTAGCAAGAGGGCACGCTATGGAATTAAGCTGTATATGTTGTCTGAGAGTAGGACAGGATATGTTTATAATTTCCGTGTGTACACTGGTAGGGATTCCACTATTGACCCCCTGGTTGTCCGTCCACTTTAGTAGGAGTTTCAGAGAAAATTGTGTGGGAACTTGCTAGAGGACTGTTTAACAGAGGCCACCATTTGTACATTGATAACTTCTACACTGCTGTGCAATTGTTTAAGGAATTGTTCAAAGTGGACACTTTTGCTTGTGGCACAATCCGCTCTAACTGTAAAGGTTATCCAAAAGAGCTTGTTTGCACAAAAATTCAGAGGGGACAGTGCAGTTCCTTGCGTAGTGATGAACTACTAGCTGTGAAATTTGTGGACAGGAGGGATGTGTACATGCTGACTACCATCCATGATGAGAGTACTTCACCTGTGGCTGTTTGGGGTCAGACTGCTGAAGTGCGCAAACCTGTGTGCATTTTAGACTACAATAAGCACATGGGTGGTGTTGACAGAGTAGATCAGAGGTTGGAACCTTACACTGCTATTCGTAAGGCTTACGTTTGGTATAAGAAGTTGGCCATCCATCTCTTCAATTTAGCAACTTTCAATGCTTTTGTTGTGTTCAAGGAGTGTTCTCCTGCGTCAAAGTTGACTTTTGTTCAGTTTCAGCAGTCTGTGATAGGCAGCCTTGTTGTTGTGGAACAGGCAAGTGTTTCTAGAGTTGGAGTGGTGGAGGATGTGGCTCGATTGAAAGATCGCCACTTTCCTGATTACATTTCTCCCACACCCTCGAAAGACTTTCCCACTAGGAGATGTAGAGTCTGTTGGCGAAGAGGTACGCGGAAGGAGACTCGTATGTACTGCCCCGAGTGTCTTTCTAACCCTGGGCTGCGTGTGCCTGCTTGTTTTAGAGCGTACCACACGCAAAATAATTTTTGGGAGCATCCATGAGTGGTAAAGTGAACTGCCTGGTCTGGATTGTTTAACATTTTTTATTCTGTTTCAAGGTTGGCATTAGTGCAATGTATTTAGTTTCAGATTTTGTGTTAGTAGATTTGTATCTATTTGCAATTTGTTTGTGTTTTCTTTTTTGTATAAAAAAATCCTAAATGTGATGGCGGTGTGTGTAGGCTGGCGCTTGGCTGGCGGTGTGCGTGGACTGGCGCTTGGCTGGCGGTGTGCATGGATTGGCGCTTGGCTGGCGGTGTGCATGTATTGGCGCTTGGCTGGTGGTGTGCATGGATTGGCGCTTGGCTGGCGGTGTGCGTGGATTGGCGCTTGGCTGGCGGTGTGCGTGGATTGACACTTGGCTGGCGGTGTGCATGGATTGGCGCTTGGCTGGCGGTGTGCGTGGACTGGCTCTTGGCTGGCTGTGTGAGTGAACTGGCGCTTGGCTGGCAGTGTGTGTGGACTGTCGCTTGGCTGGCGGTGTGCATGGACTGGCGCTTGGCTGGCGGTGTGCGTGGACTGGTGCTTGGCTGGCGGTGTGCGTGGACTGGCGCTCGGCTGGTGGTGTGTGAGTAGTGACTTGCTGCTGGTCACTACACACACTGCTAGCTGAGCGCCACTCCACGCAATCCATCAGCTTGTGTGGTTGCTGTGTCAGGAATGTGGGCTTGTGAAAGTGATGGGCCCTTGAATGGCGCTGTCTGCTGGTGTGAGTGTTGTAATGTGATGGGCCCGCGGCTGGCGGTGTGAATGGTTTTGCATGTGTCACACGTATGAAAGGTGTATGAATGGCCTGTAAAGAGGTTGGTGCCTTGTCGTGGCTTTACAGCTCACGAGCTGTGAGTCAATGGTTCAGTTTCTCGTCCTTTCAATTATTAACAGTGAATTTCATTTTTGTGAAATCACTTGCTAATACAATTGTATATACTGAACCATCACTCACCCTCATGCCAAATCCAACCAGTATGTGTGTGTGCTTGAGGATTAGATGGCTGTGCAGTAATATTTGTCTTTTTTGTCTTTCTGAAGCAGGGTGTGCCTTGTCTCTTTTTGTGAATGTTGTAATGTGTTGGTGTCGTGCCTGGTGGTGTGAATGGTCTTGTGTGTATCACGTATGAAAGGTGTGTGAATGGCCTGTAAAGCGGTTGGCGCCTTGCCGTGGCTTTGCAGCTCACGAGCTGCGAGTCACTGGTTCAGTTTTTTGTCCATTTAATTATTGACAGTGCATTTCATTTTTGTGAAATCTCTTGTAAATAAAATTTTATATACTGAACCATCACTCGCCCTCATGCCAAATCCAACCAGTATGTGTGTGTGCTTGAGGAATACATGGCTGTGCAGTAATCTTTGTCTTTTTAGTCTCTCTGCCAAGGTGTACATTCCATCTAAGAATAACCTACCAACTGTAGATATTGTCGTAAATCCATGGGAGTACATGGTGATGTCTCTCTTGTGAATCCCAACAAGTTATTTTATCCACAATGTCCTGCAAACCTCAAAATGTCTGTCACATTTTCCTTGCAATATTGTGCCAAAATTTTCACGCTGCAGAAATAAACAACTAATTATCTCAAAACGACCTGGTTTTGCAAGGGGGCCACCTGGGTTTTGGCCCAGTGCTCAGCGGCCATCTAGGGAAACCTACCAAACCCACACATTTCTGAAAACTAGACACCCGGGGGCTTCCAGGGAGGTATGGCTTGCATGGATCCCCCAACGTTTCCTTACCCAGAATCCTCTGCAAACCTCAATTTTAGCTGAAAAAATCACTTTTTCACACATTTTTGTGTGGGAAAGTTGTGGCATCCCGGGCTCACACAAATTTCCTACCACCCAGCGTTCCCCCAGGTCTCCCGATAACAATGGTGCCTCACTGGTGTGGGAGGCCCAAGTACCGCGACAGGCAAGGGCCCAAAACGTAGTGAGGCGACATCAAAATTGCCTATCTCAAAACCACCTGGTTTTGCAAGGAGTCACCTGGGTTTTGGCCCCATGCTCGGCGGCCATCTAGGAAACCTACCAAACCCATACTTTCTCAAAACTAGACACCCGGGGCTTCCAGGGAGGTATGGCTTGCGTGGATCCCCCAACGTTTCCTTACCCAGAATCCCCTGCAAACCTCAATTTTAGCTGAAAAAATCACTTTTTCACACATTTTTGTGTGGGAAAGTTGTGGCATCCCGGGCTCACACAAATTTCCTACCACCCAGCGTTCCCCCAGGTCTCCCGATAAAAATGGTGCCTCACTGGTGTGGGAGGCCCAAGTACCCGCGACAGGCAAGGGCCCAAAACGTTTTGAGGCATCATCAAAATTGCCTATCAAAAAATGTGTGGGTTTGGTAGGTTTCCCTAGATGGCCGACGAGCACGCGGCAATTTTGATGTCGCCTCACTACGTTTTGGGCCCTTGCCTGTTGCGGGTAGTTGGGCCTCTCACACGAGTGAGGTACCGTTTTATCGAGAGACCCAGGGGCACGCTGGGTGGTAGGAATTTGTGTCAGCCTGGGGATGCTACAACTTTCCACACAAAATGTGTGAAAAAGTGATTTGTTCAGCTAAAATTGAGGTTTGCAGGGATTCTGGGTAAGGAAACGTTGGGGGATCCACGCAAGTCATACCTCCCTGGAAGCCCCGAGTGTCTAGTTTTCAGAAATGTGTGGGTTTGTGTAGGTTTCCTAGATGACCGCCGAGCACAGGGCCAAAACCTAGGTGACTCCACTGCAAAACCAGGTGGTTTTGAGATAGGCAATTTTGATGTCGCCTCACTATGTTTTGGGCCCTTGCCTGTCGCGGGTAGCTGGGCCTCTCACACAAGTGAGGCACCATTTCTATGGGAGACCCAGAGGAACGCTGGGTGTTAGGAGATTTGTGTCAGCCCGGGGATGCCACAACTTTCCCACACAAAATGTGTGGAAAAAGTGAATTTTCAGCTAAAATTGAGGTTTGCAGGGGATTCTGGTAAGGAAACGTTAGGGGATCCACGCAAGCCATACCTCCCTGGAAGCCCCGGGTGTCTAGTTTTCAGAAATGTGTGGGTTTGGTAGGTTTCCCTAGATGGCCGCCGAGCACGGGCCAAAACCCAGGTGACCCTTGCAAAACCAGGTGGTTTTGAGATTGGCAACTTTGATGTCGCCTCACTACTTTTTGGGCCCTTGCCTGTCGCGGGTACTTGGGCCTCCCACACAAGTGAGGCACCATTTTTATCGGGAGACCTGGGGGAACGCTGGGTGGTAGGAAATTTGTGTGAGCCCAGGGATGCCACAACTTTCCCACACAAAAATGTGTGAAAAAAGGGATTTTTTCAGTTAAAATCGAGGTTTGCAGGGGATTCTGGGTAAGGAAACGTTGGGGGATCCACGCAAGTCACACCTCCCTGGAAGCCCCCGGGTGTCTAGTTTTCAGAAATGTGTGGATTTGGTAGGTTTCCTAGATGGCCGCCGAGCACGGGGCCGAAAACCCAGGTGACCCCCCTTGCAAAACAAGCTCCTTTTGTGATAGGCAATTTTGATGTCGCCTCACTACGTTTTGGGCCCTTGCCTGTCGCGGGTAGTTTGGCCTCTCACACAAGTGAGGCACCATTTGTATCAGGAGACCCAGGGGAACGCTGAGTGGTAGGAAATTTGTGTCAGCCTAGGGATGCCACAACTTTCCCACACAAAAATGTGTGAAAAAAGTGATTTTTTCAGCTAAAATTGAGGTTTGCAGGGGATTCTGGGTAAGGAAACGTTGGGGGATCCACGCAAGCCATACCTCCCTGGAAGCCCCCGGGTGTCTAGTTTTCAGAAATGTGTGGGTTTGGTAGGTTTCCCTAGATGGCCGCCCGAGCACGGGGCCAAAACCCAGGTGACCCCTCTTGCAAAACCAGTTGGTTTTGAGATAGGCAATTTTGATGTCGCCTCACTACGTTTTGGGCCCTTGCCTGTCGCAGGTACTTGGGCCTCCCACACCAGTGAGGCACCATTTCTATCGGGAGACCTGGGGAACGCTGGGTGGTAGGAAATTTGTGTGAGCCCGGGATGCCACAACTTTCCCCCACAAAAATGTGTGAAAAAAGTGATATTTTCAGCTAAAATTGAGGTTTGCAGGGGATTCTGGGTAAGGAAACGTTGGGGGATCCACGCAAGCCATACCTCCCTGGAAGCCCCCAGGTGTCTAGTTTTCAGAAATGTGTGGGATTGGTAGGTTTCCCTAGATGGCCGCCGAGCACGGGGCCAAAAACCCAGGTGACCCCCCTTGCAAAACCAAGTCCTTTTGTGATAGGCAATTTTGATGTCGCCTCACTACGTTTTGGGCCCTTGCCTGTCGCGGGTAGTTGGGCCTCTCACACAAGTGAGGCACCGTTTTCATCGGGAGACTCAGGGGAACGCTGGGTGGTAGGAAATTTGTGTCAGCCGGTGATGCCACGAACTTTCCACACAAAAATGTGTGGAAAATTTGAATTTTTCAGCTAAAATTGAGGTTTGCAGGGATTCTGGGTAACGGAAACGTTGGGGGATCCACGTCAAGCCATACCTCCCTGGAATCCCCTTGGTGTCTAGTTTTCAGAAATGTGTGGGTTTGCTAGGTTTCCCTAGGTGCCGGCAGAGCTATGGTTCAAAAACTACAGCTAGGCACTTTGCCAAAAAAGGGTCATTTTTCACTGCGAAATTGAGGTGTGTCCACGTTGCGTTTTGCGCCGGATCCTGTCGCGTGGACTAGGCCGACCCACACAAGTGAAGTACCATTTTTCTCGGAAGTCTTTGGGGAACGCGGGGTAAGTGTAAATTTGTGGATCCACGCAGATTCCAGAACTTTCCACCACAGAAATGTGGGGAAAATGTGTTTTTTTTGCCAATTTTTTAGGTTTGCAAGGGATTCTGGGTAACAGAACCTGGTGGGAGGCAGTCAAGTCACCTCATCCTGAATTCCCCTGGGTGTCTAGGTTTCAAAAATGTATAGGTTTGCTAGGTTTCCCTAGGTGCCGGCAGAGCTATGGTTCAAAAACTACAGCTAGGCACTTTGCCAAAAAAGGGTCATTTTTCACTGCGAAATTGAGGTGTGTCCACGTTGCGTTTTGCGTCGTTTCCTGTCGCGGGCACTAGGCCGACCCACACAAGTGAGGTACCATTTTTCTCGGGAGACTTTGGGGAACGCGGGGTGGGTGGAAATTTGTGGATCCACATGGATTCCAGAACTTTCCACCACAGAAATGTGGGGAAAATGTGTTTTTTTGGACAATTTTTTAGGTTTGCAAGGGATTCTGGGTAACAGAACCCGGTGGGAGGCAGTCAAGTCACCCCATCCTGGATTCCCCTGGGTGTCTAGTTTTCAAAAATGTATAGGTTAGCTAGGTTTCCCTAGGTGCCGGCAGGGCTATGGTTCAAAAACTACAGCTGGCACTTTGCCAAAAAAGGGTCATTTTTCACTGCGAAATTGAGGTGTGTCCACGTTGCGTTTTGCGCCGTTTCCTGTTGCGGGCACTAGGCCAACCCACACAAGTGAGGTACCATTTTTCTCGGAAGACTTTGGGGAACGCGGGATGGGTGTAAATTTGAGGATCCACGCAGATTCCAGAACTTTCCACCACAGAAATGTGGGGAAAATGTGGGTTTTTTTTCCAATTTTTTAGGTTTGCAAGGGATTCTGGGTAACAGAACCTGGTGTGAGGCAGTCAAGTCACCCCATCCTGGATTCCCCTGGGTGTCTAGTTTTTAAAAATGTATAGGTTTGCTAGGTTTCCCTAGGTGCCGGCAGAGCTATGGTTCAAAAACTACAGCTAGGCACTTTGCCAAAAAAGGGTCATTTTTCACTGCGAAATTGAGGTGTCCCCACGTTGCGTTTTGTGCCGTTTCCTGTCGCGGGCACTAGGACGACCCACACAAGTGAGGTACCACTTTTCTCGGAAGACTTAGGGGAACGCGGGGTGGGTGGAAATTTGTGGATCCATGTGGATTTCAGAACTTTCCACCACAGAAATGTGGGGAAAATGTGTTTTTTTGGACAATTTTTTAGGTTTGCAAGGGATTCTCGGTAACAGAACCTCGTGGGAGGCAGTCAAGTCACCCCATCCTGGATTCCCCTGGGTGTCTAGTTTCCAAAAATGTATAGGTTTGCTAGGTTTCCCTAGGTGCCGGCAGAGCTATGGTTCAAAAACTACAGCTAGGCACTTTGCCAAAAAAGGGTCATTTTTCACTGCGAAATTGAGGTGTGTCCACGTTGCGTTTTGCGCCGATTCCTGTCGCGGGCACTAGGCCGACCCACACAAGTGAGGTACCATTTTTCTCGGAAGACTTTGGGGAACGCGGGGTGGGTGTAAATTTGTGGATCCACACAGATTCCAGAACTTTCTACCACAGAAATGTGGGGAAAATGTGTTTTTTTTTACAATGTTTTAGGTTTGCAAGGGATTTTGGGTAACGGAACCTGGTGGGAGGCAGTCAAGTCACCCCATCCTGGATTCCCCTGGGTGTCTAGTTTTCAAAAATGTATAGTTTTGCTAGGTTTCCCTAGGTGCCGGCAGAGCTATGGTTCAAAAACTACAGCTAGGCACTTTGCAAAAAAAGGGTAATTTTTCATTGAGAAAATGTGGTGTGTTCACGTTGGGTTTTGAGCCATTTCCTGTCGTGGGCACTATGCCTACCCACACAAGTGAGGTACCATTTTTATCAGGAGACTTAGGGTAATTCAGATTTGTAAAGCAACTGTTATTACCTATTGACTTTCGATGCATTTCTGCCTTCCAAATTAAAGACATTGTGTAAAAAAGAAGTCATTTTGAAAAATGAGCGATAATTCTCATGCTAGTATGAGTATTCCCAATTTCGAAAATGTGCAAATATCTACTGTTTCTAAACTCTATAATTTGTTCCCATTTCAGAAATACATAGGTGTCTTTCATATCGATTTTTCCATGTATAGATTTTCCCACAATAATTGCTATATACCCGGTACATAATAAAAAGCCATTGCAAATTGCTGCTCAGTTTTTGACTCTGGGTTCGTCGGGTTCTTGGTGAACCTACAAGTCCTATATATCCCCACAACCAATAAGGTCCAGCGGATGTAACGGTATATTGCTTTCAAAGAGCTGTCATAATTAGAAGAAGTTACAGGTGAAAACGTTGACACAAAAGGCTGTTTTTTCAACTAATTTTCAATTTTTCCTATATTTAACTGTAAGTTTCTATAAAGAAACCTTGATGGATCTACACAAATGACCCCTTGCTGAATTCAGAATTTTGTCTACTTTTCTAAAATGGATAGCTTTCCAGGATCCATTATTGCTTTCATACCCATTTCTACCATTAACTGGAAGGAGGTTGAAAGCACAAAAAATAGAAAAAATAGGCTATGTCCCAGAAAAATACCAAAACTGTGTAAAAAATGTTGGTTTTCTGACAAAAGTCTGTCATTCCCTAAAAGCTGGGAAAATTGTGATTTCAGCCCCACAAACCCTTTTTTGATACCATTTGCAGGGAAAACCCAGACGCTTTCATTTGCAGCCCTTTCCCCCCCAATTTTTTTAGCTGTATTTTAGCTAATTTCTGGGACCCTCCAGGTGAATCCACAAACCCTGGGTACCTTTACAATCCCCATGATGTTGGAAGAAAAGGACGCAAATTTGGCGTGGATACCTTATGTGGTCAAAAAATTACAGGGACCTTAGCGCGCACTACCCCAAATAGCCAAAAAAAGGCTTAGCACAGGGGGGGGGGGAAAGGCCTAGCAGCGAAGGGGTTAATGCTGGAAACAGACAACAGAGTAGACATGATTTAGCCATGCCGCTCTGAAAGTGTTTGCACTCCTCCGTAATTTATGCTTTTTTTTCTCCTTGATTTTTAAATATCCCTTATGTTTTTCCATCTACACTTACAGGCCAGCCTTTACCCTGTGCTAAACAGAGAAAAACAACTCACACTCACCTACCAATCTGCATCCGCCAGGCAGGCAGTGCCACCCAAGATTGACGGACGCAGCTTTCATGAAAGGGAGGACCAAGAGGAATGCCGAGATGCAACTCCCCAATTTGACCAGGATAACATACAGTAACACTTTAGTATCAACATTCATCATCTTTTAAATAATTTGATTCATTTTTTCTCTTCAATCATTACAACTGTGTGTTGTTGTTGTTTGCTCTCTGCTTATAATTGATCCCTACAGCTATTTTTTAATTTTCTTTGCTAGCTTTAAAAAAGTAAGCCCGGTACAACAGAAGTAAAAATGTATGTAATTTGGGTCTCTCTGAGGGCAGACAGGGGTGGCACATTGCATAATAATTAATACTGGTGGCCTGTATTGTCTACTAGTCTAGTTAGTAAGTACTACTTATCATTAACCATCAAGTCATCATCATCATCATGCATGCATTTCCTTTTTCTCCCTTAACAGATTTATGGATATGATGGTCGTCTGCCAAGATTGTGTTTTGTTTTTGTGTTGTTTTGTCCATGCGTAGTGTTTTTCTTTGTCAAACCTTTCCCCAAACCCCCCTTCCTAACCATTCATCAAACCCTAACCCTCTTCCCCCGGGCTGTGTGATTTATATTGAGGTGTGACTAAATTTAATGTACACCAATAATTGATCAATTTCAAGGCAGGGCGAGGATCTTCTTCTGCTTGCCCACCCATGCTCAGTATATATGCAAGTCAATTTTTTTCCTACAGGAACCTAATCCATCATAATTAATTGCCGGCATCGATTGGATTCATCATCCTCCTACACAGCACTAAAGGTTACGCTTGTGTCGAGTGACTCGACACAACTACAGTTTGTAACTTGTTGTACTAGGCTATCCCCGCCACCATTATGTTTTATTTTACTTTAGCATTGCTAATCAGCATTATTATTATTGTTTGGCAGTCTTCTTGTGTACTGTACTGTACTTCGTTCTACTACTCCTCCCAGAGTCTCTCTCAGGCGACTGACTGTCTCATTTTCTTTTTTGCAAATGCTACTGCCAGTGTCTACTACTACCACCACAACCATGGCATCTTGGGAAACCAAACCATCATCGCCATGCAGCCATCGCTGTGCCTAAGTTAAACATCAATCACAAGTAAGAGAAGAAGTTTGGGGGAGGTATAATTAATAATATTAATTAACTAATTCACACACCCCTTGAGTCCTCCTGTTGCCGAATGCATAGACTAGGAGGAGAGACTGAAAGTACTAGTAGGACAAGTCACTCAGTGAGGGGTACCGCATCTATCTGTTTGTGTGTTACAAAATCGGCAGATTATTTAAATCAAACACTGGCTGCGGCCCTGCAGCAGCAAGGAAACCGTGTGACGTAAAACAGTAACCCCCACAAAACATTGACATCGTATGTAAAGTTTAAGTATAAATATAATTTAATCCCCTAACAAAAATAAACTATGTAAAAATCCCACAACACCTGACCCACCCCTCTCCCTAACCCCAACCAATGTCCAACAAGAAAAAGTCCAACCAATGTCCGGTGAATAAATATAAAACCCCAACGCCCAATTCCCACCCACCAAAAAAAGGAATAAAAAGGGGCAATTCAACAGGGTCTTTGGTTTCCTAACGAATTCGGCGGGCTCTCAGGTGCTTGTCCACCAGGATCTTTACCCGCTCCTCTAGGTGCTCCTCTAGGTGTGCCATTCGGAGGAGCATGCGGCGCTTGAATGCACGACAATTGCATCCACAGGGGGGGCAGCAGTGTTGGATGTTGTAGTGAGGCAGCGGGCGGCTGCCTGACCGCGGCGCCGTACCACTGGAGGGGCCTGGGCCTGGCTGCAGCCTGGGGCATTGCAGGAGGCTGCAGCTGCTGCCGCCTCCTCCTCCTCCTCCACCAGAACCACCAGCCGCCTGTATTCTTTTTGTATGGCCTCCAGCTTCCGGCGCCGGGCCATGGCTGCCAACTCCTTCCTGTCCGGTTTCGATGATTTTGGTTGGGAAGGAGTAGCTATATCAAGAAGAAAAAAAAGACTGTTGTAACAATATACTCTTAGCAAAACAGTAAGACAAATTAATTCTACACATAGTGGCACAGTAGCACTAGCAAGCACAGTACATAACATTTGTGGTATGTATCTATCCTCCCACTTCCTCGGCCTCTAACATTTGTGGGAGTTTCAGGCATTATACTAGCACTATGGACTCGAATACACAGTACACCAGTCTTCTTCTTCTCTCTTGTTTAGCGAAATTACGTAACCTTGTTGTAGCCGGCACGCCAGCTCAGTCAGCTTGCACCCAAGACAAACATACTCGTGAGGCAGACTCACGTTAGTTTTATTTACTACTGTCTGCAGGTGGGGAAGCTGAGTGACTACACATTCATCGTATTTTTCTATTACGGGTGGCACTGGCCATACTCTGTTACATCAAGGGCAACTGCTCAATTTCACTTTCACCCTGACCTGACTACTCCAAAAAGGAGGATGATATAGGATCCAAATGATCATTGCTTATATATGGGACGACATGAGGTACTTTGTTTTGATTGATTGTGTAAACAATAAATATCCAGCCGATAGGCCACCCATGGCAGGCTGACACAGTCGAAAATAAATTAACATAGGTAGGGAGTGGGCCTCGGAGTCGGAGGGAGGCGCTTGATAACAACATACATACACAATATATATGCTGTGCTTACACACTACTGTGAGTCAAGGGTGTATTCTGAAAATACAACTTCTATTCTCCTTGGCTTTGCTACTCTGGTGCGGTTTCTTTTACATTCTCTTCAAACTAAGACTCTTCATCCAGTGACAGTCTCCACCTATGCTATCTATGATGAATACCATCCAGGCATCCATCCATTCAAAGTAAACATGTCTATCATTCTTCTTAATCTCTCAACAAACCTTAGTTTGTTTCAACAACAACAAACATTTATTCTTTTTTTTAACCCACCATCCATGCGTCCTTCCTTTCTTGCTTGCCTTGGCTTTGAGTTTGACCCATGAAACACCCCGGAGGATTCTTGCTATCCACCCATACAGTTTCACCCAACCAGGCAGGCATCTTTTCTTTCACCTTCCACCCATCCTTCAACCACCCATGCATCTGATTCCTATCAGCCACCTATGCATGCATCCCGCGTATCCTTTTCTGCCAGTCATAAATATTACATCTTGCCCGTCCTTCCTCCTTGGCTTCCACCCTTCTTTCCCTTTTCGTTCAACCCATCCATCAAGGTCATCTGATCTGACTCTAAGTCTTCTCCATAAAACTTTCACAGCTCAGTTGAAGTCAGATAGAAGAGGCCATTAGTTACTCAACTCCCGCCGCTAATGCTATTGCTAATGCTAAGTAAAGGGTGTCTTCTTCAACCGTTGTTCACAACAACTTAGTCTCTCTCAACAGTACAGTGTACACCCTTGCAGCGAGTGTAATGTCAATAAGTAAGGAATATAACTTACCACCGCCCGCCACTGCTGCTGGCTCACCCCCTGCAGCTGCCGCATCTTCTGCTCCCTCCTTACTGGCCGCGTCACCTTCGCCGCTGGCCCCGGCACTGGTGGTCGGTACACCTAGAAAAACATTACACATTTTTTAGATGCCATATACACTTCCCCTATTTATTCTTTTTCGCTAGCAAGATTGAAAAAAAGTTAATACATACATATACAACATACATCACTAGTACAAATCGGGTACTAGAGTAGACTAGTAGTAGTATGTCCTATCCTATCAAAAATAGTAAAATATCTGGTTGGGCATTTTGTTGGTGGGAATTGTTGAAAAGCCTCAAGATTAAGAAGACTAGAAGAGGACAACCCAAAGGACTGGACTCAGTGGCTACAGGTATTGGTGAATCTGAGTTTTAAAACCTTTTAAATAAACAGTGGCCAACTGGGCAAGCTTAGCTACAGACAGACTAATAGTAGTAGTACAGAGAGTCATAGCAGAGGCAGTTAGAGGCAGGGATCACAAGAATTTAGAAACAGATAGTCTAGATCGAAGAAGAATTGGTAAAAATTAGAATTAGGAAACGGAAATAATAGTTCGGAAAAAATAAGGTGCAGTAAAAGTTAGGGAAGTATAATTATTAATATTAACAACAGGAGGACTTACTGGGGCCAGCAGCAGAGCCCTCGGTAGAGGAGCGGTCCTGGCCAACTTCTGATGATGCTCCCGCCGACTCCGAACCCGTCTTCTTGCCCCTGGGTGCTGCTGATCATGAAAGATATAAGAAAGAAAGAGACAAACATTGATGATTGGTGTGAAACAAATAAAAAAGTTAAAAAACGCTCAAAAAACATTTATGGAAACAACAATTGCAATAAAATGGACCTATCTAATCTGGTCGACTAGTAGTATCGCGGGATTCGCGGACCGTCTAGTTATTATTTATGAACACTAATCCAGTGTTCCATTCTGATTCCAGAATACTAACTAAGCCTAAGTACCACCTGACCTAGCCCACCTATTCCAGATGGGCCAATTGTTCACTAAGTCTGCATTTCCATTTATTTTAGTCCTCAAAAAAATGCATAGATGGAGGACACATGCATACATTTTTGCATACACCAAATTGTTGGTTGGTTGCTGCTGATGTTCTGCTAGTGCTAAGCCTATTACCACTCACTAAACAAACTACAAAAGGTTCTACTAATGACTGGGGTAAGCAGCACTCAGCAGCACGTGACGTAACAGAGGATGCGTCACGCAGACCGCTAAAGAATTAACAACTAATACTAATAAGTAACTAAACCTATCAATCCACCACTATCTCTTAGTGACAGGAGGACAAAGGAAGAATTAGAGTCTCTCTAGCGTTACCTAACTTAAGTTCTCTAAAGTAAACTCTTACATAATCAGCCCAAGCGAGCGCAAAGTTGCAAACAAGTAAGATTAGTAGCACCGAGCACCTTTGGCATAACAATCACAGAAGATTTTTAAACGTAATTTACCTGCAATGTAAACAGCAGCATTCTTGCTATTCGGCAAAAAATGATATTCGCAATATATAACACAGAGCAGAAGAACACAAAGTAGTAATATTAAATAGCTACTCACCAAGCCCCGGGACCTCAACTCCTAGCAGGTCCAGCAGGTCCTGCTTCGGTCCAGGATATCGAACCACCGGTGTGTAAGCTGGTTATGGGTGCGCCGGACCCCAGAGCAGCGAAACACTGCCCGGCGCACCCTTCCCCACCGCTGGTGACGCTCCCGGAGCCCGTACCCGGACCCAGGCCTGCCGCCTGCTGCCAGGGCTAAGGGGAGGTGGCGCTGGACAAAAAAAACAAGTGCGGCAACCTCCGCCTCACCAAATAAGGACCGTGCCAGCACCCCTTGTGGGCGCCAGTCGCGGCTCTGGCTACGACTCCTGCGAGCCTTGCCCTTGGCCATGGTTCTGGTACTCGGGGGGCGGAAAAGAAAAGGTAGGAATTAAAAAAGTAAGTAAAAGAAATGAAAAAAGCAAGTAATAGAAAAAGACTCAAAATATAGAATCAGGAAAATAGAGAGATAGATAATAAATAAAAAAGATCCAAAGGGAGGGAGGATTGAAAAGCAGGACCAGAACCATAGCTAACAAGTGAAAAACAAGATGGCTGCGCCCATTGCGACCGCATGGGCAAGTTCGCGCGATATTTCCCCCCCGAGTACGCAAAAAGCGTCGCGATCACGCAATACGCGTTCCCAAACTGGAAATACGCATCGTGAACGGGCGGAAGCACGCAATACGCGTTCCGGAACAGGAAATACGCATCGCAAACGGGCGGGACAAGTGAAAAACAAGATGGCCGCGCCCATTGGCGACCGCATGGGCAAGTTCGCGAGATATTTCCCCCCCCCGAGAACGCAAACAGCATCCCGAACACGCAATACGCGTTCCCGAACAGGAAAAACGCATCGCGAACGGGCAGAACAAGCAACTCCGCGTGCTCGTGGAATTTCCGCGTAGCTCGCGGAGGTTTTTTACAACTTCGCGGAACTCTGCGTAGCGCGACTACGCGAACTCTGCCCACCCTTAGTTAATACTTTCTGTAGGGAACAGTAACATTGCGCAAATATGGCGTTGCTGTCTGATAATGAAAGTATCTCTATTATGTCTATGAGGGTGTCAAGCCCATCCAGGGCAGAATTGCCATAGCAGTTTTATCTCCAAAATTACTAAAATTACTAACTGTATTTGCAATGAATTGTGATTGTCATATCGATTGGATTGTGTATTTAATGGTAACAATGTACCAGCACCATGTCAAGATTTACCACGTTAAGATGGCGCTTGTTGATCAGCTTGAATGAGCCCTTTTATGTATTTCATAAAGAGGATTTAATGGTGACCGTTTCCGGCGCGCCTGATACTGAAGAAGGCGACTGCCGAAAAGCGTCTTGTTTGCTGCGGAGGTCTAATAAATTCCCTATGAACTCACCCACTGCGAGTGCATCACTTTGTGCGCATTGGGCACGAGGAAAACGAAGCGTTTATATATATATATATATATATATATATATATATATATATATATAGCGAAGAAATCCCAATGTCACGACAGACACTCCGGCGCAACACACGGGCACAGACTCCAACAGCTGGTGTGAAAACAGAATGGTAGTTTATTCACACATCAGGAAAAGGTCCAACATGACGCGTTTCGGCTGCCAGACATGCAGCCTTGATCACATAGCGCTATGGGCGGACATGTGCAGTATATATACAGGTGAATGTGGTTTGGATGTAGTAGTCTGATTGCTATGTCCATTGTCATGAGTAAGCATTTTACTACAGTTAGTGCCAAAAGTCATGCGTGCCATTTTACTGCAAGCAGGAAAACGAGCTCCTAGTGACATGATAAGGCATAGAAACAACAGAAAAAACAGACTATGCAAAAATAAAGAGAAAATCCTGCGGCGGCAAAATTCATTCTAAATATAATACATGCAAAAGAAAAACTCCCAACTTTCTGGCTATTGCACGGCCTGAGTAGACAAACATTTAAATCTGTACATGTTTATCAGAATATGGTGCAATGAAGGTGTCAGCCTTCTATCGTGTACTGGCGTTTGGCGTGCTTAAGTGCCTATAACTCTGGTTTAGGCTCATAAAATCTCAGCCTCGGGGGTCCTGGAATGACTCTGCCAGTTAATTAGAAAAATGAAAGGCCGTGCCTGGAGCCTTGAAAGTGAAAAATCGGGGCTAAAATAATGCGTGCGCCCAATATGTCAGATTGTCTGAGAGTGCTGTCTGCTGCTCAAGCCTCTGTGTTGTGTGCTACAATACATCATCCTGGCTATATATATAATATATATATATATATATATATATATATATATATATATATATATATATATATATATATATATATATATATATATATATATATATATATATATATATATATATATATATATATATTACCTACTGGTCGCCAGTAGGTAGTTATAATTAGGACCTCGTTTCCATAGGAAAAGCGTTTTTTGATTTGCCAATATCTTTCGCGCCAATTGACGAATCTTCGCGAGATTTTCAAAACTAATGGGGGCGCTCCGGTCAGCTCCTGTCTTGAAAGTTTCGGGGTGATTCGTCAAACGGGGGCCGAGAAAAAAAGGGGGGTCCCAAAACGCCATTTGAGTAATAATTCTGCGGTATAAAATATGTGATGTATGTATAAGAAATGTATTAGTGGAAGTCTACTGCTGGGGAGTAGCTAATCCATTTGGAAACAGCAATACTCACACATTTGTCTGTTGTAGGGGTGTTTAAATCTTCATCCCATCCCACTCTGGCAAGGGTTACTTGGTTGGGCATCACCTCCTGCATCTCCCTGTACAGCATAGTGATGAATTTCCTTGGAATTTTAGAATTGATTGTTAGTAGGAGTGGCTTAAAGTATCTCAGTTTCTGAGGAAAATCAAGTGTGATGTGTTTACTTACTAATTTAAAACCTATGATAAGGTAAAGCATCTAGCGGGGTAGTATCAGTGTGTGCCCCGAATGTGTACATGGTGAGGAATTCCCCTTCTTTATAAAGGTCTCCCAATTTGGTTTTGCCCAGTTTACGTGGCTGTGATTTCGCTTTTTCCACAGGCAACATTAAGAACTGTGGGTGCAGTGTTAAAAGTACATCAGATGAGTAAAGCAGTAAAAGCAGTTTACAATGGGTCCTCTTCCCAAGCTTTTGCCTAGCTATAATAGAGCATTGAACTGTCTTGATTTCCTTAATTAAAGTAGGTGTTTTCAACCACAGTACAGTCGCCAGAGGAGTGGGAGACGCCTAATCTGGTTTGATTGCCATATGGGCCATGGATTTATGGAGGTGGAGCAAGTAGTTTGCAAAGTGTGCTTGCACGCATAGATAGTTTAATTCCATGTTGGATGCAGAATATCCTCCAAGTTTGTATGGCAGGGACAGTGTTTCCCTGAAGATTCTGGATTTTTTCCCTCCCCAGGTCAATATAGCGAGTAGTTTCATAAGTGTTTGGAAGAAGCCTTTGTTCAATGGGATGGGTTTGTTAACAAAGTAATGTAGAAATTTGGGGAGTATGGCCATTTTGGTCAGGCCCAACCTATCAGCCATTGAAAGTGGCAACTTCAGACACCTTGTTATTTGGTCGTCTAACTGGTTGACGGCCCCACCATAGTTAAGCCTGATTACTTAGACTTTGTTAGAGCTTATCCAAATGCCTAAATATTCGAGTGGAAAGTCAGTGTCTGCCCCCGCTGTGCTCAATGTGAGTGAGAATACCAACGACTTGTCCCAGTTTATTGTCAATCCTGTCAGTCCTTCAAATCTTTTCATTTCTCTGAGTATGGGGTTAAGGCTGTCTTGTGGGCCCCTGATGTATAATATTATGTCATCCTCAGAGAGGGGTTTTCAGAGTGAAGGTAAATAATAGCGGTGACAGGAGGCATCCCTGCTTAGTGCCACAGGCAATTGTTATAGGGACTGATAGTTGCCCTCTAAAGTATAGTTTGGCCTCGGGTATGATGTGTAATAATTTGATTATGGACATAAACAGCTTAAACATGCCCATGCGCATCAGTATAGTGGTCAGATAATCCCATTCAAGTGAATCAAAGACATTTGTGGCATCTAAGAAGATTGCCACCACATTTGTTTCTGGGGTTATAAGATGCAGCACCACAATTAATGAGAGCAGATTGAGGGTAGTCAATCGGCTGGGAATAAACCCGCCTGATCAGGCAGTATTAGATTTGACTGCAGTTGTATGGCATAAGTCGGTTTCAATTATTTTAGCTAGAAATTTGAGATAGGAGTTGATTAAGGAGAAGTGTCTGCAGAATTCAGAGCTGTGTGCTGCGTTAGATGGTTTTAAGATTGTTATTATGACAGCTTCCCTCATAGTAGGGGTGAGTAACCTGTTTTTACAGATCCTACGTAGACTTCCAGCATGTGTGGGGCCAATAGGTAAATATAGGACTTACATAGTTCAAATGGAAGTCCATCTGATCCCATGGCTTTACCATTGGGTAGCCAACAGGATGGCCTCTTTAACCTCATGGGCGTTATTGGGTGTGCCAAAAATTCTCTGCGAGCATTATTAAAGCAAGCTATAGAAGTGCCCTGTTCGTGAAAACTAACTGGATAGTTCTGATATTTGGATGCATAAAGTTCCCTATAGTATTGTATTAACTCCCTAACGATTTCTTCCATTTCATTCAATGTGGTCCGACTGTCAGTGGTGATAGAGGATATGCCGTTAGCAGCCGAGGTTTTTTTTTATTATGCTTACCAGTGTTTTTCTTGGTCATTCACCTTCTCAGTATGTGCTAGCTTTAGCATATTTCTCAAGGTAGTTGGCTTTGTCATTCCCAATTTCATTATATTATGTTATTGTATCATTGTGTTCTGCTTTGGGAGATCTAATTCTACTTGCTTGATTTCCCGCTCTAGTTTTTCTAGGTGCTGCCTTGATGTTTTAAGGATGCTGTGTAGTTTGGCCCCTCAGCACTATCTTGAATGGCTCCTACAAGGTGGCCTGCTCCTCAACTGTTCTCTGGTTGCTTTCAAAATAATGCTGTATTTCTGTTCGTATTTCTGTTCGTATCTCATCCCTGAACAGTTTGTTCAGCAGTGCTCTTTGGGACAAATGCCATAGTCTCCCACCCCTTTGTGTCTCTGGGACTTTGATCGCCATTATTACCGTTAAGTGATCAGACAGTGTGCGAGCTACATGTGCTATATTTCCACTCCCAGTACTCACATCCCTTGTAGTTATTCAATAGTCTAATCTAGACCACATATTGTAAGAAGCTAAATAGAATGCTCCCTTTTCATGCGCTTGAGTCTCTAGACATCTACAAGGTCATTATCGTTCATTATGCTTTGTAGGGCTCTTCTTGCTGTTGAGTGTACCCTTGTCTCCAGATGTGATCTACGCATGTGCAGCCCAAGTGTTGTATTGAAGTCCCTTCCCCACATTATAGATTTGGGTACTAAATCTTGTATTTTGCCTCACAGTTAAATGAAGAACTCAGGATTGTCAACGTTCGGGTCATAATTGTTGACCAAAGCAATGTCTTTTCTGTCTAAGACACTCTGAACTATGACATCACATCTGTTTCTGTCTGTATTTGAATGTAGTAGTTTAAATGGAATCCTGCATCTTAATACAGCAACTCCCCTGGCATATACCGAGTAGGATGATGCAAAGCAATGTGCTGCCGATTGGGTAAATAGGGTTTTACCATTGTGTATGATAAGATGTGTTTCTTGTAGAAGAAAAATATCTACACCTTGTCATCATAGGTATGTAACTTTATGTAGAAAAACAGGAGTGCCACTCGTCTGCAGTTATCCTTGACGTATTGTGGGCTTATGCAATGGGCTTTTCCATCTTTCAAATATTGTTTGACATGCACTGCGGTGGTCCAACATCTCCACAGGTCCCATCTAAGCTTGTTTTAATTCATTAAAGTTTGTTATGGGAATGCTGCATCTGCTCTTCTTTATCAACTGTCTCTTTACCAATACGTGTAATCTTCAATTCTTTTTAGAAATGCTGCTGCGGGTTATTGAATATCATCTGTTTGCAACAGTATGTGATCCGCAGTCTTGCATGGTAGAACATAACGTATGAAATGCCCATTTGTATAAATTATTTTCTTGACAGTTGCATATGCTCTGCGGGCTTCTTGCACATCCAGGGTAAAGTCAGGGTACAAGGAAATTTTGCAGCCTTTGTACTGCAGGTCTTTTTTTATCTCTCTGGCCAGATGAAGCCCCTGATCCCTGGCTCTGAAGTTTAAGACCCTTGTAATAATATGCCTGGGTGATGCCCCAGGAGTTGGGCAGTCTGACAGCCAGCAGTGTGCTACCTAAACGATGAAAGCTGTCTGGCCTAAATAATTTAATTAGCATGTCCTCTACAAATGTCTTCATTGTCCCAGTATTTGTGAACTCTGGTATGCCTAAGATATGAATGTTATTTCTCCATGATCTAGCCTCAAGTTTTCATTTTTAGCTTTATTGAGCACGAGCATTCTATCCATTTTTAGCAGTTTCTCTTTGTCACCACACCAGTTACCCGCCACCACTGATATCCTCTTCTCTGTCATAGCAATGCAGCTTTCTTGTTTGTCAATACACATAGTTAATGTTGTCAATGCATAGATTTAGTGCATCTGTTGTCTGATCGATGGACATAATGATCAGCTGCATCTGGGTTTGTGTCAGTGTCTGTAGAGTCAATGTGTTCTTCTCCGTTCTGTGCAGACTCCCAGTCTGTCTGCTTGTCAATGCGTCTAGACTCAAATGGCAGCTTAGGCTGCTTGGGGTCTGTTATTTTACCCATACTGGCAGGCAAGTAATATTATGGAGTCACTTATCAGGCAGGGCAGAGGCTTTGCTGCTATGATTAGGATTTGGTCAGGTTAAAAGATAGCGCAATGTTGTTTAGCAGTTTGTAGTTTTGTAGTGCTCTCTTTATTGCAAAGTACTTGTCAACCAGGGTGCCAGACAGGTTTATTTGTTTAAGGGTGATATCAGAACCTTTTGAGCTGCCTCATATTAGCACACTATATTTTTTTTCCTGTTTTTATAAATATTTATCACAGAGATGTTATCGGGTACGGACACTGCAGTTCATGTGGTGGACTGCAGTGCTCTTACCTCCCCACAGCCCCGTTCAGTGGGGGGACATGTGCTGTGCCAGTGTCTAATGTCGGAATGCTCGAACCAGGCTTTCTGGGTAGCCAGCTCGTGCAAGAGCATTGCAGATCTTAATATACAGTATGAATGTCAAATTTGTGTGACTGTTGTTTCTGTGCCTCACCTTATGGCATTACAACGCATGTCTTTACCATATGCCTTTTCCATGTAGTTTTTACCACACAGATGCCTTTCTCATGTATGCCTTTACCATGCATAGTAAGTATATAGAAGGTAAGTAAACTCCCTCACCTTCCTATACCACTGCCCACCCCTAAACCATGAAATTACTCTTACTTCCCTTTACCACAAGCCAACCATAAACCTTTTTTTAAATAACCTTTTCATTATGTTATTTTAAAAAAATGCTTAACTCCCTAGTAAAAGCATGCATGATAAAGGCACAAATACGTACCTGCATGGTAAAGGCTGTATGGTCAAGGCATTGCGTGGTAAAGACTTCGTTATAAAGGCTGTTTCCCCTCCCGATCCTCCTGAGAGGAGTCTACAGTGGCAAGGTGCCAGAGTTCGTGGCCCGCTGGCTACGCCCAGCCCCCTGCATGCTCTGGGCCTTGGCACCCTCAGCATTAGCCAGCCCGCAGTCCCAGTTCAGTGCTGTCCAGATCTCCTGCCCGCTGAGTGCAATCAACCTTGAAGTTCACTTTATGGGCAAGTATTTGGCCCGGGCCCCTCAATCAGCCTCCCTGCCTCAACCTTACTTGATGGAGGACGGCCCACTCATGGAGCTAGGCCCTCAGTGCTCACTTCATCCAATACTCGCCCATCCATACCTCAGACTGTCAAAGTTGTCTCTTTTACCGAAATTATGTGTTTACAAGCACAGCAGTCCTTCCACTTACGCATGCAGATTTATTCAGCTTTGTCTGTCTAAGCTCTTCACAGAGGTCGCGTCTCCTGATAGCCACCACAAATTTTGTTTAACGGAGATGTTGCAGCCACTATTTTGCCTGTATCGCTCCGATTCAGGCACATTTTTTAGGCATGAGCACTTCTCTGTGTGGTCTTAAGCTGCTTTTTTCGGGCTCGCCACTGCTTCTAACGCATATTTGCAATGTCTTCTGATGTTTTGACCACTTCTGCTGCATTTTTTCATCTTTTTTCCGCCTCTGTCTGAGTAGCTCTTCTATTAGGGGTCATCTTGGTCACTGGCCAAGTCCATACCTAAAAATTCTCTTGTTGTTCAGTTGATTTCAATACACCAGAGGGTAAATGGTGTTGCTAAATGGCACTGGCCACTGATCTCCCTAATTACTCCCAAATGCTGATCAAAGTATGTATTATGTGTGTGTGTTTGTAGGATGTGTGTGTGATGGCCGGACTAGTGAACAGTGGAGCCCAACTGGATCCTGTGTGCATGTTGCAAAAATTGGTAGTCTCCTTTGGGTAATGCTGGTTATGATCATCTTGGGTATGCCATCCAGCATTTACACTAATTATGGCCTTCTCCCCAAAACCTGTCATAGAGGCAGTACTGAATACTACGGTGAATCGAGCCTCCCCTCCTCAGAGAATTTTGAACATTCAGGCTACGATTCCGATGTTTCTCAATGGAGCTATGGTGCCACTCCTGAAGGTCTTGTGCCTGCTTGGTCTGATGGCCTCCTGCATTCTGTTGGTCACCCATGCACACTCACATACGGGGGCCCTCCAGTGGTGCCTCCGCAGGCAGTGGTTTCAACACAAGGGGGATCTCAAAGGGTCAGTAAAGATCTCCAGAGACTCTGCAGTGGATCTTCAATGGTGGGGTTGTCTGGCAATCTGTCTCAAGGGAAGCCATTCCACCATCTACCTCCAGTGGCCACAGTGATAGCAGATGACTCCACTCTAGGGTGGGGGGCTCATCTGGGGAATTTAGAGATCAAGGGACTTTGGTCTTCAGACGAAAGATTGTTGCATATCAATCTGTTGGCATTGCAAGCGATATGTCTGGCTCTCAAGGCCTTCCTCTCTTCCATTCGCGGTCAATCAGTTCAAGTCTTAACAGACAATACTACCACAATGTGGTACATAAACAAGCAGGGAGGAGTAGGGTCATATCCTCTCTGCAGAGAAGCTCTGCGACTCTGGTCCTGGTTTTAGGACTATCAGATCTGCATCATGGCAAATCACTTGACCGGAGTTTTGAACGTGTGCGTGGACAGTCTCAGTTGGCATTTTTCAGCTGATCATGAGTGGCATCTCCATCCGGAAGAGGTTCAGCACATTTATGGCTAGGGGGGACCCCTCAGATAGGCCTTTTTGCCACTCATGAGGTCACGCACTGCCCGTCTTCTGCAGCCTTCAGTATCAGATGCAGGGAGCATTGGGGGATGCGTTTAAATTGGACAGGGGCTCCCAGCTGTCTTATGCATTTCCTCTCATACCTTTGAATCCTCTGGTTTTGAGGAAGATTCATCAACACTGGATCCAAGTCATATCAATAACCCCAGATTGACTGAGAAGTGTTTGGTACACAGACCATCTTCACCTCTCACTGTGCCCTCCGCTCGAGCTCACTCACAGGGTTGACCTCCTCTCACAGTCACAGGGGCAGGTTCTACTCCCCTACCTCCAGAGCCTGCACCTACATGCCTGGAGATTGAACAGGGCAATCTGAGTTCTTTTTCTCTTCCCCCTGATGTGGAAGATAGTATTTTATGGGACAAAAGACTCTCCACCAAGTCGGTTTATGCTGGCAGATGAGCGAAGTTTGTAAAGTGGTGTGAAGAAAATTCGATTGACCCCTTGAAAGCCCATTTGTCTAATATTGTGCATTTTGCTCTTTCCCTGGCGCAAAAAGGTTGTGCAATTTCAACAGTTAAGGGATATTTGTCTGCCCTTTTGGCATTCCTTTGTTTACCCGATCAGTCTTTCCTGTTTAAGTCCCCTATAGTGTTAAGGTTTATAAAGGGACTTACTAACAAATATCCTCCCACTCCATTTATTATGCCTCAGTGGGATTTTAATTTGGTACTACCTTACCTTATGGGTACTCCGTTTGAGAACCAGTGTTTCTTTCCTGCCAAAGGTTGTTGCTCCCTTCCACTTGAGCCAGTCTATCACCCTTCCTACTTTCTATCCCCCTCCACATCCATCTAAAGATGAGAAAAGTCTTCATTGTTTGGACCCTAATAGGGTTGTGAGCTTTTATACGGACAGAACTCGTAAATATCCCGCTGGATGATCAGCTGTTTCTTGGTTATGTGGGCAAGATGAAAGGAAAAGCAGTGCATAAAAGGACATTGTCCAGATGGGTCATTATGTACATAAAGATCTACTACACCATGGCTCACAACGAACCACCTGAAGGTATTCTAGCTCATTCTACTAAAGCTCAATCTTCAACTTCTGCTTTAGCTAGGGGTGTCCCTGTAGTTGACATTTGTTAAGTGCAACTTGGGCCTCCCTCCACACTTTTGCGAAGCACTATTGCTTATACTCCGAAGTGAGGAGGGATGGTCAATTTGCTAGTTATGTTTTGCAAGATCTTTTGGTATAGGCAGCCAGGCACCCACCTCCGACAGGACTGCTTGGGTATTCTATTCAAAAGGTGAGGAATCCACAGGTAGATGTATCCATCAGAAGAACAAGTTGCTTACCTTCAGTAAAGCTTTTTCTGGTGGATACAGTATCTACCTGTGGATTCCTCACTGACCCACCCACCTCCCCATTGCTTGTCCGCTAATGACAAAAACAAGGCTATTTGTGTATTTTATTTTTATGTACAAGTGTGTATACATATATATGTATATATATATGTTTCCTTCAACACCCTCGTCCAGAATGCCAGCGCTGCTCATGTGGGGCGGTGCGTGCCTTCTCCGGCAGGGCAGCCGGTCAATATTGCACCAAGTATCTCTGCAGAAACAGAGATTTTTTTGAAGAACGCACTCACTCGGGATCGATAATTATATTATTTATTTAAGTGCAAAGGCAATAGCCATGCCCAACGCGTTTGGGTTCGCCACTCGAACCTTGCTCACGGGATGTTTTTCAAAATCAAAACAGGCATCATTTATTTCTACTTTTACAAGCATTTCCTGTTTGTTACTCGCATAGCATGCTGGTATGTGTAGTCCATTGCATTTTTTCTTATATATATATATATATATATATATATATATACATAAAGTGAAATTGTGCATGAGTGCAATGTATCTAAATGAATAAAAGATGTGCAAAGCTGTGCTGTGATTTAAAAGATTTTTCAATAAACATTGCTTTGAAATTTTCTCATTGAATTTCATGAGGCAAAACGGTTTGTACATGTCAATGTATGTCAGCCAGTTTATATGTTAAAAAATCACACTCTCTAGTGAGTAATTTTTTTTTTTTTTTTACTATCTCATCATATTAATTATTTACTTAGTACTCTTTAGTGAGTATGTATGAACAATGTCTCTTTTCCACCTGATATTAAGTCCCAGTTCTTATTTGTTGTTTGATATTTCTTATGCTCTCCAGTGAGCTTTTAATTCATCAGAGGCAGTCCAAGTTTTTATATATATTCATTACCTCCACTATTTCTATTCCCAAAACGCGTTTTCTCCATGTTAATTTACATAGGAAACTTTAGACAAAGCTACAGCCCGAACTGCTGAACGGAATTACACCAAATTTGGCAAAAAGGTAGGTCTTGGTCTAGAAAGCGTGCTTTTTTTTAAATGGTGAAAAATCCGTTCAGTAGTTGCTGAGAAATTCAAAAAATAAAAATATCGATATCTGAGCACCGAGGAAGAGTCGCGACTCCTCCTGAGCACGAGCTGACTTCTGATTGGCTGCCAACACTCCAAACCAGAACGTGTTGGCAGCCATCTTGTGACTGGGTAACCGATTCATAAGAAATCAGTACAAAAAAGGTGAAAAACAAGAAAAGGGGGCAGGGTAGAAACACCCTGACCCCCTAGGCCTGCTCAGGGCCAAAAAAAGCATGTATTTTTTTTAAAAATCGTCCGAATTCGCGCTGGGTGCACGAATCCGGCCGAGAAAATTAAAAAAAAACAAAGCGCGGGCTCCCGCGCTTCGTTTTCCTTAAGCCCCCGGGTGGGGCAGGTCCCGGGGACAATGCCCAATTATGTAGCGGGAGCCCACGGGGCCCCCGCAGCCCCGGGGAGCGCCACCTCACCGGGGCTTATTTATATAAATAAAATGCATGGGGGAGCTCCTGCCCCCCCATGCTGCCCCGGGGACCGCCACCTCCCCGGGGCTCTGATTTATTTATTTTTTTAAATGGGGGGGGGGGGAGGGGGAGAGGAGGGGCTCAAGCCCCCCACATGCCCCGGGGACCACCACCTCCCCGGGGCACTAATTGTTTACATATGGGGTCCGTTGCGGACCACCACCTCCCAGGGTTGTTGAAATGATGGGAAGGGGGCCGCGCGGCCCCCCTCCTGGAGCCCTTGATGGCCCTGGGGACCGCCACCCCCCAGGACCAGCTCCTACAATGTCCCAGGGTGCCCACCCCCGGGACATTGCCGTTTGCTATGGCAGGGCGGGAGCATGGCTCCCGCCCTGTCATAGCAAACACTGCTTTGCTTCATTGAAGCGAGAGCAGGAAACCTGCTCTCGCTTCAACGAAGCAAAGCAGAATTGCTCTTGGGCAAGGGGAGCTGCATGTTTGCAGGTCCCCTTGCCCAAAAGCAATGCCGGCTCCCGCAGGAGGCGGAGAGCCGGCTGGGACCATGGGGGCATTGGGGCTCCCCCAACGGTCCCCAACGCTGAGCGCCGGCCCCGGGGGATGGGGTCACCGGGGCCAGAAGTGGCCCGGGAGGGGGGCCATGCGGCCCCCTCTCTTTATTTCAAAAGTAATAAATGTCCGGGCCCCAGGGGATATGGTCCCCGGGGCTGAAATCGGCCTGGGGAGGGGGGCCGCGTGGCCCCCTCCATAAATATATATATGAAATGGCCAAGCCCTGGGGGATGGGGTCCCCGGGGCCAATAGTGGCCCAGGGAAGGGGGGCCACGCGTCCCCCCTTCCCAATACATTTTTTTTTTAAAAAGAGGCCATGCCCCGGGGGATGGGGTCCCCAGGGCCAAAAGTGGCCCAGGGAAAGGGGGCCAAGCGGCCCCCTTCCCTATAAATATATATAAAAAAAGAGGAGGCCATGCCCCGGGGGATGGGGTCCCAGGCCGAAATTGGCCTCGGGAGGGGGGCCGCGCGGCCCCCTTCCCGTTTCATTAAAAAAACATTTTTTTTTAAAGGGCCAGGCCCTGGGGGATGGGGCCCCTAGGGCCCTAAAAATACTAAAAGAAGGGGGGCCACACATCCCCCCTTCTAAAAATATATTTTTTTAAAAAGCCGGCATCTCGCCAAAGGTCCCGCCCCCTCCCTGCAGCACTCTGCAAACACGCCCCCTGGCGCGTTCTAAGTTGGGGAATTAAGTCCCCTTGAATACTGTGGGTCCCTGGGGGCCAACTAGCCCACCAGGTACCTTCAGCAAGCGCCACACAGCTGGATTGCAGAGAGGTGGTCCAAGGCCACGGCCCTTTTTACACCACTCTGCAAACGCGCCTCTTGGCGCACTGCTGGTGGGGCGATGAGGTCCTCTTGTGTCCTGAGTTACTTCTTTCTGCACTTCTCTTCCTTATTTCTGCACCCCTCCTGTCTCTTTCTGTACCTCTCTTGCCTCTTTGTGCACCCCTCCTACCTTTTTCTGTACCCCTCTTGCCTCTTTTTGCACCTCTGTTGCTTCTTTCTGCACTTCTTTTGCCTCTTTCTCCACACTTCGTGCCTATTTCAGCACCTCTGTTGCTTCTTTCTGCACTTCTCTTTCTTCTTTCTGCACCCCTTGTGCCTCCTTTTGCACCTCTCTTGATTCTTTCTGCATTTCTCTTGGTTCTTTCTGCACTGCTCTTGCCTCTTTCTGCATCCCTCTTGCCTCTTTGAGCACCTCTTTTGCTTCTTTCTGCACTTTTCTCTCCTCTTTCTGCACCCTTCTTGACTCTTTCTGCACCTCTGTTGCTTCTTTCTGCACTTCTATTGCCTCTTTCTGCACCTCTCTTGCTTCTTTCTGCACCTCACTTGCCTCTTTCAGCACCTGTGTTCCTTTTTTCTGCAGATCTCTTGCCTCTTTCTGCACCTCACTTGCCTCTTTCAGCACCTCTGTTACTTTTTTCTGCAGATCTCTTGCCTCTTTCTGCATCCCTCTTTTCTCTTTCTGCACCTCTCTTGCCTCTTTCTGCACCCCTGTTCCCTGTTTCTGCACCTTTCCTGCCTGTTTCTGCACATCTCTTGCCTCTTTCTGTACCTCTGTTGCCTTTTTCTGCACTTCTCTTGCTCTTTCTGCACCCTTCGTGCCTCTTTCAGCACCTCCGTTGGTTCTTTCTGAACTGCTCTTGCTTCTTTCTGCACCTCTCTTGCCTCTTTCTGCACTTCTCTTCCTTCTTTCTGCACCCCTCCTACCTCTTTCTGTACCTCTCTTGCATCTTTTTGCACCTCTGTTGGTTCTTTCTGCACTGCTCTTGCTTCTTTCTGCACCTCACTTGCCTCTTTCTGCACTTCTCTTGCTTCTTTCTAAACCTCTGTTGCTTCTTTCAGCAATTCTCTTGCCTCTTTCTGCATTTCTTTTGCTTGTTTCTGCACCTCTCTTGTGTCTTTCTGCACCTCTGTTGCTTCTTTCTGCACCCCTCCTGCCTCTTTCTGCACCCCTCTTCCCTCTTTCTGCACCACTCTTGCCTCTTTCTGTACCTCTGTTGCTTCTTTCTGCACTTCTCTTGCCTCTTTCTGCACCCTTCGTGCCTCTTTCAGCACCTCTGTTGCTTCTTTCTGCACTCCTCTTCCTTCTTTCTGCACCCCTCGTGCCTCCTTCTGCACCTCTGTTGCTTCTTCCTGCACTTCTATTGGTTCTTTCTGCACTGCTCTTGCCTCTTTCTGCATCCCTCTTGCCTCTTTTAGCACATCTTTTGCTTCTTTCTGCACTTCTCTTCCTTCTTTCTGCACCTCTGTTGCTTCTTTCTGCACTTCTATTGCCTCTTTCTGTACCTCTCTTGCTTCTTTATGCACCTCACTTGCCTCTTTCTGCACCACTGTTGCTTTTTTCTGCAGATCTCTTGCCTCTTTCTGCACCTCACTTGCCTCTTTCAGCACCTCTGTTGCTTTTTTCTGCAGATCTCTTGCCTCTTTCTGCACCCCTCTTTTCTCTTTCTGCACCTCACTTGCCTCTTTCTGCACCCCTGTCGCTTGTTTCTGCACCTTTCCTGCCTGTTTCTGCACCTCTCTTGCCTCTTTATGTACCTCTGTTGCCTCTTTCTGCACTTCTCTTGCTCTTTCTGCACCCTTCACGTCTCTTTCAGCACCTCTGTTGGTTCTTTCTGCACTGCTCTTGCTTTTTTCTGCACCTCACTTGCCTCTTTCTGTACTTCTCTTGCTTCTTTCTACACCTCTGTTGCTTCTTTCAGCAATTCTCTTGCCTCTTTCTGTACCTCTCTTGCCTCTTTGTGCACCCCTCCTACCTTTTTCTGCACCCCTCTTGCCTCTTTTTGCACCTCTGTTGGTTCTTTCTGCACTGCTCTTGTTTCTTTCTGCACTTCTATTGCCTCTTTCTGCACCTCTCTTGCTTCTTTCTGCACCTCACTTGCTTCTTTCTACACCTCTGTTGCCTCTTTCAGCAATTCTCTTGCCTCTTTCTGCACTTCTCTTCCTTCTTTCTGCACCCTTCCTGACTCTTTCTGTACCTCTCTTGCCTCTTTTTGCACCTCTGTTGGTTCTTTCTGCATTGCTCTTGCTTCTTTATGCACCTCATTTGCCTCTTTCTGCACTTCTCTTGCTTCTTTCTAAACCTCTGTTGCTTCTTTCAGCAATTCTCTTGCCTCTTTCTTCACTTTTCTTCCTTGTTTCTGCACCTCTCGTGTCTTTCTGCACCTCTGTTGCCTCTTTCTGCACTTCACTTGCTTCTTTCTGCACCTCTCTTGCCTCTTTCGGCACCTCTGTTGTGACTTTCTGCACCCCTCCTGCCTCTTTCTGAACCCCTCTTCCCTATTTGTGCAACTCTCTTGCCTCTTTCTACACCTCTCTTCCCTCTTTCTGCACCACTCTTGCCTCTTTCTGTACCTCTGTTGCTTCTTTCTGCACTTCTCTTGCCTCTTTCTGCACCCTTCGTGCCTCTTTCAGCACCTCTGTTGCTTCTTTCTGCACTCCTCTTCCTTCTTTCTGCACCCCTCGTGCCTCCTTCTGCACCTCTGTTGCTTCTTTCTGCACTTCTCTTGGTTCTTTCTGCACTGCTTTTGCCTCTTTCTGCATCCCACTTGCCTCTTTGAGCACCTCTTTTGCTTCTTTCTGCACTTCTCTTCCTAATTTCTGCACCCCTCTTGCCTCTTTCTGCACCTCTGTTGCTTCTTTCTGCACTTTTATTGCCTCTTTCTGCACCTCTATTGCTTCTTTCTGCACCTCACTTGCCTCTTTCAGCACCTCTGTTGCTTTTTCTGCAGATCTCTTGCCTCTTTCTGCACCTCACTTGCCTCTTTTCAGCACCTCTGTTGCTTTTTCTGCAGATCTCTTGCCTCTTTCTGCACCCCTCTTCTCTTTCTGCACCTCTCTTGCCTCTTTCTGCACCCCTGTTCCCTGTTTCTGCACCTTTCCTGCCTGTTTCTGCACCTCTCTTGCCTCTTTCTGTACCTCTGTTGCCTCTTTCTGTACCTCTGTTGCCTCTTTCTGCACTTCTCTTGCTCTTTCTGCACCCTTCACGCCTCTTTCAGCACCTCTGTTGGTTCTTTCAGCAATTCTCTTGCCTCTTTCTGTACTTCTCTTCCTTCACCCCTCCTGCCTCTTTCTGTACCTCTCTTGCCTCTTTGTGCACCCCTCCTACCTTTTTCTGCACCCCATTTGCCTCTTTTTGCACCTCTGTTGGTTCTTTCTGCACTGCTCTTGCTTCTTTCTGCACCTCTCTTGCCTCTTTCTGCACCTCTGAGTTAGAGGTAGTTTTAATCCCCCTGCCCTATTATGTACTAGGGCCTTACAGGGAAGGTCATGCCAATCACAGGGGTACCCCAACGCATAGTGTTCCCTAGTGTATGTAGGTGTTTTCACTGTATTCTAAGTGTCTTTCAGCATAGCACTGGCTCCGGGCCTGGTTAGTCAGAGTCAGTTACCACCAGTCAGCAAAAAGTTTGAGGCACAGGATGACTTTGCAACAAGGCCTCTTTCTGCACCTCTGTTGGTTCTTTCTGCATATCTCTTGCTTCTTTCTGCACTTTTCTTCGTCTTTCTTGACTTCTGTTGCCTCTTTCTGCATTTCTCTTGCTTCTTTCTGCGCCTTTCTTCCTCTTTCTTCACATGTCCTACCTCTGTAGGCATAGTTAGAAATTAGCATTTAAAAAACCTTTGAAATTCACTGAAAAAACCATAGGTTTCAGGGACGTTATAGTTAGAAATTAGCATTTAAAAAACCTTTGAAATTCACTGAAAAAAACATAGGTTTCAGGGACGTTATAGTTAGAAATTAGCATTTAAAAACCTTAGAAATCCACTGAAAAAACCACAAGTTTTAGGGACGTTATAGTAGTTGGACATTCTACTCATAGAAAACCAGAGAAATTCTGCCGTTATAGTTAGTTGAGCTAACTATAACTCGCGCCCCGCAATGCACTGCTGATGACGTCACATATTACATCATTCATGACATGGTCAGTGACATCACTGATGACATCTCAAATGGCTTCACTGATGACATCACTGATGACATCATCCACGTGATAATCTGATGCACCTCCTCACACCCTAATATAACCTTTGATACACCCACTCTAAAATACAGACTACAATTTTCGAAACCATAGACACACCAATACCAGTTACTACATATCCACTCACTGATTCCTAGGTCTACACACACGTCCACTCATTCACCCATACAGTCACTCATACATGCAGTCACTTATCAATATAGCACTATCATTTGCACTCATACACCTATAGAGACACTCACACATCGCCACTTATCCATAGAGTTACTCACACACCTAGTCAGTCATGCAAAGAATCAATCACACTCCCATTTACTCACCTATACAGTTATACACACACCACCTCACTTATTCATACAGATACTAACACATACTTACTCTCTTATACAATCACTGATACAAGCACACACTCATCCATACAGCCACTCTCACAATCACTCACTCTCACATATAGTCATTTATATACTCCAACACTCACATATACTGCCTTTCACATATGTAGTTACTCACACATGTACCACTGAGACATCCATTCACTCAACAACACACCCATACGCACACTCACCCACCCATACAGCCCTTCACAGATGCACTCTTGAACCCATACACCCAGCGAATCACCCACTCACACATCTATGCACAGAGTCACACCCCCCCAACCACCCACACAGACACTCAGGCACCCATACAGATAGTCAGACAACCAATCAATAACCCATATAGACACTCATGTAGCTACTCCCCAACCCATAAAGCCGCTTACACACCAACTGACAGACTGATACAGACATTCACACAGTTTAGTCACTAACCCATGCATTCAGTAAGTCACGTTTAATCACTCACTTGTACAGTCAGTCACGCACCTACTAAATCATCCATTCAGTCATACACCCACTCATTCTTCAATACACCTTGGCCTATATATATATATATAAACATATTTAAACTTTACAAAAACACACAGTCACTGGATGATGTCATCAGTGATGTCATCAGTGATGTCATTTAAGATGTCATCAGTGATGTCACTGACCATGTCATGAATGATTTAATATGTGACGTCATCAGCAGTGCATTGCAGGGACGCGAGTTATAGTTAGCTCAACTAACTATAACGGCCGAATTTCTCTGGTTTTCTACGAGTGAAATGTCCAACTACTATAACGTCCCTGAAACCTGTGGTTTTTTCCGTGAATTTCTAATGTTTTTTAAATGCTAATTTCTACCTATAACGTCCCTGAAACCTATGGTTTTTTCAGTGAATATATATATATATATATATATATATATATATATATTACCTACTGGCGGTCACCAGTAGGTAGTTATAGTTACGACCTAGTTTCCATAGGAAAAGCATTTTTTGTTTTCGCAATAACTTTGGCGTCATTTGACGAATCTTCGCGAAATTTTCAAAACTAGTGGGGCGCTCCGGTCAGCTCCTGTCTTGAAAGTTTCGGGGTGATTCGTCAAGCAGGGGCCGAGAAAGGGAGTCCCAAAACGCGTTTTCCCCATGTAAATTTCCATAGGAAACTTTAGAACAAAGCTACAGCTCGAACTGCTGAACGGAATTACACTAAATTTGGCAAAAGGTAGGTCTTGTTTCAGAAAGAGCCCTTTTTGTTAAATGGTGTAAATCTGTTCAGTAGTTCCTGAGAAATTCAAAAAAGAATAAATATCGATATCTGAGCACCGAGGAGGATTCGCGACCCCTCCCGAGCACGAGCTCAATTCTGATTGGCTGCCAACATTCCAAACCAGGAAGTGTTGGCAGCCATCTTGTGACTCGGTAACCGAGTCACAAGAAATCAGAAAAAAAATGAAAAAGAAGAAAAGGGGGCAGGGTAGAAACACCCTGAACCCCTAGGCCTGCTCAGGGGGTCCCACAAGGACCCCCAGGGCCAAAAAAAGCATTTTTTTTTTTAAACGGCAGAATTTGCGTTGGGGTCGCAAATCCTGCAGTGAAAATTTTAAAAAAAGGAACCGCGGGCTCCCGCACTTCATTTTCAAAAAGCCCCAGGGTGGGCCAGGTCCCGGGGGCAATCATTGATTTATTTGCGGGAGTCCACGGGGGCTCCCGCAGCCCTGGGGACCACCACCTCCTCGGGGCTTATGAAATTGAATGCGGAAGGCACGTGGTCACCCCGCAGATCCGGGGACCGCCACCTCCCTGGGGCTTTGTTGTAAAATGTGTGGGGGGGTCCCAACCCCCCCACGCTGCCCCGGGGACCGCCACCTCCCCGGGGCATTCAATATTTAAAACGAAGGGGGGCCTCGCTGGCCCCCCCAAGCCCCGGGGACCGCCACCTCCCCAGGGCTGAAATTAAAAAACAAAACTGTGTGGGGAGGGGGCTCCTGCCCCTCCCCACACTGCCCGGGGGACCATCACCTCCCGGGGCACTTAATATTAAAATGTTGGGGTCCGTAGCGGACCCCCGGCCCCGGGGACCACCACCTCCCCGGGGCTTTGAAAATGGAGGGAGGGGGGCCGCGCGGCCCCCCTCCAGGAGCTCTCGATGGCCCTGGGGACCGCCACCCCCCAGGGCCGGCTCCTGCAGTGCCCCGGGGTGCCCACCCCCGGGACACTGCTGTTTGCTATGGCAGGGCGGGAGCACGGCTCACACCCTGTCATAGCAAACCCTGCTTTGCTTCGTTGAAGCAAAGCAGGATTGCTTTTGAGCAAGGGGAGCTGCATGTCAACAGCTCCCCATGCTCAAAAGCAATGCCGGCTCCTGCAGAAGGCGGGGAGCCGGCGGGACTGTGGGGGCATTGGGGCTCCCCCCACGGTCCCCAATGGAGCGGCCAGGCCCCGGGGGATGGGGTCCCCGGGGCCAGAAGTGGCCCGGGAGGGGGGCCAAGCGGCCCCCTTCCCCTGTGAATAAAAAAAGTAAAGGCCGGCCCCGGGGGATGGGGTCCCCGGGGCCATAATTGGCCTGAGGAGGGGGGTCACGCGGCCCCCCTCCAAAGACTTAAATTTAAAAAAAACAAAAAACGACTGCCCATACCCCGGGGGATGGGGTCCCCGGGGCGAAATTGGCCTCGGGAGGGGGCCACGCGGCCCCCTTCCCGATTTTTTTTTAAATGAATAAGGGGTCAGGCCCTGGGGGATGGGGTCCCCAGGGCTCCAAAAATGTAAAGAAGGGGGCCACACAGCCCTCCTTGTAAAAAAATTATTTAAAAAAGCCGGCATCTGGCCGGAGGCCACGCCCTTTCTCTCCACACTGCAAACGCGCCCCCTGGTGCGTTGTTAGTTGGGGATTAATTCCCCTTGAATACTGAGGGTCCCTGGGGGCCAACTAGCCCACCAGGTACCTCCAGTTTGCGCCACAGAGCTGCGTTGCAGGGAGGTGGTCTGAGGCCACGCCCCTTTTTACACCACTCTGCAACGCAGCTCTGTGGTGCTTACTGGAGGTGCCTGGTGGGCTTGTTGGCCCCCAGGGACCCTTAGGATTCAAAGGGACTTAATCTCCCAACTTACAACGCGCCAGAGGGCGCGTTTGCACAGTGGTGCAGGGAGGGGGTGGGGCCTGATATGACAAGTGTGCAAATACGCCCCTTGGCGCGTTGTAAATTGGGGGATTAAGTCCCCTTGAATCCTGAGGGTCCCTTGGGGCCAACTAGCCCACCAGGTATCTCCAGTAAGTGCCACAGAGCTGCGTTGCAGAGAGGTGGTCCGAGGCCACGCCCCTTTTTACACCACTCTGCAAACGCGCTTCTTGGCGCACTGTTGGTGGGGCTATGAGGTCCTCTTGTGTCCTGAGGACCTCAGGACACAAGTGGACTTCATCCCCGAGCAGCAGTACGCCAATAGGTGCGTTTGCAGAGTGGTGTAAAAAGGGGGAGTGGCCTCGGACCACCTCTCTGCAATCCAGCTCTGTGGCACATATTGGAGGTACCTGGTGGGCTAGTTGGCCCCCAGGGACCCTCAGTATTCAAGGGGAATTAATTCCCCAACTAACAACGTGCACGTTTGCAGAGTGGTGGAGAAAGGGGGCGTGGCCTTTGTCTACCTCTCAGCAATCCCACTGCGTGGGGCTTACTGGGGGTAAGAGGTAGGCTAGTTGGCCCCTAAAGGACCCCCAGCAGCAAAGGGGACTTCAATCTCCATCCAAGAGCGCACCAGGGAGCGTGTTTGTAGAGTGGTGGGCAAAGGGGGCGTGGCCTGGTACGAGTACTTACCAATGCTGCTGTGTGGGACTTACTGGAGGTAATAGGAGGGAAGTTGGCCCCCAAGGATGTCCTTAGGGGACCAACTACCCTCTTGTTACCTCCAGTAAGTCCACACAGTGGGATTGCTAAGACGTCTTCGGAGGCCATGCCCCCTTTCTCCACCACTCTGCAAACGCGCCTCCTGGCAGACTATGGGATGGGGGATGAAGTCCAATTTAGTCCTGAGGGAGTTTGGGGGCCAAGAAGCCCTCCTGGTGCCTCCTGTAAGTCCTACGCAGCGGAATTCCTGAGCACTGGTCGGAGGCCCAGCACCCTTTCTCCACCACTGTGCAAACGTGACTACTACTTAAAGAAGCATCTTTCTGCACCTCTGACTTAGAGGTAGTTTTAATCCCCCTGCCCTATTATGGACTAGGGCCTTACAGAGGAGGTCATGCTAATCACAGGGGTACCCCAACGCATAGTTTTCCCTAGTGTATGTAGGTGTTTTCACTGTATTCTAAGTGTCTTTTACCATAGCACTGGCTCTAGGCCTGGTTAGTCAGAGTCAGTTACCACCAGTACCCGTCAGCAAAAGTTGGGGGCACAGGATGATTTTGCAACAAGGCCTCTTTCTGCTCCTCTGTTGGTTCTTTCTGCACATGTCTTGCTTCTTCCTGCACTTTTCTTCGTCTTTCTGGACTTCTGTTACCTCTTTCTGCATTTCTTTTGCTTCTTTCTGTGCGTTTCTTCCTCTTTCTTCACATGTCCTACCCTCTGTAGGCATAGTTAGAAATTAGCATTTAAAAAACCTTCGAAATTCACTGAAAAAACCATAGGTTTCAGGGACGTTATAGTTAGAAATTAGCATTTAAAAAAACTTTGAAATTCACTGAAAAAACCATAGGTTTCAGGGACGTTATAGTTAGTTGGACATTTCACTCGTACAAAACCAGAGAAATTCGGCCGTTATAGTTAGTTCAGCTAACTATAACTCGCGCTGATGACGTCACATATTACATCATTCATGACATGGTCAGTGACATCACTGATGACATCTCAAATGACATCACTGATGACATCATCCATGTGAAAATCTGATGCACCTCCTCACACCCTAATATAACCTTTGATACACCCACTCTAAAATACAGACTACCATTTTCGAAACCGTAGACACACCAATACCAGTTACTACATACGCACTCACTGATTCCTAGGTCTACACACACATCCACTCATCCACTCATTCACCCATACAGTCACTCATACATGCAGTCACTCATCAATACAACACTATCATATGCACTCATACACCTATACAGACACTCACACACCGCCAATCATCCAGAGTTACTCACACACGTAGTCAGTCATGCAAAGAATCAATCACACTTCCATTTACTCACCTATACAGTTATATACACACCACCTCACTTATTCATACAGATACTAACGCATACTTACTCTCTTATACAATCACTGATACAAGTACACACTCATCCATACAGCCACTCTCACAATCACTAACTCTCACGTATAGTCATTTATAAACTCCAACTCTCACATACACTGCCTTTTACATATGTAGTTACTTGGACATGTACCACTGAGACATCCATTCACTCACCAACACACCCATACACACACTCACCCACCCATACAGCTGTTTCCACATGCACTCTTTAACCCATACACCCAGTGAATCAACCACTCACACATCTATGCACAGAGTCACACACCTCCCACCCACCCACACAGATACTCAGGCACCCATACAAATACTCAGGCAACCAATCAATAACCCATATAGACACTCATGTAGCTACTCACCAACCCATGCAGCAGCTTACACAACAACAGACAGACTGATACAGACATTCACAAAGTTTAGTCACTAACACATGCATTCACTAAGACACATTTAATCACTCACTTATACAGTCAGTCACGCACCTACTAAATCCTCCATCCAGACACTTATACACCCACTCATTCTTCAATACACCTTGGCATATATATATAAAACATATTTAAACTTTACAGAAACACACAGTCCCTGGATGATGTCATCAGTGATGTCATTTGAGATGTCATCAGTGATGTCATCAGTGATGTCACTGACCATGTCTGAATGATGTAATATGTGACGTCATGAGCAGTGCATTGCGGGGGCGCAAGTTATAGTTAGCTGAACTAACTAGAACGGACGAATTTCTCTGGTTTTGTACGTGTGAAATGTCCAACTAACTATAACGTCCCTGAAACCTGTGGTTTTTTCAGTGAATATATATATATATATATATATATATATATATATATATATATATATATATCCATATGAAGTTGCTCACAACATTGAGGGTGCCACACACAGCATGTTATTCATCTTTTATTGCAGGACTCACGGGGCAGAAAACATCGCTTTTTCAGCTTGCAATATGCCAATTAGTTCCTTACGCGTTTCGGGCGTGCCTTCGCCCTTGATCTCAGGAATGGCTCTGTGGGGAAGAAGCAGCTGACTGTGCGGCTCCAGCGCCTGAACTGTTACGGCGCATTTGGAACAACGTGTTATTGTAAGGACATGAGAGTAAACGGAGAGATAACTGTAGCCATTCACAGCAACCCACTGTGGTAAACATTATGAATGTAAGGAATATGTTGCAGCAGCCACTTTGGATTTAATGGAACTTCAAAGACCAACATGCAATGAATGCACACGCCCATTAGGGCGGGAACTATAAATTTATCGCGAGTGCGATGTCACTCATTGCTGCTTCTTCCCCACAGAGCCATTCCTGAGATCAAGGGGCGAAGGCACGCCCAGAAACGCGTGAGGAACTAATTGGCATATTGCAAGCTGGAAAGCGATGTTTTCTGCCCCGTGAGTCCTGCAATAAAAGATGAATAACATGCTGTGTGTGGCACCCTCAATGTTGTGAGCAACTTCATATGGATATATATATATATATATATATATATATATATATATATATATATATTATATATATATATATATATATATATATATTCATCCATCAAAAATTCTCCAACTGACGGGAGCCCCCATCCCTACAGGGTGGCTTCGCAAAACGGGCATGGAGCGTTCCGCGATTTGGCACACCAAGGCAAGAAAGAGAAATACGAAGCCCAACTTGGTACATCACTGGCATTAATGCTTCTCAGAAATGGTATGACATCAAACCCTACGCGTTTCGGCCATTGGTCATGGCCTTGTTCACAGGTGAGGTGCGTCACATTCAATGAACTCTCACTGTTTAAAACACATTGTTCACGTGACCCGGTGCAATACTACCAATCCCATAATGCACCCGGGTAGTTGCTGCAAACTGCAATAGATGTAAAATAATTCTGAATAGCGTCTTAGTACCGCAGTTAGAGTAAAATCATTGTCCAGTGCTCTGTACTGTGATATGATGTAAATACAGCTAAATAGCGTCCCAAATCACAGTACATTAGTCCAAGTGCACTTTGTTGTTCACAATGAAATGCCACGTAACGTATGTGCAGCAGTTACCTTCCATATTGGAGTCTTCAAGATGTGCTGCCCATAATGTCACCATATCTTAGCACCCAGAGCCAGTGTGTCCAAAGCCGGCAAGAGGAGACGTCCCTCCTCTTGTACTCCCTTCCGCGCGCCATGCAAGAATCTCTGGATAATCCTTTCTGTCTGCATATGGGCGTGTGGGACATGCTCCCCAATTCAATCCATCAAAAATTCTCCAACTGACGGGAGCCCCCATCCATACAGGGCGGCTTCGCAAAACGGGCATGGAGCGTCCCGCGATTTGGCACAGCAAGGCAAGAAAGAGAAATGCGAATCCTAACTTGGTACATCACTGGCTTTAATGCTTCTCAGAAATGGCAGGACATCAAACCCTACGCGTTTCGGCCGTTGGTCATGGCCTTGTTCACAGGTGAGGTGGGTCACATTCAATCAACTCTCACTGTTTAAAACACATTGTTCACGTGACCCGGTGCAATACTACCAATCCCATAATGCACCCGGGTAGTTGCTGCAAACTGCGATAGATGTAAAATAATGCTGAATAGCATCTTAGTACCGCAGTTAGAGTAAAATCATTGTCCAGTGCTCTGTACTGTGATATGATGTAAATATGTGCATCTTTATACAATCCAGACTCATTGGTGCAGCACACACTTGTTGCTGGTGCTCACAACGAGGTCAAAACGAGTCAGATTGCATTAATAAAACTACCTAACTTAGATACCTTTGGTTTGCCACCTGTACTCAGATTTTTTGATATATATAAATGTATAAACTATAAACTTATAAACTAAATATTAATTCTTATGGGGTGTTCTTTTAAATCTGTATGTCCCTGCCGCCATTGTCTTTTATGAGAGTGTGTTGCAGTACCTGTGATTGGCCATATGTGGTATTGGACTTATTCCTATATAGCTGCAGTTTGTGAATAGAAGTCCGTTTATTATTTTGTGGGTAGGTGTTTGTATTGATTTCCCTCCTTAAACCCCTTTTTTCCTCCTAAATACCTCCCAATGAGTAGTAAGTATCCCCCATTTTTCAGCCACTTTCCCAGATGGCTCACAAATTTACTACTAATATGTATACCAATGTGCGTGGTGACCTCCGCAACTGGGGCAGAGAACTATACAGAAAAGGTAGGAGAGGAAAATTCGAAAATCTCTGCAAGTGGGGTTGTGAATAGTGTTTTGTAGTATCAAGTAGTACTATTGTAGTACTGTTAAATATACCAAAAAGTATAGTCTGTAAATAGGCCCCATAATTCTGTGATCTGCGTAAATATTCACACCATCCCTTTTATTAGATTTAGCCATGAATGCCTTTAGTTTTTTTTTTTTTATATAGGAATGTCCTCTGCCCAAAGTACCCTCTGGAAACTGATCAAAGGATGTCTTGTTTAACTGCATCCTACACCCTCTTACCCAGCTCCGAGGTCATGGTGTTCCTACTCTCCCTCAAGAATGGTCATAAATACCATGGTACTCTGTAGATCTGAATATACACATTATGCCATATTGTTTCATTCATGAGTAAACGTTATAAAGAAATATCTTTAAGCAGGACTAAAGCACAATGTGTTAAATGTGTGCAGGAAGAGAAACGCTCATTAAATAGGCCCTGTGAGTATAGGCTCGGTTGTTTTTCTCGTTAAGCTGATTGTAAGATGGACCCTGTGAGTAAGAAAGCAGGAATTTCTCCAGTTAGTTATACCATACAGTGGTAATAACACTGAATGTGATCACTGCAATAAAGTAATAAGTGTTTAAGGCAATAAATGTGACCTATTAAACATGTATTTAGAGCTAGTGGTCTAAATACAAGTACATTCAGACATGTATTGTTATAGAACGAAGGCCAAGTTTTATGTTACTGTCATTATGCAGCATAAGTAACATTTTAAAGTGGGAAATAAGTGTGTACATATCCACAAGAACCGTTTAATGAGATATTTTGACTGAATACGTTTAACTTATTTTATGTTCAGGGCCGGATAGACTTTTTATTCCACTGGGCATTTCCCCGGTGGGCTGGAGCGCTTGGAGGCTGGTTCTGAAATCTCCTGGCTGCTCCTGGCGCCTCTGTCACTTTGCCCCGTTCCCCCGAGGTTTATTGCAGGAGGCACAGGGAGCCTTCAAGAGAGAGAGAAAAGAGAAGGAGGGAGGGGAAAGGTAGATGGAAAGCGATCTGAAAGGGAGAAGAGAGAAAGGATAGAAGGAGAAAGAACGGGTAGATGGAAAGATAAAGATTGCACAAGGGGACCAGGACTACTTTGAGCACTTTTGCCAGGCCGGCTTTTTTTTTTAGTTCCCCTGTCCGGCCCTGGCTACGTTTCTGGTTACATCGTCTTCTTTCTCCCTTTAACACATGAAAACAATGGCGTAAAGCCAAAGCATACCACTGCTAAGGGCGGATATGTGCATCATGACCTCAGGGCTTTAACTCTCATGAGTCATGCATCTCCAAGCTCAACAATGGTCAAAAATTGAATTTTATATTTAGCATATCTACATGTCTACTGTTAATGCGCATTTAAAAGAACCAGTGCATATGTTCCCAATAATATGTTAATGGGCCACAATTATTTCTCTGGCATTGCATAAATAGGCTTTTGCATGCCAGTAAAAGTAATATTATTGGAAACAATTGTACTAATAAACCGACATTCACACATTCATTATTAATAGAATGAAAGTCAAGAGACACATTGTTACCACAATGCAGCATAACTAACTTCAGAACTGGTTATTACTATTTGATTGATCTGAACGATTTAATCTTACAACCGCTTTACACAGGTAAACAACCGAGTACTCGCTCACCAGGCGTACCCAATGCAATTATATTACGCCCACTGTTTCTAATAAACGCTTTGGTTTTTATATAATAACATCTCATATCACAGTTCTGTTACCTCTAAGCGCAATAAATAATAAGTTCCAATATTACCCAGTTAAATGTTGCTCTATGTACCAACCTTGAAATAATCGAAGGCTCTGGGCCAATGAGTCATAACAAAGTCAGCAGCGAGTTTTGAAGTCACCGAAGCATCTTGTAGGTACACTCCTGCTCTCTGGGAAGACGCCTTGGATGAGAACAGCTACACATGAGAAAATAAGAATAATATGGCATAAAACCATATGTGCAGATCCGCTGAGAGTGATGTGCTATTCATTACCACTGTTGATGGAGAGGAGGAGTATCATGTCCCAATATGGAGTTAGAGGCACTCCATTAGGTATTTTCTGTTTTACTTCCTTATCTCGCGATCTTATTTTGTGGATCTGATGCAGTTGCACTGAGGAGTACAGCCCAAGCTGCCAAACATTGGAGTATAGGCCATTGATATTATATTGTCTGATCCCACAGTTCACAGGAACTGTGGGACAATCTGTTTGAACAGAGGTTCCTTTTGATTTTTCATATTTGATGCGAAGTACTCTGCTCGTTTCTCTTCAGCAACTCGCCAGCACAAGCATCGATGGCAGCAGCAAAACCCAGAACGCCTAGAGGGAGCTGTGATTACAGTTGTCCCTTCTGCCTATAGACAGTAGCTCCGAAGGAACCATATGTTCAAATAAAATATGGTTGAACAACAGAAGCGGCAGTGTTACATAACAAAAAAACTAAAAAATCAAAGGGCACCACTATTTGTGTGGAACAACAGTTCTGTAAGGTTGTGACTGAATTTCTGAAGTGTATCTTGCATATTTTATCTACCAAGCACTGATCAACCCAAGAGGTCTGGCAGGGCCGGTTTTAGTGTTGATGATGCCCGGTGCAATAATAATTTTTGGCACCCCCGTGCCCCCCCATGACCTCCTCCTCGGATTCCATCAGTATCACTCGGCAAAAGTGCCCATCTCTCACATACATTTCATTTGTTTTAAAGGGCTGGTAAAGGCTAGCTTTACTAATCCACTCAGCTATCCACATAAAACACAGATCTGGAAAAACAAGGCAAGATGGCTGCCGACTGACCTCAATGAGAGTTGCTGCTGCTTCTCTCCCTCCGGGCTCATATGAATTTGTTATGATAGCCATTTGAAAACCACCTGGGAACATCCCCCCCCGCCTGGGCACCTACCTTTACGATGACATGCGGCTGCTGGGCATCGGGGTCCAGCTGAAAGCAAGGTGTTTTGTCATAGTTGTGTTCCTGCTGCCGCCAAGCCATCGGCGCTGTTCTGGTTTGCTTCAAGGGAGCCGCTGGTGCCTCGCAGAGAGTATGGCCCCAAAAACAGATAAAACCAATAAAGCGGTGAAAGTCTTTAGTAAGAGTAAAGATGCCCTGAGCTCTTCTGCGGATACCGCAGGGGCTGGTGCCCCCAGCTTCAGTAATTCTAAGTCTGCCTCTGGCTTGGTGCGAGGAGGGAGCCATACACGCCGAGGAGGAGTACTGATGCCAAAGAGAATGGATGCTACTGGGAGAGATATCGGCGCTGCAGGCGGCACTCGGCTCCGGGCAGCGGCTGCGGCTGCAGAGGGCGCAATGCGGCAGACAACGGTGGCAGAGGCTTTTGCGATGTCTTTGCCACCTGCTGCAGGTCTCCAGGGGGTATCTGCAAGTCTTTCAGCGGATGGAGCAGCGGGAGCAACGGGAGCTGGGGATTCGACACAGCTCACACAGCTGAGCTCTGAGATCTCTGAGAGCGAACTGCAGGTAAAATCTGGACCGGAGCAGGGATTGTCAGTGGACTGTACCCAGCTTCAGCCTCAGCATGTACAAGAACTTCAGAGGGCTTGCATAGATAAAATTGCAGAGAATTCTGAACTTTTAGAACATGCCACTACTGAAGCCTTTCACATGGTGGCACTGGATGAGCAGGATGACAGCGCCGTGCAGGGTGATGAGTGGGGTGACAGCGCTGAGCAGGGTGAATGCGCTGAGCCTGTGCAGAGAAATGAAAATACATCTGAACCCACAGGGTTACCGGTTCTGGTGGCAAGAATTCGGATAGAGGCTAAGAATTTAAATGGCGACGATAATGACTGCTTGAGCACTGTCTTAACTGAGGGGGTCTCCGCCACTACACTGGTAGACCAAGCTCCACGGCATCGTGAGACGACGCACGGATCTCCAGAGGGGGACCAATTTTATTCTCTTAATGATGACTCTGAATCTCCTGCCCTTACCGAATTTAACACCACGGAAGAAACTGATTCTGAAGAGTCCTCTACTGTGCAAAAAGGCCCTCGCTGTAAAGCTGCACTCCAAAAGCGACGGCATAAATCCAGAGGTAGTTTGGCTCAGACAGACACGGCTATGGCAAGAAAACTGGAATGGGATTACTCAGCTACCAGCATGGTTTATGAGAATAATGGGCAAATAGAACTAGATGGCTCGGCTGTATCTTCTGGACCTCCTGCCCCTCCTACATTGGACTTGGTATATTCTACTTTAACACAAATGCAGGGAGAGGCCAGAATGGAAAGTAGGAGATCGCTACAAGCTACTAAAAAACTGCAAGCTTCTATTCGCAAAGCAAATAAACTCTGCACAGAAATGGCCGAGCGGGTCACACATGTGGAGGACAGAACTGTGGCTCTGGAAGAGGAAGTCAATAAGCTACAGGAATTTAAGGTGCAGCAAGAAAAGCAAGCAGTGGATGTTTGCTGGAAACTCGAAGATTTCGAGAATCGCCAACGGAGGAATAATGTTCGCTTATTGGGGGTTGCCGAAAATGCGGAAGGGGCCAATATAGTACCTTTTGTGGTGTCCTTGCTAAAGGGGGCCTTTCCGGACCTTGCCCAATGGAATTGGGATATGGAGGTCCAGCGGGCCCATCGTTTCCCAATGGTGCAGAGGAGGAATGTTTCATCTAGGCCGGATACGTACTCGAGAGCAATCCTGATTAATTTTGGGAACTTACTTTTGAGACAAGCCATTATAGACAAGGCCAGGCCTGACGCCAAGAGGACTTTTGATGGGCACACTTTCTTCGCACGCCCCGATTTCTGTCACGCTACAGTGGAGCGTAGATGGAGACTTCGGCAATTGATAACAGCATTTCAGGGGTGGGCTGTGAAGCGTACCTGTTATTTCCTGCTCGCCTTAAAGTTATAACTAATGGGCGGGTCCGAATGTTTCCCTCTGAAGTGAAGGCACAAGAATTCCTGACGGAGCTTAAGGAGGCCAAAGGAAGGGCGGCTGCCCGCTAAGTTATATCGGATTTGATGATTGTCTAACAGGATTATGGATTAAGGATTGTGTATATTTTTTTCTATATATCAGTGCTGATTTTTACCAAGCTGACTTGGGGGGTGGGGGACGGGAGGTGGCGGTTTGGTTTGAGGTCTGTGGGGAGAAGAAGGTGCGGCAACACGAGAGGTGAGATTGGTTGCCACACATAGGTCTCTTTGACCTATTTGCCTGTATGGGTTGTTGGGGGGTGGGGGTGGGGGGCGGTCGGGTTTGGGGGGATAGGGGTTTTTCACAGCATAGCACAGCACTACGTATGAGGAAATTCTCAGGCAAAAGCTTTAGGAAATCCAGAAGTTGTTTTTTGTAAAAAGGAGGGATGGAGGTGAACCTAGCTTGGAGAAAGATGCGTAAATTAAGTATGAAATTCAATGTAGGAGGGCAATCACTTAAAATTATTTTATGGCTTTCATGAATCTTAAAATCGTATCTATTAATATCTGTGGGCTCAATGATCAAGTTAAGCGACAAAGGTCTGCAATAATATTGAAAGCTCTACGCGCTGACATATTCTGCGTACAGGAGACTCACATAGAGCACACTAGAGCAGGGATTTTAGAACAATTAGGCTTTAGACTGCTGGTGGCTACAAAGCAAGGCACTAAAACTAGAGGGGTAGCTATCCTCACTCGTAGGAAAGACCTAATAGTTAAAAGGACATTGTCAGATAGGTGGGGACGATGGGTTTTAGCTGAATGTAGGTTTGCTGGGGAATTATTCACTGTGTGCTCGCTATATGACTCAACAGCTGATAATCCTGAGGTATTGGAGTTTTTGGATAGCGAATTTGCCCATTGGCCTACTCCACTCATAGTATGCGGCGACTTTAATATAAATGGGTTAGGAGGACTTTGGGGTAATACCGGCAACAAATACGTCGGACGTAAATAAAACGCAGATCTGTTCTTTACAGCAGGCATATTAACCCTCTGCGCTACATTATAGTGAGTCAAAACTGCCACTAGACAAAACTCCAATCTCTCTCACTAGCAGACATTAATCACAAGAGTTATCTTTACATTTTTATTGCTGCCTGAAAGCTGGACGCACAAGGAACTCTTCAGCAGATGCTTTTAAATCGTAAATTATTGTTAAACAAACCCCCCCCCCCTGAGGTCAGAGACCCTCTCCAGGTCAGCGCACAGTGCAGTCTCACCGCCCTAAAGCCGGTCCTGAGGTCTGACTTTAACATGCTAAACCATGCAAACAGGATTTGAACATGGTTGTTTTTGCATGTGCTATCTCATTAAAGTCAGGCCCATTGACTTTGCCATACTCGCCATCCTTCTGAACTAGTGAGGTATTTGTCAGAAAACACGCATGATGTGAGGAGCACATACATGACTGTCATATAAAGGGGGTTTATAGACGGTCTTGTGTAGGGGTGGGCAGTCAACTCTGCCTTGCCAGTGGAGTTCGCAGAGTTTTGCCACTCCGCGCTCTGCTTGGAGAGCGGATTTCAGCAAAAACTCTGCCTCCACCGCATGGTAGAGTTTTACTGGCGCCAGCGCCCACCCCTAGTTTTACTAGTCAGAAAAGAGGGTTTTGTTTTGTGCCTGCAGTGCTGTGAGGACTGCAATCCCCAGCATGCCGACGCCTTTGGGGAGGGGAAGCTGGCTGGAGGGGTGGGCGCAGCGGGAGCAGGGACCTGCAGGGCAGAAAGAGTGTGGGCCAGGAAATAAGAGGAGCAGGAAGTGAACTGTGTCAGAGCTTGGTAGAGCTACAAATGGACTGCAGCTTCTGGCAGGGAACGAGTTGTGACTGTGAGCCCAGGAGTATCGGAGCCTGCAGGGGCACAAGACCGGTGGAGGGACTGCTGGAGTAGAGAGCACATCATCAGGGTAAAAGGACCGGAGGAGCCAGGCTCACAAGGAGGAGAGGCTCTAGAGCTAGCACCCAGACTTTACTGGCAGAGGGGCTTGGATCGCCTACTCCGCAGGACTCTGGATGATCTCTCCGGGGGGTGCTTGATTTGCGCTACCGGACTCAGAGGTTTCATCACCCACAGGGGTGGACTCCCCAGGCTTGAATCCCCAAGGAGTGATTTTGCTGGTGGGTTACGATTTGACGATTTTTGCGGGATTGGTGTGTCATTCTCAATCATCTTGAATCTAGAGGGTATGCAGGAGCAGCTGGGCTGAAGGTGAGTACGGCATCAGTAAAACACCTTTGGACTCTCCTGTAGTGCACACTACCCTCCCTCCCTGGGATTCTGGGTCTGTGAGTCCCCTCCAAAAGGCCAAACATCCATAGCTCAATCAATCAATCAATCAATCAATCAATCATGTCACTTATAAAGCGCACTACATACCCGCGAGGGTCTCAAGGCACTGGGGGAAGAGGGGGGTGGTGCTGCTACTGATCGAAGAGCCAGGTCTTGAGGAGTCTTCTGAAGGCCAGTAGGTCTTGGGTCTGTCGGAGGTTGGTGGGGAGGGTGTTCCAGGTCTTGGCGGCGAGGTGGGAGAAGGATCTGCCGCCGGCGGTCGTTTTCCGGATGCGGGGGACTGTGGCGAGGCGAGGCTGGTCGAGCGGAGCTGGCGGGTGGGGGTGTTGAAGCTGAGTCGTCTGTTGAGGTAGGCTGGTCCGGAGTTGTGGAGTGCTTTGTGTGCGTGGGTGAGGAGCTTGAAGGTTATCCTCTTGTTGACAGGGAGCCAGTGCAGGTCTCTCAGGTGGGGTGTGATCTGGCTGCGTCGGGGGATGTCGAGGATAAGATGTGCAGAGGCGTTCTGGATGCGTTGCAGCCGTCTCAGGAGCTTAGCCGTCGTTCCTGCGTGAGGGCGTTTCCGTAGTCCAGCCTGCTGGTGACGAGGGCCTGGGTGACTGTTTTTCTTGTTTCGGTGGGGATCCACTTGAAGATCCTGCGGAGCATTCGGAGGATGTTGAAGCAGGATGAGGAAACGGCGTTGACCTGCTTAGTCATGGAGAGGGTGGGGTCGAGGATGACCCCTAGGTTGCGTGCGTGGTCGGTGGGTGGCGGGGCTGTTCCCAGTGATGTTGGCCACCAGGAGTCGTCCCAGGCTGAAGGAGTTGGAACCAAGGATGAGGACCTCCGTCTTGTCCGAGTTCAGCTTCAGGCGGCTGGTCCTCATCCATTCGGCGGCGGCCTTCATTCCTTCGTGGAGGTGGGCTTTGGCGGTGTGAGGGTCTTTGGTGAGGGAGAGGATCAGCTGGGTGTCGTCGGCGTAGGAGATGATGTTGAGGTTGTGCTGTCGGGCGACGTGGGCGAGGGGTGCCATGTAGATGTTGAACAGCGTTGGGCTGAGGGAGGAGCCTTGGGGTGCGCCGCAGATGAACTTGGTGGCCTTGGATCGGAAGGGGCGAGGCGGACGCTTTGTGTTCTGCCAGAAAGGAAGGATGTGGTCCAGTCCAGGGCCTTCTCTTGGATCCCGGCGTCGTGAAGGCGTGTTCGTAGTGTGTGGTGGCAGACCGTGTCGAAGGCGGCTGATAGGTCCAGGAGGATGAGGGCTGCTGTTTCTCCGTTGTCTAGCAGGGTCCTGATGTCATCGGTGGCGGCGATGAGGGCGGTTTCGGTGCTGTGGTTGCTGCGGAAGCCGGACTGGGAAGGGTCCAGGATGTTGTTTTCCTCGAGGTAGCGGGTCAGTTGTTTGTTGACGATTTTCTCGGTGACCTTCGCGGGGAACGGGAGCAGAGAGATGGGTCGGAAGTTCTTGAGGTCCTTGGGGTCTGCCTTGGGTTTCTTGAGTAAGGCGGTGATCTCGGCGTGCTTCCAGCTTTCCGGGAAGGTTGCTGTCTCGAAGGAGATGTTGATTATTTTCCGGAGATGGGGCGCGATGGCTGTACTGGCTTTGTTGAAGATGTGGTGAGGGCACGGGTCTAGCGGTGAACCGGAGTGGATGGTGTTCATGATCTCGCTGGTGTCCTCATCGTTGATGTTGGTCCAGGAGAGCAGGCGGTTGGTGGTTGTGGGAGCAGTGGTCTCGGTGGTTGCCGGGGCGGTCGTGGTGTTGAAGCTGTCGTGGATGTCGGCGATTTTGCGGTGGAAGGAGGTGGCCAGTGAGTCGCACAGGTCTTGCGACGGCTGGATGTGGTTGGTGTTGGAGCTGGGGTTGGAGAGTTCCTTCACGATGTTGAAGAGCTCTTTGCTGTTGTGTGCGTTGTTGTCTAGGCGGTCTTTGAGTGAGGCCCTTTTGGCGGATCTGATGAGGTGATGGTGATTGCGGGTGGCGCTCTTGTGGGCGGCGTGGCTGTCCGCTGTCCGTTCGTGGAGCCAGATCTTCTCCAGTTTTCGGCATGTTCGTTTGGAGGCCTGGAGGTCTTCGGTGAACCAGGTGGCTTTCTTGCTGGTGTGGCTGTTGGGCGGATTCTTGAGCGGGGCGAGGGTGTTGGCGCAGTCGTCGATCCACTGTCTGAGGTTGCGGGCGGCGGTGTCGGGGTCGGAGGGTTCGGCGGGTGGGCTCAGGGCGAGGGTTGTGGTTAGCTGGTCTCAGACCCCACCTGTGCAGGGCTGTGCACAAGTTTGTTGTGCGAGAGTTGAGAACTTGGTCACAATGGCTGAGGGAGACCATTGGGCGTTTTTTGGCCTGTAGCCCTTCTGTGCGTGCACAAGACTTTGTTTTGGGGGCGCGCATCCGCCTCCCACAAATTATTTCTGGGTTTGACCCGGGATCACAATTATTCCTCACAGGGTGTCTGGTGTGTGCATGAAAACACCCAGAGTTGTTTATGCTGATCCGGTGGGCAAGTGATTCAAAGGCTCCCCGGCATTGCGCTTCATGGCACTGCAGCGTCAAAGTATGTTGGGCATACAGAATCAGGGGCGTAGTATCAATAGTACCTCAGGTGTTGTGGAACCAACACCCACGAAGGTGAGAGGGTCCCCTTTACTGTTTGTTTTTTTTACTTATAAAGTAGGATTTGTGGGGCCTGATAACCGTGCTTGCTGTAGGACGATAGAAATGCATGTTGGGTAAAAGGGGGATGGAAGTGCATGGAGGCCACTGGGACAAGTAAGAAATGAGATTAGTTTGAGCAGTGTGAAACTAACTCTAGTGAGTGTAGTGGCTCACCAATACCTGGTGTTCTCTTCACCTTTCTGTTGTCAAGAAGCCCACTCCTGCTTCACTAATACTAAAGAAAGCAAAAGCTTGCCCAGAGCAGGCAGAGTGGGAAAGCCATGCCTTGGGCCAAAGAAAATAATCCAGCTCTGGGGGAGGGGTGGGCCCGAGAAGGATTTGGCTTGATTTCCGAAGGAGTGGAGTCTGTCTTAAAGAAGGGGGAGGGAAGCCCTTCTGGACCACAGAAGGGAGAACAGCTATTACCCTTGCCATAGGTGGGGGACAGGAGGCGGGTGTCTTTGTGGGGAGAAGGAGGGGTGCGCGCCTGGGCATAAACTTTTCTTTTCTGTTTTTGGATGTTCCTATAACTTCACTACCATCCTATAAAGGCTTCCCGTAAGATCTCACACCTCCTGACTTGTTTCAAGTTTTTTTCATGCCTCCTATGACAAACACTGGCCCTTTCTAAAATGCAATGCGTGCACTGTAGAAAAAAGGGGGAAACAGACGTTCAAAAACGCTATTTACTTAAAAGTATTCTCCACACATCGCCCGTAAAGCAAATAATATTAGACTATCAGTGTTGATGTGCAGTATCTGGAGGCCATCCTAATTAACTCTTCTATTTTCGCTAAACGTTGTAGAGCTACATTGAGGCACGTCATGTACAAACTGAGCACACACATTTGTTTTGTACTACTCCCAGTCCCAGGTAGGAATGGCCATCGGTTACTCCACCCGCATGCAGAACTCAGTGGAATTCGGTTGAGTTTTTCGGTAACATTGCGGAATTCCGCAGAGTGAAACTCCGCGAGCTCCGCCCAGGCCTAGTCTTGTGTTACATATAAAGAAAATGAATTATAATACTAGATGAAATGACAAAGTTAGCCCCTGAACTATTGTAAACTTCTTTATTCGAGGAGCCAAAAGGCAGCATACAAATTAGAATATATTACAAAATAACATTAGCATCTATCAATGTCTATCTCCTATACTGCTTACGTAAAAATATCACTCACCCTACACTCACATAGGAGGTACACCTATCTACCTACACTTACACAGATTAACCTTTCCTTCTGCAATGACATAGTCGCACACACACACCTTTGTCCCTGCGAGCACAAAGGCACACTTCTCACCATACACTCACACAAAAAGAATATATTTTTTAATTTTATAGTCACACCTCACCCTGCAATTACACAGGCAAACAACTCACCCTGCTCTCTAAGGGAGACCTATCAATCTACCCTCATAGAGTCAGAGTCACACTGCTCACTCTTCCCTTGCTAACACATGCATCACACTGCACTTACACAGGCCTACCTCTCACCTGGCAGTTACAGAGTGACACCATTCACTCACACAAACAGACCTCTCAATATCACTCATACAAACAAAATCCTTAATCTGCACTAACAAAATACATTTTTTCACTCTGCTCTCATGCAGGCGAAGGTCCTTTTCTGCATTCCTATGCATCACAGGTCCTATTCTGCATTCATATACATCAACTGATGTCAACCGGACCATTGTGGACAAAGGGGAAACCGCAGCACTCATACTACTCAACATCTTTGCAGCCTTCGACAACATGTCTCACAGCACCCTCATCACAAGACTCCACAACACAGGAGTACATGGACAAGCCCTAGGATGTCTGGCCTCTTTTTTCTTCGACAGGACTCAGCAAGTCAGACTCCCGCCCTACACTTATGAACCCAAGAACCTCATCTGCGGAGTCCCTCAAAGATCATCGCTGAACCTTACCCTCGTCAACGTCTACATGGCACCACTTGCCCATCATAAGATCACACAGAATCAACATTGTCTCCAACGGAGACCACACCCAACTAATCTTCTCCCTCACAGACAATATCCACACCACCAGGACCAACTTCACTACCTGCATGTCAGACGTAGCAAACTGGATGAAACAGAACTACCTTAAACTCAACACAGATAATGCAGAGGTCCTGCTCTTTGGGAACAATAGCTCTTCATGGGACTCCTCCTGGTGGTAAACAGACCTGGGACCAATGTTACCTCCTACTGACCACGTCAAAAACCTCAGCATCATCTTGAACGACAGGCTCCCGATGACCAAACAAGTAAATGCCATCCCCTCCTCCTGCTTCTTCTCCTACATATGCTCCTCAAAATATTCTGATGGCTCCCAACTGACACCAGATGCAGGGTCTCCCAGGCGCTCATCACCAGAAGACTGGATTACGGCAATGCATTCTACACCAGCATCACAAATGAACTAATACAAAGGCTCCAAACCACCCAGAATACTGCCACCAGACATCCTCAAAATCTCCCGTACCACATACATCACACCCCACCTCAGACAGCTACATTAGCTACTAATCCAGAAGCGATGCCAATTCAGACTGCTTACCCACACATACAAATCCCTCCACAACGTCGAATGTGCCTACCTCAACCACCACTTCAACTTCCACCACCCACCAGGCAACTGCACTCAGCCACACTGCACCCCAAGCAAATACCCCTCATCCGCAGGAGCAAATCAGGAGGACGCTCCTCCTATATTGTGGCCAGATCCCGGAACGACCTTCCAGACCACATCAGGACCTTCCCATCCCTACTCGAGTTCCGGAAGAAGCTGAAGACTTGACTATTCAAATAGGAGCCCGACCAGCCTAGTCATCTGCACCAGCGCCTGGATACCCCTCGGGTGATAATCACGCTATATAAATCCCCATAACATAAGATTTATACAGTCACACTTGGATATATACAGGTACACTGCAAACTTTACACTCACAGAAGCACATTGCTCACCCATCACTAACAGAGGTAGACTTCGTCATGCACTCATCCAGACATGGCCCACAACTCTCCCTCATCATGACATATTCCCAAATTGGAGAACACCAGCTGGATGAAATACTGTTTTGGGGAATTAACTTCCAGAGGAACAAGCAATTGCAAAGCCAATAGGTCTCACCTTTGGGCGATCGAGTGGGGGTGGACAATAGGAGAGTGGGTGGGAAATGACAATGGTTGGCATTTAATGGAAAGGTAATGAAAAAACACTATAAAATGGCCAGCGCTGGCTGCATCATAGTGCTTGTTTTTCCTTATGACAGTTGGGGGGTTGTTAGACTTGGCATCCGTGGCGTGGTTTCCCCCCAACATTCTGTCTTCAGACATCCTGTTTTTGCTGCCCTTGAGAATCTGTGCACTTTACCACTGTTAACCAGAGCTAAAGTGATTGTGCTCTCTCCTTAAAACATGTTGAATTGGCTTATACCCAAATGGCCTATTTATTTTACTTGTAAGTCCCTAGTAAAGTAGCACTACTTGTGCCCAGGGCCTGTAAATTAAATGCTTCTAGTGGACCTGCAGCACTGATTGTGCCACCCACTTAAGTAGCACTTTACACATGTCTCAGGCCTGCCATTGCAGTCTGTGTGTGTGCAGTTGTAAACTGTCATTTCGACCTGGCAAAGTAAACCTTTTGCCAGGCCCAAACTTTCCATTTTAATAACTATAAGTCAACCCTAAGGTATGCCAAGGCAGCCAAAATGGCAGGGTACAGTGTATTTAAAAATATGGACATGTACTTTTGAGGTTTACATGTCCTGGTAGTAAAAGACTCTTAAGTTTGTTTTTCACTACTGCAAGGCCTACCTCTCCCACAAGAGAACACTGGAGTTACCTTATTACTTACTATAAGTGTAATTTCCAAATCTGACTTCATCATGTTGATGGTGTCTCTGCTACAGTGAATGGTAATTTTTCTAGTTTTCTATGTGTAACATTGTGTAGGTGGTGTCTTTCCTGGCCATGGTATCCTGTTCTTCTGTTACATTATATGGTAAAAATAAATTTGTGGAATTAAAATGCTTCCATGGAACACATATTCGTCAAAAGAAGGGGGAGGTAGAGGTCAGAAAAAAAAACAAAAAAAAAAAAACAGGGGACTCAGCCTCCTATGCATACTGTAGTAAACAAAGAGAGTCCGTCAGTTTGATTGGACTATCTTTCCACTTGTTATGTTAGGTAAAAAATAGAAAGTTTTCTTAAAATAACCCTCACCCACCAGGGTTTCCCCTTGGTGGCATGCTTCATCATAGGGTTCTTCCTGCCCCACTGCGGAACGGGGCATGCTGCAACTGACGAGTACGTGGGAGCACTTTGATCATATACTATGAAGTATGGGGAGGTATAAGAGTGGGAGGGTCTTATCTAGTGAGAAAAAGATTAAAAATACCTAGCTAAGTAGGGAAAATGATTTATTCTTAACTGTAGCTGGTATGTTTAAAATGGGTAAAAGATGAATTACACAACAGATCTAAAAGAAACATTACCAATTGGGTATTGTATGTTTTTTTACTCATTGAGAATACTCGCACCAGAGTCATTTTCCAATAGGAGTGGCAAAAGGGATCATTAGGTGGTCCTGACGAAAAGCCTTGGGGTAGGGCTTGAAACCTGTAGACCTTTGAAATACATGCACATAACTGTATGGAATCGGTCTGATTTCCGGAGGCAGGGAGTTCCACATTTTCGGGGCAATGCCCAAGAAGGCTCTGTTGCAAGTTTTCTTTTTGTGGAATATCTGGTTTTAGCAACAAGGTGCTGGTGCTTCTAGAGGATCTGCATCCACAAGATAATTCAATTGTGTTATGCCAAGGATCTTGGTGTGTTGTAGTGTATGGCTTTGTGAGTTATGAAAGCAATTTTTAGTTGTATTCTTGCCTCATATGGTAGCCAGTTCAAGGATTTTAGAGCCGGGGAGATGTGCTTGTTTCTTTTTGTTCCTGTGATGAGTCTGGCAGAAGCTTTAAAAGAGGGGCCTTTAGAGGCGCCAGCTTGGATCTAGTATGGCCACAAAGGGTTGCACGTCCATAGTCCAACATGGAAATAACTAGAACTTGGACTACTGATTTGAGTTTGTCATGGGGTAAGTGGGGTTTTAATTTCCTTAAAATGTTAATTTATAATTTGTTCCTTTGGTGGCCGTACTAATGTGCTCCTGCATGTTCAGGTAGTTGGCAAATGTTATTCCCAGAGATTTTGTAGAGTCTATAATGTGTAGTGAGCAGTTGAGGGCAGTTAGATGCTTCATCCATAGATCATTCTTGAGTTTGTGGTTTGGTGGAATGATGAGGAGGAATTCTGTTTTGATAGCATTTAGTTTGAGATGGTTGAGAGTTAGCCAGTTTTGAGTATTTTGTAGAGTTGTGTTGAGGGACCTGATGTCTTCTGGGGAGGAGATTTTCAATTGCAATTGGGTGTCATCTGCATACATGTGATAATGAATGTTAGAGGCTTTGAAGGTTTCTGCTAGAGGCTCCATGAAAAGGTTGAAGAGAGTAGGTGAGAGAGAGGACCCCTGTGGAACCCCTAAGGGGACCGATGTGGCATTGGAGAGGAATTGATTATCCCTGACTCTTTGGGTTCTGTTGTTGTGAAACGAGGTAAACTGGTTTAGGATGGTCCCTGAAAAACCCATCCTCCGTTCAAGTAAATCAAGTGGACTGTCATGTTTAACAGTATCGAACTCAGATGATAAGTCAAGGAGGATTAGAAGGCACTTTTGAGAAGCAAACATACACGGTTGTGATTATAAATAAAGTGTATTCTTCAAAGAAGAGTATAGGCAACCAACCCCTGGCAGGAGAAGCCATTATCTGTCCTCAGGGGTTCTTGGAATGCATAACAGTTTCATAACCTATGAGGCAGACACATCCAGTAACACAGAACAGAGGTAACTAAGATGCAGGGTTATATATACATAACTACTAAGGATACAATGAATTAAAACCTGCATAAATACAACAGGCACAATTCCTTCTGATCCAGCATTTTTAGCACGCCCTCCACTATGTGCGTGAGCACTGATTCAATGATGTGGCCTTGACGGAAGCCAGATTGGGGTTGGTCAAGAAGTTGGAATTGTTCTATGTGGTTGCAAAGCTGGACCTGAACACACTTTTCAAGGAGCTTCGCCAAAGTGAGAATGTTGGAGATAGGATGGAAATTGTTAAGGTCCGAACCATCTGTAGTTGTTTTTTCCAGGATGGGGGTTACCAGCCCTACTTTTAGGAAGTTGGGAATAGTGCCTTGTCAAAGCGAGGCATTTACTATCTTGGTACAGATTTGGAGTATGGAGGATTTGATCTCCCTGAAGATATTCGGTGGTAACAGGTCTATGAAGTGATTTTAAGTTTTCAATGCTGTAAGAAAGTTGTGGATGTCGCTTTCATTGAAGGATGTGAATGTATGCCAAGAAGCATTGTTTTTGGTGGTGTGCCCTGGGAGCTCCATCACTGGAAGCAGATCATTTTTGATTTTTTTCCATTTTGCCCAAGAAGAAGGAAGCAAACTCTTTGCAGTTTGGAAGCATGTTGGACCCACTGTAAGAAGGATTAGGTTTATTATTCGATTGTTCTTTGACAAGATCAAAATGTTGTTTAGGACAGTTTTTTGCTAGATCTAGTTGGGTTCTAAAGAAATTAGCTTGCAAACTTCTGATTCGTTTGTTATAGGTGTTCCTCACTGATCTTATGCATTTTGGTGATCAGAATCTCCAAGCTCTTTCGACTAGTCTCATAATGCATCTTTCCACGTTAAGGCTGTATTTGAACCAAGGTTTAAAGTCTTTGGTGGATATTCTTTTTAGTTGTAAGGGCGCAATCAAGTCTAGGATGTTCAATATGGATGTATTACAGTGGTCTGTGAGGACATGGACATCTACCATGTCCATCTGGGGAGTCAGGATTTTGTTAATGAGGGTAGTCAGATCATTAAGGTTTATGTTCCATAGACTTCTTTTCCATTGTTTAGGTTTCTTTAGCTGAGCCTTTTAGAACTCACCGCCTCTGAGATGAGGCAGGTGATACAGTGGTGCTCTGTCCAATCACAAGGGACAATAGATTCAAGTTGGGTATTTTCAATTTTTGCAATGATTAAGTCCACGGTCTTGCCCTTGTTGTGTGTACGGCTGTCACAAATTTGGGTCAGCTCGAGGTCTGATAAAAAGGTTTTAAAGCTGTTCACTGATTGGTCATTTAGGTCATTCTACTGTAGTTGAGGCAACGCAGAGCCCAATCTCTTCAATTGGTGCTGACAGTCCTCGAGCGCCACGCTGTCACAAGCTCCCACTCTGCCCATAACTATGTAGGTCTCTCAGCAGGCCAGGGTTTCTCTCCATGACTCCGGTTTCTGGATTAGCTACTTGTGGGACATTAGTGGGTCCTTCAGCGTCTTAAGGCCGATGGCCTAAGAAGGCATCGCCAAGGTTTAAGAAGCAGCCATGTCCTTCATCCGCCAAGCTCTGCCTTCTGCTCACTCTTCTAAAGAAAGTGGAACTATTTAATCCAGAAAGCTACTTCCAGATTGCTGTTCAAGTCCTTGTACTTCCTTATCACTGGCTACCCAGACTCTACACTGGCACTCACTAAGGACATCCTACATGCTGCCGCACATCTCATCCTGGGCCTGAAGAAATATGCTCACATTGCCCCATCCTGCTGGAATTCCGCTGACTTCACTTGCTGGAATGGAACATCTTCGAAACCAGCTGCATCAAGCTCACCATCTCTAGTGGTTCCCGGTACATCCATAGTCAGGACACCATCACACTGCAGACTAAGAAGTGTAAAAAAGAAATACCGAAAAACAAGGCAGCAATCCTTTTACATCTATGCACCCAGGATCTGGAGCAACATCCCCATATCCATCAGGATCTCCACAATGCTGCTCCAATTTATGAAAGAGATAAAGACGCACTTCTTGAAAGAACACAGCATCACAATGCATTAACCGTCCACAATCCAGCTACCTCTGATATCACTTGTTAGCTTTATCCTTGCCTGTGACCCTGTACAGCGCTCCACCGCCTTTTAGCTTGATTTGTGGTACTGAAATATGACATACATACATAGACACACAATGAAAAACCATTATAAGCTGCAGCTCAGTTGTTGGCACTATCACATGATTTTGGACAAACACTATCAAATCACTGCACCCAGAAGGTTCAGAGAGATGTCACTGTTTGCCATTGGGGCAAAAAATTAAAGATGTACACGTCACCAATTGATATTTTCTTCTACTTATTTTCATAAGTATTTCATTTTATTGATTAGTTTCTGTAGGAAAACCATGAGCAATCTACCTAAAGCACCCCTTATTGAATTTCAAATGTTGTCTAGTTTTTAGAAACATACATCTTTACAGGTACACCCTTAGGTTTCATACTTCTGTACACCACAAACTACAAGTAAGTAGAAACTGAAAATTGGGGAAAATGGTTTTATTTTACAACTCTGCTTGTTACTCGAAGGTGGAAAAAAGGTGACTTAACATTTCAAACCGTATTTTTTCTAGAAATTGCATAAACAAAAGAATATACACTTTCTGCACAGCACCTTTTCCCATTTTTCCAAAAACCCATAATCTTGCTATATTTTGGTGATTTTGTCTGTAGCCTCCAGGGCAGTAATACTCAAAGTACGGCCCGCGGGCCGCTTGCGGCCTTCCTGACCTTCACATGTGGCCCCTTGGTGAACAGCAGCCCTGGACTTCTGTTTACTTAAGAGAGCACTAACTTTCAGAAAGATGGTAAATAAACGGTCAAGCGTTTATTTACAAGATAACCGAAGTAAAAGAACAGAAGCAAAGAAAAGAGGTACCCCGCACCACTTAACTTTCGAAACACACTCATTTTTAAGACATCTTGCAAAAAACATGTTGAAAAATGACGAAGTCTCTTCAAAATTCCAATCGATTTTTCATTAACATACAGAAGCGTTTCACCTTAGTACATACGATTGTATCAATGCATTTAGAAGTATTTTTTTAAAGTGATAGTTTATCAAAATTAACATAGAAACATTCATGCCTCCTCCCATCCTGACAACAATGCCAATAGTGAACTAAGAGGCAAGTCAGTTGTCCTGTCGAACCCTCTGGGTGGCTTGGGTTCTTACTATACTTGGATAACATTATAGTTTATTAAATCAAACACATTAGAGGGTTTTGTACCATGCATATCCTGAACACAGATATTTCAAGGTGCTCTTATATGTAAAATGAAGAAAAAGGAGGCAAAGTGAAATAAAACAATTGCCTAGGATCACACAATTTGGCCAAATGGGGAAGCCAGGACTGATTGTAGGTCTTTTGGTTTTATATTGTGAAAATCTATTTCTCTCCAGTTCAATAATTAATTTGCTTCTTTTTACACTTGACTTGCCCGAGGCATTGATAACAAGCAGAGAAGGCTGGTAAAGGGATAGCGATTCAGATACTGCTTAGCACAGTATTGTCAAATCTATGACTCTTCCAGAGACTAGGGGATTAGTTTAGAGGACAGTATGGACTGAAACCCTCAAAATAACTCCATGACTCACTGACCACACTATGTACATGGTTCGCTTCCCCAACGCCCACCTTAACCCCAGCCAGCAAAGCCTCACTCCCATCCCGCTGGCATCAGTGCGGCCCTCGGGTACACCACAGACCATATTTTGTGGCCCCTGGGAAAATGTTTGTGAGTACCCATGCTCCAGGGGAATCCACTAATCTCGGGTACTGTTAGAAATGGGATCTCTAGTTGGCAAGGGCTTGCACCTTTGTCCAAGTAGGGACCCTTCTTCCTAGTCAGGGTAAGGGAGTTACACTCCTAAAATAACCCCTGCTCACCCCTTGGTAGCTTGGCACGAGCAGTCAGGCCTATTCTAGAGGCAGTGTGTAAAGCAGTTGCACATAACCAACAGTAATACAGTGTAAGCACTACAAACGGACACCACACCAGTTTAGAAAAATAACCAATATTTTTATATACTCAAGACAAGACCAATTACGACAAAAATCCACAATACTATACTTTAGAAATTAATGCTTGATAAGGTAACTTCTTCTTTGCAGGAATAGTTCAAAAACAAAGTTCGTACGAGTCGGTAGCCCCGTCCGGGCCTACCGCGATGCTGAATTACACAGAGTCCAACAGTTCCAGCCGACCGCGTCGCTACGGGCCGGCAGAGTCGTGAACAGACTCGGTCACAGTACCTTTCTCGTTGTGGCTGGTACGGAGTGTACGAGCCGGTCGGCGTTCGTCACGGTTGCGGTGCAAGACGGAGCGATGCAAGGTGCGGTGTCCCTCGATGCGGTGCAGGCAGCTGCTCGATGAGCGTCGTGCAGACGGAGTCGGTGAGTCCAAGGCGTGCGGTGCAGGGCGAGACGTTGTACGATGCGGTGCTGACAGGTTGCGATGCAGGCGACCAAGCCGGAGTGCGGGAGCTGGCGTCAGACAGCGGTGCGGAGTCGGAGCGGTGCGTCGCAAGCGTGCGAGCGGTGCCCCAAATGCGATGCGGTCACGACTGTTGAGCCAGTTGCAGCGTCCGCGTCGGTCGGGTCCGGCTGGTTCAGTGAAGCGATGCGATGCGAACTGCGGTGCCCACAGGTCACGGTGCAAGCAGCGGCTCGGTGTTGGCGGCGTCGGACGTCGCCCACGGTGAGACCAGGGTTGCGATGCGAAGCGGGCGATGCGGTCTGCGGTGCAAACAGGTCACCGGTCAGGGATGGATTCGGTTGACGGAGTCGGTTGCAGTTCCCTTCCTCTGTGGCAACTGAAACAGCGTTCCAGAAGCGGTACCCAGAGGCTTGTGAAGTCTTTGTAGTCCCTGAGACTTCTTAACAGGAGGCCAGCTCGGTTCCAGGCCCTTGAAGATACTCAGCACAAGTTTGTAGAAAGTTCAGTCCTTTCACTGCCCAAGGCAGAAGCAGCAGCTGCAGGCCAACCCAACAAAGCAACAACACAGCAAAGGGGCAGTACTCCTCCTGGCAGCTCTTCCAGCTCTTCGTCTTGGCAGGTTCCTTGATTCCAGCGAGATCTAAATTCATGGGGTCAGGGCCCCAATATTTATATCCCAAATTCCTTTGTTCTCTGAAGGCAGAGAGGCCTTTGCCTAGTCCAAACCAGTTCTGGAGCACTTTGTTGACAAGTCTCCGTCCCTTCTTTCAGAGAGTAGGCCAAGGACATCAGACGCACCACAGGAGGTGGAGCCAGCATTGTGGAGGGAAGGCACTGTCCTATTCAGGGCCCAGGTGCAACTCCTCCCACCCATCTACATGTAGATCTTGCTATTCAGCCCTGTGCTGACTCACCCTGTCTCCTGGCATCCCCCAGCCCCTGTCACTCACACTCCAGACAAGGAATACACAACCTCGCAGAGGCAGGCTTGGATGGTTAGACAAGAAAATACCCACTTTCTAAAAGTGGTATTTTCAAACACAGAATGTTAAAACCAACTTCACTAAAAGATGCATTTTATCATTCTGAGTCCAGGCATACTAAACTCGAATTTCTACCATGTTCCCGGGGTCAGTTAGGATTATAAGCTGTAATAATCAAAACTGCCCGTTCTGGCCTATGGGGAACAGGTAGCCTTGCAATAGTGAAAAACGAACTAGGCTGTAATTCACTATCAGGACATGCCACACACACAGGGCATGTCCTACCTTTCGCATACAACGCACCCTGCCCACAGGGGTACCTTGGGCCTACCTTAGGGGTGACTAACATGTAGAAAAGGGAAGGTTTAGGGACTTGCAAGTGTGCGTACTTGCCAAGTCGACATGGCAGCCCCAGGCTGCTCACAGGCTCTGCAATGGCAGGCCCGAGTTACACTTTACGGGCTGTTTGCGTGGGTGGCACAATCCAGTGCTGCAGCCCACCAACAGCATTTGGTCTATAGGCCCTGGCACTCGCAGTGCACTTTACAAGGGACTGACACATAAACCAAATAGGCCAATCATGGAAACACCAATCCATAACACATTTTATACAGGAGCACTTGCACTTTCCCACTGGACAGCAGTGAGGAAAGTGCGCAGAATCATTACACCAGCAAAAACAGAGTCAAAACCGGGAGGTCAGAAAGCAAAAAGTCAGGGAAACACGCCAAAAGATGCCAAGTCTAACACATGTCCCCTCCAGCTGAAAGTAGGGAGAACTACCCAACCCCATGGGAGTTCTCTTCACTAAGGCGGAAGAACCTGGACAGACCATCTGCGTTGGCGTGTTCTGTACCAGGACGGTGTTCCACCGTAAAGTCCATTCCCTGTAGGGAGATGGACCACCTCAGCAGTTTTGGATTCTCACCCCTCATTTGCATCAACCATCTGAGGGGCCTGTGGTCTGTCTGAACCCAGAAGTGAGTCCCAAACAGGTATGGTCTCAACTACTTCAGCGCCCAGACCACAGCAAAAGCTTACCTTTCTATGGCACTCCACCTCTGTTCCCTGGGAAGTAGTCTCCTGCTAAGGAAGACTACAGGCTGATCCAGGCCCTCTTCGTTCAGTTGTGAGAGCACCGCTCCCACACCATGCTCTGAAGCGTCAGTCTGCATGACGAATTCCTTGGAGAAGTCAGGTGCCTTGAGCACGGGCGCCGTGCACATGGCTGCCTTCAGGGCATCAAAAGCTTTCTGGCAGGACTCAGTCCAGATCACTTTCCTGGGCTGCTTCTTAGAAGTCAGCTCTGTTAAGGGGGCAACGATGGTGCCATAGCCCTTAACAAATCTCCTATAGTAGCCGGTGAGACCTAAGAAGGCTCTCACCTCTGTCTGGGTCTTGGGGGCTCCCAAGCCAGAATGGTGTCAATCTTGGGTTGTAGGGCGCCACCTGGCCGCTTCCTACCTGGTGTCCCAAGTACACCACAGAACCCTGCCCGATCTGGCACTTACTGGCCTTGATCGTGAGGCCTGCACCTTGCAGAGCCCTCAACACTTTCTCAAGGTGCTGTAAATGTTCTTCCCAGCTGGAACTTAACACAGCAATGTCATCCAGGTAGGCGGCACTGAAATCCTCCAGCCCAGCCAACACCTGATTGACCAACCTCTGAAAGGTGGCAGGGGCATTCTTCAACCCAAAGGGCATCACCCGGAATTGGTAATGACCTTCTGGGGTTGAGAATGCTGATCTCTCCTTGGCCCCATCGGTTAGGGCAATCTGCCAGTACCCAGACGTCAAATCAAACGTGCTGAGGAACCGGGCAGCTCCCAACCGATCAATGAGCTCATCAGCTCTGGGGATGGGGTGCGCGTCAGTCCTGGTGACGGCATTGAGCCCACGGTAGTCCACACAAAACCGGAGTTCTGGAGTGGCACCGGGCGCAGCAGCCTTTGGGACCAAGACCACTGGGCTGGCCCAAGGACTGTGGGAGGGCTCAATCACCCCTAACGCCAACATCTTAGAGACCTCCTCCTTGATGCTGGCTCTGACCCGGTCAGTCAACCTGTAAATATTGTGCTTCACAGGAGGGCTGTCACCAGTGTCCACGTCACGGGTACACCAGTGAGTAACACCGGGGGTCAGAGAGAACAGTGGGGCGAACTGTCCCAACAACTGGTGACAGTCCCCCTGCTGCTCCTGAGTCAGAGTAGGGGAGAGGATCACACCTTCTACTGACCCATCATGCTCCTTGGTAGACAGGAGGTCAGGGAGAGGCTCACTCTCCTCTTCCACACCATCATCTGTCGCCAAGAGCATACTCACTTCGGACCTCTGGAAGTGGGGCTTGAGGCGGTTCACGTGAAGGACCCTCAAAGGGTTCCTTGGAGCTTGCAAATCCACCAGGTAGGTGACATCACTTTTGCGCTCCACCACCTCATATGGCCCAGTCCACTTGTCCTGCAAGGCACAAGGTGCCACTGGGGCCATGACCCACACTTTTTGCCCAGGTTGAAATTCGACCAGAGAGGCATTCTGGTCATACCATCTCTTCATTTCTTCCTGGCTTGCTTCTAGGTTCGCCTGAGCGAGTTTCCTGAAGCGGGCAGTTTGGTTTCTAAAGGCCAGCATGTAGCTAAACACATCCTGGGAGTTTTCCTGGGAGCTGCCTCCCAGCCTTCCTTTACCAAACTCAGAGGTCCTCTGACAGGGTGGCCATACAGGAGCTCAAAGGGGCTGTACCCAAGAGACTTCTGAGGCACCTCCCTGTATGCAAAGAGTAGGCATGGCAAGAGGACGTCCCACTTACGCCTCATGGGTTCTGTTAGACCCTTGATCATGCCTTTCAAGGTCTGGTTGAATCTCTCCACCAGACCGTTTCCTTGTGGGTGGTAAGGAGTGGTGAACTTGTAGGTTACACCACACTCCTTCCACAGGGATGTCATATACTTGGATATGAAATTGGTCCCCCTATCAGAAACCACCTCTCTGGGGAATCCCACACGGGAAAAGATCCCCATTAACGCCCGGCCCACCACTGGCGCCATCGTTGTCCTGAGAGGGATTGCCTCCGGGTACCGGGTGGCATGGTCCACCAAGACCAGGATGTACCTGTTGCCCATGGCTGTCTTGGGATCCAGTGGCCCCACAATATCCATCCCTACCCTTTCGAAGGGTGTACCAACAACAGGAAAAGGTTGGAGAGGAGCTTTGACCTTCCTCCCACTCTTACCACTTGCCTGGCAAGTTTGGCAAGACCTACAGTGTGCATCTGACTGCCTTTGCATTTGGGGCCAAAAGAAGTGGGTGACAAGCCTGTCAAAGGTCTTGTCCTGCCCCAAATGTCCTGCCAAAGGCACGTCATGAGCCAGACCCAGTAGGAAGGTCCTGAAGCGCTGGGGTACCACCAGCACACAGGCTGACCCAGGCTCAGCAACCTTAGGCTCACTGTATAGGAGACCACTCTCCCAGTAGATCAGATGTGACCCGGACTGATTACCAGCTGCCTGGTCTGCAGCCTGCCGCCGCAGACCCTCCAGAGTAGGGCACTCGTTCTGCTCCCTGCAGAACTCCTCCCTGGTGGGACCCCCTTCTTGCTGCCAATGGGTCAGCTCAGAGATGTCTCCCAGTTCGTCTACCTGCTCCCCTGTAGGCACCGGGCGTCCCCTCGAGGTCCGCCTCCTCCCGGTCCGTGGGAACTTCGGGGCCGGTTTCCGCGCCCCCTGCCCTTTCTCTTGGCAGGGACTTGGGCCACTGTTCCAGGCTCCAAGTCCTCTTGATCACCCTTTCTGGCTGCCATTGACCGAGTAGACACGCATGCCCACTCTGGCAACCCAAGCATCTCCAAGTGAGACCTGAGCTCAACCTCCTTCCATAAGGACTGCTCCAGGTCGTTACCTAGCAGACAATCTACAGGCATGGTAGGGCTCACAACCACCCTCAAGGGACCTGAGACCCCCCCATTCAAAGGGAACCTGCGCCACCATACACTGGCGCTCAGAGTTGTCTACAGCAACTACTTGGTGGAATGCCCCTGGGACTGCCTGCTTCTCAGAGACCAGGTGACACCGGACTGAGGTCACACTGGCTCCAGTATCTCTGAGAGCCTCTACCCTGTTCCCATTGATGGTCACCCAGGTGCTATATTTCTTTGTGTTAGGGGGCACCTGGTTTCCTGGGACCATCTCTCTGTCCCCTAGTGAGACAAGGGTCATTTCTGCGGGATCCCCACCCTCCTGTGGGCACCCCTCCTCCCCAAGCGCTACACTAGCCAACACTTTGGACTGTCCACCGGTGGGTGGCTGTGTCCCCTTTGGGCACTTGGGGTCCCCCTTAAAGTGACCTACCTGGTCACATGCATAACACTTGCGGGGGCCGGTCTCAACAGGCTTCCCTGTAGAGACCCCTTTCTTCTTATCACCGGGGGCTGGGAACCTTTACCCTGGGTACTAGTTTGGGGCCCTTTAGAGAACTCCTGTGCTTTACCCTTGTCCCCCCACCTTTCTGCTGGGGACCCTGCCCACCTTTGGCTGAGTCTCCCCAAACGCTTTCTTGTGGACCCTGGTACTCACCCAGCGGTCCGCTTCCATAGCAAGCTTCCTGGGGTCAGTTAGCTTACTATCCACTAGGTGCTGGCGCAGATCTGCAAAACATAGACTAGACAAGTGCTCCCATGCAATCAAGTTGTAGAGCCCCTGAAAATCTGTTACACTACTGCCCTTCACCCAACCATCCAGCGACCTGCAGAACACATCCACACATTCCAACCAAGTGTTGGCATCAGACTTCTTACTGGACCTGAACTGATCCCTGTACTTTTCAGGAGTAAGACCATACTTAGTGAGAAGGGCATCCTTCATTTCAGCATAGGTGAGGTGATACCCCTTACCCAAAGCTATCAGAGCATCCCTTGCTTCTTCAGGGAAAAGTGGCCACAATCCTGCTCCCCAATTTTCCTCAGGGACCCCATTCATGTGTATGGCTGCCTCATAACCCTGGAACCACCTTTGTATGTCATCCCCCTTCTTGAACTCCTTGCCTACATTCTTGGGAATGTGCACAATCCTGTCTGCCTTTCTGGACGAATTGCTGCCACCATCTGAGCCTGACTTACTCCTAAGTTCTAGCTCCTTCAGTTCTCTCTCATGCTCTAAGAGCATCTTCTTCTCCTCCATGGCCAATCTCCTCTCCTCCCTCTTCTCCTCCCGCTCACCCTCCAGCCTGAGCTTCTGCAGCTCAAACTGTCTTGCCTCCCGCCTGTCCTCCAGCTCCTCTGGGGACAGACTGCTACTGCCTGACCTGGCGGGTTCCCCTCACCCAAAAGCACATCCACCCTGGAAATAGGCTCCTCCACCTCCTCACTGAGATTACCAGGCTGCCCACTGGCATGTCTGGCTGCTACCCAGGCCCTCAGCGCCTTCTGTAGCTCCTCCTTCCTTGTGAGGCCTTTAATTTGGACTTTCAGGTTTTTACAAATCGCTCGTAGCTCCTTTACGGCGTAGGATTCCAACCTATCCTCCTCAAAGATAACTTCCAGAGATGCAACGGATGATGCAGTTGATTCAGGCATGACAAAAGTAGTGAGTTGAAAACTGGCAAGATCAAAAATAGGCCAAAAGAAAAAGAACCAGTATGTGGTACGTAATGGTCTGCGATATGGTAGTAGTGCACACCAATCACTGTAAGTCAAGTGCAAACACAAGTCCTATCCTCACCGCTGACAACCAATGTTAGAAATGGGATCTCTAGTTGGCAAGGGCTTGCACCTTTGTCCAAGTAGGGACCCTTCTTCCTAGTCAGGGTAAGGGAGTTACACTCCTAAAATAACCCCTGCTCACCCCCTTGGTAGCTTGGCACGAGCAGTCAGGCCTATTCTAGAGGCAGTGTGTAAAGCAGTTGCACATAACCAACAGTAATACAGTGTAAGCACTACAAACGGACACCACACCAGTTTAGAAAAATAACCAATATTTTTATATACTCAAGACAAGACCAATTACGACAAAAATCCACAATACTATACTTTAGAAATGAATGCTTGATAAGGTAACTTCTTCTTTGCAGGAATAGTTCAAAAACAAAGTTCGTACGAGTCGGTAGCCCCGTCCGGGCCTACCGCGATGCTGAATTACACAGAGTCCAACAGTTCCAGCCGACCGCGTCGCTACGGGCCGGCAGAGTCGTGAACAGACTCGGTCACAGTACCTTTCTCGTTGTGGCTGGTACGGAGTGTACGAGCCGGTCGGCATTCGTCGCGGTTGCGGTGCAAGACGGAGCGATGCAAGGTGCGGTGTCCCTCGATGCGGTGCAGGCAGCGGCTTGATGAGCGTCGTGCAGACGGAGTCGGTGAGTCCAAGGCGTGCGGTGCAGGGCGAGACGTTGTACGATGCGGTGCTGACAGGTTGCGATGCAGGCGACCAAGCCGGAGGGCGGGAGCTGGCGTCGGACAGCGGTGCGAGTCGGAGCGGTGCGTCGCAAACGTGCGAGCGGTGCCCCAAATGCGATGCGGTCACGACTGTTGAGCCAGTTGCAGCGTTCGCGTCGGTCGGGTCCGGCTGGTTCAGTGAAGCGATGCGATGCGAACTGCGGTGCCCACAGGTCACGGTGCAAGCAGCGGCTCGGTGTTGGCGGCGTCGGACGTCGCCCACGATGAGACCAGGGTTGCGATGCGAAGCGGGGCGATGCGGTCTGCGGTGCAAACAGGTCACCGGTCAGGGATGGATTCGGTTGACGGAGTCGGTTGCAGTTCCCTTCCTCTGTGGCAACTGAAACAGCGTTCCAGAAGCGGTACCCAGAGGCTTGTGAAGTCTTTGTAGTCCCTGAGACTTCTTAACAGGAGGCCAGCTCGGTTCCAGGCCCTTGGAGATACTCAGCACAAGTTTGTAGAAAGTTCAGTCCTTTCACTGCCCAAGGCAGAAGCAGCAGCTGCAGGCCAATCCAACAAAGCAACAACACAGCAAAGGGGCAGTACTCCTCCTGGCAGCTCTTCCAGCTCTTCGTCTTGGCAGGTTCCTTGATTCCAGCGAGATCTAAATTCATGGGGTCAGGGCCCCAATATTTATATCCCAAATTCCTTTGTTCTCTGAAGGCAGAGAGGCCTTTGCCTAGTCCAAACCAGTTCTGGAGCACTTTGTTGACAAGTCTCCGTCCCTTCTTTCAGAGAGTAGGCCAGGGACATCAGACGCACCACAGGAGGTGGAGCCAGCATTGTGGAGGGAAGGCACTGTCCTATTCAGGGCCCAGGTGCAACTCCTCCCACCCATCTACATGTAGATCTTGCTATTCAGCCCTGTGCTGACTCACCCTGTCTCCTGGCATCCCCCAGCCCCTGTCACTCACACTCCAGACAAAGAATACACAACCTCGCAGAGGCAGGCTTGGATGGTTAGACAAGAAAATACCCACTTTCTAAAAGTGGTATTTTCAAACACAGAATGTTAAAACCAACTTCACTAAAAGATGCATTTTATCATTCTGAGTCCAGGCATACTAAACTCGAATTTCTACCATGTTCCCGGGGTCAGTTAGGATTATAAGCTGTAATAATCAAAACTGCCCGTTCTGGCCTATGGGGAACAGGTAGCCTTGCAATAGTGAAAAACGAACTAGGCTGTAATTCACTATCAGGACATGCCACACACACCAGGGCATGTCCTACCTTTCGCATACAACGCACCCTGCCCACAGGGGTACCTTGGGCCTACCTTAGGGGTGGCTAACATGTAGAAAAGGGAAGGTTTAGGGACTTGCAAGTGTGCGCACTTGCCAGAGTCGACATGGCAGCCCCAGGCTGCGCACAGGCTCTGCAATGGCAGGCCCGAGTTACACTTTACGGGCTGTTTGCGTGGGTGGCACAATCCAGTGCTGCAGCCCACCAACAGCATTTGGTCAATAGGCCCTGGCACTCGCAGTGCACTTTACAAGGGACTGACACATAAACCAAATAGGCCAATCATGGAAACACCAATCCATAACACATTTTATACAGGAGCACTTGCACTTTCCCACTGGACAGCAGTGAGGAAAGTGCGCAGAATCATTACACCAGCAAAAACAGAGTCAAAACCGGGAGGTCAGAAAGCAAAAAGTCAGGGGAAACACGCCAAAAGATGCCAAGTCTAACAGGTACCTTTAAAATACCCAAGATGTGGGGAAAAAAGCACATTTAGCCTGGATACCTATATCAAAAAATAAAAAAGGGCTTAAGCGCAAGGTGCCCCAAACAAAACAAAAAACTCAGCAGCTGTGGGGTTAAGCCTTTCTTTGATGACTTAAAATAGTTTTAAAGAAGTCTTCAATTAGGAAGAACCCTTAAAACATCAGATCCATGTTTCTCAGCCTAAGACAGTCTACAACAGTAGTATCCAATGAAAACCTATAGTTAATCAGGCCCTTAGTTCTACGAGACTCATCAGCCATAAAATGACTGCTAGCCAATTAGAGAACATGGGGTTAAATCGAGTATTATTAGCGTGTCCTTGTGTCACAAATTATCATCTGAAAACATAGCTCTCACAGTCCATTCTGCAGTAATTGCATTTCCCCGAGAACAAATATATTCACATGAGCTTCCCGCAAAGAATGTGCACTGTGAATGCATAATGACGTGCGAGTAAGCGCAGCCCAAGAGGCGGGCGCATTCCATTATTTGAGCTGCGGGTCACTGCCACCCTGTATTCCTTTGGGGCGGATCTGGGCGTTGCAGGAGACTTTAGCAGCACGTTGTCCATAAACAGGGGTTTTCATAGGTTTAATCCTGTTTCCTCCCTTTTACTTACTCTACCTTCGGTGTAGTGTGGTATACATTATTTAAATACCGAGGGAATGCCTCTAGGCTCAAACCACCTGCTGGCTTATATTAGCTAATTAATGGTGATTTATCTGAGTTACTAATTTGAGTGCAGCGCATTGCCCTGAGGACTCCTTCAAACGCTGCTTGAATTCCGATTCACACTTCTGCTTAGTTGATGGACAATCTGCTTAACACTCTGGTACCATATTTGCCTTGTAGCAGTCTCTTACTTTCACATAGTGGGTTTTGTGTTGATTTCCCAGTGCGCTCTCACATTGACGTAGCTTGCTCTCATATCTTAGTCGGCCTAGCTTTGCGTAGTAACTTTATCTGCATAGGTCCAGAGTGGTACCGCTGTTTGAGTAAATCCCAGTCCTGGACTAAGGGAGTGCCATCAGTTTCTCAAAACTGTGCAACTATACCAGACTGACTTTAAATAAACATACCTGGCAAGTTGCTGTAATAGCTGCAGCCTGGAAATAAGGATTTGATGGCTGTACTGTTCGTACAGGAACAATTATCACAAACCTTTCAGGTGGCCGATTAAGAGTTAGCTGTTTTTTAATATTTTGTTTTTTTAGCTGGTCTGCTTGTGTCTCTGGGCAATTTACCAGAAACAAAAGCGCAGATTATGTCTGACATACCTTCTAATTTAGTGGCAAACCTATGTAACCTGTTAACAGGTGGATTTTTGCCACACATTTAAAAATATTTTTAAAATCGATTCTTCCTCAGACAGTTTGAGTATTTATAGAGCTTGCATTGTTTTCAATCTTAAGTGCGTCTGTAAACTGATGATGAAACACTAACACTTAAGAAATAAGATTACATTAACTGATGTTCATGTAAAGAGTGCTAATAACAGCGGTGCCATACTTGCACCTTGTACTGCTCACTATAATCTTTTTTTTAATATATATGTATACATACTGTGTGTGTTTGTGCGCGCACACACGCAGTATGTATACAGATATATATATATTTAAAAAAAAAGGTTATAGTGACTTATAGTTAGGTGAAACTGTCAGTTAAAACGTTACATTTTAAACTCTAAACACCACTGAAATTAACCAGTTATAGTTAATTCAAGGGACCATAACTCGTGCCCCCGCCTATACAGCAACCAGGCAGGGGCCCATTTCCATCCTAGTCCAACCCTGTTCCTAGTGCTCTTTCATCCCGCTATCTATAAAGATGTGCACAGAACATTTAATGCTACATGTTTTCGGAACGATAGCCACTAACAATCTCTAGAGTTACACAGAAATGATAAGTTTGCTTTTGTGTGGAATTTACTTTGAAAGATGAGCTCACAAAATCAATTATTCAAAGGAAACGCGGTTTTGCCAAACTGTGTGCTTCCTGCAAAATGAATCACAACACTAGAAGCAGAAACGCTTGTGTTGGTTTGTACATACAATAATATCTCACGGGATGCCGGGCAGCTTTGCAAGTTGTACAGTACAGACTGGGTTGATTAAACGAAGCAGCCTTATTTGCGTAGCAGTGCCTTAAGGTCCTATAGGCTGATCATGGCAGAATTAGAAATTATTATAGTAGCCATCATTGCAGACATTTGAAACATACGATAGCCCTCATTACTAGTGGCATGGTAATTTCCATGAGGCCCCCGGGATCACTGTGATCCATTGTGTTTTTCCTGGAGATTTCAGGAGCTTCTTGTCACAGTTCTTAAATCTGACATGGATACTGCTTTCGAGACAAGATTCCTTCTCCCTCAAGTCCTATTTTAGAAGCCTCAGGGCCATGGCCTCGACTTCCCCCAACTGCCCCATACTTATCCGATGGCACTAATCCTATCCCACTGCAGGCACATTGTTAACACTTCTAGTCCCCTGTGAACCTTCTAGAAGGAATAGAAACCAACCTGAAATCCACAAGCCAGAGGGGAGAACGACTGCTCTTTCTGAACAACGCCTATGTCTCTTGTAAGCTTTCAGGGATCATGAGACAGGTGTGTGGCCACGTTTGGTGTCTTAGATGGCCCTTCTGTTACCTTTCTGCTACCCCTCTTAACTTCTAGGTTAAGAATGCTAAGCCCCTTGGAGATTGACCACATAACTGACTAAGCTACAGAGGGGAAAGGAATTTGGGGAATACTCCACACTCTGGTTACTACTAGCTATGAGTAGAGGAACTGAGGGTCAAAGTGGGACTACCATAACAACTTACATAGTTTGCTCTCTGGCTCTTGTCAATATATGTGGAGTTGCTGGAAAGAGAGCAAATGCATTGGGTGAGCCTGACAACCGAAGTATTGTTTAGGCATCAACCACTCTTAACCAGAACTGGGCATTGTGCGGGGAGGCCAAGAGATATAGTGAGGAAAATATAAACCTGACCCTCTGGAAATAGAGGTGAAGTCAATGGACAACCACCTCTGAATAATGTTGAGAGCATAGATTCTGAGAAAAATTTCTACCATTTTTCATCAACCAGATACCAACATGTCCGCCCCCTGATGAAGAGCCTTCATTGGCTTCCGGTGGCTAAACGCTGTGCATTTAAACTGGGCTGCACCATCTTTAAAGCCCTTGCCGGCCATGGCTCAGCATTCATCTCATCTAGGATCCATCGCTATGTCCCCTCTCGCGAACTTCGCTCCTCCCATCTGAATCCGCTCACCACCCCCACCTTCAAACGCAAAAAACACGGTGGCCTTGGATTCTCTTTTTTGGCCCCTCAATTCTGGAACTCTCTTCCCATTGGACTGAGGTTAGTAACCTCTTACGCCCAATTTAGAACACTTCTTAAGACCCTTCTGTTCTCTCAGGCATATGAGTAAAGCTTCTGTCATCATACCATTGTCGCCCTCCTGCTCTTAGCGCCATGAAACCGCCTGGTGTTAGTGCGCTCTACAAATATTTTTAACATAACATACCATGATTCAGGAATAAACACCGGGGTCCATGAACCAGAGGCATTGGGCCTGATTCACGAAGGTAACTTACGTGTAGTGAAGTGAAGAATACGGGACAGATTCTCCGCACTGCGCACTGTCTGCATCGTGCAGTGCAGAGACTCCACACTGAGTGCGGAGACTATGCACTCGTAACTTTACTACACGTAAGTTACCTTCGTTAATCGGGCCCTAAGTGTCCATCCCAGACATGGAAGTTGAATGGTCTTCCATAAAAGTGTTGGGCATAGTTCGGGATCATATATGTGTCTTCCAGATTTGGTGCAGCCACTGCCTAATTTGTGGTGACCACCAGCATTTTTTGTAGAGGAGTGGGACAGTTTTTGGTTGCAGGTGACAGAACCACGCATGGCTAAACCACGCATGCCTCATCAACGCGGTCGGAACAACGAATGCGTCTTAACCATGCATTTCTTTACCACGCAAGTCTTTACAACGATTTGCCTTGGGAAAGCGCTGGATTTTGGAACAGTATAACTAGTCCAACTCCAGTCTGCGCAACAGTAGGGAAAGCGTTGGACATAAAAGTAAAAAACCGATTTACCTAAGGCATGTTGTAACGACATGCGTGGTAAAGGAATGCGTGGTTAAGGCGCATTCGATGTTCTGACCGTGTTGCAAAGGAAACGCGTGGTTCGGCTGTTGTCGTTATTGCGGTTTCCTGACTCAGGGCTATGCCCACTCCTTCCTGACTTGTAAGGGCTGCCTGCCTCACCACTGACAAATGCAGCTCACACCTAGACCTGCCTGCCTTTGTCCCCGAGACAGATTGGAGCCAAACCCAGGAAAGGGGGATGCTTAGACAAAGGGAGCATCTCAACCCACAAGTTGGGACTGGGTATAAGAACAGCACCTCTAGAACCTCTCATCAGAACACTCCTTGACCTGTGGAAGATTCAGAACAAAGGCTGCCCGCCTGTCTGAAGAAGGTAGACTGGATTGCTTGCCTTGAGCCCTGGATCCGCAGAGGTGACTTCAAGGGTCAGCAGGCTGACCTCCTGTTTGAACTATAAGGACCCAACAATCTTCCAGAGGCATCCTTGCAACTGCCCAGCTGACCAACACCAACTGGGCCTGCCTGAGCCAGCTGCTGGAAAGAGTCCTGATGCCCTTCAGGTCCTGGAACCTTGGCTGGCATAACAGTGTACTCCTCCTGAACTCTAGGTGAAAATCCAGACATTTTGGGCTCCTCTTGACCATAAAGCAGGCTTTTCGTGACAAACAGTGACTGTCTGTGACGCCCAACAATGCTAATCTTTAGCAATGACTGCTCTTCGCGTAAGACACAACAGTTTGCTTCAACGACAGCCCGCATTGACCACCAGCGTGAAGCTCCTGCAACTACCGTCTCTTCACTCCACTACAGCAACCGTCTGCGACGACTGACCTAGTCCTAGCACCAACAACAATCTCCTAGCGGTCCCTGCTAATGCGAAACTCTACTTGCAGCTCCTCACTTGGACTTGAGAAGGTAAACTCTTCAGGGGAACAAACCTGGGTCCTGTATCTGACCTGCTCTCCATCGCTGTGGGCCTAAACTTGTGACTCTAGCCTGGTCTGATGTGACCAGATAACCGTGAGTGCCGTTTTCTGCTTCTTGGTACTATTTTCACTAAAACCTTTGACATTCATAATCTCCGGTTCAACTGATTAGATATTTGTCATTTTAGTGTCATTTTATTTATTAAATGTTACTCTATTTTTCTAAATTGGTTTGGGATTTTTCTTGTGTTGTGTTTTCACCGTATTGCTCTTGAGTGCTGCATAAATACTTTACTCATTCCTGCTTTTGTGCCAAGCTACCAGAGGGTTAAGTACAGGTTTATTTAGTGACTTTTGTGGTTCACCCTGACAACAATTGTGTTTATTATTTGAGTAGGGCTTCCACCCGTCTCAACGAACAACCTAATTTCTTACAGGTTCCCTATCCCTCAGCCTGTGTCCATGTGAATACCACCTCTTCTGGCCTCTATTCACTGTACCTACTTTTAACCCTCCTATTAAGCAGCAGTTTCCTAGGCCACCATCTATATTGATGCAAGGCTGTTACCATGTAAAAATATGTATCATTTACCATCGCTCTCAATGGAGCCAGTACGTTTTGTTATTCTTTTATTTGATTTTGATGTGGTTTTGTGGTTTCTACGTGCTATGATCTATGGGTCGTCGTCAGAAAGTGCATAAACCAAGCAAACAACATTTTGAAATTTTAATAATGCTAATGTACAGATGTGGCGTGTGGAAGAATTGTCTGAAGCGCCACATTAGAAGTTGAACACAAACTCTTTTATTAATTACAGACAGCCATTGAATAACTAACAGTAAAATACTAATTTGTTCATTACAGCTGACCACATAGACATACTCATGAAGAAGCACATCCGGTATGAAATACATTGATTTGAAAATCATATGTTCCATCAGGCTCAAAATCATTATCAAGACTATTAAAAATATTGAAATTGATCAATACTGGTGAATAAAGAGAAGAAGAAACCCACATTAGGGATACTTGAGAGTCAGTGAACTTTTGTTAAAAGTACATGGAGAGCACAGTTCATTTAAAGCCATAGATCTTTTTAAAAGCATGAACAAAGAATATGTAAGCCAGGCTGTCTGGGGCAGCAAAGGTTAATCTGGACAAACTTTTCCATATATTTATAGAATTGAATACTGAGTGCAGAGTTTTAGGGCAGGTCACATTCAGAAAACGCTTAAAAAATTCTAAATGAGAAGTCATTAAAAACAACATTTAAAAACAATTGTTGTAAACGGGAGTGCTTGACAACGGATCAGTACGGTCACTGGCAGTGCGCACTGTGCACAAATAAAAGGTCATCATGCACACAAAGAGCCAACGTGTAATGACCCACCATTTTCCCATACTGGAAACTGTGATGCGTACAAGCAAAGTGTGAATGACAGTCTAACTCACCAGTGGATGAACACCACTAATAAAAAACTTTCCAAGTTTGCATATTTAAATTTTTGTTTTCAAAAGCTTGATGTGACAGCTAAATCTGTCTCACAGACCAGAACTAAAAAGAAAGCTAGACCAAGCAATAAAATGTCCTAAAAGCTATTCGAGATGTGGAAGCGACACACTTTCACCAAATCAGAAGGAGTTACCATTATCTCTAGAGAAAGATGTGAGGAGTTCTCCACATCATTGTTGAAAAGAAGAAGAAGATAGAAATCTGCCTTTCAAAACCAATAGAATTCATGAATGACATAGCAAACACACAAAAATCTTAGGGCATCGGGTCCTCCTTCAAAGAAGTCATCCTGATAGAACTGCGGAAGCCAATCACCAAAATTAAATATTCTCCCCCTTTCACTGAACCCATTCCCACACATACTTTTTAAGAAAATTACCTAATTTGTTATTCACTAATGGAACAACTTGATCAATAGCTCTTTACCCCACGGAATATTTTGAAATAGGCCAGGCTTCCACTTTACTAATAAAAATCAGAATAACTTTTGACCAATCTTGAATATTTCTTCCATGGAAACCAAACTGGAAAGCTGCCTGGGATCCAGCTAAAAGTGCTCAATGGAGGAAAATGACCAACTCTGATGAGCTCAAGTAAATCTTCAGGTTCAGAAGCTACATGGTGACGAGATCTTAAAAGTTGTAGATGCTGCTTTCTGCATCGTAGATAAATGTGACTCCTGCTTCCCTAATTATCCTTGACCTGCCAGCGTCCGTCAACACAGTGAACCACGCCACGCTTCTGAAAACTCTCAAAGATAGGATAAGACATAAAGGCACAAATGGCACAGTCTTTAGTTGGTTGACTTCATACCTGAAAAACGGTTGTCAAAACATAAACATGGCCAACAACCTCCCTAACCCTGGGTCAATCCAATGAAGAGTGGCCAAAGGTTCTACCTTTCATCAGCCTTTGAATGGAGTGTTCAGCTCCACTCTCAGTGGCACGAATATCTCACATCACTTTTATGAAGAAAACTCACAGCTCTATCTAAAAGTCTCACCCCATCCCCAAAGATGTAGAATTCATGCCCAAGATCTGAGGACATCCAAAACGAGATTTCACCCCACACTTTAAGGTTAACCCATGTAAAACCGAGGTTTTCATATTATCCCACCGACCTTCCAGACCCTGATTAACTGTGTTAAGCTGAATTTAGCTCGCCTCACAGCCCTGTCAATGCTCCTGCCAGGCTAGCAATGGTCCCAAAAATGTTGATCACATCTCACCTATTCTGGTGTCTCTTAAGTGATTCCCCACAGCAGCGAAGAACATATTTAACCTAGCTTCATCATGCATAAAGCTGTGTTTCTGGCAGTGCTTAATGTGTGCCTGTGGTATCCGGGGCTCAGCACGGCACTTATTCCAGAGGGCCGGGACTATAAATCTCTTCTCCAGCGGTCAGAATTCCCGATAACTTTTTAAAATAAATATACCTGCCTGGATGACTGCCTGATATGTCTTCACAGCCTCGCCCTCCCTGATTCAGGCATGATGAATGTGTATTGTTTATCACGTTAGTGATGTAATCAAGCCTTCTTTTCACAACCCTTGTCAATCACTGAATAAACAGAAGTACTGTGCTCTTTCATACAATAATCATGCCACCTGCTTGATGCAGCCTGTCTCAGTCTCCTCTGGGATAATTTCAGCTCGGGCTGCCTCATACCAGGACACAGGAAAGACAGGCTGTGAAAAGACAGGCAAACCTACAAGGGAGGGCATGTGAGGAATACATTAAAGCACAAAGTTTGCATGTTCTTTGCTGCCTAGCCCAGTACTTATTACTGCACACAAAAATGCTGTGGATGTGCCACGCTCATGGCCCATTGGCACCCCCACTCTTCCTAGTAGCAGTGTGCCTGCCCGCCTCCACGCATCAAATGCTGAGCTGCATACGGAGGCAACTACTGTGTAGCAGGTGGGGTAAGGTGAACAGTAGACATCCGGCTGCCAGACCTGGACTGATTTATGACATCATCAGCACCCAGGTTACCTGCTGGGATCTGCCATCACCACGATGTTCTGCATGCAGAGGGAACCATTGTTGGCATTGAGTCTTTAGTGTGCCTATCAAATCTGAATCTCCCATAGTGAAGTTATTCCTCAGAACTGTATCAGCGGCTTTGAAGTGTGTGAAAACCTAGCCTGTATGACATCCAGACATTACACCCAATCCAGAGGGCCAAAGCCATCAGGTTAGTAGATGACTTTCCAGGGGTGGTGGAAAAGCAAGGAGTGGCTGACAGTGTCAAATGTCATGGAGGTTGGCCTCAGCTGCCAGTGATACAGAGCTCTTAAGAATCCCATGTTCATGCAGGAGTAATACATTCAGTTCAGGTTTTGTGTATGCATTCTGGTATTTGTAGGCCTGTTGGTTCGTATTATGAAAACAGCATTATAAGTCTGTAAAAGTTGCATGCTGTGATACACACTATAAGATGCTGCTGTATGCGGTACATGTTGGCATTTGTGAGAAGTTCCCTGTAACTCTTTGGTGAAGGTAGGTGTTACTACAACAGGAAGTGAAGAAGGTCCGGGGACGCCCTTGTGTATGTCAGGCCACAGCAGAGCCCCACAGTCACACAGCATTCTCCCTGCATCCCTTCTCCGTTCCCAGTAATTGGTCCGCAGTCTTGGGCTCCCTGCAGGTCTCATTTCTCAGGGCCCACATGCTGTTAATAGGAGGTTTATGCTAGTTTCCCAGAACCCTTTTAACTAAGCAGCAGTGACATGATGAGACTTCGTGAAAGTGGAGGTGCGCTGGCCCAGGAGCACATTGTGAACATGAGCTTTGCAGAGGTGCTGTGAGGAGCCACAGGCAGCTGCAAAAATGCAGCTTCAAAAAGCAATTTTTTTTATCACAGAGTTACTAATCGAGAGGAATGTAAATATCTACAGTGAAGCGGCCCTGAAAAAGGAGCGGTTCGCCCAAAGCATTTAATGCAGTACCCAGTCCTCACTTAACCAGATTCATTTAATGGCTAGTTATTGGAAAGTGGATTATTGGTAGGGGCAAATGTAGGTCTGCCACTGGCAATAAGGCCACTAACACATGATAGGACTCAGCATAGGTTTTAGAAAATTATTCCCATGCTCAACCCTTGGTAGCTTGGCTGCGAGCAGGCAGGCTTAACTTCAAAGACAGGTATGTAAAGCATTTAAAAACACCAATTCAGTAAATAATTAAGACACAATGCATAATAAAAATACAACACCAATTCATAAAAATAGGAAATATTTTTATCTTTCAAATGACACCAAAGCGACAAAAATTCAATGTAGGGAACCGGAGATATGAATTTTTAAAGATTTATCACTTTGTAGCACTTAGAAACCTATAGCACCTTATTGGGATATCTGGTCGCGATAGACCGTCTCAAAGTCAAAGTTTCAGGCCGACCGCGATGGAGCCCTGAGCGGCTACCCCTCGCGGTAGGTCCCGGTCACAGTTTTTACCTTCGGACTTAGAAACTTTTCTGGAGCTTTTTCTCGTGGGGTCCCTCGATGCTCTTCACCAGGCTGGATTCGGTGAGGGTTCGCCCTCCGATTTCTTCTACTCCCGGTCAAACTCTGGAAGTCGGACCTACAGAGCTTTCAGCGGGATGACCCTGGATGGCTTGGCCGGCTCGCGGTTGAAGGCAGGCGGCTTGGCAGACCAGGATGAGTCTGTCCCCCTATGGAGCTTTTTTTTCAAAGTTGCTCCAAAGTTCTCAGAACTCCTGGAACTTCTTCCTGAAGTTCCCCAAAGGGTCCCAAAGTGTCTCAAACTCACTCCAAGGGTCTGGAAGCTCCAAGATGGTCCTAGAAAGTTGAGGACTTCAGTTCCCACAATCCACTTGGACAAAACCCTTACAAATCCACTGGTAGTTTTCCAGGTTGAGGATTCTTGGTGGTGATGATCCAGGTGAGCTCTGTTAACCTGTAGCTTGCAGGGAGTCCACTATTTAGTCTTTTTCACAGCAAGGTAGTCCACAGGGCTGTAGTTCCAGATGGTACAGTCCTCAGAGGGCAGGCCTTAGCAATTGCACATCCAACTTCTCAGCATGGCACAACGTCTTGCTTTCTTAAGTTTCAAGCAGCACATCTGAGGGGCTCTGCCCTTCTCAGATACTTATTCCAAGTTCTCTGGGTCAAGCAGGAGGTCACTCCTGACCAATGGGGGCAGGGTAACTCCCCAAAGATATGACCACATCCTGTAGAGTGTGGCATTATTTTGTCCCAGAGTGCATCAAATCTTCCAAATTCATAATGGCTGATTTTCCAGAAGAGAGTTAAGAGCTGGCTAAACACACCCCTAGGATGGCTATTTCCATAGTCTCTCCCCCTTGCATCTGCTCATTCCTTCCTTAACCTAGCATCTGGCTCGGAGTCAATGTAGGAAGGTGGAATCTGACTGCATGGTTGCCCCCACTTTTTTCCTGGTGTTTTGCTGGTTTTCGACTTAGTTTGGCTGGGATCCTGCTATTCAGGACCCCAGCCTATCTGCTTTCCCCTTAAATTGATTGTATGTACTTTAGGTACACTCCAGGTTGGATTCTGGGGTACCCTTGTGAGTCCCTAGTATATGGTATACTATGTACCCAGGGCATAGGTACCCCAGAGGCCTACCAGGGGCTGCAGCATGTATTGTGCCACCCCTTTTAAAATGACACAACAGGTCTGCTACAGCAGCCTGTGTAAGGTGGTGTATCCACCCCTTACTGAGATATAGGTTCCCTATATCTCTCCATATCACTGCACATGTAAACCTATCAGTCACCCCTATGGCAGGCCTTAACAATCCTGAAGGCAGGGTGCTGGGTTTCATGTGAGAGGGTGCCCATGCATGAGCAGAGCCCCTCTGCAGCTTTCGGAATCTTTATTCCGGGGTTGTTTGTGATGCAGCCAGACCATATACTCTTAAGTGCATTATAACCAAACGGTAAATGCTAACTTTGGAATGGCTGCATGGAAAACTGCTGTGTTTGGTGTCAAACACCTTGGAATCATACCCCCACACCAGTAACTCGTGTGGGAGTATGATCCCACCCTTCTAGAGGGAGAGACATGACAGAACCGGTATACCCGGTACCAGCTAACAGAGCCCTGGCATCACAAAATGGATGCTGCCAGCCACAGACACAAGTCTGGCCTCCTGCTGCTGACCGAAACTCCGGCAGGGGAGGCCTGGACAATAGGTTTCCTGTCACAGGGAGGTGTGACCACCTCCCAGACAGGCTTTAGTGTATTGGGGCTGGGTGGGTGCACTCTCAGAGTGCTTTGAAGTCTGCACTGGGGGCACATTTGGTGTCCCTGTGCATAGTCCAGCTCAAACCGGTTGCAGGGGCACACAGCCCCTGCTCTGGCACGAAACTGGACAAAGGAAATGGGTGTAGCCACCCCTCTTTCCTGACCCTCCCATAGGTGGGTCCCCAGAGTTTGTCCCACCCCTTCCTTGGGTATAAAGTAGGAACCCCTGACTACAGGACTTTAGATTACACCTGGACTAAACTCTGATCCCAGAAACCAAGTACTTCGACAATCTACACTAAGCTGGATGACTGAAGAATCTCCCTTGGAGTAAAGGAGTTACTCCCCTGCAAGGCAGGCACCTTTAACGCAACTGACCGGTTGGCATCTCCGAGCTCCGACGGACTCCGAAGAAGATTGCCACACAGGAGGTGGGTTTTCCGAGGTCTCTGAGGTCGATCTGTGCCCACAGCAAGTCTGAGGCCCGTATCCCTCGTGGAGACCGTGCAACCCGAACCCCTGGACACCGCGACCATTGCAGAAGCATCAGCTTTCCGGCAACCCCTGAGGCTGAGCTTTGGGTTACTTCTAGCCCTGACCTGGAGCAGTAAATGCACTGAAGATTGCAGGCCTACACTCAACAAGTGTTCCGTGAGCCGCCATTTTGTGATTCCTCTCGAGGTCCCTTCGCGATCCCTGGTCCGTTGACCTGTGGGTCCCCAAGAAGGCAACTCTGACTTTTATTGGGCTTTCCTGGTTGCTCCAGATGTGCCCTGACTCTCCATTGCTTGGGGAGTCCCCAGGACCTTGCTGGTCCGCACAGAAGCATCTTTTCTCTTCCTGCGTGGGTTGCTGTTGCCAGGGCTTGTTGTGATCAATCCGATCACCGACACCCCAGCACTCGACATCCTTCGTGGGACAGCTCGAACCCGGCTCCTGGTTGTCGTCAACATCTCCGGGACCCCGTGGCTGCAGAGTCAAGCTTCACCTCTTCGCACCTGAAGCACCCGCCTTCGGTAGGCATTCGATTGCTCCGCTCCTGGTCACTGGCTAGTGACCCAGACTCTGTCCCCTCTGCTTTCAGGTTCTTCACATCTTCGATCCAGGCTTGGATCACACCGGACACTTTTCTCCTTCACGGCAGCAGCACTTTGCAGCAGATCGCCATTGAAAACGACGACGATTCCCGACACCTTTTGGCACCTATGCACCCGGCTTCCTGGGTGAGGTAACTTGAGTACTCCGGTGCTCCCGTGGGTGTTGGCCCTAGAAACCCTTAAGTCTAAAGGGGTTTGCTCAAAGTCCTCTCCCAAGTGTCCTTTAACTTTAAAATTCCAACCGCGACTTTCCGCATTCAATCCTACGGCGCTCGCGGCTGTGTTCTCACACTGCACACGTCCCCCGTGGGTCTCCTGTGTCACTACCTTGGGTGGTTCCTTGGGGTCCCAGCGATTCTGCGTGCTCTAGGCACTGTGTCTAGTCAAGTCGTGGTTCTTATACCACTTTCTTAGTATATGGTTTGGTCTCCCCCTGGAGCCCACTGTGTATTGTGCTATTTATTGTCGTTCTAATACTTTGATATTGTGTATCTTGAACTCTAATCTCATAGGCCTGCCTGGCTACGTTGGCGCAGGCCTGGCTGCCATGATGACTTTTTGCGCACGTTACTCTTAAACTGTTGTTCTGTCGCCCTCAGCTACTGCCAAGTTCTTTTACAACTGTCTGCATTCTCTGTTTCTTACCTTTTCTCCTATTCCCTTTTTGGGCTCAGTCTGAACAACAGTTACAAGGTCGAATAACAAATCCCTGGTTCCTACTGATTTGGCCCGTCCCTCGCACCTAGACATAACACCATGTACAGCTGCCATTGAGAAAATAGTGTGCTTTTAATAATGCGGTCGCCTGCTCTAGAGAGCACTTGGAGACGAACTTTCCAGAGAGAAGAGCTGTGATTGTCTGCTGATGTAGTTTTGCATCTAGAGACTGAGGTATGGGGGTTCGCTAGTCAAAGCCCAAAGGTCTTCTATTATCATAATAAACTGGCTTCCAGCACGGGGAGGGTGGTAATGTTAGTTAGACATATCTCCACTGCTTTATGAGATGCTTTCCCGTTCGTATTCTATGGAGTAGTAACTATGCTGATTATATTATTCATATGTATTATGCTATTAGTACTGACACGTGTACTGTATCTTAGAGCACGTAAGTTGAAATAAATATATTGAACTATACAGTGTCTCTTCTTACGCATGTTGTGGACAGGTACGAGTGTGACGAAAGAGTGTTCTTGCCTCTGCAAGTCCTGAGTGAGAGAGATATACCGTGTTCTAGGTTGTCTAATCATTGGTACATTAGTGCTAATGGGACGCTAAGGCTAGTTGGGTTGGGGTTTTGGGTGCTAAGGTCTATAGTTGGCTCACCACTATATTCCAAGGTCCTAATATCCTGTGCATAGCTCTGTATGTGCAGAAACCTTATGACATGGCGCGACCAACGAGTGGGGCAGCTTACTTGCGAGACGCTTGAGTAGTACTTGTGCTTGTCCACAAACCCCTCACGTACGCTTCCGGAAGCGTGTGTGACAGTGATACCTCCTATATTACAGATTTTGTAGGTTCTTTCAAGCTTGATGTTATTAAAAAAGGTTTCATAAATATAACCCTTTTTGTGCTGCCTCGTGTAAGATTGTTGAATCGACCCGTCAGTAATGGCGGGTATAGACATAGCGGCGCATAGCCGCACAGCACTCCGGGATCACTTACGGGTGTATGGAGTGCCAGACGCGGGAGTTGAATTAGTCTTTGTGGTTCAAGCCGATCCGGCTTTCCACTTTGAAGTGTTCTACTCTTGGATCACTTTTCCAGCGGTGAACGCGAACGATAACCTGTTCCATGAATATGAACCCACCGCTGTTCCTGCAGTCTATAGACCTTATACTAATCTTGAAGTACCGCTCACGGCTTGGCAACACCGTGTTTGGTTTAATGGCGCCCTCCCACAACCGACTACCACGGTTCGTTTAGGCCCCTTATCTATAGAGGGGGCCACTTGGCCTGTTTTGGCCGGGTACACCCCACATCCGCGTTATATGACAATACCAGTCGCGGAACTGCGCACTATGTATGCGGCCTTGGTGCAGGTGCATCGAGCTTTAGTGCGATATGTTACAGGCAGCATCCATGGAGCCGCTCCTGGAGTTGCTGGCCAACCAGCTGCTGCAGGCGGAGTGACCATAAGTCCCGTCATGGTGAATTCTGTGATGGGCAAACGGCCACAAAATAAGGATGATTTTCCTTATTGGCTTGCAGAAAAGTTTGATCAGTTGGAGGCAGTTTTTCCACATACAACTCCAGTGGATAAACATCGTATTTTAACGATTAGTTTGCCAAAAGACTTAATTCCCGAGTTGACAGCATGTGACAACTGGGGTAAGGTATTCGCAGCAGTATATTCTAAATGTTTTGGTACCCCTTCCATGATTGTTCTCCCTCTGTAATTAAAAAGTACAGGACGAACATGGCCCTGAAGCGGCCGTGGAATTAGGGATGAGACTGGTGGGAGTGTTTGAAGTAGTAGCTGAGCTGATCCTTGCGAATGTCAAGGGCGATGCAGTGAACTTTCAGTAGCTAACGCTTTGGCTTTAGTCCCAGAATTGGACAAGCCTCGCGAATTACCGAAAATTATTACCCAGGCTTACAAAACTATTGGTAGAAACAGCCTGGGTAACAAGCCTTTGCAAAACAGCAAACACAATCGCAACCACAACAACATCAAACCAAATCTCAATCTGAGAAAGATGAGAAACCAGTCTTCACTAAAAAGAGCTGGAGGCTGAAAAAACAGGGTAAGCAACAAAAAAGCCGGGGTCGCGAGGCGCATCCCCGGTTTCAGTTTCTTCTGAACGCACTTATGATTTACGCGATAGAGCGAGAATTAAGTCACCGGATAGGTTCCAAATCCCTGATACGCGTTCTCCTCGTTCTTCACAGGCACAGACTTCGTCACAGGCCGGTGGAGGAGACCGCCAGGATAGAGGAAGGGCCCGTGAGGCCCCACAGGGACGAGACCAGCCTCGACAACAAGTCAGAGGAAAAGAGGAAGACGCTCAACGTTTTCGACCACAATTTCAGAAGAAGAAAGTTGCCGCTGTAACAGCGAAATATGCCACAGACGGTGAGAACGAGACTCCTGAATTGGACGTGGGCAGTAACCCTCCTAGACAACGCCGCGGAAGTTACCATAGTGCGGGAGGCGCTACGTCCTCATATGGAGGCGACAGCAACTGAAACATTCATTACTGTTGAAACAGCAGACACCAGAGTGGCACCCCCTGACAGACTGTTTAATATTGTCATCCAAATTGAAGGTGATATACAGCGTGTAATTAAAGGGATTTTTTGGGAAAATCTGACCTCTTCATATGACATTTTGTTAGCAGAGGCGGATTGGCCACCCCCATTCGTTCTTGCTGCACGTAGAGGGAGGAGGTAATCCTTCCGAGCTTTTCTCGACATGTCCCAAAGGACAAAGCGGAGGCTCTAGCAGCAGAGTGGGCTGTGTCCCTGGCTCCGGCGTTATTCCGCAATCACGTGGGTTGGGACGAAGATTCTCCCCCATGAAATACCTTTGCGGTCACTACCGCAGCCACAACCCCAATATCCCATAAAACGTGAAGCCAAAGGCCACGTTTCCGAAATTCTGACTCAGTTGGAATATCAGGGAGTAATTGAACCCTGTGTATCACCTATGAACAACCCCCTTTTCGCGGTTTCTAAACCCGATGGATCGTACCGCTTAGTATTGGATTACCGGCATTTAAACTCACATTGCCGGACCATCGCGGTGCAAAATACCCATAGTTCGGCGCTTGTAGACAGTCTTGTTCGTAAAAAATATAAAACGACACTTGACCTTTCTAATGGATTCTACACGCACAACTTAGCCCCGGAAAGTGGCCAATGGTGTGCTTTTACTTCCGGTGGTAAAATGTTCAAATTCAGGCGTCTTCCTATGGGCTACAAAAATAGTCCGGGCGTGTTCGCCGCTCGTGTTGTCTCTTTGTTAGACGGCATAGATCCAGACGCCTGTTCGTATGTGGATGACATTTATCTGACGGATGATGAATTGTTTCCGCATCTGACCCGAGTAGACCGCATTATTCTTGAATTCGCGGTTCAGGGATATAAAATTAACTTTGCCAAATCTCATATTGCTGAATTTACCGTTCTGTTCTTGGGCTATGAGCTCAACAATGAAGGTAAGGGTTTAGCCCCCATTTTCTGGAGAAATGTGCACTTCTGTGCCCTCCTACTAATCTGAAGAAGCTTCAGTCTTTGCTGGGTTTTCTGAACTTCGGACGTACATATATTCCCGAATACGCCCAGCGTATTAAGCCACTGTATGCCTTGATACAACCTACTTATTCGAAGTCTTGCTGGCTTCCGGAGCATACCTCCATTCTGCAGTCTTTGCAAACAGACCTTCTTGAGTCTAAATACCTTTTGACACGTGATAACCACACCAACTTGGTGATTAGAATCATTCCAGGGGCAGTGGGTTTCACGTACTTAACCTTTAATGAAGGTGATACAGTACCCATCGCATACAAGTCACATCTGTACACCTCTGCAGAAATGCGGTTCTCATCTGTGGAGAAAGTGCTAACAGCAGTGCAAATGGCGATCCTGAAGGAGCGCGCACTGGCACAGGGAAAACGCATTCTGGTGGTAACACCCTATCCTGCCCTAGAGGCAGTGACGAAAGCAAGTGTTCCGAACTCTAAAGCTTTGCACCCCCGTTGGATTCAATGGGCAACATCTTTGACGTCTCCGGATGTCACTTTCATTTTTGACTCTTCTCTTCAGACTCAGGAGTTTTTACAGTATGAATTCTTTCATCCTCCTCCTTTGTCTTTATTGCTGCTTGAGGATTACGATTGTGTGATCTACACCGATGGTTCGGCACAACCGGCCACGGGTTCCAAGCATGCTTATTCAGCCGCATGTGCTATTGTCGCAGGTACGTTTGTGAACGGAAAGTTCAAATCCACTGTGGTGCATACACAGACACTCAGGGATAGTACCGCACAATTGGCCGAGTTGCGTGCATTGGTGCTTGCTCTTGAGTTCGTAAATCCTGATGTGACCACTTTAATTGTGTGCGATTCTTACTACTGTGTTCAATCATACAACGACAATCTGTTCTTTTGGTCGCAAAATGACTATAGAGACGCTAAAGGCAACACAATCAAGCATAAAATGCTTTGGGTTAGAGTGGCAGAATTACAAAGACGTCTGCCACTCACACAGGTGGTACACACCCTAGGCCATCAGCGAGTGGGCGCACACGCTGTTGGTAACAATCTGGCGGATGAAGCTGCCAGATCAGCAGTACTCACGTGTTCAGTAGCAGCAGTTACTAGATCCATGTCTAAAATAGACACTGATATCTTGGCAGCTATTGCTGCAACAAAAGAAGGAATGAATTACCCTAGAGGTTTCCCTTCTAAATATTCTTACCAAATAGGTCCCGATCAGGCTCCTTATGTAACAATACCTGACGTTGGGGTTCGGCTGATCCCCAACGCGGATCGCAGACTTTCCTTAATGACAGCGGCACACGAAGGCATGGCTTCGGCTCACGCTGGTGTGTCAGCGACAATTTCCATTTTGCAGCAGCGTTACTGGTGGCGGGGATTATATAAAGATACACGTACTTATGTGCTTTCCTGTGACGTTTGTCAACAGATCAAGCCATCAACAGTCACAAGACCACCGCAGACCTCGCTTGCAATTTCAAACAGACCCTTTGGGTGTGTTTACTTGGATCATTGCGGTCCATTCTCTTCAGACACTGCCTATAAATATATCTTAGTGGCAGTGGACTCGTGCACACGGTTCATCTGGGTCTGGCCACAACGGAGTGCTGACGCTCGAAACGTCATAAGGGATTTGCGAGTCTTTGTGGGAATTTTCGCATGTGGCACCTTCCATTCTGACCAAGGTCCGGCGTTTGCCTCTAAGGCTTACAAGGACGCAATGGGCTCCTTAGGGGTGCGGGTGAAATTTTCGTCTCCGTATAGGCCTGAGGGCAACTCTATCGTTGAACGAATGAACCGTGACTTAAAGCAATCCTTGACAGCTAGAGTTATAGGTACTGGCAGGAACTGGCTGGCCCACTTGTATACTGTTCAGCGTGCACTTAATAATCTCCCTAGAAGGCCTCTGGGTGGGCGGACCCCTTACGAAATGCTCTTTGGCATACGAATGTTTGTGCCTGACCTTGATGGTCTAGACATGGCGGCGCAATCCGCCAAGTTTGATGTAGATAACCATTCTACTATGTTACAGGACTTACAAGAAGCCCGAGACAAACTTGCAATTGCACATTTGCCTTCAGCCACAGACCCTGCTCTACAGATTCCGGTTGCCGGCTGGCTTCCGAAGATTGGCGACCTGGTACGAGAGAAGGTGGAGAACAAAAAGAATTCGGCCCCTCTTTTCGTGCACCGGTTCCAGTCCTGGGCTTGAAGGGAACACGTACAGTCATCTTACCACCGCTTCCCGGTCGCAAGGAAAACAGATACATCTCAGTGGAAAATGTCAAGCTACAACATCTGGCCGATCTTGAATAGTGTCACACCAGCGGTCTCTTGTCCTGCCATTTATCGGACATGTATCCGCGGCACGCCTGCACGAACAGTCACTGATGTTACCATGGAGATGGTTGATTTGCCTGAAAATATATTTGAACCCCCTGCATCCCCCTGCATTGATGAGGATGAATATACTTATCCCGCCACTGAGTCGGTGGCACACCAACCAACAACGCCACTGAGTCCAACACGTTATTCCTTTGACTCGGATTCCAACTCATCAAAGGCCCCGTCCAAGTTTAGTCTTTTTGTATCCTGGTTTAGAGACAATTTTTTGATTCCACCTTGGACATATATTTGGATGGTACTTTTCTTGTTTTTTTTGTTCATGTCCATTGGCTTTGTCACAGTGTTTTTTCTACTCATCAATGGTCACTATTTACCTGAACGCTCTGCTGTGAACAGTGTGGCTGGGACTTTGGCTCCACATTCCTCTTCACACATCATGAAGCGTGACCACACATTTGTGAACATTTCAGCGTTTCCAGTGGCAGATGGCATCGTATGGGATGCGGTAAACTTTCAAATCCATGGCCCGACGGAAATTATTAATGTACCAAATGTCCTTCGAGTCTCAATGGGTGATGTAGTAAAAAGTAATATTCATTCTGATGATTGGGATGTGCATGCCGTTGAAGCATTGTTTGCTGATTTAAAATATTATGCTTCCTTTAATGCTGAGGACTTGTATATGAATTCTGCGAATTATGCCGATTTGTATTGCTACCAGCATTGGGGCAATCATTTTCTCCATAAACCGAGTGCACTACGTAGCCCTGTTACTTACACCCAATGGGAACATTGTCCAAACCCCATACCAGGTAGTTCCCAGACTCTTCGAAATAAATTCACCTATTTTACTGATTTCAATAGATCGAACCCTGGGTCCTATTATTTTAAATTAAGAACCCCATTGACTCAAAAATAATGTTGACCCACACTAAATTACTTTATTCGGGTTCCTTTTGAGCGCCTTGGCGGTGGGTGGTTATGAGTATTGGAAAGACACAGTAGATTTAAAATCAATCTGGGGTTCGAAGCCATGGCAGGTGCAAGGCACTGAGGCGTTGCACCGCGCTTGCCTTATCCCAGCCCAAATTATGTTTTTGAATGCTTCCATTTATCAGACCACGTGTTGGGGTTTGTCTTCCGTTAAACAACTAAACACGCCAGCCATCCCATTCTTGTCGAGTTCGCCAAATGACAGTTTACGATTTAATATGTCCCTTTTACAGTTACAGGCTCAGTTCCAAAATAATTCTTTTAACGTTTCTGCACTGATACAGTCACCCTGGTTGGCATGGCCCATATCATCGAATGCGTGCCAGCTGCGTTTCCATGGCACCGTTCCTGGCTACATACAGGACAAGCCTGATCCAAGGTTTACTGAAACTCGTACTGTTACCACGTATTCAGTTGGTAAATTATGTAAACAATGGCTACAACATTCGTCTTTAGACTCTGTTAAGAAACATTTGTCCCTCCTTTCAGGCACTATTGATTTGTCCGATTTTATCTTGGGACCTCGTGGTCCCCGACCGAAGAGATTCATTTATGAAGCGTATAATGAACTCTGGAAGCTGTCACAAATGGAAGCTGCTTCCCGTCTTAGGGAAATAGACCAGGCAAATTTGGAAAAGGTGCTTGCTGTTGTTGACAATAGTATAAATACCCTGTCTTCCCGCATTTACACATTAGAGAATATTGTATCCTCTGTTGTTGATATTGTGCAAGATGATGTCTCTATGTTGTATCATGGTCAGAATCAATTGCGTTCAGTGATGCAGTTTGCCTGGACTTTGCAAACCCTTAAGTTAGGTAAAGTTCCTTGGAATTTGTTAAACACCACTGCCCTTTTTCTGCCTTTTAATCTGACTGACAAACAGCAGTTCATGTCCATGAAAGATGCATCTTACACTTTGTTACATATCGAGAAAGTGGATCCTCTACCATTCTCTGTAGCGGAACTAGATTCTGCGGTGTGGCTAGTTCATGGGGTTATAGCTTCACCTTTTTCCCTGTTTGAATTTAGCTCGTGTATGAAACATTATCCTGTGGGCCGTTTCCAGCCTTTGGGTAGTGCTTTCCTGCATGAACTTTGGTCCTTGCCTTTCATGTATAAATGCCTTAGAGACGGCAAGGAAGTGTTTCTCACGGGGGAGTCTTGTGATTCAACTGTGGGTCATTCGCTTATTTGTAAACATATTAAATTGCACGGGGCTTGTAGTGTTTCAGTTCCGAATCTAGCATGTGTGCTAAAGGGTATTCCTGCTCCTGCTATTTCTCCTACTTTTACTTTGCTTACTAACGGTAGCTATTTGCTTTTAAATAATGAAGACTGTTGTGGCCTACAAGCTGGCATTCCGTATATTGTTACGGTCTCACACAGAGTTGTCTGCTGCAAGAATGTGCTTTTTCCTCCCCCTCACGACATCGTTGATAACTCTATTTGGCCTTCCATTCCTACCATGGAGGCAGATTTCAATAAGTTGAGCAGAATAAAGGCCCTATTATTGAATAAGGAGGTTATGCTCACATCCGCCCGGGAGACATTCATTCTCCAGGTGGCTAGTACCCACAGTGAAATACAGGCCCTTTTGAACACTGACCTCCCCAACATTTCGGGGAGTTGATTCATCGTATTTTTAATGCATCAAACACCGAGGGTCTGGTGCACTTTTTTAAACTTGTGGGGTCTGGCCTGGTGTCCACCTTCCAAACTATTTTCGGTGTGATACCGGCATTCATACATTCTATTTTTTCTAGCGTCTTTGGTGGCTTCCCATTAATCCTCGCTTTGGCAGCTGGTGGCTTGCTGTTGGTCTGTTTTCTGCGCAATGGCTGCACACCACTGGGCCCTTCTCGATCCCGAACGCCTCCAACTGCTCCGTGAGCGACTTCTGGTTGGCTTCGATGTTCTGCCCTTGGCAACTATCAGTGTGTCCTACACCCTTTCTTTTCGCTTTGCGTATTTCACTTGCGTGCAACCTGTGATGTCTTGCATCCGATGTCCGTTCACATGGACCATGGATTATTGCCTCTCCAATTCGTCATTGTCTGTTCCGGATTATGTCCAGTTGGTGGGTCCCTTAGAGGCCCATGAACGGGACTGTTCCGCTGCTGGCTTTAGGATGCGTGCGGCTGCACTGGAGATTTTGGCACAATGGGATATCTGGGCGGCTGCTCAGAATCTCCTACAATAAAGTTATATTGAATATCACGCAAGCTGTCCCGCATTGCTCCTAGATGCTCCATCCTCTGAGGAACATTCATGCAGCTTTGAGCTGTTGGACTGGATGGCGTCTATGTTTTTTGAAGATTCCAATGATGTCCTCTTGGACGGTATAGCTTTTTTCTGCTTTTCCACGTTTTTGGATTAATTTGCCGTTTACTGTCGGTGGATTGCCTCGTTTCTGCTCAGGTGTTTGGAACTCTGTCTGCATTTTCGATGGACTGTCCAGGGGAGGGTGTCTTGTGGCTCATGGCCTGCCTGGCTACGTTGGCGCAGGCCTGGCTGCCATGATGACTTTTTGCGCACGTTACTCTTAAACTGTTGTTCTGTCGCCCTCTGCTACTGCCAAGTTCTTTTACAACTGTCTGCATTCTCTGTTTCTTACCTTTTCTCCTATTCCCTTTTTGGGCTCAGTCTGAACAACAGTTACAAGGTCGAATAACAAATCCCTGGTTCCTACTGATTTGGCCCGTCCCTCGCACCTAGACATAACACCATGTACAGCTGCCATTGAGAAAATAGTGTGCTTTTAATAATGCGGTCGCCTGCTCTAGAGAGCACTTGGAGACGAACTTTCCAGAGAGAAGAGCTGTGATTGTCTGCTGATGTAGTTTTGCATCTAGAGACTGAGGTATGGGGGTTCGCTAGTCAAAGCCCAAAGGTCTTCTATTATCATAATAAACTGGCTTCCAGCACGGGGAGGGTGGTAATGTTAGTTAGACATATCTCCACTGCTTTATGAGATGCTTTCCCCGTTCGTAATCTATGGAGTAGTAACTATGCTGATTATATTATTCATATGTATTATGCTATTAGTACTGACACGTGTACTGTATCTTAGAGCACGTAAGTTGAAATAAATATATTGAACTATACAGTGTCTCTTCTTACGCATGTTGTGGACAGGTACGAGTGTGACGAAAGAGTGTTCTTGCCTCTGCAAGTCCTGAGTGAGAGAGAGATACCGTGTTCTAGGTTGTCTAATCATTGGTACATTAGTGCTAATGGGACGCTAAGGCTAGTTGGGTTGGGGTTTTGGGTGCTAAGGTCTATAGTTGGCTCACCACTATATTCCAAGGTCCTAATATCCTGTGCATAGCTCTGTATGTGCAGAAACCTTATGACATAGTTAGTGTTTAGAAATAAAAACATATATTTTATATATATCTTGTGTGGTTCTCCTTTCATTTAGTTATTCAAGAGGTTATAATCTGGTAAACCAAGCTGCTTTACACTCCTTCAAGACTTAGCCTGAAGGCTGCTCTCCATAGCAACCACTAGGATAGCTTTCAATAAAGGTTGTCTTTAAACCTATCATCAATAAAGGTCGTTTGGACTGGTGCAAGGTGCCCACTATAACTAGTGGACAGCATATGCCAGGCCAACTTCTCACATTGGTGTGCAGCGGTGGGATTCAAGCTTGCTATTGCTTTACCAGATAATCTCTTTGAAGTGACTAACTGAAAACCACTATAGGTACATAGGTACATATAAATCAAGTTTAGAATACAGTAAGTTCTACTGAACTTAGAGTTGTGTGTCAAGGGCTTAGCACACCCTTTCTACAACTCAAGAGAGTTTCAGTTCCCACTAGAGTAGGCAGGTGCATACACCACACCACACTAGAATGTCTGCAAGGCCTGAAGTAAGTGACTCCTTGCCCACCAGGTATGACAATCTCACATTCCAGGAATTGAGGAATATGTGTACCTCTAGGAGACTGAAAACAGGAAGACCTGCATGCACTCAACGCCTCATAGAGGCTTTGCTGTTAGATGACCTCAGAAAGACACCAGGGTCTGATGAGGCAGGCAGGTTGGGTGGGGCAGTAGAGGAGGAAAGTCCAGTTAGTGAAAACTACTATGACCCAGACTCTGATGCTGGCCAGGGGGATCAAAATGATTCCCACCTGGAAAATACAATTCTTCCTGAAGGAGAGGAAGGCCTCAGTGGCTCCCTCTTCACTCCCCCAGGAAGGGTTAATAGTCTACCAAGAAGATCAAGATCTCCTTCTCAGGAATCTAATCATTCTGGTACTTCTATAGGGTCCTCTGCTTCTCATAAAAGGGCATCCTCTTATGAGAAGAAGTGCCAACTGCTTGAGTTTGAGAGAGCTAAGCTCAGAATCAAGAGAGAGCAATTGGCCTTAGACAGGGCATCCCTGGAGCTTCAGAAAGCTTATCAAAAGTTGGGGCTAGAGCCCCATGGTGGCAGCAACAGTGTCCCTAGGAGTAGAGAAGAGACTCATCCCCATAGGAACCTGAACAAAATTGTCCCTCCCTACCAGAGTGGGGATGACATCCACAAATGGATAACTGCACTGGAGAGGGCCTGTAAAGTACAGAGGGTCCCTCAGGAGCAGTGGGCAGCAATCTTGTGGCTCTCCTTTGCAGACAAAGGTAGAGACAAGCGCCTCACTGTAAGAGAAGAGGATGCTGATAATTATAAAGTTCTGAAGAGTGCTCTGATTGATGGGTTTGGCCTAACCACTGACCAATACAGGTTAAAGTTCAGAGACACCCAAAAGGCACAGACTCAGGACTGGGTTGACTTTGTAGATTGTGCTACTAAGGCTCTGGAAGGTTGGATACATGGCAGCAAGGTGCATGACTTTTTAGGATTGTATAATTTGATTATGAGGGAGCAGATCCTTAATAATTGTCAAAACCAGCTTCTGCACCAGTACCTGGTGGACTCTGATCTGACCTCTCCCCAAGAATTGGGAAAGAAGGCAGACAAATGGGTCAGAACCAGAGTAAAGCCAAAGAATCAGGGTGGTGACCAGAAGAAAGATTCTACCAAGTCCCAAGAGAAAGGTGGGGATAAATCCAAGGATAAATCCACTACACGGCCCCAAAACTCCTCTCCTGGGGGTGGGTCCCAAACTCCTTCCTCCCCTGAAAAGAAACCTTATTGCCGTAACTGTAAGAAGCCTGGCCACTGGAAAAATGACCCCCGTTGCTCCCAGGCTAGCAATAAGGAAAATGTTCCTCCCAGCAATACTACCACTCCTCCTGGTACTACAAGTAGTAATCCCCCAGGTGGTAGTAATGCACCCAAAACGTTAGGTGCATTTTCATGGGGAACTGAGGTGGACCCCAGTTTATCAAGGTCCGCCTCACAGGCCTCTTTAGTCTGTGATGGTGGCATGGGATTTGCCACTTTTACTATGAGTCCCAATACTTTGGGCAAGTACAGACAGGAGCCCCTAATTAATGGTCAGAAGGCGTTGGCATTCAGGGACACAGGGGCTAGTGTCACCATGGTGACAGGGAAACTAGTCCCCCCTCAACAGCTTTTACCTGAGTTCAAGTACCAGGTGACCAACATTAATGGTATCAGAACAGATCATCCCATGGCCATAGTCAATCTCAGCTGGGGAGGGGTCACTGGCCCAAAGAGAGTGGCAGTGTCCCCAAACTTGCCTGTAGATTGCATGTTGGGCAATGATCTAGAAGGTTCAGCCTGGGCTGAAGTTGAATACCAGGCCCATTTAAAAATATTGGGCCTCTCTGAGAAGGTTGGTGGGGCTGTTAGGGCCTCAGCCCGATCTCAGGGGAATTTTGGAGAAGTGGAGCCTGAAAGAATGGCCCACTCTACTTCACAAGAGAGCAGAAGGGTTGAAGAACAGTCTTCTTCCCCCCAGACAATAGGTAAGGGTCAGCTTCCTCAGGGAACTGATCCTACCCCTAGTGAAGGAACTGCCCCAGAGGTGGTCAGGCCTGGCCTGGCAACACCCCTGATGGCAGGGGACCCTTCCAAGGTGGTACCCAGTCTGGAGCAGGTAACCTGCCTCTCTCTACCCTCCCTCTATCAGCCCAGGGCTGCAGAGGTCAGGGAGGTCAGTGGACCCCTAAGGGCTCCCTGTCCAGAGGAACCCCCTCATCCACAGATTAGGGGCACCCAGTCTAGTAGCCCTAGCAAGGTGAAAATTCCTCAGCACACTGAGGGAACCCTCTTACCATTGGATAGGGACCTCCCCCAGATGGATTCTGTTGGGCAAAGGCAAACCTGGGACCAAGTGGTTCCAAACCTACCATGTCCCTCCAGTGTTCCAGCCAAAGGGACCCAGCCCCCAGCTGTAGGCAGCCAGAGGTTGATCCTTAGGGGCAGATACAACTCAGTCATGGAAAGAAAGGCCTCCATGGTGACCAGTGATCTGAGGAAGCTGAGGCCAACTTTATTAGGGCCTCACTTCTATACTCAGACACCCCACCAGCCTTTTACTTTGCCAAAACACACCACAGGTAGTAATTCCAAATGGTGGAGATCATCCAATACCCTTGGGGTTAGGAATTGCTTGGTGGACCATAAGACAGGGGGTAACCATGCTAGTGCAGGTTCTTCCTTATATGGCCACTTAGTCAATAAAGGCTCAACTGGACAAGGTTAGCCTTATCTCCTTTTGTTTTGAGGGGGGGGGGGTTATGTAGGAAGGTGGAATCTGACTGCATGGTTGCCCCCACTTTTTTCCTGGTGTTTTGCTGGTTTTTGACTTAGTTTGGCTGGGATCCTGCTATTCAGGACCCCAGCCTATCTGCTTTCCCCTTAAATTGATTGTATGTACTTTAGGTACACTCCAGATTGGATTCTGGGGTACCCTTGTGAGTCCCTAGTATATGGTATACTATGTACCCAGGGCATAGGTACCCCAGAGGCCTACCAGGGGCTGCAGCATGTATTGTGCCACCCCTGGGAAGCCTTTTAAAATGACACAACAGGTCTGTTACAGCAGCCTGTGCAAGGTGGTGTATTCACCCCTTACTGAGATATAGGTTCCCTATATCTCTCCATATCACTGCACATGTAAACCTATCAGTCACCCCTATGGCAGGCCTTAACAATCCTGAAGGCAGGGTGCTGGGTTTCATGTGAGAGGGTGCCCATGCATGAGCAGAGCTCCTCTGCAGCTTTCGGAATCTTTATTCCGGGGTTGTTTGTGATGCAGCCAGACCATATACTCTTAAGTGCATTATAACCCCGCGGTAAATGCTAACTTGAGAATGGCTGCATGGAAAACTGTCGTGTTTGGTGTCAAACACCTTGGAATCATACCCCCACACCAATAACTGGTGTGGGAGTATGATCCCACCCTTCTAGAGGGAGAGACATGACAGCACCGGTATACCTGGTACCAGCTAACAGAGCCCTGGCATCACAAAATGGATGCTGCAGCCACAGACACGAGTCTGCCCTCCTGCTGCTGGACGAAACTCCGGCAGGGGAGGCATGGACAAAAGGTTTCCTGTCACAGGGAGGTGTGACCACCTGCCAGACAGGCTTTAGTGTATTGGGGCTGGGTGGGTGCACTCTCAGAGTGCTTTGAAGTCTGCACTGGGGGCACATTTGGTGTCCCTGTGCATAGTCCAGCTCAAACCGGTTGCAGGGGCACACAGCCCCTGCTCTGGCGCAAAACAGGACAAAGGAAATGGGTGTAGCCACCCCTCTTTCCTGACCCTCCCATAGGTGGGTCCCCAGAGTTTGTCCCACCCCTTCCTTGGGTATAAAGTAGGAACCCCTGACTACAGGACTTTAGATTACACCTGGACTAAACTCTGATCCCAGAAACCAAGTACTTCGACGATCTACACTACGCTGGATGACTGAAGAATCTCCCTTGGAGTAAAGGAGTTACTCCCCTGCAAGGCAGGCACCTTTAACGCAACTGACCAGTTGGCATCTCCGAGCTCCGACGGACTCCGAAGAAGATTGCCACACAGGAGGTGGGTTTTCCAAGGTCTCTGAGGTCGATCTGTGCCCACAGCAAGTCTGAGGCCCGTATCCCTCGTGGAGACCGTGCAACCCGAACCCCTGGACACCGCGACCATTTGCAGAAGCATCAGCTTTCCGGCGACCCCTGAGGCTGAGCTTTGGGTTACTTCTAGCCCTGACCCCGAGCAGTAATTGCACCGAAGATTGCAGGCCTACACTCAACGAGTGTTCCGTGGGCCGCCATTTTGTGATTCCTCTTGAGGTCCCTTCGCGATCCCTGGTCCGTTGACCTGTGGGTCCCCAAGAAGGCAACTCTAACTTTTATTGGGCTTCCCTGGTTGCTCCAGACGTGCCCTGACTCTCCATTGCTTGGGGAGTCCCCAGGACCTTGCTGGTCCGCACAGAAGCATATTTTCTCTTCCTGCGTGGGTTGCTGTTGCCAAGGCTTGTTGTCGTCAATCTGATCACTGACACGCCAGCACTCGACATCCTTTGTGGCACAGCTTGAATCCGGCTCCTGGTTGTTGTCGAAGTCTCCGGGACCCCGTGGCTGCAGAGTCAAGCTTCACCTCTTCGCACCTGAAGCACCCGACATCGGTGGGCATTCGATTGCTCCGCTCCTGGTCACTGGCTAGTGACCCAGACTCTGTCCCCTCTGCTTTCAGGTTCTTCACATCTTCGATCCAGGTTTGGATCACACCAGACACTTTTCTCCTTCACGGCAGCAGCACTATGCAGCAGATCGCCATTGAAAACGATGACAATTCCCGACACCTTTTGGCACCTATGCACCCGGCTTCCCTGGGTGAGGTAACTCGAGTACTCCTGTGCTCCCATGGGTGTTGGCCCTAGAAACCCTTAAGTCTAAAGGGGTTTGCTCAAAGTCCTCTCCTAAGTGTCCTTTAACTTTAAAATTCCAAGCGCAACTTTCCGCATTGAATCCTACGGCGCTCGCGGCTGTGTTCTCACACTGCACACGTCCCCCGTGGGTCTCCTGTGTCACTACCTTGGGTGGTTCCTTGGGGTCCCAGCGATTCTACGTGCTCTAGGCACTGTGTCTAGTCAAGTCGTGGTTCTTATACCACTTTCTTAGTATATGGTTTGGTCTCCCCCTGGAGCCCACTGTGTATTGTGCTACTTATTGTCGTTCTAATACTGTGATATTGTGTATCTTGAACTCTAATCTCATAAAGTGATTAGTAGTTAGTGTTTAGAAATAAATACATATATTTTATATATATCTTGTGTGGTTCTCCTTTCATTTAGTTATTCAAGAGGTTATAATCTGGTAAACCAAGCTGCTTTACACTCCTTCAAAACTTAGCCTGAAGGCTGCTCTCCATAGCTACCACTAGGATAGCTTTCAATAAAGGTTGTCTTTAAACCTATCATCAATAAAGGTTGTTTGGACTGGTGCAAGGTGGCCACTATAACTAGTGGACAGCATATGCCAGGCCAACTTCTCACAGTCAAAAGTTTAGAGTTGTAAATAACACTGGTTTCTTCCCTCCCCTTTGAAGACCATGGTTTACGACTCCTCCCCCTGCCCTGGCATTCCTGTGGAACAGCACACTGCCCTCCCAGAAGAGCTGGGTAACCCCAGGGCTCTTTATCACCTCTTCAAATCAGCCTGGCTAATCCACTTAACTCTGACCAATCAGGTCAGACCCCTGGAAGGCTGAATCTGAACCTAAAAACAAGAAAGTCTTATAACTTCTTGTCTGTACATTTTAGGAGAAATTCAACAATATCATATTGTTGGATTTATCACTACCATTCTGGGAAGTCTTTTAAATGGAAGTTCTATCATTCTCCTATCAGGAGTTATTAGTTAATAACTTCTTGCCATGTTAACCTATGTGGCATGGGATTTGCAATGGGGAAAATGACTTGGGCCATTTTTCCAGCACCAGGACTTACAAAAACATATTTTATAAGTACTCCGCCTATATCTACAGGACCCCCACCCCATGGATCACTTAGGGGAGATTTTAGGAGTTCTGAATCTGTAGAAATATTGCAGATCCTCCCTCCCCAGTGCTCCTAGCATCAAAGTCGAATTTGGGCAGCACTTTATCACAATGTGGGGAGTGAAAAGTGAAATTTCACTTAACCCAGGGCATATAAAACTCATTTTTATAAGAGTCCACCTTATAAATACCTGACCCCCCACCCCTGGGACACCTAGGGGAGACCCTGGCGGTTCCTAATATGCCAAAACATTGTAGGTTATCCATTTTTAAGTGCTCCAAACACCAAAGTCGAGTTTGTGCACAATTTACTTTTTAAAAGCAGTCATGGAACCCAGGGCTGCTTTTAAACTTACCTCAGGCTTCAGCAGTGCACACATGCAAGTGCAGAAAAGGCTGCTGGCCTGTAAACTGCCATGCCCTACTATATACTAGGGACTGATAGGTAGTTTCAATCCCCCTGCCCTATTATGCACTAGGGTCTTATAGGGTAGTTCATGCCAATCGCATGGGTACCCCAACACATAGTGTACCCTAGTGTTTGTAGGTGTTTTCACTGTTTTCTAAATGTGCCTCTTTCAGCATAGTACTGGCCCTGGGCCTGGTTAGGCAGAGCCCAGGGTCAGTCAGAGTCAGTTACCACCAGTACCAGTCAGCAAAAAGTTGGGGGGTGCCCAGGGCACAGGATGACTTTGCAACACTAGTCTATTTCTAACTGACAAACAGTATTTCCCCCAAAGATGTGCTCAGTGCTCTTGTAGTCCTGCAGGCATGTACCCAGTTACCACCGAAGCAGGAGTCTTACTTCACCATCACTAGTCAATGATTCGTCAATGACAAGTAACACTAGTCAGGATCAGGATAAGCACTCCTCTAGGTCCTTTGTTGTTTTTTTCTGGTGCAGTTAAAGCTTCGCAAAGTTAAGATGCAGATTACAAGGCATCAGTGTACAATATTTTACTATACATTTCATTTGATGTGCTCGGCTGACAGACCCTTTCAGATTGTTTACATGGCTTTGGCAGTCTTGTCTGTATTCGTTTTAAGCATCTTCATTAGTTTTGATGTACATGGCATGTTACCACATTGTAATGGGGTCTCTAGAATGACTACAATTTTGTGGCGCTCCGTAGTGAAGTCGATAGAACACAAGACTTCAATTCATAGTGCAGCTGCTGGGTTTCTACTCAGGCATTCTCGTTTTTGGTACAAATGATCATTTCCCTCATTCAAACACATTTTGTTTTAATGAGCGGCTGCTGTGAAATAAGTGGACTGTTATAATCCATGTCATGATTCTCAAGCAGTAGTATTTTTTTTTTTTAATGTTAGCGGCTTTCGCGTTGTCTATGTAGGCGGTAGGCATGACAATGGTACAATTGGGTGGTGTAGTGGCCTGGGGTGAAGGGCACTAGGACCCTGCACCGGACCACAAGGCAGGAAGGGAACTGGACACCATTTCCGGTCAGGGAGTGGACAAAGCAGTATGAACGAGGAGGGCACGAGGACAGACGTGCACGTGGGCAGGGGAAGCAACAATAGCAAACAGAGAATACCAAAACCCTTACCTGATTCCTGCGTGGTTTCTGGGGCAAGGAGAACACGACAACTGGCGACGAGCAAGGTGGGATCTCAAAGCACCACCAAACGCGTGCACCGTGGTCCCTCGTGACTCAAGAACTGAGCCAGGAGCCCACCCTGGTCCGCCTGCCACCGGAAAACACAGAAGAGGAAAAGCTGCAACGTCCGGAGCCCACCCGGTCGCAGGAAGAAACGGAGCCAGGAGCCCACCCTGGTCCGAGCGCTGAGGATCGAAGAATTAGCGCGGGAGCCCACCCAGCCGCAGCGAAGACGTGGTAAGAGGCCCCCCACCTGCCTGAAGGCAAGCGGTGTACTCGTCTCCGTGTGGGAGCATCGCACGCCCTGCAGCGGTGCACCCGACTGTGTCCCTGCCGCCCGCCGCATCACGAAGAGCCCGGTTCGCGCGTAGATTTGAAGGCAAATCTCGTGTGAACACGGCATTTTGGGGTCAGGCGGGAGCAGCCAATCAGCGCCCAGGAAGATCCGGCGGCCATTTTAGAAGGTCAGGCACCGGAAATCTCGGTCTCGCGAGAGCCGGCGGCCATCTTAAGGACAGGCAAAGCAAGCCAATAGAAGATGAGGAAGGCCGGGAGGCCATTTTGAAGTCAGGCAAAAGTGTAAAAGGGTGGGGAAAAAAGTGGAATTCAAGGCCAGGAGGCCAGATTAAGGTGAAGCAGACAAATATAGAAAGAGAAAGGTGTAATTCAAAAGAAAAAAAAAACAACAAATTAAAGGAAGAAGTAAATATAAATTGTGACAGTATAAGTGACAACAAAAGTGACAGGAAAAGTGACAGTAAAGAGAGACGGAAGTGCCACTGTCACCGCAGAAAGAAAGCAATTACAGAAAAGAAGACCTGCACAGGAGCTGCACGTCAGTAAACAAAAAAAAAAAATGGTTGACACAGAAAGTGACACAAAGAGTCCACAAGCAATATTTCGAAGACCATTGCCATTCAGCCTATCGTAACCACAAGCTGGCATCAGGTGGGAAAGGTGGATTAGGCAATTTGAGCGTTACATGCGCGCCACGGACATTGTAGACAGCAAACAGCTGGACCTCTTTCTGAATCTCGCAGGGGATGAAGTGGAGGACCTGCTCATAACATTTCCCAGCGATCAAACAGCGACATACAAAGGGGTGATACAGTGCCTCACTGCGAAATTTGACCCGCAACGGAACATTGACTTTGAGAGATACACCTTCAACACAGCGTGTCAGCGAACAGAGGAGTCCCTTGACGACTTCGCAACACGACTGCGAAAATTGATCACATACTGTGAGTTCGACAAGTTTGACAATGAGCAGGCGATACGACTGCGCATCATCGAAGGCTGTCAGTCTGTAGAGTTCCGTGCACGTGTCCCGAAGGAACCAATGACGCTGGAGAAGATATTGACCATGGCCCGCACAGAAGCGAGAGCAACAGCACATGCCAAAGAGATGGAGCTGGGGAAAGAGAAAAGAGTGGAGCAAGCGAATCGCATCACGGGAAACGGCAAGAAGAAAGAATACCCGGCGGCCTCGCCAGCAAAGAAGAATGAACAAACGTGCTATAGATGCGGACTAGACTTTCCGCATGTCGGTGCGTGCCCGGCAATGGGCCAGAGATGCAGGAAATGCAACAGGGACAATCACTTCATAAGCACCTGCATGAGCAGGCAGTTCAGAAGCGAGCGGGGCAGAGTGGCAAGACCACGGATGACCACCAGTACCACCAGCCGGTATGCCAGACACATGGAAACAGCGAATCGCAGTTCCTCCGATGAGTCGGAAGAAACGGCAGCACCTGTGAACGTGGCACGACTGTACCTAATGTCCGATACCCCCAAGGAAGACCGGAGACCCGAGCACATTCATCTCATGGAGAAGCATCAAATAAAGAAAACTGCAACTGTGGACATCGAAGTAGGGCGACATAATACACGGTTCGTGCTTGACAGCGGGGCCACATGCAACATCATGTGCATGTCGGAGTATGAGAAAATGAAAGTGAGGCCGCTGCTATCACCGTCCACTGTCGATGTGTTCACGTGGGGCTCCAAGAAGCCGGTAGAGAACATGGGGAAGTTCACAGAGACCTTAACATACAAGGACAGGTCCTGCCAAGAAGAGATGCATGTGCTGAGAGGTGACATCCCAGCACCATGCCTGCTAAGCAATGTCACGGCGCAGGTGATGGGTCTACTAGCGATGACATACCACATGTCGGAAAAAAGGAACATTCTACAGGAACATCTGGCCCTCCTGCAGGGCCTAGGAAAACTGAAAGGGAAACAAATAACGTTGCACATCAACGAGGCGATCAAGCCGGTAGCACAACATCATCGGCGGGTACCAATTCACCTGCAACCACAAGTGGAAGAGGAAATTAAAAGTTTACTGGCCCAGGACATCATTGAGCCTGTAGAAGGGCCGACACCATGGGTGTCTCCAATAGTGGCAGTCCCGAAAAAGAACACCTCCAAGATCCGCATATGTGTGGACATGAGGGTACTGAATACAGCAATCGAGCGAGAACGCCACCCGGGGCCACATCTCAACGAGATGATCAGCTGTCTCACTGGGGCCTGCCGATTTTCGAAATTAGACTTGTGCAAAGGGTACCACCAACTAGAGCTGGACCAACAGTCAAGATACATTACCACGTTCTCGACGCACATGGGCCTGTTTCGCTACAAGAGACTGAGCTTTGGCATTTCATCGGCTGCAGAGATATTTCAGGAGACCATAAGGCAGGTGATAAGGCCGGTGAAGAACAGCCTAAACTATAGTGATGACATTCTAGTATTCGGGCGATCAGATAAGGAACATGAAAGGGCCCTGCATCAAGTATGCCTACAGCTGGAACAAGCGGGACTAACATTGAACGCAGAAAAGTGTGAGCTGGGGAGAAGTGAATTGGTATTTTTCGGACACATTTTCTCCAAGAAAGGAATGAGGCCAGATCCCAGCAAAGTAGAGACACTGAGAAACGCGAGTCCTCCGAAGGATGTCGCAGAAGTAAGGTCACTTAAGGGTAGACTCCTCCTTGTTGTTGATTTATCATTTCTGGGGCTTGCCAGCTACTGTGCTCGCTACATCAAGGACTTCGCCATGGTGAGCACACCGCTCCGAGAGCTAACAAAGCAAGGTCAGAAGTTCTTTTGGTCACAAGAATGCAGTTGGGCATTTGAAGCCATCAGAGAGGCCGTAATGACTGTAGATCATCTTGCCTATTTTGACCCTTTGCTATGCACTGAGCTGACGGTAGGAGCAATACTAGCGCAGCACCTGCCGGGGAGAGATTCACCAAGAAAGATTGTTGCGTATGCAAGCAAAAGCTTGTTTGACATTGAGAAGGCATACTCCCAACCAGAAAAAGAAAGCCTAGCAGTGGTATGAGCGTGTGAACACTATCACATGTTCATCTACAGGAAGTCATTCACCATCATAACAGATCATCAGGCTCTGGTGACAATATATGGCAATCCGTCGGCAAAAATGCCACCTCGCATTGAGCGCTGGGGCATACGGTTGATGGACTATGACTTCAAAATTGTGCACAAGCCCGGAAAGGAACATAACCCAGCTGACAACATGTCGAGACACCCTCTACCACAGTCACCAGAGACCGCATCAATGGCTGAGGAATATCTCAACTTTGTACTAAAGCAAAACACTCCGGCGCCAATAACATTAGCGGAGCTAGAGCAGGAGACAGCGAAAGATGTTACCATGCAGCTGGCCAAAGAAACGACAAGGATGCAGAGATGGAGACACATCAACAACAACCGCACCTAGGGAAAAGGAGTGAACAAGGAGGAAATGCTAGCACTAAAGAAGATACATGAAGAACTGTCGGAGACAGAAACAGGAATAATGATGCGAGGAACAAGGATAGTGATACCAAGGTCACTGAGGCGACAGACTGTCAATGTGGCACACGAGTCACACTGCGGAATGGTGGCAACAAAAAAGCTGCTAAGGGAGAAAGTCTGGTTCCCTGGCCTGGATAGAATGGTAGAAGACACCATTGTGACATGTCACATCTGTCAAACGACAGGACAGCCAGCCAAACCCGAACCGCTACAAATGTCAGAACTCCCAAGGGCGGTGTGGACAACGTTGGCAGCTGACTTCTTTGGGCCACTAGACACGGGTAACTACCTGCTCGTGATCATTGATGAGTACTCACGATTCCCCATAGTGCGACACGTATCATCAACATCAGCAACAGCGACGCTACCAATCCTGGATGACATATTTGCGGCCTGGGGCTCCCCAGAAACTCTAAAGACAGACAATGGTCCTCCATTCTCAGGAGAAGAGTTCCGAAAGTTCATGTCCTACCTAGGTATTCATCACAGGAAGATAACACCGCTGTGGCCACAAGCGAATGGCATGGTGGAACGGTTCATGGGGAACATAAAGAAAGCGGTCCAACGAGCGAAGCTGGCGCAGATCTCCACCGGACAGGCCCTATGTCAGGTTCTACGAGACTATAGAAACACACCCCACAGCTCCACGGGAAGATGCCCCGCTGAGTTGGTATTGGGGAGGACAAGCAGGACCAGGCTACCACAGATAGAGGCCACGGCGTCACCAGAGCACAGCAGCATTGCAGCTAAAGACAAGGAAGCTAAAGAAAAGATGAAAGCATATGCAGATGCAAGGTGTCATGCCACCCCGTCACACCTCAAAGAAGGAGACGCAGTGGTAGCGCGTCAGCAAAGAAAGTCCGACAGCCTGTTCTCAAAGGAACCGCTAACGATCATAAACGTGAAGGGGCCAATGATTACGGCTGCGTCAGAACATCACCGAATAACACGGAACAGTTCTCATTTCAAAGGACTGCAGACCGTGAATGAAGACGGCCAAGATACTGCAACCGGAGGAGATGAAGCGATGGATCACAACGGAAAGGGAATGGACAAGGGTGAAGGGCCAGCAGAAGAATTACAGGAAGAGACTTGTCCAAAAAGAGCGAGCAGAAGGCCGAAAAGACTTATTGAAGAAATGCAGTGATGGGGATGCACACGTGTCATTTCTTGTGCTGAGCTATCTCTTCTCTCTTCTCCCTATCTCTACCACTTTTCTTTCTCTCTCTCTTCTCTCATCATTTCTTTATGACAAAGGGGGGAGATGTAGTGGCCTGGGGTGAAGGGCACTAGGACCCTGCACCGGACCACAAGGCAGGAAGGGAACTGGACACCACTTCCGGTCAGGGAGTGGACAAAGCAGTATGAACGAGGAGGGCATGAGGACAGACGTGCACGTGGGCAGGGGAAGCAACAATAGCAAATAAAGAATAACAAAACCCTTACCTGATTCCTGCGTGGTTCCTGGGGCAAGGAGAACACGACAGGTGGCACCAGGAATGTAGCTGGGTGAATAACTGGAAGTAAGTGGCGGCCGCCTTGTAAGAAAAATTTTGAGCAAGGAGAATTACTTTTTTTTATAAATTAAGCACTGGTTTCTGGGAGCCCTCAACTACTTCCACGGAAATCAACAAACTTTGACGATCAGCACCTCGTTTGCAGCAGGGATGGCCTTTTCTTGAAAGACCAGGATTCGAGAAGGGAAAAGCTTTTTTAAAAATTGGGACAATTCTGTCATTGGATGCTTTTACAGAGAACTGAAAAGCCTGCTACTTCAATGCCATCACTTTTTTCTCTTTGCGGAAATGTGCCTCACAGGTATTGCCAAGGCTGCCCGGGGGGGCAACGTAGGGGACCCTCCAACAGGGCGGCCGCCTTAGTGCCACAGGAAGGCACAGAAGTCTGCGGACTAGGCTCCCTGGGCTAGGGACCAGGGGGTCTGCTGGCCGCGTCACTTCCGGCCGTGGGAGGGGACAGGGGTACAAAAGCCTTCCCCCGCCCACTGGACGGTCTCTTGACCGCTGCCCATCTCGCTGTTTCCCCGCCCTACCGCTTACCCTGCGGACGGCCAAAGGGTAGTACGGGGAGGGAAGAATCTAACTTATTGTTTTGTGTTGCAGGAGGAGTTACAGGGCGATCCAGAGTCTGCAAGGTACAGAAAGGTACTATATTGCAGCAGCACAACAAGGGTGCTAAGCCAAGGATACCCAGGGATGTCTTAGCGTGTCCCCTGGAAGAACTACGGCGCCCCGTTAGTCCTACGGGCGGTTGTGGGTCTGAGCAACCGGGGGCTGCCTGGAACGCTCCGCCCACCTGTTGGGGGGCGTGAGTAAGGGAGTGGACTGGCGGTCCACTGATGGGAGAGGTGGCCTCTCCCAATAATTGGTAACCACCGGTTGACGACGGCTTCGTGCAATTTGGCTCATCAGGCGGGCAGGCGGCATAGGGGCTGGCCTGCCCTGGGATCGGCCGTAAGATAACCCACCATGTTGGCATATTGATTATGCAAATAAACCTGCAGCAAATTTCTCCACTAAAAAGGTGTTGTGTGGTTTATTTATGTAGTTGAGAAGGTTCTGATCATAATGTGCTATGCACTCTGCATATTGAATTCACAGTATGTAACTCATTGTATATTAGTAGGCTGTATATTTTACTGTTTTATGCTGTATTTCATAATATATTTCATGTAAAATGCTCTGCGATCCATAGGAGTCCTGCGCGCACTATACTGAAGTGTTAATAAATAAATAAATAAATACTACACGATTAAATGCAGCACTCTTGCTCAGCGCAGAACCAATGCATTAAGCATCTGGCATTACACACGAAAGAGAGCTTTGCAAAATGACATGTTGTTTAGGACAAAAGTACAAGTGCAGCTTTGTTTAAAAAGCCGCCTTCCCTCTTGGGTGTTACTACAGGTTTCCTTGATGTACATTAGAACATGTGTCTCACTTTCCCTCTGTACTTCATCAAAATAAAACAATGAAATGCGCCGGCCAGCCTCGAGCCTCTGATTTTTGAATAAAAAGAAGAAATAAATAGGTACTGAACAAATGCAGTTTGAACAGGCTGATAGCGTCCTCGGGCTACTGATAGAAGTTATTCTCTCTGTTAAGGAATTTAGTCTTTAGAGAATTGTTTCCAAGGATCCTCCTTTTATAGGATACAAGATGCACTGTTCTACTTTGCATGAGCATCGTCCTTAACTTGAAGAGCAACCTCGGGGCTAGCATCACTTAGCACTCTTTAGAAATAATCTCGGATTTGACTGTCTACCTGTAGCAGTCTAACACCGCTACGCTATCACCAAGTTGGAAAGGGCGGTGCTAAACTGAAATGGAATAATGTAAACAAGTACACATCGTATAACAGGAACAGTGTGATGCAAAGACCCTAATTAGTTCTGCAAGTGTACATATACAAATATGCAAAAGCGTCTCCAGTCACAAAGTTCAGCCGTTGACGATAATATGGCACGTTTGCATATATAGTGGCAATACTAACCAAAAACGTATCATGAAACCTGCTCAACGCTACCTTACATTTGTGGTCAAAGAACACAATTGAGAACAACAGGCAAACCGGTGCATCGTAGATTTTCACTTAAGATCTGCGCAAATTTTATACCTTCTGGAGATTAATAAAATTTCCCAGAAGTATGCAAGGAAATCTCGGGAATTCGTAGATTCCCATGCCTACTTCTCCTCCACTACACCGTCTCCAGTCAAATATGCACCCAGTGGGCAGTAAGCAGAGTAAGTTTGGCTGATTTATGTATTTGCATAAAAACTTTTTTCTTTCTTATTCTCAACAGGAAAATAAGCTTCCCTTTTGAGAAATCGCATACTCTAAATCGTCAAGAAATATGTGGGGGTTCTTGCATTTCCAGGGTGAGACCCCACCTGCAACTTGTTTGTGAATACCCACATGCTTGTTAGTCTGTGCACGCCCACTGCTTTTTGTTTGCTTCTCCGACAAACCTCCTTGCCCGTTTTAACCCTGAATACAACAGCTAACAGGTTGTTTGCAATAGGAGAATCTTCGTCTAAACCGAAAGCTTAATATTCATTATCACTGCCATTTCTCTGGCACAGCTGGCACCAATAACTGCCCTCAATTACAGTGGCGACCAAGCTATGGTAGGAATCCGCATGACAGTGGCAGAGGCAGGGAGATATGCGGATGTCCCTATTTCACCAGGTGGAAAGAGCACCTCAACAAACTTGTGCTTGCCGATTCTGCACATGCAGTGGTACTGGCAAGCGAATCCATGGGATTCCCTGTTCTCTGTGGGTGGCTGTGCACTGCAGTGGTGTCAGTTCTTGGTATTATCATGGTGTATGGGCATAGAGATGATGGGAGTTGTTACCCCCTCTCTGATGCCCAAGGGAGTCCTGAGCATTTCCTCTAACGTACTGTGCATGCACTGCAGGCCCCTTGGGAATACCTGGGATCTCTGTGCCATGGGGAGCGGACAGTGGAGGCTAATGCCAGCTATGAGCACGTGTTGTACCGCCACTACCACAATGTCATCCTTCCACCCCATCACTTCATGTAAATATTGGGTGGTTTGGTGGGCCACTTGCAGTGATGGAGGCATGAACACTGCCATGTGATTGGCGCTATTCCCACCTGTAGTATCCGGCTGGATACATTCTAGTGTTTAGCCTGTGATGTAAGACACTCTACACCCACCCACCACAGGCGTCACCAGTCAGGTGACCTTGTTAATAAAAGGGGCCGGGCGCACATGCCCTGGGCCAGTGTCAGTACCCAAGTATGCCGTGCCAGCGTGGTCATTTCTCTAGCATGAGGGCCTCGGGCCCGAGATACCACAATGGCGACGAGTGGGTCTTATCCCACACGTGAGGGAGCAGCTGCGTCCCGGTTCCTTTGGAGGGGGAGTGCTGCTTGACCATAGGGCACCCCTGCACCTGCAGCTGAAGCGACGACAGCACCGGAGCTGTAGTACGCCTGGACATGCGCCCTCCAGTTTGCCCCTGCACCCGACGGCATGCTGACCCGGCTGCAGCCAGCCCGCCGCAGCACATGTAAGACCCGCGGCGCTAGCAACACTGCTGTGGCCTGCATATGAAGCCACAGTCTGTTAACTGAAGCCAGCCCCTCCCGCACCTATGGCCGTAGCCATCGATTCCTAACCGGCTCTGCGGTGGGGAAGTGAGCCTCGTGAAAGGGAGGAGTTCTGACGCCAGCACCACTGCAGAGGTGCCTTCAGGCTGCCGACGATCACTGGGAGAGATACGGACCCCTACCACGCTCATGAAGGACCTGCGCGGGTGAAGGGTAGCACTGCGTTTCGAAGTGTGCGCTTGGCTGTCCGACACAGCCAGAGACTGCCCTGCCCGCAGGTGAGAGAAGCGCGGTTCTGCCCCACCATGGCCAGCATGAATGCCACCCCCTAGAGCATGTTGTACGGGGGTCGGCAAGTAGGAGGGCCCACAGAGCTACGAAGGCAGCCGTAACATAGCCCCCACGTCACATCGCCACCCACTAGCCTGCATGTAGTGGCGGCTACAAGAAAGGACAAGCTGGTCTCCGCGTTGGCGCTGCGTCGACCCCGCACCAGCGCGGCGCCGAGAGCCCACGACCATGCCCAAGTAGTGACACCAAGAAAAAGGGGAGCACTGACCTTCATCTGTGCAGCACACCCTGCACGAAATGCCCCGATGTCCGTCTTTACAGCACCCGCAGGACGGCGCGGCCTGCAGCGTGGGGAAGGCTGCAGCGGCCGTGTGTGAAGCATCTGCGCCATCTAGCGGTTCAATGCAATACCGCACCATAAGCAGAAGTCACCAACCGTAGACGGAGGCACCCGCAGGAGCAAGCTACCCGTCCAACAGGCATGAACAACGGAGCCGCACTGCCACCGCAAATCAGCTCTTCCTCAAAAGGCCCCAACGCCAGCAACTGAGAGGAGAGAAAGTCAGCGCCAGGCATCTTGCCTGGTCAGAAGCGTTCCACGAGGTGCGAGCGAAATACATCAGCAAGTGAGTGGAATCATAACAAACTGCTACACTGGCAGTCCTGGTACCTGCAGCACTGCCGCGCAGCACTCGAGGACACACAAGCTCAAGCCCAGAGGGACACGAATGGGCCTGCACCAGCTACCACTCCCTGCAAGATCCCCCAGTTCCGGCACAAAGTGAGGCTGTCCACGAGCAGAGTGTTACAGTACCATCTAGTGGACATTCGGAGGTACTGCATCAGCAATAAAGAAACCTCAGCACTAACGAAGTGGTGCGTTTCCTGGCACCCCAGCTGTCCGTGGCCCAGAAAGAGTAAACCAGTGAGACAACACTGCAGGACAGCCTGCATGTCAGGGTGCTAGACAGAGGGGCAAGCATCTGGAGGAAAGAGCCTGCAATGCCCTGTGCTCCAAGGACCTAACATAAAAGCTACCAGCAATACAGCACATACTAAGACTGCCAGTCTGAAGTACCCACCGTCAAAGACTGCTACAAGAGATAACGCTTCAACACAGACAGCCAGAGCCAGCAAGCACTGCTGCGGCAGCCTGCAGTTGGAGATCTGTTTTCCCCAGCGAAAGCTCGCAGAGCGGCAGTTTGAAAGGAGAGGGAAAGTCCCAGAGGAGATAAGTGAGCATGGCACGAACCCCAGTGACTGTTGATGCCACCGCAAGCGAGGAAATTGCGCCACCCACCCTCAGTGGTGACTGGACGCCACCACAAGATACAGAACGGGCACACCAAGAAGAGGACACCTGGAAGAAGGACCAACAGTGCGAGGTCCGAGGTGCGTGACGCATACACCCAGAAACCTGACAAGGACAGGCGCCCAGGAGAGAGAGAGACATCTCCACAAGGAAGCACTGCTAAACGCAGGTAGGAGAGCATCCACGTCTCCACCGCCCCAGCAAAGCCCCGCAGTGGGCCGAAGGCAACACAGAGTGTCCTCCCTCGCACTGCCTCAAGACGGAGTCGGCAGGGACCCAAGACAGGCAAGAGAGGAGTTGCACACTCCATGTGGCAGGCTGCCACAGCGACAGGTGATCCGACAGCACAGCGACACGTGACCGGACGTCACAGCGCACAGCAACAAAGGAGCCTGTCACGCAGAGTGACCAGTCCGGACTAGCGCACTGGAAGAAAGGAAGAAGCAGGCGCAACGACGGCGCAGCCTCGGGGCACAAGCAAGACGCCCTCGAGCGAAGAGAAGTGGGACACCGCGAGATCCCTGAGGAAGGGATGGTGCCAATAGAAGTCCCCAAGAAGCACATGCAAGTCCTACCAACAGGACCGGCCTGCAACAGGCCCGCACAAGAAAAGGAAAGACCGTCACAAGAACGACGCGACCAGTGAGATGTCCATGTGGCGCAAACATGAGACAGGTGGCAGGAGGCCACATCCACGTGAAAGCCTGGTCGGAAGCAGGAGAAGAGCGTAGCACGACGCCGCTCCGCAAAGGAGGAAAGAACAGTAACATGACGCCAACGGGCAGACAACCACCACAGGCACGCAAGATGGAACAGAGAAGAGCGACAGGACCAAGGACTCGCACCAGCACTGAGGAAGGTGTTCATCCCCACAAGCCAGCCACCGGGGTGCAGAGACGTCACTGGAGACAGCTCCGCGGGTGGACCTACCGTAAGCCGCTAGCAGCGCAATCTGCGTCCTGGCCCCACGCTTCGCAGTTCGACCGTCCTCTCACCTGTCACCGGCTGCTTGGTATCGATAGCACCACACCTCGCAGTGAACCTGCCTGCAGACAACGGAGCAGTGCCACGAAGTCCCTCAAGTCCTCCTCACTCCCTAAGGTCACCCCGACAGAAGATCACCGCCTGTCTGCCCACTGAAGAAAACTAACATCCTGTCACCACCTCCCAGGTGAATCGTCACCAAGGACCATCGCACCACCCGAGTGAATCCACACACACCCCGAACAACCGGAGCTCAAGGAGGCGAATCACCCAGGAACAGTCTGTGCACCCCAGTCAACATACAGCCTGCCGAAGTCGAGCACACCCGGCCATTGGAAGATCCGCCCTTGGGGACTACACAAGACTTGGCCGTGGCCCTGTTGGGAGTTCTGCAGCGACCCCTAAGCGTGGCCTACACGACGGCCCGCACAGCCCACGCGGTCACGTGGCAGTCCAGGGGACAAGGGCCTCGACGGAGTTCCCGTGCGAACGGAGTCCGAGTAGGAGAGATGCGTCGGCCGCAGCTCCACGCCAGGCGCAGGAAACACGAAGGTCACGGCGGAAGACTAGTCACCCACAAGATCGCCAGAGGAAGGCGCAGAACCCGAGTCCAGACGGCGAGGACGCCCAGACACCGACACCGCCCTCGGAGGCTACATGAGCGACTTGGCTGTGAATCCGTTGGCAGTTCCTCAGCAACGCCTTTGTGTGGCTCACGCGAAGCCCCGCATGGTCCACACGGTCCCATGACAGCCAGCAAGGAAAGCCATCCAAGAGGCTCCAGTGGCAGAGGAGTCCAGGCGAGAGAGGCAAGTCGAACGTCGCTCAGCAGTCCGGAGTAAGGAGGGTCACCGAGCACGTCACCCCCACAGGAAGGCCTCACTCACTGAGATCGTCTCCGAATCCAAAGTGGATTTCACCACAGCTCCAGATGCATCGGCACTGAACTTTTATACATAGACTTTCTACACTGCGAGACCAGGCCGATCTAAAGAACATCGCCAAGACGACTGCAGGCATCCCGACCATGCGGTCCGAGGCTCCAGGGCTGCCTGGCTGACGGCCTGTATAGACTCATTTGGTGCTATGTGTTATCTATTTGTTTTCATTACAGGTTGGACTCTCGTTTGTTTTTTTCATTAAAGTTTGGGAGGGATGTAGTATCCGGCTGGATACATTCTAGTGTTTAGCCTGTGATGTAAGACACTCTACACCCACCCACCACAGGCGTCACCAGTCAGGTGACCCTGTTATTAAAAGGGGCCAGGCGCACGTGCCCTGGGCCAGTGTCAGTACCCAAGTATGCCGTGCCAGCGTGGTCATTTCTCTAGCATGAGGGCCTCGGGCCCGAGATACCACACCACCCTCCACCACGGCCTTGCAATTAGTAGCTGGGAAGTGGATGGTGGTACTTTTGCTGAGGGCGTCTAATCCCTCTGTCCACCGAGATCTAAACGATCACCTAAATACGATCTGTGACAAAGAATGCATAAATATCTGTATTCTGTCAATCAAACAATTGGCATTAACTTCGCAGATTGCTTCTTTTGCACAACTAAGTTTAATTTAGGTAAGGAAACACAAGGTGTAGTTGAAGAAACAAACAAACATTGTCAGTGCTCAAAACATGCTAAATTATAAACTTGTCTAGCTACATAAAGGCGTTTGGAGAGATGCCCACCACTAGGATTGGTGCCTACGGTGCTGTGATTCTTCATATTTTATTTTTCGTCTTTGATATAACACTGTGACAAGGACGTACAATTATTTTTTTGAATCATTTATTGATTTGGCAACGTTTATCCTCTTTCATCACATGTTATTTCCATACATTTTGATTATGTTAAAATGTTTCTACAACCTTGCTCACAAAAAAGCACCAAAACATTCCAAGAAATATACAAAAATATAGACTTATACCTAGTCAACAATATGATTTTGCCGTCACAACTACTACAAGATCACCTACTATCCTTTTTCACCAATCAGTCAAAAACACCCAAGCTAAATTCAACCTACATGACATTCACCCTGGTAATGGAAGATTGTCGAATTAGTTGAGAAAGTGAAGACTGCTGGATTTGCAGGCTGCACGTCACGTAACTACAACCCTGCATCATGACTATGACACTCTTCCTACGACTCTTTATCTTTTCATCCACTAGCACACAGCTTGCTTTCCCTTCTTCTAATTTCACTTTTGCTGACAAGTCCGTACCCATTAGGTGTGTCATAATCACCACAGTGCCATGTAAGGATTCATCCTACAACTTGTATATAAACAGCACCTGAAATCAAAACTGAAGGATCATCTATTTCTTTACTGGAGCAAAGCAGCAAGAAACGTTCAAGAACAACTGAGAAGAAAATTCAATCAGTTGGAGCACAACATTCCAGGCCAACCAATAGTCAGGAGAAACTATAAGACTCTCCTCTGTAGCCAATAATTTCTCTTGTGTTGTTGATGTAGGCTCTTTGAAGAACAGCAGAGACTTGCAACCCAGAGGCAAATGCTTTCTAGCAGAGTGCCAGTGATGTCCTTGCAGCTATATATTTATCACCTCCTCTGAACAGTGGGTGTGGTGACAACTCTCATGCACTTTGTCTTTGGAGCCACCGTTTGCAGTGCACATGTGCTGGCTGGGACAACCTGAGGCCCACAGTGATTACTTTGACAGGCACACAGGATGGCATATTTGCTTAGAGCTTAGGATACAGATACATTTCTGTTTTGCCCTTTTCTGACATCACTCCAGGGCATTCGTAGGAGGTTTTTTCGATTCTCTGAGAATTAATAAGGCACAAACATTCACCTTGAAGGGAATCCTGGTGCTGGAAAAGTCACATTAAACAAGGGGAATTGAGCAGGAATTGCAGGAGCAAAAGGATTTATTCACAAAGGTAATTTTACATGTGTAGATTTGCTGACCTGTAAATTTACTCTTGCACCTAGGTTTAAACCTACATATTTTGCTATTCACCATTTCTTTCTAAAGATTTACACATAAGTGTAGACTTACATGTCTCCAATACTCCAAATCTGCCCACCACAAATGTCTGTATTTCTAGCAAAGATTTTACTGCAAGCTTATAGCAAGATTCCAATCTTCTTAAAACGATTGCAATCTAACTATATAATAGATTTGGAGATCTGTGAACCAGAAGGTCTTAACAATACCAAAGAATGTACTGCACATTTACCATATCAGAATGATGTTCAGTATGGGAACTGCAGCTTTTGTTTAAAAATTGGGTTTGCATTTCAGTTTTTATATAGAAAATTGAGTTTGATTTTCATTTTTGTCTTTTTTTTTTTTTTTTTTAGAAAACATGATGAGGAATGGAACACTGTATGTGTGGATTACATTTGATGGCATATGAATAGAACTCTGCTACTTTAGAACACAATATGGAATTCATCACATTGACACATGGAAAATCCTCCAGTGAGGTGACCGAATACTATGTGAAACTAAGATGCAAAATAACATGAATTGGGTCAATGAGTATCATGTTGGACTTTGCGATCTTGAATGACAACTTGTATCTTTGTAGGAACATGCAAGATATCAGATGAAGGAATGCTCACTAGTGCTTAACTGAACTTTTAATTTTCATATTTAGATTGATCTGTGTATCCAAACATATATTGAACTGTGACCTTAAAGCAGGAAACAAGATTGGAATCAATTATGGAACATGTTGAATTGTACGAACACAAATGATGACTGGTATTGTTTAACGGGATATATTCATGCACATTGTAGAGACATTTGATGAGGTAATGCCCACAGGGGGATGACTGAAGGTTGGCAAACAATGTACTCAGAAAGTACTATTAATATTACAAATGTCGCAAAACAGGATGCCTGACCGGGATGAAACACTATTGGGATAGCCTGTCATCAGTAGTATCTATTGTTTCTATTTAATGACTTTGAATCACAATGGCACCCACCATGAGCAAGGCTCAAGTTGAGAGACATGCATCTGGTCCACTAAAATCTTCAATAAATGCACCACCACTTTATCAAAAGAAAATGCACGTATTGCCTTTACTGTGGAGTAATGGTTGTCGGTCATACATAAATCTATATGTTTCTATTCACTGAAAAACCCAAAGGTTAAAGTAACATTAAAGTTTGGTGTTGAAATGAGTTAAAAACTAACACTTAAAAACCACAAAAACACTGAAATTAGCCAGTTATAGTTCAATGAGCTAACTAGAATTATTGCCACCGCCATTCACTGCTTATGACCTCACAATAAAACATCACTGATGACATGTTAATAGACATCATTGATGACATCTCAAATAACAACACTGATGACATCACTGACAACATCATCCAACCTACTGCTGTTCAATTTAGTATATAAACCATTACACTGTTTCAAATATGTAAATAACTGCTACATGCCGCAAGTAGCAGTTATTCATGAAAAGCATAAACTCCATGAAGACATGTGCTTGTATAAAATAATTATACTGTAGCCCACTCCCTCTACACACAAACAGCATTATGTAGAAAGCCCCTACTATGCATATCCTACATCCTATGTATAGCTCTTTACGAAATGTCCACTCTCTCTCAACACTCAATCCTAATTAGATGGCCATCCTTTACCCTATGCACAACTATATACAGATAGGCCAATTCATCTAGATACACAAGCGCCATTAGGTGGCTAAGCTCCTACTACGTACAGCCTTCACCCTGTGCATAACTCTTTATGGAGAGGTCACTGCCTCCACATACACAGCCCATTAGGTGCCTAAGCCCCTACTTCACACAACCTTTGCCCTGTAAACAGCTATATACAGATAACCCACTCCCACCAGACACCCAAGCCCCAGTAGGTGAAGAAACCCCAACTGTGCACAGCCTTCCCCTTTGCACAGGTCTTCATAAAGAGTGCGCTCTCTTCACACAACCAACCCCATTAGGTGGACAAACCCCTAGTACACACAGCCTTCACTCTGTGCAGAGCTCTGAACTGAAAATCCACACTCTTCAAACACCCAAGCCTCTGTAGGAGACCAAGCATATTGCAAATAATTAGACTTAATAGCAGTACAAAAGGTATAGAAAATTTGCTGTAGATGAAGCTTACTAAATATGTTTCAATGTGATAAGTGTAAAGCAGTCTTTCACACTCAATGGATGATGTCATCAGTGATGTCATTGAACAGTTCATGAGTGACGTAATATGTGAGGTCATAAGCAGTGCATGGAAGGGTTGTAAGTTATAGTTAACTCGCTGAACTATAACTGGCTAATTTCAGTGTTTTTTTTAAGCATTCATTTTTAACTCATTTCAACACCTAACTATAACGTTACTTTAACCTTTGTTTTTTAGTGAATTTCTAGTTTTTTTTAATGTAGGCTAAGATGTTATTACCATACCTAACTATAACGTCACTTTACCGATTGTTTTTTTCAGTGAATCGCTGTGTTTTTTTAATGTTAGGGAGGATCATATTACCATACCTAACTATAACGTCTATTTAAGCTTTGATTTTTTCATCAACTTCTAGGGTTCTCTCAATATTTTGAGCAAACGCCTCCTATGTAGACACCCTTATTTCCAATAGGGGATTGGCACAGGCCAAAAAACTGTTGGTGGCCACCCACTGCAGCCTGCACTTCCTGATCAGCTGGCTGCCCCTACTCCCCTTCTGCTTGCCATATATTCTCCATCTGCATGCCTCTACCCCCACCTCCTGTCCTCCTCCAATGGTTGGTCTGATGTGCTGCCACTGCCCCTCCGGCTTGCCATCAATGGTTAGCTTGTTGTCCCTGCCACCGTTCCCCAGTCCTCCGTTGTCTGAGTCCATGCCATTACCCCTACACTCTAGCCCTGCATGGTTTATAGTGCGGCCACTGCCCCTCGCCTGCTTTGAATGGTTAGCTTGCTGCCTCTACCCTGCTCCCCAATGCCGTCTATTATTTGTGTGCATGCCCCTGCCCCCTTCCTCCTGCTCTCCATAGTCCATTGAGCTGCCACTGTCCATCCTACCTGCCCAGCATTGTCAGATTGCTCCACCTGTCCCTGCCCCCACATTCCATCATCTGAATTCATGCCCCTGTCCTCTGTCTCCTGCCATCCATGGTCCGTTGTGCTGCCATTGCCCCTCCTGCTTGACCTGTGTGGTCTATTGTGCTGCCACTGCCCCTCCTGCTTGACCTGGGTGGTCTGTTGTGCTGCCACTGCCCCTCCTGAGTTTGCTGACTCTTCTTCTCTCCCCTACCCTTTGTCCTTGGTTGTCTGGGTCCAGCCCCTTCCTCCTCTTTCCTGACCTGCCTGGTCCTTTGTGTATGCTCCAGCCCACTCCCTCTTGCCCACAATGGTCCCATGTGGTGCCACTAACCCTACCACCTCCATACGTAATCCGTTATCCTGCCTAACCCTTCCACCTGCTCTACATGGCCAGCTTGTCACCCCTGCCCCTGATCCCCTCCCACCTTTCCTCCGTTGTCCGTGTGCATGCCCTTATCCCCTTCCTCCTGCCCTTCATTGTGCTTTCACTGCCCCTCCCACCTGCCTTGAATGATTAGCTTGCTGCTCCTGCCCCAGCCTCCATTCTCTACCCTCTGTTGGCCATGTGTGGGAGTCTGCCCCTTTCTCCAGCTTTCCAAGGTTCACTGGGCTGCCACTGCTCTTCCTGCTTGCCCGGTATATTCAGCTTTCTGTCCTTGCCTCCCTCAACTGTACCCTCTGTTGTCTATATACAACCCCCTGTCCCCACCCTCCTGCTATCCATAGTCCATTGAGCTGCCACTGTCCATCCTACCTGCCCAGCATTGTCAGATTGCTCCACCTGTCCCTGCCCCCACATTCCATCATCTGAATTCATGCCCCTGTCCTCTGTCTCCTGCCATCCATGGTCCGTTGTGCTGCCATTGCCCCTCCTGCTTGACCTGTGTGGTCTATTGTGCTGCCACTGCCCCTCCTGCTTGACCTGGGTGGTCTGTTGTGCTGCCACTGCCCCTCCTGAGTTTGCTGACTCTTCTTCTCTCCCCTACCCTTTGTCCTTGGTTGTCTGGGTCCAGCCCCTTCCTCCTCTTTCCTGACCTGCCTGGTCCTTTGTGTATGCTCCAGCCCACTCCCTCTTGCCCACAATGGTCCCATGTGGTGCCACTAACCCTACCACCTCCATACGTAATCCGTTATCCTGCCTAACCCTTCCACCTGCTCTACATGGCCAGCTTGTCACCCCTGCCCCTGATCCCCTCCCACCTTTCCTCCGTTGTCCGTGTGCATGCCCTTATCCCCTTCCTCCTGCCCTTCATTGTGCTTTCACTGCCCCTCCCACCTGCCTTGAATGATTAGCTTGCTGCTCCTGCCCCAGCCTCCATTCTCTACCCTCTGTTGGCCATGTGTGGGAGTCTGCCCCTTTCTCCAGCTTTCCAAGGTTCACTGGGCTGCCACTGCTCTTCCTGCTTGCCCGGTATATTCAGCTTTCTGTCCTTGCCTCCCTCAACTGTACCCTCTGTTGTCTATATACAACCCCCTGTCCCCACCCTCCTGCTATCCATGTCTTTTTTTATTTTTACTTTCGGAGGCTTACATTAAAGCTGCTAAAACATATGTATACAGAGCACAGATAAAAAAAATTCATATAAATATATAAATCTAAATAACTTTTTAGGCGAGAAAAACTTGACCTAGTAAATCTAAAATGCAAACCATGCTGAAAGTGCTAGTAAAACAATCTTATTCTAACCTGTTCCCAGTCAGAACAATGGTATTATATTATTGATAGAATTTACAATACATGCAAACTGCAAAATAAGTATTACTCCATTAAATCTAAAGTGCCATTGTTTGATAAAGTATTAAAATATGCAACATTCCGCCTCCCCTTCTCAAGAAAGCTCTTTGCTTTTGTTAACCACAACAGTACAAAGGATACAAGTGGGATAAACAATATATTCCTATGACAGTCTACTATACAACGTTGTTTCTATCGAAAAAGGTGCCCCTCAACTTGACAAATTTGGAAATAGCACTAACACATTAGAATAAACTTCTTCAAATTGTCTGACACAGTGCATTTTAACATACCATTCCTTAAATGATGGGATTAATGTGGTTTTTCACTTCTGTAATATCAATGGGCGGGCCACCAGCATTGCTACATAGACCAATTTCTGGATTTTCTTTGCTCTACCCTGCTTAGGGTAATATCCTAGCAGGTGGAACATTTTATTCCTGGGACTGTGTATAGAGAATATTTCATAAAGATACTTAAACGTAGAAACCATCCAATCTGGGACACTGCCATATGTAATGAATCCAAGTGGATGAATTTTCCCTAACAATCTAGGAGTAAAATATATGTCATTTTGAATAAAATTTAATTTAGCAGAAGTTGGCTCCCCTCAGAGTGAAGAAATTAAATTAATTAATCTCACACCACGTCTCTTCTGATAAAACAATATCTACTTCTTTACTCCTTATTTGCAATTTTTTGGTGTAAATGTAGCTGTTTTTGACTTGTCAGATATTGCCTTCAGCGAACAGCTTTTATTTTGGGTGGTTTTTTTTCAACCACATTAAAAACCATTTCCTCTTGATCGTATGTAGGTGAGGGTGCAATTTCTGTAAAAGAAAGTTAGAAAATATTGACGGACCAATACATTATATTCTTATCAGATTGCTCTCTCAATCTCGAACCATGATTTCCATGTATCGTCTATGACAAAATCTGTTATTATGGAGAACCCATTTAATTTCCATTGCATAATAATACTTGAGTTAATAACAGATAAGAATTAGGATATTATAGGATAGAATCTAACAGATATGAATATGAACATTATATAATATGTTATAATATAATATAACATAATAATAAGAGATTAGAATAGAATAGATATAATATGAACAGATACGAATATGAACAGATATAAATATGAACAGATATGTTAGATAGTATCTAACAGATATGAATTAGGATATGATAGGATAGGGCAATATGAATTAGAATCTAACAGATTTTTTTACTTTCTTTAAAAAGGACACTATTACACCAGTATTAAAAGATGAGGATATGGCCCCACCACATAACATGATATTAAACAACCCAAGAAGCTGAGTATTTAACTCTTTATAAAATGCTTTGAAGAACTTAGCTAGGTAACCGCCGGGTCCATATGCCTTTTTGGCTGACAGATTAACAAACATTTGATCTGATTCTTGCAACTTGACAGGTTTCGTTAACAGAGGCTCCTCTTCTTGTGTGAGTCTGGGAATAGGTAATTTTATCAAAAAAACGAATTGAGTTTACATGACTCAGCTGAATGATCATAGCAATATATTTACTTCAAATGATCAAAATATCTTATCTGTTCTGGAATGGTGTAACAGGACCCTGAGTTTGGGCACTTGAACTCACTTATTATATTATGGGCATGCCAGGAACCTTCCTGCATAATTGATCTCCTCATAAGCCTTTGGCTGTTATGTAAAATTAGTGACATATTTCATAGTGTAATAATATTGATACAGGTTAATCCTTGTCTGTTTGAGGACTTTTTGATTTTCTCTTGTATTACGACGTAAGACTTTCTATTAGGCACTTCTAACCTGAGCGTCGAGTGTTAAACTTTCTGCCAGCTGAGCTTTGCTAAAAGCAAAATCCCTAGATATTATTAATGCCCGTAATGAAGATTTGAAGGTCTCCCAGACCAGGACGGTATCAAGATTTCTATCAAAGAAACTGAGAATGTCAGCGTTTATTTCTCAACCCAGCTTTCGTTTTGGAAATGACTTATTAAATAGCCACCTTCTTATGGTCCTGACCCCATCAATACCTCCAAACCACAATTTGACTACCCAATGGTCTGTTGTGTTGCCACTGCCCCTCCCACCCGACCTACATGGTCTGTTGAGCTAACAATGCCCCTCCCGCTGCCCTGTGTGGTCAGTTTGCTGTCCCTGCCCCCTCCTACCTGCCCTCCATTGTCCACGTCCGTGCCCCTACTCCCTCCCTCATGCTCTCCATTGGCCATTGTGTTGCCACTACCTTTCCGTCCTGGCCTCCATGGTCCACATCCCCTCCCAATTGATCTGCATGGTCCGCTGTGCTGTCAGTGCCAATCCTGTCTGCATGGTCAGCTTGTTGCACCTGCCCCTGCTGCTGCTCTGCTCCCTTCCCTCCATTGTCCGAGTCTGCAGCCCCATCCTATGCCTCATGCCCTCCATGATCTGTTGGAATGCACCTGCCCTCTCCTTTCTACCTTCCAAGGTCCACTGTGCTACCACTGCCCCATCTGCCTGCCCTGCATGATCAGCTTGCTGCCCTTGCCTCACTCCCACTGCCGTTTGTTGTCCATGTGCATGTCCCTGCCCCCACTCTCCTGCTCTTCATGGTCCGTTGTGCGCCACTGCCCCTCCTACCTGCCCTGTGTGGTCAGCTTGCTGCCCCTGCACCCTCCCTATTGCCCTATGTGGTCTGTTGTGCTGCCACTGCCCTCCTGCCTGCTATGTGTGGTCTATTGTGCCGCCACTACCCCTGCCACCCACCATTGTCTGAGTCCATGACTCGACTCTATTCTTCCTGCCCTCCACGGTCTGATGTGCTGCCAGTCTCCCTCTCTCCTGGTCTCCATGATTTGCTTTCCTGCCACAGCCTCTCTCACTTGTACTAAATGGTTGTCTTGCTGACCCTACACCCCCCTTCCCTCCATGGTCTGTTGTTCTATCTCTGCCCCCCTTGTCTGCCCTGAGTGGTCAGTTTGCTGCCTCTGCCTCAGCTCCCTCCCCACTGTCCTCCATTGTCCAAGTCCATACCTCTGCCCCCTCCCTCCCCACAGTGTCCTAATGAACCAGTAGATCGCTAAGATTTTGCATTTATAACAAAAGTATGGTACACCTAAAGTCATTTTAATGGAATCAAAACTGTAAAACTTAAAAGTGTTTCCTTTAAAAATGAAAATAAATATGCTCACCCTGCCCCTTATATATATTTTTAATTCATTATCAGGACACAGGAACTATGTCTCCGAGTCCTGTAATGACTGCTACAACACATTGCTCAGGTTGTGATCAATCAATCAGAATTGACCAGTCCCCTTTAAAGTGGCCAAACAGAGCATATCGGACATGTTCCGCCCAGTTATCTCTATTTTTGAACCATCATTTCTCAAAACTGACTAAACAAATCACCCAATCACAAAAAAGCACGCTTTCTGGGTATAGATGTAGATTTATGCCAAACGTGGTGTAATTCTGTTCAGCAGTTTTTCCTGTATTGCTGTCTAAACTTCATTGTGGAAAGTGCATTGGAAAATTGTGTTTTGCGCCACTCCCTTTTTCTCGGCCTTAACTTGAAGGATCATCCTGAAACTTTCCAGGAAGGAGCCAAGGTGGATTATTTTTTTTAAAAAACCTTTGTGAAGATTTGTTAAATGGCGCCAAAGTTATTAGCAAAACAAAACAAGTTCTTTATATGGAAGGTCCGACCTAAATATAACTACACAGTGGTGACCAGTGTAATAAATAGAAATGGGCCTGATTCACAAAGGTAACTTACACTTTTGAGTAAGTTTACTACTTTTTGTAGTCACAAACTGCACTTTAATAATCAGTCCATCACTGCATATGACCAACCAATGGTATTGCAACACCCTCCTGTAGAAAATAATAAAGGTAGGGACTACATTATTTTAAATAGTTAAAATTATAAATAAATATGAATAATAAATGTAAATAAAGTGTAAGGCCTTATGTTCAAAATATTTGTGAGTCACAAACCAATTGCAAGCTGGTTTGTGACTGCTAGAACCATGTATGTTCGGAAGATTCATTTTTTGCATTTCCTAGTTTTGGGATGTGAATTAAATGTTTACCGATTCGCATTTTTGCGATGTCAACATTTACCGAATATTTGCAAATAGGTAATCACAATTTCAGTTTAGAGATTTAGTATTCGTATGTACAAGGCATTTGCAATTAGTCGCAAAACTGGCTTTTTTCACTTGCAAATTACCACCAAGTAGAAGCAGGTGGTAAACAGTTGCAAAGTATAAAAAGGGGCAAAGAATGATTACTTCCTTTTCACAATGGCTGCTTTGTGTGCCTCGCTGAGGCATATTTTGGCTGCAGTACAGAGTAAAAGGAACAGGCAAGATAGGATTTACAATTTAAGAGTTACACTCTTTGATCAAACAGAGAAGGACACATACAAAGTACAGGTTTACTAGCAATGCTACTTTAGATTTAGTAGATGAAATGACCCCTTATTACAAAGAGACACACCCATGCCAACCCCTCACACATTCAAGTGCTGTGCTCTTTGCATCTTTAACATAAGGGAGTTAACAAGTCATTGTTGCTGTGGCAGGAGGCATTTCACAAAGTACACTATTTCAGCTTTTTAGACATTTTCTTGAAGTCATATTTCTAAAAATGAATAGTTACATGTTATTTCCTCATACACCGGGTGACCTAGTAGACTCCAAGGTGTATTTTTCAGAGTAGCACAATTCCCTGAAGTAGTTGGCTGCATTGATGGAACACATGTTGCAGTTTGTCCATCATCAAGATCTGAATTTTCATGCAGAAATAGGAAAAATTACCAATCCTTAAATATACAGGTAGTGTATAACAGTATGTGTGTAATTACTGACATTGTAGCACGCTATCATGGCAGTACCCATGATTCTTATATGTTCCGCCACTGTGGTCTATACAACCGTCTCGATACTGGACATCTTGGAGATGGTTTTCTTTTGGGTATGCAATACAATATAATTCAAATAAGAAGTATATACCTTTAAAATGCTTTATGAATATGCTGGGTTTCTTATAATGTTTAATGTAACTTTGGGTGACAGTGCATATGCTCTTCACCTATGGATTATGACGGTATTCAGACAGAATATCGAGATGGAAATGTCGACTTACACAAATATTGAGTTGGAAATACCGTGACACAGAAACATCGACAGCAAGAATATCGTGGTCAAGAATATCGAATTTAAGGTAAGACATATTGTTTTAAAAAAGATAGAAGTCATTAATATCGTTTGCAAAAATATAGTTGTTTAGAATATCGATTTTTTAATCAGTGGTATGTATTTTAGTTTATATTTTAAATGTATGTGATGTATGGTTTTTTATGTAAGTATTGTTTATGTTTTTTAATATATGTGTCAAATTTTTAGTAGTTATCAATTTTATTTTAATTAAATTTTGCATTTTTTAGTTTCGTAGTGGGTTGTGGGTTTATAGGGGAATAGGGTAGGAAGTAATTTAATTATAATAAATTAATGATTATTTTGTATTTATTAATATTTACTTAATTGAGATTTTATAGTGTTAATTGTGGGAAGTAATTTATTTGTAATTAATTATTAATTGGTTGTTAATTAATGTTAATTAATTAATTGGTAATTAATTATGGAAATTGTGTAATTAATTATAGATGCAGGTTGTTGGTTTTAGGGGGTAAAGGGTGGGAAGTAATTTATGTTTAATTAATTAATAATTAGTTAATTTATATTAATTAATTGATTGTAAATTAATTATGGAAATTTGTGTAATTAATTTTATGTGAGGGTTGTGGGGTTTAGAAGGGTAAAGGTGGGAAGTAATTTATGTTTAATTAATAATTAGTTGTTAATTATTATTAATTGAAAATTAAATGTGGAAATTGTGTAATTAATTTTTGGTGTGGGTGGTGGGGTTTATAGGGGTAAAGGGTGGGAAGTAATTTATGTTTAATTAATTAATAATTAGTTGATCATTAATATTAATTAATATTTAATCAGGGTAAGTTTTGATCGTGTAATACATTTTTTTACAGTTTAATTTTAGCTGTGTGTTGTGGGGATTATAGTGGTAAATGTGGGAAGTTAATTAATTTTTATGAGTTTTAATTTGTTTTTTAATTAATAATATTTCTTCATTTGGTAATTAATTATGTTGATTATGGAAGTACATTGTTTTTTAAATTTAAATGTGGGTTGTGAATTGTGTGGTGTTATAGGGTAGGAAAATGTATGTAATAAATGTTTTTGTTTCTAAATAATTTCTAATTAAAAAGTTTGTTTGAAAATTATTTTTCTATTATATTTAATATAATATTTGTAGGTATTTGTCATATGTATTTAACATTATAATGTTTTAATTTTTTTTAAATATTAAATAGATTTGTGTTTTAATTTTTAACATATTTCTATATTTTGTTTTTTAAATATTTTAGTTGTAATATTTTGTTTGTTTTTAATTTTGAACTGACTGGTGTGAGAATATTAATTGTTACCCCTCCACAATCCAACACTTTCCCTACTGTTGCACTGATTGGAATGGGAATAGTATTTTTTGGCCGTCCGCTATCCAACACTTTCCCTACTGTTACACTCACTGGAGTGGGAATAGTAATTTTTACCCCTCCGCTATCCAACACTTTCCCTATTGTTGCACTCAGGGGAGTGGGAATAGTAATTTTTACCTCTCCACTATCCAACACTTTCCCTACTGTTGCACTGAATGGAGTGGGAATAGTAATTTTTACCCCTCCGCTATCCAACACTTTCCCTACTGTTGCACTGACTGGAGTGAGAAATGTAAGTTTAAATATTTTTAAATAGTTTAATGATTTAATTTATAATAGAATGGTTTTTTAAAATTAGATTTTATGTTATATATATATAAAGACCATCTACAGGAGCTTGCTACATTATTTAAAAGGCGAGGCTATCCTCTGCATATCATACAGCAACAAATTGACAAGTCTTTGCAGTTACCCAGAGAAGCACTTATTTGGAATACCAACGGCAGAAACAAAAGTGACAGAACTCCATTTGTGGTTGACTATCATCCATCAGCTCCCAACTACAGTAATATAATGCAAAAAACATTTCCCTTACTGTCTACTTGTGAAAAATTGCAAAAGGTTTTTCCAAAACCGCCAGTCATTGCTTACCGCAGAGCTCCAAATTTACGATCTCTTATTGTGAGAGCTGAACTCAAGCAAGTTGTAACAAATGCAGGGGTTCATTGCTGTGACTCTAAAAGGTGCATCACGTGGGAATACCTTTTACAAACATCATCAGTAACTAGTTCTGTTACGAGAAGGACCTATGGAATAAGACAGCATCTTACATGTCGCTCAACATGCATTATTTATGTGATTCAGTGCCAACGGCAAAGCTGTAAAAAACAATATGTAGGCCAAACAGTGAATGACCTCCGTACACGATTCAGGAACCACAAATCGGCAATAATTAATAAGAAAATTGACCAGCCTGTAGCCAATCATTTTAACCTTGTGGATCATTTACTATCAGATTTGAAGATTTTCCCCGTGGAACATGTCTCAAAGGAAGAACTACGGGACTCCAGAGAAAACTTCTGGATGTACCGTTTAAAATCACTGCATCCAGATGGACTGAACATTACTGATAATACAACCTGATTACTGCATATCTCAAGAGCTCTCAGGACTGCATTGATTCCACATTCCAAATGGAATCTTCACTCATGATGCTTTTTGAAAATTCAGCTGTGTCATCTGTGCAGCCACTGAGCAAACCATCTTGTACTACCTGAAGAAGGCGGAAGCTGAAACGTTGTAGTGGAAATATATTTTTGTTCTTTGGTGAATCTATCTGTTTGAGTCACTTCTTTCTTGGATATTTTATTTCTTTGTGACTCATTGTATCCTTTGGGATCCAGATTTTTGCCCTGGCTGGCTGTTGTTTTCTTGTGATCCTTCATCTTCAAGTATACTCTTTTGGGATTACAAACCTGTATCCTCCCCGGATCCGACACTCAAGCCAGAAGCAACCACCATGTCAAGAACACATCTACATCCTAGATATGCGCTGTTCATCCAGGAGAAAATCAGTAAGTGCCAATTTACAATAGCACATTTACAAATCTATAAAAAACTTAACATCTATCCTATGGGGTTGGAGGTTAAGTCTAAGCCACCTTTTAAACTAACTAGTTGTGAATGGTCCGCTACATGGAATATTTTACTGCATAACTCATCAATGGCCCTACTATTGGCATCTATTAAAGTAACCATTCAAAAAATGCAAATGCTTAAAGCCAAGCTACAAAAAGAACTGGAACTTTTAAAGAACACAAAAAGTGACTCTGAAGTGGCACACATACTACAGAGGGTTGCAGTAGTAAAAAAGATCACTGCCAGGAATGCTATTGAAATTAAATCTGCAAAACTAAAAAGAGATATGTTAAGATTTCATATACCTCCTCTTCCAACTCACCACTTCCTAAATCATTCTGTTTTTGGAGATTTTCTTGTCAGTGTAAGCCCTGTGAGTAAACAGCATAAAAAAATAGAAGATTTATAAGACAAAAAAAGCTGCATAGCATCAGCCAGTTACAACCCTTTCAGACATCCGACCCAGTTATTGACTTGACTGGAGGGCTCCTATCACCAGGTGAATTGAACCTCTTGAGCAAAGGCCTCTATTTCTGTCCTGTACCGAAGGACCATAATATGGCCAACATGATGAGAGACCTAAAAACCTTCGAGAGAAAATGCAGACTTGCAGAATACTTTTACAATAATTCTAATGTTGGTCTGCCAAGCTACCTTCCAGATCCATTTAAGAAGTTCCGCCATCCCAAATCATGGACTCCTCAATGTGGTAGAAATCCTGTTCTTGATACATACATTTTATCCATCAACAAACTCATCAAGGAATCAACACCTAAGAGGATTTTTGATAACATTACCCGAGAAGAAAGAAAAGCTCTCCACTTCCTTCAACAGAGAATGGATGTCATTATAAAACCGGCAGACAAAGGTGGTGCAGTGGTTGCCTTGAAGGTAAGTGATTATATTGAGGAAGGAATGAGACAACTAATGGATACCAACACTTACAAACCTTTAGAAACTGATCCCACAGAAGACTTAAACAAAGAAATTAAGAACATGGTTGTAAGGTACAGGAGCTTAAACCTCATTGATGAAACAACAGCAGATATACTTGTTCATCCCAAACCAAGACCTGGGAGATTTTATATGCTTCCCAAAATTCCCAAAATGAACAATCCTGGCCGTCCCATCATCTCTGGCAATGACACAGCCACTGAGAGACTATCTTTATTTGTCGACCTGCACCTCCAGCCCATTGTACAGGAACTTCCATCATTTGTTAAAGATACCAGTCACTTCCTTCAGATTATTGAAAAATTAAACCAAACCTACACATTTGATGATGATACTCTTCTGGCTACATTTGATGTTACATCATTATACACCAATATACCACATGAGGATGGGCTTATGGCATTATCTGAAGCTCTTAATAAAAGAACTGTGAAAAAGCCATCAACAAATGTGCTTACCAACTTTGCAAGAGTTATCCTTAAATCCAACAATTTTACATTCAATGGTAAACACTATCTGCAGATACAAGGGACTTCCATGGGCACTCGGATGGCTCCATCCTATGCAAATATCTTCATGGGAAAACTAGAGAACTGTATACTTGCTACTTATAGTATCAAACCACTGGTATGGCTAAGATACATTGATGACATATTTATAATATGGAATGCAGGAAGTAGAGCATTGGAACAATTTACAGCTTATATCAACAATATCCATCCTACCATCAAATTTACCAGCAGCAATACTAAACAGAAGCATCATCTCCCTTTTCTGGATGTGCTACTCACCATTCATGAACAAAAAATTACAACTGATCTGTACCACAAGCCTACAGATGCTCATTTGTATCTAAACTGGACTTCATGTCACCCACACCACACTAAACTGAGCATCATCTACAGCCAAGCACTCAGAATAAGACGCATCTGCAGCAATGAGGAAACCTGTAAAGACCATCTACAGGAGCTTGCTACATTATTTAAAAGGCGAGGCTATCCTCTGCATATCATACAGCAACAAATTGACAAGTCTTTGCAGTTACCCAGAGAAGCACTTATTTGGAATACCAACGGCAGAAACAAAAGTGACAGAACTCCATTTGTGGTTGACTATCATCCATCAGCTCCCAACTACAGAAATATAATGCAAAAAACATTTCCCTTACTGTCTACTTGTGAAAAATTGCAAAAGGTTTTTCCAAAACCGCCAGTCATTGCTTACCGCAGAGCTCCAAATTTACGATCTCTTATTGTGAGAGCTGAACTCAAGCAAGTTGTAACAAATGCAGGGGTTCATTGCTGTGACTCTAAAAGGTGCATCACGTGTGAATACCTTTTACAAACATCATCAGTAACTAGTTCTGTTACGAGAAGGACCTATGGAATAAGACAGCATCTTACATGTCGCTCAACATGCATTATTTATGTGATTCAGTGCCAACGGCAAAGCTGTAAAAAACAATATGTAGGCCAAACAGTGAATGACCTCCGTACACGATTCAGGAACCACAAATCGGCAATAATTAATAAGAAAATTGACCAGCCTGTAGCCAATCATTTTAACCTTGTGGATCATTTACTATCAGATTTGAAGATTTTCCCCGTGGAACATGTCTCAAAGGAAGAACTACTGGACTCCAGAGAAAACTTCTGGATGTACCGTTTAAAATCACTGCATCCAGATGGACTGAACATTACTGATAATACAACCTGATTACTGCATATCTCAAGAGCTCTCAGGACTGCATTGATTCCACATTCCAAATGGAATCTTCACTCATGATGCTTTTTGAAAATTCAGCTGTGTCATCTGTGCAGCCACTGAGCAAACCATCTTGTACTACCTGAGGAAGGCGGAAGCTGAAACGTTGTAGTGGAAATATATTTTTGTTCTTTGGTGAATCTATCTGTTTGAGTCACTTCTTTCTTGGATATATATATATATATATATATTATCTACTGGCGGTCGCCAGTAGATAGTTATAGTTAAAACCTATTATCCATAGGAAATCCGCGACATTCTATTTGAAATAACGTTGGCGCCGGTTGACGAATCTTCGCGAAAGTTTCCAACTTGTTGGGGCGCTCCGGTCCGCTCCTATCCTGAAAGTCTCGGGGTGATACGTCAAGCGGGGGCCGAGAAAAAAGGGGGTCCCAAAACGCGTTTTCCCCATTCATTTTTCCATAGGAACCTTTAGTCGCAGCTACAGCCCGAACTGCTGAACGGAATTACACCAAATTTGGAAAAGAGGTAGCCCTTGGTTCAGTGTCGTGCCTTTTGCTTAAACTGTGTAAATCCGTTCAGTAGTTCCTGAGAAAATCAAAAGTAAAGTCACATATATATCTGGGCGGAGCCTAACCACACATGTCATTGTGAGATCTGATTGGCTGTCAGCACTTCATCCTGGAATTGCTGGCAGCCATCTTGGGACCAATATAAATGATAGTACCTCATTGAAATGCATTGTAGTGAATAGAAGATTTTGAGGGTCACCAAAAGGAGAACTATAAAGGGTGATAACAGGCTTTAGTTACATTAGAATTTATTTGTTGATGGTACCTTACTAATTTTAGGAATTGTGGTGTATTCTAAGGTGATTTTACCATGTGAAAAACCTTCTGCTGGGATATCATGAATCATGTTTGAGAGAACACTATTTTCTCATGCTTGTCCCATGGAGGTTTGGAAGGTGCTCCAGAAGCTAAAATGAGAGCATATTTTCTGTAAATTCACATTATCTTTCTCACTCATGTGAGAATGAAGTCTGACATTCTCAGTAAAACATGTACATCCAACAAGGGCAGAGACTGTCAGTTGATTCCTTTGTGTTCTACTGCAGCTTCCCAGAGTGTTCTAAAGAACAACTAGAGTGCTAACAGCCTTACTTATGACAAAAGTATGGCACACCTGAAGCCATCTTGATTGGAATAAACTGGTAACACTTAAACATTTAATTTAAAAAGGAACAAAATGATGGGGTTCATTTTGTCATAGAAATTATGGTTAGTGCTGTAGAAAGAAAAATTAGGACATATTTCAAGTGTGATCTCAAATATCTTCCTGTTATATTTCAACAGGAGCAGCCTGCCAGTTGATGCCTTTGTGTTCTACTGCAGCTTCCCAGAGTGTTCTAAAGAACAACTAGAGCGCTAACAGCCTTACTTATGACAAAAGTATGGCACACCTGAAGCCATCTTGATTGGGGTTCTTTTTGAAATAGAAATTATGGTTAGTGCTGCAGAAAGAAAAATTAGGGCATGTTTTAAGTGAGATCTCAAATCCTCTTCTATTTCATTAGAAAAGTCTGACATGCAGACTGAAACAATCACTTTCAATACCAGCAGCAGACTACCAGTTAACTCCCTGGTGAGCAGTAGCTTTACTCCAGTGATCTAATGAGCAACTAGAGTGCTAACATTCTGAATTTATGGCAGATGTGAGACACATCTGAATGCCTTCTTGATGGAATCAAAGTAAAAAACTGAAAGCATTTCCTACTGAGGAGACTGCAGTAAATGAAGAAATTAAGAAACTTCATAACAAAGAAGTCTTCCAAGATGGCCACCAGTGAAAAAAGAGCCCAAATGTAGCACAAATATTACCCAGATGTAGCCCACATATAGCCCAATGACAAAAGTGTGCAAAACACTTTTTATTTTTAGTTTTTTTGCAGTTTTATGTAGTGCAGACTGGTCAGGTATTGGAGCATTGCATCTTAAAACATGACCCCCTACACTACAAAAACACCACTGCACTACCTTAAACCCTAAAACACTACCCCCAGCACGACCCCCTACACTACACAAGCACCACTGCACTATCCTAAACCCTCAAACACTACCCCCAGCACGACCCCCTACACTACCCAAACACCACTGCACTAACCTAAATCCTAAAACACTACCACCAGCACGACCCCCTACACTACCCAAACACCACTGCACTACCCTAAAACATGACCCCCTACACTACACAAACACCACTGCACTACCCTAAACCCTAAAACACTACCCCCAGCACGACCCCCTACACTACACAAGCACCACTGCACTACCCTAAACCATAAAACACTACCCCCAGCACGACCCCCTACACTACACAAACACCACTGCACTACCCTAAACCATAAAACACTACCCCCAGCACGACCCCCTATACTACACAAACACCACTGCACTGCCCTAAACCCTGAAACACCACCCCTTCACGACCCCCTACACTGCCCGAACACCACTGCACTGCCCTAAACCCTGAAACACCACCCACAGCATGACCCCCTACACTGCCCGAACACCACTGCACTGCCCTAAACCCTGAAACACTACCCCCAGCAAGACCCCCTACACTGCCCGAACACCACTGCACTGCCCTAAACCCTGAAACATCACCCCCAGCAAAACCCCCTACACTGCCCGAACACCACTGACCTAAACCCTGAAACACCACCCCCAGCACGACCCCCTACACTGCCCGAACACCACTGCACTGCCCTAAACCCTGAAAAACTACCCCCAGCATGACCCCCTACACTGCCCGAACACCACTGCTCTGCCCAAAACCCTGAAACACCAGCCCCAACACGACCCCCTACACTGCCCGAACACCACTGCACTGCCCTAAACCTTGAAACACCAGCCCCTGCACGACCCCCTACACTGCCCGAACACCACTGCACTACCCTAAACCCTGAAACATCACCCCCAGCACGACCCCCTACACTGCCCGAGCACCACTGCACTGCCCTAAACCCTGAAACACCAGCCCCAGCACGACCCCCTACACTGCCCGAACACCACTGCACTGCCCTAAACCCTGAAACACCAGCCCCAGCACGACCGCCTACAGTGCCCGAACACCACTGCACTGCCCTAAACCCTGAAACACCAGCCCCAGCACGACCCCCTACACTGCCCGAACACCACTGCACTGCCCTAAACCGTGAAACACCAGCCTCAGCACGACCCCCTACACTGCCTGAACACCACTGCACTGCCCTGAACCACCAGCCCCAGCACAACACCCTACACTGCCCGAACACCACTGCACTGCCCTAAACCCTGAAACACCAGCCCTAGCACGACCCCCTACACTGCCCAAACACCACTGCACTGCCCTAAACCCTGAAACACCAGCCCCAGCACGACCCCCTACACTGCCCGAACACCACTGCACTGCCCTAAACCCTGAAACACCAGCCCCAGCACCACCCCCTACAATGCCCGAACACCACTGTACTGCCCTAAACCCTGAAACACCACCCCCTGCACCGCCCCCTACACTGCCTGAACACCACTGCACTGCCCTAAACCCTGAAACACCACCCCCTGCATGACCCCCTACACTGCCCGAACACCACTACACTGCCCTAAAGCCTGAAACACCACCCCCTGCACCACCCCCTACACTGCCCGAACACCACTGCACTGCCCTACCCCTGAAACACCAACCCCTGCACCACCCCCTACACTGCCCGAACACCACTGCACTGCCCTAAACCCTGAAACACCACCCCCAGCATGACCCCCTTTACTGCTCGAACACCACTGCACTGCCCCAAACCCTGAAACACCACCCCCAGCATGACCCCCTACACTGCCCGAACACCACTGCACTGCCCTAAACCCTGAAACACCACCCCTAGCACGACCCCCTACACTGCCCGAACACCACTGCACTGCCCTAAACCCTGAAACACCACCCCCTTCACGACCCCCTACACTGCCCGAACACCACTGCACTGCCCTAAACCCTGAAACACCACCCCCAGCACGACCCCTACACTGCCCGAACACCACTGCACTGCCCTAAACCCTAAAACACCATCCCCAGCACGACCCCCTACACTGCCCGAACACCACTGCACTGCCCTAAACCCTAGAACACTACCCCCAGCATGACCCCCTACACTACCCGAACACCACTGCACTACCCTAAACCCTAAAATACTCCCCCAGCACGACCCCCTACACTACCCGAACACCACTGCACTGCCCTAAACCCTAAAACACTCCCCCAGCACGACCCCCTACACTACCCGAACACCACTGCACTGCCCTAAACCCTAAAACACTCCCCCAGCACGACCCCCTACACTACCTAAACACCACTGCACTGCCCTAAACCCTAAAACACTACCCCCGCATGACCCCCTACACTACCCAAATACCAATGCACTACCCTAATCCCTAAAACACTACCCCCGCACAACCCCCTACACTACCCAAAGACCACTGCACTACCCTAAACCCTAAAACACGACCTCCTACACTACACAAACACCACTGCACTACCCTAAACCCTAAAAAACTACCCCCAGCATGAACCCCTACACTACCCAAACACCACTGCACTACCCTAAACCATAAAACACTACCCCCAGCAGTACCCCCTACGCTACCCAAACACCACTGCACTGCCCTAAACCCTAAAACACTACCCCCAGCAGTACTCCCTACACTACCCAAACACCATTGCACTACCCTAAACCTAAAACACTACCCCCAGCAGTATCCCCTACACTACCCAAACACCACTGCACTACCCTAAACCCTAAAACACTCCCCCCAGCACGACTCCCTACACTACCCAAACACCACTGCACTACCCTAAACCCTAAATCTACCCCCAGCATGACCCCCTACACTACACAAACACCACTGCACTACCCTAAACCCTAAAACACTACCCCCTGCACGACCCTCTTCACTACCTAAACACAACTGCACAATTTGTTACAGGCGTTGCAACGCAGGCCTGTGGTGCTTACTGGAAGTACCTGGTGGGCTAGTTGGGCTCCAGGGACTCTCAGGATTCAAGGTGACCTAATCCCCCAACTTAAAACGCGCCACGGGTCGCGTTTGCACAGTGGTGAAGGGAGGGGCGGGGCCTCAGGTGACATGTGCGCAAACACGCCCTATGGTGCGTTTTAAGTTGGGGAGTTAATTCCTTTGAATCCTGGGGGCCAACTAGCCCACCAGGTACCTTCAGTAAGCATAACAGAGTTGCGTTGCAGAGAGGTGAAAAAAGTGCGTGGCCTCGGAACGCCTCTCTGCAACTCAGCTCTGTGGTCCTAACTGTAGGTACCTGGGGGCTAGTTGGACCCCAGGGACCCTCAGGATTCAAGGGGACTTAATCCCGCAACTTAAAACGTGCCACGGGGCGCGTTTGCACACATGTCACCTCAGGCCCCCCCTCCCTTCACCACTGTGCAAACGCGCACTAGCTCTGGTTAGTCAGAGTCAGTTACCACCAGTACCCGTCTGAAAAAGTTGTGGGCACAGGATGATTTTGCAACAAGGCCTCTTTCTGCTCCTCTGTTGGTTCTTTCTGCACATCTTTTGCTTCTTTCTGTGCGTTTTTTCTTCTTTCTTCACATGTCCTACCTCTGTTGGCATAGTTAGAAACTAGCATTTAAAAAACCTTTGAATTTCACTTAAAAAAATCATAGGTTTCAGGCACGTTATGGTTAGAAATTAGCATTTAAAAAACCTTTGAAATTCACTGAAAAAACCATAGGGTTCAGGCACGTTATAGTTAGAAATTAGCATTTAAAAAACCTTTGAAATTCACTGAAAAAACCATAGGTTTCAGGCACGTTATAGTTAGAAATTAGCATTTAAAAAACCTTTGAAATTCACTGAAAAAACCATAGGTTTCAGACACGTTATAGTTAGAAATTAGCATTTAAAAAACCTTTGAAATTCACTGAAAAAACCATAGGTTTTAGGGACAGTTATAGTTAGTTGGACATTGCACTCGTACAAAACCCGTGAAATTCCCGTTATAGTTAGTTCAGCTAACTATAACTCGCGCCCCGCAATGCACTGCTGATGACGTCACATATTACATCACTCATGACATGGTCAGTGACATCACTGATGACATCACTGATGACATCTCAAATGACATCACTGATGACATCACTGATGACATCATCCAGTGACTGTGTGTTTCTGTAAAGTTTAAATATGTTTAATATATATAGGGAAAGGCGTATTGAAGAATGAGTGGGTGTATAAGTGTCTGAATGGATGATTTAGTACGTGAGTGACTGACTCTACGTATCTTACTGAATGCATGGGTTAGTGACTAAACTGTGTGAATGTCTGTATCCGTCTGTTTGTTGGTGTGTAAGTGGATGCATGATATCCTATGGGATAGTTAGAAATTTGCATTTAAAAAACCTTAAAAAATCACTGAAAAAACCATAAGGTTTTAGGGACAGTTATAGTTAGTTGGACATTGCACTCGTACAAAACCCGTGAAATTCCCCCGTTCTAGTTAGTTCAGGTAACTATAACTCGCGCCCCCGCAATGCACTGCTGATGACGTCACATATTACATCACTCATGACATGGTCAGTGACATCACTGATGACATCACTGATGACATCTCAAATGACATCACTGATGACATCACTGATGACATCATCCAGTGACTGTGTGTTTCTGTAAAGTTTAAATATGTTTAATATATATAGGGAAAGGCGTATTGAAGAATGAGTGGGTGTATAAGTGTCTGAATGGATGATTTAGTACGTGAGTGACTGACTCACTGATGACATCATCCATGTGAGAATTTAATGCATCTTCTCACACCCTAATATAAGTTTTGAAACACCCACTCTAAATTAGACTGCCATTCTCAAAACCATACACACTCCAATACCAATAAGTACATACCCACTCACTGATTCTTAGGTCTACACACACACATCTACTCACTCACCCTTACAGTCACTCATACTTACAGTCACTCAGTACAGGACTATCATATGCACTCATACACCTATATAAACACTCACACAACGCAACTCATCCATAGAGGTACTCACACACCTAGTCAGTCATGCAAATAATTAATCACACTCCAATTTACTCACCTATACAGTTATACACACCAGCTCACTTACTCATAAAAAAACTAGCACATTCTTACGCTCCTATGCAATCACTGATGCAAGCACACACTCATCCATATAGCCACTCTCACAATCACACACTCTCACTTATAGCCATTTATATACTCCAACACACATATATACTGCCTTTCACATATGTAGTTACTCACACATGTACCACTGAGATATACATTCAATCACTAACACACCCATACACACACTCACCCACCCATACAGTCCATCACAGACGCACTCTTGAAACCATGCACCCAGTGAATCACCCACTCACACATCTATGCACAGAGTCACACTCACCCCACCCACACAAACACTGAGGCACCCATACAGATACTCAGAGAACCAATCCATAACCCATATAGACACTCATTTAGCTAGTCAGAAACCCATGCAGCTGCTTACACAACAACAGACAGACGGATACAGACATTCACACAGTTTAGTCACTCACCCATGCATCCAGTAAGATACGTTTAATCACTCACTTATAGACTCAGTCACGCACCTACTAAATCATCCATTCAGACACTTATACACCCACTCATTCTTCAATACGCCTTTCCCTATATATATTAAACATATTTAAACTTTACACAAACACACAGTCACTAGATGATGTCATCAGTGATGTCATCAGTGATGTCATTTGAGATGTCATCAGTGATGTCATCAGTGATGTCACTGACCATGTCATGAGTGATGTAATATGTGACGTCATCAGCAGTGCATTGCGGGCGCGAGTTATAGTTAGCTGAACTAACTATAACGGGGGAATTTCACGGGTTTTGTACGAGTGCAATGTCCAAGTAACTATAACTGTCCCTAAAACCTATGGTTTTTTCAGTGAATATATATATATATGTACATTTATATATAATTTTAAAATGATAAAATAAATAAAAATTAATAGTTTAATTGTTTTAAAGTAAATATTTATATACTAATTATGTGTGTTTAACTTTTTTATTAAGTTTATTTGTTAAAATGTATATTAAATCTACTTTATTTTTTAAATTAATTGTATTATTTAATATATTTAATATGTATATATATATATATATATATATATAAATATATATAAATCGATATTTTGTACAACTATATTTTTGACAGATATTTTTTTCGATATTTTTGTACTTACCTGTTCAAGTATAGGGATTCGATATTTTATGCATTCTATATTTTTTACATCGATATTCTGTCAGTGAATCGATTATGACACCTTCCCTACATCCTCATTCAGCCAGGCAGCGAAGATAAAATATAGCACACCAATAGACAAGGTCCAAAATAGAACTTTAGCCTCCTCAAAGGACGCTTTAGATACCTAAATAAGAGGGGGAGCATTGCAGTATTCACCAGATGTAGCTTGCAAAATGTGGCATGTTGTGCAATGTTGCATAATGTAGCAATACAAGGAGGCCTTCCACAGAGATATTAGAAGTCAATAGTAAATAGTAAGGAGGAAGACATACCTCCACCTGAGCAACATCAATATGAAGGTGCCAACAGAGTGATTGATAGAAGGAATGCTAGAACACAAATTACCGTAAACTACTTTCAAAGTAAGTATTTTTATTAGTGACATTTTCTACTTGCACAAATCAGTATTTTTAAACTTTAAACAATCTTTATTTCTGTTTTTTTCCACAGGCCATTAAAGAACAATGTTATATTTTCCTTTCAAGTTAAGTTGCTAGAATGAAAATGTAATTATAAATATGTCTTGTGCAGATATTTTATTAATTTCTGTAGTATGTTACAAAAATCAATGAGCTAATACAACAAAGGTTTGAGCTTTACCGCCTTGCTCTTTTTTCATTTTATTCATATTTGTCCGTGTAGGAAGCTGGCTCTGTATATACTATACCAAAGTAAGGTATAGTGTGCACAGAGTCCAGTGGATCCCCAGAGGCTTTACAGAGGTTAAAGTAGATAATATCTTACCCCTCTTTTGTGGTAGCGTGGAGAAGCAGTTAGGCTTTTCAGAGGGCTGTGTTAAGCATTTGTTGTACACACTCAGGCAAGAAATGGTCACACACACTCAAAGACTGAATCCAAGACCAATTGTTTGTACAAAAAATATTACTTTGATACTTTTATTTTAAAACCAAGGGGAACTCCTCAGTTGCAGGTAAGTATCAGTTTCAAATTAGCAATGTTTTCAAGTACAGTAGGAATGTGGTTTGCAAAGGCAATAAGAATACTTTTCAGTGATACTGAAAATATTTTGCGCTGTCAATCAACAGTAGCAGTAATTTAGCAGTTGTAATAGATAGACACTAAGGGCCTCATTACGATGTCGGGCGAAATCACTTCCGCCCGATACCACAATGGTCATGGGACTGAACGACACCCGGTTGGAGGTCCCGACCGCCACATTAAGATGAAACCGAACACTGTTCAGTCGCATTCCTACAATATACTATGGGAGCATGCATTCTGGCCATAAACCAGCGATTATGCATGCTCCCATAGTAAAATGGGAGGTGCGGTTCATCCCTGCACCCCGTGGCAGGCACCTCAAGGTGCCTGCCACAAGGTGCAGGGAAAAACAAGTGCCCCATGGCATCTAACCGGAGGCTGTGTACCCAAGGGAGCCCTGCTGGGGGCCCCCAAAGACGCTTTCCGACATGGTTTCCATGTCAGACAGGCCGGCATGGAAACCATGTCGGAAACCATCATCATAATCTCAAGGGCGGAAAGGCCTGCCCTTGAGATTACTTGCCACATTCCGACTGGTGGACGAGCTCTCTGAGCACCGTCGGAAGCCAGCCGGAATGACCAGTCAGATTACTTTCCGACCGCCTCCATTGTAATGAGGCGGTCAGAAAGGAATCCGGCCTGCACATTACGATGTGGCTTGGAATGCTCCGACTTCCGAGCCGCATCGTAATTGGACCCTTAGTGCAATGTTAAGAAATGCAATACAAACCTATGGGAGCAAAACAGCTATGCACATTTACAGGTAAGATCTTGACTTACACATCCAGTCTTCGGGGGTTAGACCAACACTGGGCAAGGGTCAGATCAAGGTAGGTACTGCACCACCAGTGGAACTGGGGTGGCCGGGTGCAGAAGTCACTAGGCCCAATGTTAGTCAATGGAGACTGGGAGCACCCACAGAGATGCTGGTTACAGGTAGGTACCTGTGGTTTCAGGATGCAGGCCCGAGGGTTTAGGCAAGCACATGGGGGGGCGGGGCCACAAGGCAACACCAACCATACACACCAGGTGCAGGATGCAAATCAGCATTGGGCGCCCAATGCAAGTGAAGGGGGAATCTCGGTCACACAAAGAGGCTGCAGGTTCGGGCCATGAGGCTGGACAAAGGTGACCAACAGCTGGGCAGGTAAGAAGAGGTGTCGGTGGGTGCCTGGGCACCGTCGGCTTGACTCCCCAAAGTTGGGGGGCTGAGGATGCAGGGGTGTCTTTGGACGTCGCAACGTCTTTACTGGAGCCAGTCGCCGTCAGGGGGACCCTTCGAGATGAGGCTGCAGGCGTCTTCGTTGAGTCCAGGAGAGGTCAACCACGATGGTTTTGAGGTCAGGATCGCTTGGGAGACTTTACTGGACAGGCGAGCCACTCAGACTTGGGCCGTGGGCATCAGGTGCAGAGTGGGAAGGTGTCGTGTTCCAGAGTCCTTGGAGTGGGTTTCTTGTGGACAGGGCCACTACCCTCGGGAGATCTGGTCTTAGTTGAAGTGCAGGCAGTCTTCCTCTGGTTTCTGGAAGTCGATGGCTGCAGGACAAGCATCGTCTTCTTTGCAGGGTCTTTAAGCGGGAGACAGGCCGGTAGGGCTGGGGCAAAATCAGTAGTCATCTTTAGGCATGGCTGCACAGCATCTTCTTTGCCCTTCTTCTTCTTAGGTCACAGGAATCTGAGGATCAAGGTTCAGGGGTGGCCCTAAACACTGAATTTAGGGGCGTTACAAGTACTGGCAGGTAGTAGCCAATGGGCTACTAACCTTTAGGGTGACTACACACTTTGTACATCCCCTCCCTTTGGGGACGGGGCATCCCCTGATACTAGTGGCTAAAATCTTTCCATGCAACATTGAAGATTTTCTAAGGGGGGGTCACTTCAGCACGGGACACCTTACGGGTGGTCCTGGCTGAGAGGGACAAACCTCACCTGCTTACTAATTGTTCTGCCGACCTTGGTCAGGGGTGCAGGCATCTCCACTAGCTGGAGAGGCCCTTGCTAACATAACAAAGGGCAGGAAGCCTTTGAGGCTCACTGCCATGAATGCTGTTCCTGCTTGGGGGTAGGTGAGAAGCACCTCCACCCCAAGCAGGCTTTGTTCCTGACCCCCAAGAGCACAAGGGCTCCCACCTCAGGGGGTAAGAAACATGTCTGACCCCCGGAGGTGGGACATGTCGGAGTGTGGCAGGCTGGTGCAGACCAGTCAGCTGTACACTAGAGAGTTGGTCGTTTTTCAGGGGGTATCTCTAAGATGCCCTATGAGTGCATTTTGTAATAAATCCAGCATCAGGGTGGGTTTATTATGCTGAGAAGTTTGATACCAAACTTCTTAGCATTTAGTAAAGCCATGGCTGGAGCTGTGGAGTTTGCAATGTCAGCCTCCCAGCCCATGTACTCAATATGGCTTCACTGCACTTACAATGTCTAAGAATGGACTTAGACACTGTAGGGTAATATTGCTCTTGCAGCTATGCCCTCACCTGTGGTATAGTGCACCCTGCCATAGGGCTGTGAGGACTGCTAGGGGGGTTACTTACCTATGCCACATGTAGTGTTTTGTGGGCATGGCTCACAGGGATGTGTGCCATATCGACTCTTAAGTTTTGTCTGTACCAAAACACACAGGCTGCAATGGCTGTGGGTATGTGTTTGGGTTTCTGAGGTGGCACAATACATGCTGCAGCCCATAGAGACCCTCTCTGGTCACAAGGCCCTTGGTACCAGTGGTAACTTTTACAAGGGACTTATAGGTGTGCCAGAGGTGTGCCAATTGTGGAAACAAAGACACAATTTTGGGAAAGAACACAGGCACCGGGAACCTGATTAGCAGGTACCCAGTGCACATTCAGTCAAAGTGCATCCGAAATCAGGTATAAAGTGGGGGGGGAACCATTAAAAAAGTGGCACTTTCCTACACTCCGTCACTAGATGTTGGTGTATTATTGCACTCCGGGCTGCAACACTACCAAAAGACTCCTGCAAAAGGAACAAAGATGGGTGTATAAGCTATGGACGAACACAATGGGATTTATTGATGACATCCCATGGCACCAACTTAACCTATAATTATGATATAAGCAATACACTCCAGTGTCCATGAATGGGTTTAATCCGGTGGGTCCTTCTTGGACAAATGTCTCCCCTCCTCAAGTCTGATGTAGGGGCAAATATTGGGCTGAAAGGCCAGGCAATGTATAGAATCCACTCTTTATCTAAACTAATGTGATATAGTATGTCCATTGCGACAATACCCTAGCATGAACCCAGGGACTCTGGCATCTAAAAAAACTCTTTTCCCCAAAAAACTCTTCCCAACACATCCTACCGTTATTTTCTCTTCAATCCTTTAATTGAAAACGTAAACACTGGCTCAAATTAGCCTTTACATTGTAAAGAGCTAGAACCAGCACGTCACAGGGAGTCTCTCCAGTCTAATATATGACACAGGACTACATATCCCATAAGGCTCTACTACCGCTGAATAATAACACGCCCTAATGGACACCGAAAAGTTTGGATTTAGCACGATGTCATGACGTGTGCCTCGCCCAAAAATGCGGAGCACACTGTCATGACCCTTATTATTGTACACAGCATGATAAAATGTATGAGATCGCTGCTGTGCATAAACATCTTTTAGTTTTAATCACCCAAACCTTGCTATCGCTTTAGAAGAACGGTGGGTGAATAACGTAAGCGTGTCCATGCTACGTGGGTTACATGTCCGGAAATTGAGTGCCGGAAGACCAACGCCGGGCTGTTATAACGAGCTCCATGCACACAGCACATTACCAGACTTGGGGAGAGGTCAGGACAGACAGGTTTGCTGCGGGTTGGGACCCTTGAAGCAGTAAATATGACCACCCTTTAGGCAAAAGAGCTGGATACCGATACGAACGCTGCCATTTCAGTATAGATCACCCTCAATGGCGTCCTTCACCTTACGCTCTCTCTCTCTCTCTTCTTCACCTTTACTTTCAACCCAGAGTTTGACTACAGGGCCTACCCCCAGCACCCCCTGATAAGTATTCCTTGTTCATAGATGGGGTATGTCAACAATCGAGTGCATCCAAAGTATGTGTGATGCCTTACACAGGTTTTTAACTTTTAATTATGCATGTCATGGCTAATTCAGCCTCTAATGGTCACAGTCTCGCTATGTGTCTGTACTGTTTTACATAAATCCTCATGTTACCTCTCGCTTATATCTTTTCATGGCATCTTCGGAAGCCTATGGTTGAGATAAGTCGGGAACTCAGACACAAAAAAGTATTTTGATAAAATTAACTACCTAGGGGCCGATTCCGATCTGGGTCGGAAAGCTCTCCGACCGATCCGGATTGTTTTCCGACCGAGCCGGACCCCTGCAGTCCGACCGAGCGAGTACGATGCGGCCGTATGCTGCCGGACTCGGTTCGGTCGGACTCCCATTGAAGTCAATGGGAGCCGGTCGTACGACGTGTACATGGGCTCCCATTGACTCAATGGGTATGTTGCGCACAAAGGGGCCCCCTGTAGTGGGTATGCGTCGGTGCCATCCGCACCATACACGCATGTATAGGGGGACCCATGGGTCCCCCCTGTGTCCGACTTGTATGGCTCCGGGTGAAGGGGGGTCCGGCACGGACCCCCGAAGTCCGCGTCCGAGAGCTTTTTCGTGTCGGAGGCTCCAACTCGATCCGGCTGTCCGGATCGTGCATCATACTGGCTCGGTCGTAAAACGTCTCCATTGCGCGCCACGAATCAAGTGTGAACGAGTCGGACGGAGCGGTTCGGACCCGGAAACGAGTCGGTCGGCGATTTCGCGTTCACTCGCATCGTACTTGCTCGCTCGGACGACTGTACGAATAGGTCGGAAACAAAGCCTCCGACTCGGATCCGGTAAAGCCGAATCCGATTCAGAGCCCAACCGACCGAGATCGGAATCGACCCCTTAGTCTGCTGAAAAATTACCGGCTGGTATTATATGCTACAAAATATAGATTACCTCATTCTGTCATTCTGATACGATTAAGGAATTTTAGTGAAATGAAAACGTAATCATGCTATTGTTCTGTTTGTACTCTCTGTTCACAGGCAAATCCCGCAACACAGTAAGTACTTTCCTTTTGTTTGCATGCGTAAGTAATTCTTTAGCACCATACGTCCCCACCTGTATAAATTATACGGTGACGTTACTGGGGGATCTCTTCTCTAGTACTGCCTTGAAGAATGCCCAGGACCTACATAGACCAAAAGAGTAGGGCAGAAACATGTTGCCGCTTTTTACCTTAGGTTCATAGGACCACAACATCCTGGTTGCCCCTTCCCATAGTTTTTCATCTTCCCCGCTCACCCCACAAATAAATGGATACCTTGTGGTGAGGTAGGGATTTTTATTAAATGTAAAAAAAAAAACCATACAAGAAAATTAAGACTTCTCTAAAGTGCTCCCTGGAATATGGTCCAGTCCACCCTGACCTTTAGGAGTTAGGGTGAACCCAATGATGAAGCATGCCACTACTAGAGTGGGTGAGGGTTCAAAAAAGTGTGCCCAGCGTAATGAAGGAAAATGCACTGCATTATGGGGAATGCTCTGCCCCTAGGGTAGCTGCAAACTCGTACTGCCCTGGGGGCAATGCATTCATGTGAAATACGGAGCGGCTGCTTTAAAGCTGCTCCGTGTTTCACTTTGCAGGCGGCAACCCGCCTGCACTTTTAAAAGTGGGATAGCAATCCCATTGCAGGCGGATGCAGTCAGTGACTGCACCCGCCTGCAAGGGGATGTCTGGGGTGTCCATAGGACCCCCTTTACCCCTGTTGAGGGCTGCTCTTGTGCGCCTCCTGAGGACTTCTTTGCCTCTGCGTCTGTGTTGGTAATAAGGTGCGGGCACAGAGGCTAAGGCATTCCCTCATTTGCATGGGGCACGCCCCATGCAAATGAGGGAACACCCCCTTGAAGATAGTGCTGGTGCTTTATGTGCACCATCGCTATTGGTATTACAGAAAGGGCCTCACAAGCATCTGCGGCCCCTTCTGTAAAAACAAAGTGCCCCGGGCACTTTATGTAATACGGCCCCAGATGCCATAATTTCCTCAATGGCACTTAATTTGGTTCCATTTCCCTTAGCTGCTATTTTTGTATATGCAGCGCAGATTTCTCAATATTTTAAAAAAGGTTGAGCAGATTGTAATTCAGCTGCTAAATTAAGAGACATCACTGCCCTCTGTTTTGCATAATGCGTCTTGTTGAATGAGTAATATTTCAAATTATCTGGGTAGTTGGATGTACTGAAGATCTTAAAGCCCAAGGGATTCAGCTGACAATTCAGATGATTCTTCTGTTTGTACATTGCTGCTGAGAAGACATACAGAAGATGCTTCACTGATCTATACATCATTAATAGTTTCCCCATTGTCATATTTATTTTCAATACTCTCTGGTTCAGGAGTGTTTTCTGGTGAGAAAGAAATTTCTTTTTTCCAGTAACATATTTTGTTACGGTTTGACTTCGATATAGTGAAACTACTTGACCCATAATACATTGGTATGCAGAAAAGAATACACAGATCGATATTTTTAGAGTAAAATATTGTTGGTAATTTTGTTAAGCATGAGACTTTAACAAAACATGAAAAAATGTGTTTATTTAAATGATTGCCTTAACATTGTCTTATGAGATTTATAGTTCCCATTTTAGTAATATTGTTAATGACAAATTTAAACTGAGATTTAAATGCATAATTATGCTGCAACTATGTGTTTCACAAAGTGAATAAACATTATTCAATTTTATTTACCACACACAATTGGGGACTTTCTAACATGTATTTGATGGAGGAAGATGTGATATGTCTATACCTCCATACACTGATTTTGGTGCATAGGGTCTTTCCATCATTTTCTCCATTGGAATTGCAGGGGGTACAGATGAAGAACCAACTCCAATATGCCGAGGTTTAGACATTTTTTGCGCAATCTTCTTTTTGAGCAAGATCAAACCAGCACCTACAGGTTTCATCAATGGTGTACTTGGTGACACCAACAGCATTTATTCTTTCTTGGATTGGCGCCCAGATTTTCTTTTTGGTTGACTCCGGCACAGTCAAAGATATTTTCCCAAAAGGTTTTTCATTATTGGAGACACATTTTTCAAACAAAATCTCTAGTTCAACATCAAAAAAACCTCTGCTTTTTTTTGTGCCTTCCATCATCCTTGCCTTTATCCTGGTTGGACATTGTAACAACTATCCAATACCCTCCTGGTCCACAGAGATGTGTGTCTTCAAAGTGCTAGCTAAGCAATAGGTGACGTTCGGAATTTGCGATTCTCTTTTTGAGACTACTTCTGATTTGCTAATTTACATTAGTGATTTGCGATTGCAAATCTGAAGAAATAGCTATTAGAGAAAACTACATTTTCCAACCTATGATTTACTGATTTGATATTTGTGATTCGGTATTTCTCGAAATAATGAATTGGTAAATTACATATATGGATATAAGATCATAAGTCATTATAAACATGTAAGTTACTACAAAAGTACAGTTTGTGAATACTGAAAAGTAAAGCCCTATACTTATATGTATTTTTTTGGTCACTTTGATAGACTCTTTATTGCTTCTTTGTACCAATTTCACACAACTACCAGATGATACAGTGAATGGTCTCTAGGAGATTACTTCCAAGCCTGTGGTCCTGATTATGACAATATAGGGTGAGTAGGTGCTATTTATCACTTCTGATAACATTTTAATACTCAATGTTTGGAATTTATTGGGTGTTCCAAGTTTTTGGGGTTAACATGCAGGTTTTGGTGCTTACTGCACTAAAATACTGATGTTATGGTAAATACTGTACTGTTTTTTCTCATTAAATTTGGGAAGGTTTGACCTGTCGAAATGTAATGAATGCTGAGCTTTTTAATGCATCCAGCAATTACTGAGTGCTTTAAATACCAGACAACTTGTAATTTCGGTGGCTGAATGAAGAGGGATTTATATAGAGGTTGGAAAACGCCGACCCCTTCATAATCACGCCGTATGTCTTCTAGATGTTCAAAGCTTTGAAATCAAACTGCACCAGAAGGGAGGTGTTTTTTTTGAGTTAGCTGTGCAGTAATGATTTTGCACAGCTCACTCTTTGTCCTGTATAACTAAACATGGAGGAGATTTGACTTTCAGTCATAGAATATCTGATGATTAAGTACACAGGAGAAACTGTCATGCCCTCACTGGAGCTATGATGTGGGTCACTGTGGCATATATTGATCTAAGGTGCAACATGCAACATGCAGACTTGTGTCCAGACACATTGGATCTAAAAGTCTTCTTCATATGTATCATTCATTCTGCTTGTGCCTAATGGAGCCTTCTCACTTCCACAGCCTCCCTCTGAGAGAAACTAATCTAGTATCAGTTGGAATATAGCAGGATTAAATTCCAAATTTTATGACAGTGATTAGAGCCAATATATAGACGAGATTGAGATTTGTCTCTTTCAAGGAACATGATCCTTGAAGGCACGTATAGGCTTGGCTATAAGAGCTTCTGCATTCTAGCCCAAATTACAAGTGCTAAGTGAGCCTCTGGTGGCCTGTTAGCATGGATAAAGACCTCTATATAGTGTCCAGTTAAAGAGATTCTCACAGGACAACTGGACATTCAAGGTTTTAAGATTATTACTGATGATGATGAGATGACTCTTGTTTTAATTAACATCTATAATAGAAGTACTTATAGGCATACCAAATTGCCCACCCTTCAACTGCTCGATGATGATGAATCCTACATCAACTCCATCCTTACCACGTATATAGAAGCTAATGAATGTCTGGACCCCTCACAGAATGGCTTCCGACCGCGCCATAGCACAGAATATGCCCTAGTGGCAGTCACCGAACATCTTCGGAGCTCCCTGGATGAGGGTTTCACTTCAGCTCTGATTCTTCTTGATCTGAGCGCTGCATTTGACACTGTGTCTCATCAGATCCTTCTGCCTACAAGATATTGGTATCAGAGGGCCGGCCTTGAATTGGCTCTCATCCTTCCTAGCTGAGAGATCCTTCCAAGTGATTGCCCCCCCCCCCATCAGCTCTCGGACACATTCTGTGGATCAAGGGGTGCCACAGAGTTCCTTTCTGAGCCCCACTTTATTCAATATCTACATTGAACCTTTAGCATCTGTGGTAAAAAGTAGGGGCCTAACAGTGGTCTCCGATGCTGATGACACGCAACTTGTGATCGCGTTATCCAATAACGCCGACCAAGATGTGGCCAAGTTTGAAAACGACCTGATGGCCATCGCAGATTGGATGACAACCAACTGCCTACAACTGAATGCTAATAAATCAGAGATTCTTCTCTTAGGTAGAAACACCCACCTATGGAGCGAACGCTGGTGGCCTGCCAGTCTAGGGGCCCCCTCCCTTGCCCAAACAGACCATAAAAAATCTGAGTGTTTGGGATGATTCCGCCCTTACTTACCAGGCACAGACAAAGTCAGTAGCCGGTGTTTGTTTTGGACTCTTATGTGGACTCAAGCCACTGCTTGGATTCTTCTACGCCAACACCCGCCAGGTCATCATCCAGTCTACCATACTTTCGAGACTGGACTATTCCAGTTCTCTGTATCTCGGTGCCAATAAAGCAGGGATTCATCGCCTTCAAAGGGCACAAAACGCCGCTGCTCGGATGCTCTTCAGCCTGCCTAAATATTGTTCAGCTTCCAATATCCTACGAAGGCTCCATTGGCTCCCGGTGGAGAAGAGAATCGATTTCAAAGTTCTGTGTATCTCTCACAGAATCCTGAACGCCCAAGCCCCCAACATACTAGCCAATCTCCTCACTCCCTACATACCGAACCGCCTGCTGCGCTCCTCTGACCAACACCTAGCATTTGTTCCTCGCGTCAGAAGAGCGCGGGCCGGAGGTCGTTCTTTTCATGCCCTCGCTCCCAAAATCTGGAATGCCCTTCTGGCCAACATCAGAAGTATCCAAGATCATGGGTCTTTTCGGAAAGCTATAAAGACATATCTCTTTCCAAGTTAACTTCTTCCCTTACCCTGCGGCCTTTGTTCTCTGTTGGTCTTGGGATCAGCACTGGGACGCCCCGTTTCTGGGGCAGCCATGCGCTCTATAAATCTAGTAACATAACATGTATTTGGCTCCCATATGAACAGCCACTATGCCATCACTGGGGCCAATTTTAATTTAACATTTGAGCCCTTAGTCCTTAGTAGAGATTTAGCTAAAGACGAGGATGCATTTTGGGGTATTCCAGCTCCGTTCAAAAAACAGCTGACAAGATCTGCACTACAATTGGTAAACTTATCACTTTCGTTGGCCTTCGTGCTTGTATTGGTCACTCCCCCTCTGACAGTATTGCTGTTCCCACGTTTTGTAGGAGGGCTTACAGAAACCATATATATTACATCTTCTGGGGGTAAGAGTTTGGAGTGCAATGATCACTATGAGAGTCATTTATAGACAAGACAGTGACCACTATCCCTTGATCCTTAGCATCCAGGATACACTGATAGCAGATCAGGTGAACACACCTACCCATAGTGCAGATGCTCTGCATGTAACTAACAATAGAAGGAACGTAAATGGGGAAGCTATTAGCCGTTGTACTAATGTTACTGAAAAGATTTATGAAACGTTATTACCCTCACTGGTCAGAATAATTGAAAATTTATATTAGACTACCCTAATTCTAGAGACTCATAATACATTACATGCAAAATTAAAAGATTTCTTCTAGAAAGATTACAAACCGACTAAAAGAGTTCTAGTCTGTAGGACTGCTGAGATTCATCTTTTATCTGCAATCAAGGAAGGAAATAAAGTAAGCAAAGCTGAAAGGATTAGTTACTTACCTGTAATCCTAGTTCTCTTCCAGGGGTATCCTCATCAAAGTCATAAGCACATGAATATTCCCGCCCATGCGCGGGACCCCGGAAACACATTACATATATGTGAAAACCATATATGTAGCTCTATATATATATCCATATATATATAAAAAACACACAATGTAGCCTCCCATAAACATGCTGAGCAATGTTGCAATGAATTCTCTTGCACATAAACATATTCCAATAACGCAGGGAGAAATACACTTTTGAAAACTGCTTTAATACATAGCAGACAACACAATCCTGCGAGGAATAATGAAGAAAACATTGCCAGCACATAGGCTGCATTGTGGAAACATTAGTGTAGAAAGCTGAAAAGCTAACCCACATAAACACTCAGATAAACTGGCACCGTGCCTTTAAGGCAGCCATGACCCCTAGCTTCCCATCATGCCTCAGGGGTGACAGTTAGGTCAGTTGTTCTTTGCGGATATCCGCAGACCTTTTTTTAAAGAGATGTATGAATCATGTTCACTTGCCCGGGGAGGCGGGTGGGTTGCTTATGACTTTGATGAGGATACCCCTGGAAGAGAACTAGGATTACAGGTAAGTAACTAATCCTTCTCTTCCAGGGGATCCTCATCAATAGTCATAAGCACATGAATAGAATAGCAAGCCCATCCCCTCATCCTGCGGGCAAGTAAACAGAGTACCATCAAGATACATAGATGCCATAAGGCCTATACAGACTCCAATAGGTTAGCATTGGAACAGATTCCTCAAGGAGGCCTGGCCCACTTGTGTATCTGCTCTGGAGTCAGAATCCAGACAGTAATGTCTGGTAAATGTATGGACCGATTTCCAAGTTGCCGCTTTGCAAATCTCGGCCATCGGTACATTATGTAAGAATGCAATCGTAGCAGCCTTACCCCTACTAGAATGAGCTTTAGGGGAGACAAACAGAGGCTTATTTGCAATCTGGTATGCCAACTTTATACAAGATACTATCCATCTTGAAATGGATCTTTTAGAAGTTGGGAAGCCTTTTCTAACAGAACCATAGTTTATAAACAATTGATCTGCTTTTCTAATGGATTTCGTTGCATCCAAATAGAATTTGAGAACCCTCTTGAGGTCTAGCGAATGAAGAGACCTTTCCGCTGGTGTGGATGGATTGGGAAAGAAAGAGGGTAGAGAAATTGTCTGATTAACATGGAACTCTGACACCACCTTAGGTAGGAAGGAAGGGTGAGTTCGCATAACCACCCTATTATGGTGGAAGACCGTATAGGGTTCTTTAGAACAGAGTGCTTGTATCTCACTCACTCTGCGTGCTGATGTAATTGCTACTAGAAAAGCTACTTTCCAAGAAAGGTGTTGCAATGTAGACTTATGAATGGGTTCAAATGGAGGTCCCATCAATTTAGACAATACCAAATTCAACTCCCAAGGAGGAGAAGGAGGTCGAACAGGGGATAAACCTTTTCAACCCCTGTAGGAAGTCCTTGACCACCTGAAGTTGAAAGAAAGAAGGCTGGTTAGGTGATTTACGATATGCTGTGATAGCCGCCAAATGCACTTTAATGGAAGAATATTTCAAACCAGATTTGGCCAAATGTAGCAAATACGGCAAGATTACCTCCTCTTGCCCGTTAATTGGACTCCAATCATTACTGATACACCACAAGTAAAACCTCTTCCACTTAAGAGAGTATGAGGATCTTGTGGAAGGTCTCCTTGACTCCCTTAAAATGTCCATGCAGTCCTGAGGGAGGTTCAAATGTCCGTACTGCAGGACTTCAGGAGCCATGCTGTCAAGCTGAGCGAGGGAAGGCTGGGGTGCAGAATTTTCCCTCCCATCTTGGTGAGAAGGTCCGGCCTGCACGGAAGTCTCCGATGAGGGCGAACCGAGAGTTGCAAAAGGTCCGGATACCACCATTGGCGAGGCCAGTCCGGTGCTATGAGTATCATCCTCATTCTGGATCGCAGAAGTTTGGCCACCACCTTCGGAATTAGAGGGAGGGGTGGAAAGGCGTATGCAAACGTCCCTGACCACTCTATCAAAAGAGCATTCCCTCTCGTTCCTGGTCGGTAAAACCTGGATGCGAAGGCGTGGCATTTTCTGTTTTGATCGTCTGCAAAAAGGTCGATGGAAGGATGACCCCATTGATGAAAGATTTCTGCCACCACTTCGTCGTTGAGCACCCAGTCTTCTTGCTCTTGGAAGTGACGACTGAGGGCGTCTGCTCGCACGTTCTGCTCTCCCGGCAGATGTATTGCCGTGATCGATAGGTTCCTGGCTAGCAGCCAGTGCCAGATTGCCTGGGATTCGAGAGAGAGAGGGCGAGAGCGAGTTCCACCTTGTTTGTTCAGGTAATACATGGTGGTTGTATTGTCCGTTTGCACTAGGATCGACCCGATCTGAATTGACGGTTGAAAAGCTTTGAGGGCTAAATGAACTGCCCGCAGTTTCAGCATATTGATGTGATATGTCTGTTCTCTGCTGGTCCATCTGCCCTGAGTTTGCAGATGACCCAGGTGCGCTCCCCAGCCCTGAAGTGAAGCATCCGTGATCAGAGATTGTTCTGGCAGAGGTTGATGAAAAGGAACTCCCACCAGTAGGTTCTGTGGTTGCAGCCACCAGAGAATGGACTTCTTTGCTGCAGGAGAGAGGACAATCCGGTCGTTCCACTGACCCGAGGATTGATTCCATTTGTCCTCGAGATCTTGTTGTAACGGTCTCATCCTCAATCTGGCATTGGGTATGAGAAAAATGCACGAGGCCATCGACCCCAGTAGAGAAGCCACCTGTCTTACTGATGGCTGATAAGCCTGAAGGATGATGTTGCCCTTGTCTTTCATTGATGACAATCTCTTTTCCGAAGGAAACACTTTTCCGAGGTCGGAGTTGAGGTTGGCGCCCAGATAGTGGAGTGATTGAGTTGGGCGAAGGATCGACTTGTCCAGGTTGACATGCAGGCCTAAGCGCTGAAGTAGATCTAGGCAGGCACGAAGATGTTCCTGCACCATTTGAGGAGAGGATCCCTTCAGCAGCCAGTCGTCCAGGTATGGATATACGAACAGGCCTTGGCAATGTAATGCTGCCGCTACCACTGCCATGCACTTGGTGAATACCCTCGGAGCTGATTTTAGGCCGAAGGGAAAGACTTTGAACTGGTAATGTCTTGTTCCCACCGTGAATCGCAAGAACTTGCGATGTCGTGCTGTGATTGGGATGTGAAAATACGCATCTTGTAGATCCACCGAACACATCCAATCGCCTTTCCTTAGATGTGGAAATATTTGGTGGAGCGCCAACATCCGAAACTCTTCCTTTTTGATGGACTTGTTCAGAGAACGTAGGTCCAGAATTGGTCTGAACTTGTTCGGTTGATCTTTTTCTGAACAAGGAAGTATCGTGAGTACACTCCCTTTCCTCTCTGCGCTTGAGGGACCTCTTCTATTGCTTGTTTCTTGAGAAGGGTCAACACTTCCTGACGCAGGAGGTCTATATGTAGATGACGAGATTTCACAGGAGGAATGTCTCTTGGGGACGTCCAAAAACGTAGTGTGTACCCATTTTTTAGTATATTTAGCACCCACTGATCTTTGGTTATGTTGCGCCACTCTTGAATGTAACTTGAGATACTTCCTCCCACTGGAGTGTGCAACGGTGCTAGAGGAAGCAGAGACTCATTGCTTCCCTGGAGTTTTTGATGTAGAGGAGGACTGCTGTTGATGTCCTCCTCTTCCTCTCGAGGAACGGCGGCCTTGATACTGGGATTTGCCCTGTTTGTTTTGTGACCATTGAGGGGTTTGAACCCTCTGCTGGTAACTTTTCCGATTGTAGGTCCGGTACCTCTTCCTAAACTCCTTTTTCTTTTCTAGGCCCACCGCCTTTAAGGTGTCCAACTCGGCCTTCATCCTCGCCATTTCTTCATCTGTGTGAGCACCAAACAGTGAAGTGCCAGAAAAAGGGAGATTCAGGATGCGTTGTTGTGCTTCTGGTTTTAACGCTGTGAGGCGCAGCCAGGAAGATCGTCGTGCACAGATGCCATGTGCATACGAGTGAGCCGCCAGGGACGCACCATCTGCTGCAGTGCTGATTACCTGATTAGCAACCAGAGCACCTTCGTGAAGGATTTCAGAAAAGTCCTGCTGATCCTCCTTTGGGAGCCTGTCCTTGAAGCGCTCCAGTGAGTCCCATAATGATCTGTCATAGCGACCAAGCAGAGCCGCAGCGTTGGACACTTGCAGAGAAGACGCTGCAGAACCACAAGCCTTCCGTCCCCAAGAGTCTTGTGCTCTACTCTCTTTATCCGGAGGAGCGGAGGAGGAAGATGCAACCGCATGCGTCTTTTCGCTGCTGCAATTATAACAGAGTCCGGAGGTGGATCTGATCTAAGGAAAAGAGGATCCGATGCAGCTGGCTTGTATTTTTTAATAATCCGAGCTGGAGCTGCTTTAGTCGATGCTGGTGTAAGGAAGAGATCCATTACCGGCTCGATGATGCCTGGGACCAAAGGAAGTAATGGTCTAGTCGCAGACCTTTGGTGGAGAGTCTCAAAATTATGGACTTGGTTGTCTGAGGAGCTGACATAGTGATGCCCAGCTTCTGAGCCCCTCTGTTGAGAACATCATGGAAAGTGTTCACATCATCAATAGGCGACACTCTGGAGGGAGGACTATCCGTCAGGGTAGGTGAGTAATCCCTTTTGGATGAATGTGTCGAAGAGGAAGACCAAGATGGTGTACGCCGCCTCTTGCGATGTCCCTGAGACGACCTGCGTTCAGGGGATCTGCCTCGGTGTTCCCTAGCCCGAGTGGTGGGTGATTTGTCCACTTCCTGCACAAGACGCTGTAATGGTGATCTGTGCCGCGGACTGGAGTAGGTCGTAGGTCGTTGAGCGTGACCTGTGGACCCCTTCTTCCAATGATGTAGTGGTTGAAGCCATCTGGGAGAGAGATGGATGGAAGGAGAGTGCTGTCTCCTTGGAGAACCTCCTGGCGGTGCTTTTGTAGGCTCCTGTGAGTGAACAGAAGCACTGCGGGATGACGCAACCGTCTGGGGTGAGCTCCGGATGGAGTGAGAGGACTCTCTGCGGCTTCTGGAGCGTGATCGGCGTCTGGATGAGCGATGTGACGTCGATGGGGTGTGTCTCGACGTCGACCTGCTCTGTGTCACCATCACTGGTGAAATTCTCTTCGACGTCGACCTCTCAGTGTGCCTAGACCTCGCCTTCGACGTTGAGCGTGGAGACCTCAACGATGAACGGGTAGACGGAGAAAATCTTCTCGACGTCGATCTTTCTCTCGACGTTGATCTTCTCGCCGTCGACGGAGACCGCCGTCTCAACGTCGATCTTTCTCTCGACGCTGACCTTCTCGCCGTCGACGGAGACCGCCGTCTCGACGTCGAACAACGTCTGGTATATTTTACCTTTGGTCTTGACGCCGAATACCTCGCCGTCGGAGAGGATCTTGCCTTCGACGTCGAACGCCTTCTAGGCGACGGCGGAGGCGACGAGTGTCTATCCTCAGGTGACGAGGTGTGTCTCGACGTCGACTGCCGTCTGGGTGACGTCGACTGAGATCCTTGCTTCGACGCCGACCGCTGGAGACCCTGCGATGGCGGAGCCTGCCTCGACGTCGAGCGCCGCATCGACGGCGACGACGGAGACCTGTCTCTCGACGCTGGGCGAGCCCGCACCAACGGAGAGCGACTCCTCGACGCCGATCGTCGCCCGGTTGACGACGGCGGAGGATTCGACGTACCTTTCTTCGACGACGACCGGTGTTCTCTCGACGGCGAGCCCGCCGTCGATGGTCTTCTCATCGACGTTTTTGCTGCCGATGAAGGGAATTGAGGCGCCGAGCCCGACGCCGATGGAGAGCATACTGGAATCTTACTTGTAGATAAGCTCTCTTTCCTCTTCTTCATCGGAGTCTTGTCTTTAGAAGGTGATTTTCTCTTCTCAGCTAATCCATGGAGACGAATCCTTTCTCTGTCCTTTAAAGTTCTGTTGGACAGCAGCTTGCAATGCTGGCAGGATTTAGGATTATGCTCAGAAGGAAGGCATAGAATACAGACAGGGTGGAAGTCTGATTTGGCTTTCTTCTTGCCACAGGAAGGACAAGAGTCAAAAGAGAGGGCATTCTGTTGTAAAATAATGCTCAACTCTCTAAAAAAACAGTAGAAAATACTTTAACACCAAAAAGATGTCGAAGTAAGAGCTTTTATCAAAAATTGTAGAGTTTTCTGACAGAAAATCAGAAAAAAAGGTAGAGCTGAAGTAACCAGGGTCCTGACAGAAGGAGCCGGAAAGAACAACTGACCTAACTGTCACCCCTGAGGCATGATGGGAAGCTAGGGGTCATGGCTGCCTTAAAGGCACGGTGCCAGTTTATCTGAGTGTTTATGTGGGTTAGCTTTTCAGCTTTCTACACTAATGTTTCCACAATGCAGCCTATGTGCTGGCAATGTTTTCTTCATTATTCCTCGCAGGATTGTGTTGTCTGCTATGTATTAAAGCAGTTTTCAAAAGTTTATTTCTCCCTGCGTTATTGGAATATGTTTATGTGCAAGAGAATTCATTGCAACATTGCTCAGCATGTTTATGGGAGGCTACATTGTGTGTTTTTTATATATATATGGATATATATATAGAGCTACATATATGGTTTTCACATATATGTAATGTGTTTCCGGGGTCCCGCGCATGGGCGGGAATATTCATGTGCTTATGACTATTGATGAGGATCCCCTGGAAGAGAACTAGGGCTTTATAATAAATAAAAAAATCACCCTTCGAACAGCAAAATCGGAGTGGGATCTTTGAACTTGGAAGGATCTTTCAGAAGTGGCCAAAATAAATTATACCAAAACTGTTTTGCACATAGTGAACTATGATGATCACAATACTGCCATGAGACCCGAGGTACACTATACAACCATGTGATTGGGTAGAACACTTTAAGCAACTCTACTCTACTTCTTATCAGAATTCAACTGTTGCGCTCTTAGCTGATTCTAGTAATTCCCAGTCTATGAGCAATATTATTCATCCCATCTCCTTACTAGATATTGATAAAGTCATTAGCTGCCAAATGCGGGGGTTGGAGACAAGTCTGGACAAAATTCTTGCAGATGTTTGGTGCAGAACCTACAGTATGGTTGCCAAGATACCCCAGGTAACTTTCACCCTATTTATCTTATAGGGAACATTCTAAAGATCTTTTATAAACAAATCCTTGCAAAGTTAACTGATTCGATTATAGAAAATAATGTAATAAGTCATTTTCAAGCAGGATTCAGATCTAGAATTGCAACTGCGGATCAGGTCTTTCGTTTTCTCTTGACCGAGTGGAGGGTAGTGGATATTGACAAGGTGAATCTTTATGTTGCATTTGTCAGCCTTCGTGCTGCCTTCAATTTGGTCCCTAGAGTAAGACTTTGGGAGGTACTTGTTATCATGGGAGTCCCCCTGATCTCCTTAAGATAATAAAGTGTCTCCATGAAGATAAATACACCCTGGTCAGATGAGGCCCATTAGCGAACTCACAGAATAAAAATACTGTCAGCAAAGGAATCCACCAGGGTTGAATACTGGCCCCCACATTATTCCTCCTTTTTATCAGTGGTTGTGTTGACTTTTTTATCTGACTGCGCAAATGACTCACCAACCCTAGCTGTCCAGAGGATACCAGCGCTACTTTTCGCAGATGATACTCTCCTCACCTCAAAATCTCAGAGAGGCCGCCAGATCCTATTACATAGGTAGTCTCTATTTTATGACAATCATGGGATAAATATTAACACAAAGAAAACTAAATGTATGGCTTTTAATTGCCGTAAGAATCAGTGAGGGCAGAGTACACTGGTTGAGGATACTCTGAGGAGAGTTACAGAATTTAACTATTTAGGAATCAGCAGTGGCGTAACGAAAGTTGAGGGGGCCCCCCTGCAAGGTAGACAGAGGGGCCCCCGCTCCGGATTTAATCCGAAGCTTCAGGCCTGAGAACAGTGCTGAAGGGGCCCCCTGCAGCTCGGGGCCCCTCCCCCGCACCGCGGGGGCTGCAGGGGCCTGTGTTACGCCCTTGGGAATCAGACTAGCAGATCCTAATACATCAGCTGTCACAAAGGTTGAAAAGTTTCCTCCTGATCGGGCATAGAGCAAAAGCTGTAATTAAGTTTGCAAAGCATGCAGATTTTTACCCAGGATCTCCTACATTTGAAATTAATAAAGCTCAAGCAACTAGTGCAGCTCTTTATGGCTCAGACCTTTGGGGGGGGGGTTTGTGATACGGCAACACTAGGGATAAATTATAATTTCATAATGTCTTTACGAAATTTAGGCCAGAGCACTCCACTATTGCTGTGACGATTAAACCTTGTCTTGAAGTCTATTAGAGATCACAAAACTTAGGCCCATTCTGTACTGGTTTAGCATCTGGTCCATTACAGAGTAAAAGCCTTACAGAGATGCGCTTAAAGATATCATCAGCTGAGGTTCGGCTCAGAGGAGCCTTTGGATGAAATACATTAAGAAATCCTTGATAGACCGAGAACTGAGAGACACCTGGTACAGCACTTTATCAATTCTGTCAGGTCTAGCTGCTATTGTGAAGGCAAGCTACTGGGGATAATTATTGGAGAAAAGGGGCAATTCCCATTCCCTTGGTAGCCAGTCCCAAGTATCTCTGCTCCAGAAAGTTGTGTTTAAACACGAGTAGGTTTTCGAATATATTAAGCCCCCCTCTCTCCAGGACCTTGTATTTGCAGTTTAGATATGGTACCTTTCCATTAGCACATAAAGGGAGTCACTGTTCCTTGTAAGAGGTAAAGGAAGAGATGGAGAGTACTTTTGTCGTGTGCTACTCTATCTGTTGGGGACAGTGTGTCCTCATCATGATGCCCTCACACACCCCGAAGGATGTCATGCTTCATCATTGGGCTTTGCTCCTCGTCGGGCCGGCGCTGCAATGCCCTACCGGTCCCCCGGAGATCTTTTGATGAAGACGTATGGGTGCGTGGGTGTGAGTGGCAGTGAAATCTAAAGTGGTGTGTTAAAAAATGACTGGAGGGGGAGTGAGTACTTTTATTAGGGTGATCCCTCTGTCATTGTTAAAAAACAAAGTGTGTGGTGCTGCTCTAAGGGGTATTATGTCCCTCTGTAGCTAGGTTAGATATATGTCCCTAATGGACATATATGACGGTCAACATGTTTCGCGCTATGTGTGGCCTCAGAAGGAGATCCAGAGCCCTTCGTCAGGACCAATGATAGTTCTATTATGGTATCAGCGGCAGCCTGAACTAGTGCCGCCGGATTGTAGAAGGGAGTAGCACTTCCCTTAGTATTAGAATTAGGACCTCATGAGATCAGTGAGGGCACTCAGGAGGGTTCTCCCGTAGTTGCAGGGCTGATCCACCTGTGTGCCTCTCGCCGTCTCCGCCGGTCTTTCCATTAGCCACTTTTACATGGTCTTGGCTGTCCCATGTAATTAGGTGTAATTTGTGTCCTATATGCCACATCACAGTGGAATTTGAGGAACATGTGCTGTTGTTTTGCCCAGCTTATTCTGGAGATAGATGGGTTCTACCTCTCTATCGTTCTTAGGGGGTAACCCATTGTGTAAATGTTCTGAAAATATGTAAAACTGACACCAGTTCTTTTGTAGTCATAGTCGTTTCAAAGTATCTATACACAACTTGGCTTATAAGATCTAGAACACCGAAGAAGGGCATGCCACCCCTTGATAAACAGCTTATAATAATTATATTTTTAGCCCTTGGGCTTTTTTATCTGGATGTTTTTAATGTATTTATGAATTTTCTTTATTTGATTGAATTTTACTATGTTGTATCTTGTTGAAGGATTTTATTATCCGATCGAACAATAAAGATTGACTGATTCTTCTTGTGATTTTATATCCTATAAACAGACCTTTACAGAAAGCAATATCCACCCTGGCAAAAATAAGTAATGTATTTGTTTGTGATCTTACACAGGTCTAGTCCGATTAATAGCAGGACACCTCACTTTCATCTAATTCCTTCTAAATGAGTGAATCATCCTTAGATTCAGGTTGAGGTCAGGATTTTTGTTATATAATGTGGCAAACTAAGCGATTGGTGTTTTTTTTTTATCAACAGACCTTAGCTGTAGGTCTATGAGTTTGAGCATGGGTTTAGCGTCTCCCTCCTTAGTGACATTCATAAACCTGTGCTCTCGACTATCATTGTTCAACTGTCAAGTTATCTGAGACCAGACCTTGTTTTTTATCCATACGAATGATGTTCTTAATTTAGCATTTAGATGCTCTGGCAAAAAGAAAAGTTGGTTTAATAATACTTCTCCAAAGTTCTCCTAAGAAACAGTTTCTTTTTTCACAAATTTTCACTCCTTAAAAGTTATGGTCAGGTCACAGGCTCTGATAACTTCTATTGCCTACAGGGATCTTTGTTTGCTCGTTGAGGGTAATGGTGCCTTGAGCTTCAGAGGTTACTTTCATTTGGTCTTTTACTTAACAGATTATTACTTTGGTTTTAATATATTTCATCCTGTAGCCTGGTACTCAGTAGCTCTATTTTCTAGTTAGTTCTACTCTTGGCAATTTGTTCTGCAGATATTGCCATCTGGTTAGCACAGGCCCTGCTATTTCTGTACATTTGTTGAATATGGCTGAATGTTATAGGAGATGTAGGGCTTTTATTATTTGTTTAATCTGTAAACTCAAAGTAGTACAAACGTCCATGTACGAGCAGGCTTCTTTCAATTGGGTTTACGTTAATGTGCTATGCCTTCGACAATGTATCGATGAGATGGGCCTGCTTTGGTGCTCATGGAGAAGTACCTGCTTTGTCTTGCAATTGTGGATTTTATCATAAGTCGGGGGTTTATCTTATCTCTGTGTGTTACTGTTGTAAACAGCAGAACACTAGGGGGCTCATTACATGTCCGCCTGCCATCGTTGTGGTGCTGGGACAGCCTGCCAGACGTGCGGCGGTCCCGCCACACATATTAGGATGCACCCGCCAGTATGGCGGGCGCATCCCGGGCCCTTAACATTGCGGACGGTGCTGCTGGATGCAGCACCGTTCGCACTGTCAAAATGGCATGCACTGCAGTTGCCTGCACTGCGTGGCAGGCACCACGCGGTGCCTGCCACGCAGTGCAGGGAAATGCAGGGGGGTACCATGGGTACCCCCACAGTGCTGCAAAACCTCCCCAAACAAGGGGGCCCGCAACGGGCCCCCAAACCCAATCCCCGCCAGCCTTTCCATGGCGGCATCGCCGCCATGGAAAGGCCTTTCATACCCACATCCTAATTTGGTGGACGGTGCCTGCTAGGCACCGCCACCATTTCAGGAGCCCTGCACCGTCCGCCAGGCAATCGGTTCGATTGCCTTCGGCGGTGAAGCGGCGGACGGACCTTGCGTCTGCCGCGGTACCCACCGCCATCCTAATTGGGCGGTGGGTAAAACGTTTAGTGATGGCGGAAGGACTGCCACCGCCGGCCCGGCGGTGGCGGTCCTTCCGCCATCCTAATGAGCCCCTAGCTCCCGGTTTTGCCATAAAGTGCAGATTCTCCTAGCTTTGGTGAAGTCTTGACTCTGAGAGGCAGAGTACATCTCCACTGAGAATTGAAAGATCTGACCTGACTATTAATGTATTTTTCTTTATTACAGTTTTCGTTCTTCAGAGGCCTCAAGGCCCTCTCATGGGCACATATCAGCGCCTTCAGCCTGCTAAAGGTATTGGGGTCCAAGTGCTTGTTCCTGTTCAGAATGGCTGCAGTTTATGTTTCTCCTCAGGCCCTGGCATTTGCACTACGGCATCACTGAAGAGGCTGCCTTTAGAGGAGACTCATGGTTTCTTTGGACATTTGATTGTTCCTAAATGCCGTGTTCTCATTGGTTGAATTTTCTTCTCAGTGAAACTTCAGTGAGAAATAAGAAACATTATAGTTGCCCTGTGCCTCACATAAAATTAAATCTCCCTTTTATGATAGTTAGGGAAATGTGCAATGGTGGAGCACAAGAGCAGGCTCTTCAATTTGAATGCTATGTACAGATTTTAATGCTGTTGAAGTGACTACAAGCAAGCACATCGACCGGGAGCCTTAAATTACATTCTCAGCAAATTCTGAGACAAGAATAGTCTGTTTCTAAGAATATTTTTGTCTGCTCCTTACAGTCCTCTCGTGAGAGCAATCCTCTCTAGCCTGAAGGACAGACCAATCTGCAAAACGACCCCTGCCTCAGCGAACTAAATACAGGTTGACAGGCTAGACAACATATGCACACTGACAGCTTGCAAACAACATAATCGTCCATGCTTTGGAATACACACAAAAAAAGAAAAAGAAAATTCAGTCCTACGTGCAAGAATGGGAGGGAAAAATATGACTGGAGCAGTATGACAAAGTGAGGAATGTATTTCAGGCCAGGAAAACAGAAGGCGAGGGTAATATTTCTCTGTGTGCGTGCTTTCTGTTTCTCTGCCACAGCTATGTAAGCCAAAACCTAGTGAGCCTGAGCAGTAAAAGTGTGATGGAAATATTAGAACTGCGGTGCATGAAAAAATGGCAGCGATCATTTCATTCTCCTGTCTCTCAATGCTCCAGGGACCCGGAGACGAATAGAAGCAATAAGTTCACTTTGCAGAATTAATGCAGTAATTCTTTATCATAAGAGCTCGGAATTACCACAGTCTGATTTTTCTACAGAATGGCTCAAAGTCTATTTTTAATGATGGCCCTAATTTGTTAACGCCTTTTAAATTATTAATCCCCTCTATATTCAAGTAGTTATTGCATGTCATAACAATGTATCTGTGCACTGAAATGCAGTAGTATTTTCTGCACGCCACGAAGAGGCCTGGCCTGCTAATCGCTATTAAAATACCGATAATTACCTGCAGTAAAATACTTGCAACGACGCAAAGAATTGATTAAACGAAACAGAGGCGTCATATACATAGCACAACATTACGTTGTTCGCTCTTCCTAACCTAAGGCCCACATTGACTTAGTCTCTTCGAATTCTACGGTGTAACAATTTTTTTTAATTCAGTACAATTTGCACAGAGCTTCAGCAGCAAGTCCACTGACTGCTGGACACATTTAAAAAAAACATATTTTCTACATACAAACCCCAAACCAAGATATGAACTGTCAGCAAGGTGAATAATCCACACATGTACAAAAAAAGAAAATTCCATCACCTAGAACATATTTTGTTCTAGTGAAGAATATCTCTCTCTCTCTCTCTCTCCCCACGACTTACCTGATGCTCAAGAAAGCGACTCTGAGCTGGAAAGCCGGGCCTCCAAAGACTGCTTCAGTCTCTAGGGTAGCCTGGTAGAGCAATAAAGGTCAAGCTCAAGTGTGGTGGTGTGAAGGTTGAAACTAGAGAAGTATAACATCATCATTACATGCACAGGAAAGATGGAATGTCTAGACATGGTTATTGAGTTGAAAAGGGAATATTGATTCAAAAGCACCTTAAATGGTCACTCAATAAAAAATGAAATACTTAAGAAACCACAAATTATTAACACAAATCCCTAAAAATGATTTTGTACAAATTTACTTTTCATAATCGACATGATCGATTAACTTGCCCTTCACAAACCATTGTTCACATAATCGTCTCTCATAAAATATCTCACACATACAATATTTTATAAGATGTTAGTAAGAAGGATAGATCCAGAGCTGTCCAAGGTGCTGAAACAATTTAACATGAAGACTGTGGGGCCGATTCCGATTCAGGCCGGAAATCACTCCGACCGAGCCGGACCCGGAGAGATTTCTGACCGAATCGGACTCTAGCAGCCTGACCGAACGAGTATGATGCGTACGCAAGCTATCGGACTCTATTCGGTCGGACTCCCATTGAAGTCAATGGGAGCCGGTCGTACAACGCGTACGCAGGCTTCCATTGACTCAATGGGTGCGAGGCGAACAAGGGCGCCCCCTACAGCGGGTACGCATCGATGCGAATCGCGCCGTACATGCACAGGTAGGGGGGACCCATGGGTCCCCCCTGTGTGCGACTCGTGCGGCTACGCGTACAGGGGGGTCCGACACGGACCCCCAAAGTCTGGCTCCGACTGCCCTTTGGAGCCGGACGGCGCGAGTCGGTCGGACTGCTCGAGGCACGCATCGTACTTGCCTGGCCGGGGAACGTCTCCATTGCGCGGTGCGAGCCGTGTCCGTGCGAGTCGGTCGGAGCGGGTCGGACCCGCCTACGAGTCGGTCGGCGATTTCGCGTGCGCTCGCATCGTACTCGCTCGCCCGGACGCACGTACGAATCGGTCGGGAAAGAGGGCTCCGAATTGGATCCGGTTAAGCCGAATCCGATTCGGTGCCCTACCGGCCGAGATCGGAATCGGCCCCTGTGTGTCTGAGTGTGGGAGGCAGAGGCTGACTACAGAACCTCCTGACAAAACTTTTTACTCCTTAAAGAGACCTTTGTGACACAAGACCGATACACATACAGTAAATTACAGTAATACCAAACTAGAAAAAAATCTACTAAAATCTTTAAATGAGGTCTATAATCTAGTTCACAGCAGATCTTAATGCCCAAAAGACTCTATGGGTAACCCCAGGCTACCGGAGCTTTCAATACCGAAATCGTAAGATTTTAAGTTCGTAGTTGAAATATCCAAAATATGGTGCCCAAGGGCGTCTCTTGCTAGCTAAACAACCATGCTTGGTAGCCAGAAAATTGGAAAAGCTACATCTTTGGAATCATTTTTTTACAGTCAAGCAACTCGAACACTGTGAGATTGCTCAGGCAGATCAGTAGTGTTTCCCAGTTTAGGATTAAGGTCTCCTGGAGACTTTAAATACAGATTCTGTGAGTCTGGCAATGCTAATGACAACAGGCCAGTAGTTCCAAGTCCAGTCACGGTGGGGTGGAGGAGCAATTTTACAGATTAAGGGCATCAGGATGGGCTTCAACACTTGACTCTGATCAAATTATATTTAGGGGGGTTCATGAAGGACCTAGCAGGACCAATCTTCTACTTTGGATTGGATTATAGCATGGCCATATGAGAGCTAAACCTCTGCAGGGTCAGGAGATTCCAATGTCTGATTCAGGGATAGTTCTAAGACACTTAAGCCAAGAGCCTGGTGCTGGGCCTGCACTCTCGCACACCAGGCAGAGACTTCTGGGGGCTGGGATGGCAATGGTGAGAGTCCCTCAGAATCAACAAAGAGTGGTGTGGATGCCAGGGAACATGCTCAACAAGAACAGTAACTGCTCCATGAGGCTCACTCGTACTAGGCTGGTAGGTTTTTTCAGTCTCTGTTGTGAGGTTGGCTGCTTTGAACTTCTTGTGCGATTAGGAGCTTCCACACATGGAAGGCAGCAGCAGTAGGTGGACCAGTACAGCTCAGAAGGATTCAAGGCTTTATCCTAGATCTTGGTGATATGGGCAAGGTTCCACATCAAAATCCCGGATTCGCCAAAGCATGTTACATATATTTCTGGTTATGATCAGTGCTTTAAATGGGCCGGTACTCACCGGTACTGAGTACCGGCACTTCCGAATTTTTTTGCCGTCAGTACCGGCACTTCTCTGTAGCCAGGGAGAGTACTGGCACCCTGATCCATGGCACGGCAGGCTCAGGTTAGGTTTCCTCTCCAGTGCAGGGCAGTGGCCGCTCTGCTTCCGAGGAGCTTTTAATTAACTCGGCTCAAGTATCCTTTTGCAGAGTTGCTGGTGAAGATTCCAGCAGCGCCCATTTGAATGTCTCCAAACTGCAGGGGGGTGAGAGGGGTTGTGTCACGCTGTGATTAACAGGACAGGGTCTCTAGACAGACCCTGCACTGTCAATCAGGTGCGCAGCGACCATTCGGGTGAAAGTGCTATCATGACTTTCATTTTGTGTTATGAGTTAATCTGTGTTTTTTGACATAAACACATTTCTCATGTGTTTTAATATGTGCTGCAACTGGTACAGAAGTCATTATGTATGATGATATTTTGACCTTAGCCCCGCCCCTAGCCCCACCCACTTGCCACACCTCTATTTTAATGAGTACCTGCACTTATTTTTCCCCATTTAAAGCACTGGTTATGATGTGTCATTTCATTGAACTGCTGAGCAGCTCTTGCTTCTAGTCATAGTCTGGGGCACTTGTGCAATAGCACACTTCTATTCCAGTCTAGGGCATCTCATGAGGTAAAAATCCAGGTTAATCAGATCAGTGCTCGGTTTTCAGGCCTGTTCCAGCTTTGGGGGTGGTGCACGGCAGAGCGGATTTGTTCTCGTTTCACTGTGCATGGTAATGGCTGAATGGTTGGCCCAGGTAACTATATATTTATTCTTATAAAGTGCATTCAAACCGAAGCGTGCTGTACATAAAAACAAGGTGAAGATTTGTTTCAATGTTAAATGGAACAAGACACCTTTCAAGCACTCCAATAACCAGTAAAAAGCGAGATAGTCAAACGAACAAGGTCGGAACGGAATAAGTCAGTTATGAACTGGGGAAGCATAAAGCAATGCAAGAATTAATGGGGGCAAGAGAGAACAGGTAAAAATGAAGTGAAGGTGCAGCTGAGGTATCGTATTACAGAGCACGTGGTGTTGAGTATCACTTGAATGGTCCACTATGAAATGGGGTGGGAGAGAAGGTGATGCCACGAAGGGGTGGCTAGCTAGTAGAGCAATAGCACGATGGAATTAGGAGTAGATGAAAGCAGGTAGGAGAGGATCAGTGAGCACTGTTTAGCAGTAGGTCGAAGTCTTTTCTGAGAAGTCATTAAGGAATCAGTTTGTCTGATCTTGACTTGAAGTGAGACCCAAATTGTTGACGCTGTACTGGAAAAGGCTTGTTGGCCGTTTTTGTAGTGTTACATTTTTACACTTTATTTTTCAGGTTATTAATACCCCTGGATCTTGTGTATCCCACCCAGACAGTACCTAGAAAAGAGAGAGGAAGAATACGTGGGGAATGGGCCAACTATCCACCAACCATCATCCATTTTAAATTCACCTTCGGCATAAACGAATGTCTGCATCATCTATAGGTGAGCCATAAAAAGGAAACCCTAACGGTGATCACGACTGCTTCTTGGAAGCTTTGATGCTGGAGTTTGTGATCACCACTTTACTACATCTTTTAGATGTTTGTGATATCAATTGTTTTTTATGCCCACACGCACCCCTTTTTCTCTCTTCCCAGATCATCACCCCACTCCACATCGCACTTTCTGGTTTAAATAGATATGTTTTTATTATTGTTTTATTTGACAAGGACCGGCAGCTGCGCACTCTGTTTTGTTTTTTTAGTTTTAAATTACCGTTCCAAAATAGCTATTCGCCATTTTACATTGGCAAATTACAAGGGCCACCATGCATCACGACACATGTATACACATTGCCAGCTGTTTGGAATGGGCTTCTTTAGGTGTAAGTAAACCACTGCAAAATTGCTGGCTGTGCATTCGTATGCATCATGACGCACACGTTTCATGTGAATGCTAATGAGCAAAACTTGGCAACGTCGAAAGCTCTGCCTTTTACAGCCGAGACGGTTGGCTTTGCCAATGCTTGTTGTGTTCTGGCTGAGCTCTCATTTTCACTGTGTGACTGTGACCCCTGTAGGCAAGTACAGAAAGAAAGCATTCGTTTTTCACTACACTGAAATTACTGTCAATAAATAAATAGCACATTTTTTAAACTCGCATGTGATTTACTATCTTCTAACAGTTGCCAAGCTTGTCAATGGTAATACAATTCTGTAAAAGAAATCATAAAGAGCTTTTATGACAAATAATTCTGTAAGTATAATTATAATAACGGTGAGAATTTATAACAAATAATGACCAAGAAGATATTCTGGAAATGAATTTGTAAGAACGTTAACAGGTTTCTTGCATATGAACGGCAGCAGTTGCAGCCTACCAGGAAAACCACTAATTCAAGGAGGGTACTTGATTCACGTAACTAATTACCCCCAATAAACGAGAAACTATCAGGGAGACCACATCAATCAGACTACAAGAGGGTCAGTACAGCATGCTTGCACCAGTATGAACTGCAGCACGATGCACACTTTAGATGTAGAGGTAAAAAAGCGAAGCACGCCTGTTGCAATGGCTTCCCACAATGCCGCCTATGAGCCATTATGCTACACCTAAAAAAGAAACTTTGGAAACATGCTACTCCTAGCACACCGTGGGCCCCATCTGACATATAAACAATTTAAATAGGGGTGGATTATGGCCTTCTGGGAGAGGTGATTTTATGTACAAAGAAAATTCAGAAGGGTGTTCACACAAGCAGGGAGTATCACAGTTTTTACTAGTCTTTATTAATAAATCAGTAGCGTCAATGTGCTTCTAATAGCTAGAAGTTTCTTTTTGATAAACAGGAACAAATATAATTATTTACAATACACAAATAACTTTAAATTATCGCATACACTAAAAATTGGCGATGGAGAGATGCAACGAATTTATTTTAGATGACATAAGAAGTAAGAATCATTTCATTAACAAAACTACTGTTGGAATCACAAAGCATAATGTTCCCTTAATGACAGCAATTATTATGGTTAATTGGAGGGCCAATACATACATGTTTGTAAATTTGGTGCCGCTTGAAGCAAGCCTTCAGAATTAGTCCAATGGGCTAAAATGTTCTAATAATGATTCTTTTGCATAGCTAGAGTATCCCAATGCACACACACACACAGAAGACTAAACAATGACTGCAGTCATTAAGGAATAATTTTCTATGTAGTATACATAGGAGTTTTTCCCTCTTTTCATGATTTTTCGTATAATATAGTGGCCCCACAGCACCATTAAATTCCAAACAGCAGGGGGACTCCAAACTAAAGAGTGTAGTTTGAGGTAGCATCCATATGTTTTCTTACCACTGCATGTTACAAAAAGAAATATGCTTACATAATTTGTATAGGCATTATCAATAATGGATAGAATTTGCCTGACTATATGAATTCCTGAAATGGTCAGAAGAGACTAAAAATGATAATGCCAACTCTACATGATAAGAGGACGGGTAATTCACTATTACTGAAAGCCCAATGGCAAAATCCGATCACCCTGCCGCTACCGACTGCAACAACATTGCTTCTTGAAGATGTATGATAGTTTAATCTAGGATAAAACTACATAATCAAACATGAACACTATCCTGTGCACACGTAGTTGGGATAATAGATCAAAGCAAAGTCTCAAAAGTTGCCCAATTCAAGATCGACATCAGTTGTGTGAATCAAGATTATTTAATAATGAAACAAAGCAAAAGGAAGAACCAGCCGACACGTGTTTCGTCACAATGGGTGGTAGTCCCGTGACTCTTCAGGGCTGGGAAAGATACAAAGTATATCAAATGATGAGGAACACTCATACACTCAATGTGTATCTGCGTAACTAGTGACAACGACACGCACTATCACCAGAAAAAGTGGAGGAAACCCCAGGGGAAATACATGAAGTGAATCGAGGTACAAAAAAACAACACAGCAGAGGAAAGCCAAAATACAAAGAAACATGGCTAAATGGCAACAGACTGTGGCTGTGCAACTGGACACAGTGACAAGGGTCGTTGGAGGTGCTAGCAGTGAAGAATGGAGACCGGTATAAAAACAGATGGTGACGCTGCAAGGACTGGTCAAAGGTGACCAAACAAGGTGAAACAAGCATCCTGGAAATGTAGTGCGAAGGCACAAGAGAACCATCATGTGTTGCTATCCATGTGAAAGTGAAAGACATGGTGTAAAACACAGAACTGTGTCAGTACACAGATAAATCATATCACGGAGACGGTGTTTAGACGGAGTCAGAAAGGTGACCAAAATTGCAAGCACGTAAAAATAGTGGTACACAGTAGATACTGATAGAATGAATCACATGACATGCTACCACGGAATCACAGTGAGAAAGAACGCATGAGTAGAAAATAATTGTTCATACACCGTATCGTAATGCACAGTCTACTGGAAAGAAAATTAGTAAACGGCGAATGTAACCAACGGAAAATACTGAGCTAGACGATGGTCACAGAGTACGTGAGTATGGTTCACAACAAGGGAGTAGGTGAAATGATGATAGGGTCGAATAGAAGTGGTGAGGTAAAGGGAAAAAGAGAAAACAAAACAAAACAAAAGGAAAAGGTAACAGCCGAGAGATGGTACAAGTGAGGAGAAATGAGATGGCATGAGAAGGAAGGAAGTGTGAACTCGACCAACGGAGTAAGGGGTGACGTGAGGTAGGTGAGCAGAGCAGGTGATGTACCGACCGGACAGTGGGTAACAAACACGGAAAGGGAAAAGGGGAGAGGCACGAGGCGAAACCGGAGGGAACTCACCTTGAGTAAAGCTGCGTGTGTGCGGCAATGGGGAAAGATATCACAGGCGGGTGAGCCCGGGACCTGCATAGAAACTGGGGAGGAAGGTCCCGGGCTCACCCGCCTGTGATATCTTTCCCCGTTGCCGCACACACGCAGCTTTACTCAAGGTGAGTTCCCTCCGGTTTCGCCTCGTGCCTCTCCACGCCACTGTTTCCCTGGCTCACCCCGTTTGTATTAATTTCTAGCGTGTCCTTTTGGGCCCTGCCCCCCCCCGGCAGTACGGGGACTATCCTCCCTGCCCACACGGTTCTGAACAGGATTTCCAGACTCCGTGGTCTCTCATTCAAGACGTCCCATCCACTTGCGCCCAGTTCATCACTACCCTCCGGGTAAGCTCCCCTTTTCCCTTTCCGTGTTTGTTACCCACTGTCCGGTCGGTACATCACCTGCTCTGCTCACCTACCTCACGTCACCCCTTACTCCGTTGGTCGGTTGTTCTACAGCGTGTACTCGTTTGGGTCACTTACGCACACACCCTCACTCGTCGAGTTCACACTTCCTTCCTTCCCATGCCATCTCATTTCTCCTCACTTGTACCATCTCTCGGCTGTTACCTTTTCCTTTTGTTTTGTTTTGTTTTCTCTTTTTCCCTTTACCTCACCACTTCTATTCGACCCTAACATCATTTCACCTACTCCCTTGTTGTGAACCATACTCACGTACTCTGTGACCATCGTCTAGCTCAGTATTTTCCGTTGGTTACATTCGCCGTTTACTAATTTTCTTTCCAGTAGACTGTGCATTACGATACGGTGTATGAACAATTATTTTCTACTCATGCGTTCTTTCTCACTGTGATTCCGTGGTAGCATGTCATGTGATTCATTCTATCAGTATCTACTGTGTACCACTATTTTTACGTGCTTGCAATTTTGGTCACCTTTCTGACTCCGTCTAAACACCGTCTCCGTGATATGATTTATCTGTGTACTGACACAGTTCTGTGTTTTACACCATGTCTTTCACTTTCACATGGATAGCAACACATGATGGTTCTCTTGTGCCTTCGCACTACATTTCCAGGATGCTTGTTTCACCTTGTTTGGTCACCTTTGACCAGTCCTTGCAGCGTCACCATCTGTTTTTATACCGGTCTCCATTCTTCACTGCTAGCACCTCCAACGACCCTTGTCACTGTGTCCAGTTGCACAGCCACAGTCTGTTGCCATTTAGCCATGTTTCTTTGTATTTTGGCTTTCCCTCTGCTGTGTTGTTTTTTTGTACCTCGATTCACTTCATGTATTTCCCCTGGGGTTTCCTCCACTTTTTCTGGTGATAGTGCGTGTCGTTGTCACTAGTTACGCAGATACACATTGTGTGTATGAGTGTTCCTCATCATTTGATATACTTTGTATCTTTCCCAGCCCTGAAGAGTCACGGGACTACCACCCATTGTGACGAAACACGTGTCGGCTGGTTCTTCCTTTTGCTTTGTTTCATTATTAAATAATCTTGATTCACACAACTGATGTCGATCTTGAATTGGGCAACTTTTGAGACTTTGCTTTGATCTATTATCCCAACTACGTGTGCACAGGATAGTGTTCATATTACCAGTGTGGGTTGTTGACTCACACGATTTACGGGGGTTATTGGGTTATTTCCCCCAACCTGTTAGCACCGTACACATACATTAGCTAGTGTTACATAGACGCGTACGAGTCTGAGCGCCATTTCCCTGATGTACGGAAAACCCTTCACAGCTTAGTACATAATCAAACATAATGACTTCAGGAATCATATGGCCATGATTTAAGGCAAAATCCAGTCCCTCAGCTCAAATAGAAGATCCCCATGAATAGGGTGAGGATGAAGGTTGTACTGTGACATAGGAGGTGGTGTCTTTCCTATGTGTGTATGGGCACAGGGTCATGAGCAAAGGCAGTTAGGAATCAAGTTCCATGAGGATGCCCTAGAAGAATTATATCTTTTATTACATTTCATCTAGCTAGCTGGTGCTGGGCACGTGAGCAATAGAAACTTTGGGTTGGGAACTGAACCCTATTATGCTAAATGAAGAAATTGCATGGCACAGGATGGTCATGTTCAAAGAAGATCTTATTACTTGGTAAGGACTTTTTTGGAATAGGAACCAAAACTCTAGATGGCTAGATGGGCTGAATGCTTTGAGTCAAAATTGTGTAATTCATGCTCAGTGCTGGAGGAATGTCAAGGAAGAAGGAGGTCAAGGAGCCTAGAACCCTGACTTCCTTTGGCTAACAGAAACAACAACTTCTTTTAATGTGAGCAGAGGAGGAATCTGTCATGTATAAACATGTATTCTGCTCTCCGTGGTCATGAACACAATAGGGAGCTATGAGGTTATTCTCTCCTTGAATCAGCACTTTCATAACTTCCTCCCCAAAAAGGAATGTAAATGGGTGTAGCCCTTTCTGCCCCAAGCACCTGAATATGAGGACTGTTAGACCTGAAAGCCTAAGGGTGGTCTTCCCCCAACTTTTCGCCTGCCTCCCTCCATTTTTCTGGGCTCATTTTTGCTGGTTTTAGCACTCTGCGCACTTTACTACTCCTGACCAGTGCTAAAGGGCTTGTACTCTCTTCCCTAAACATGGTAACATTTGCTTAAGCCCAATTGACATATTTAATTTACTTACTAGTTCCCAGTAAAGTGCACTACATGTGCCCAGGGCCTGTAAATTGAATGCTAATAGTGGGCTGACGCACTCATTGTGCCACCCCGATATGTAGCCCTCTAACCATGGCTCAGGCCTGCCAAAGCAGAGTCTGTAGGTACAGTTTCACCTGTCATTTCGACCTGGCAGGGTAACCCTCTTGTCAGGCCCAAACCTTTCCTTTTTATACATGCAAGTCACCCCTAAATTAAGCCCTGTCTAAACCACAAGGCAAAGTGCCATGTATTTAAAAGGCAGGACATGTACTTTTAAGTTTAATATGTCCTGGTAGTGAAAAACTACCAGTTTCATTTTTCACTACTGCAAGGCCTATCTCTACCATAGGATAACATTGGGATTACCTTATTCCATTTTTTAAGAGTAATTCCAAATTATAAAGAGATAGACTTTCTAAGTTTAGTGTCACTGAATTCACAATTTTAAATCACAACTTATGGTGAAGTTGGGTTTTAAATTCCAGTTTAACAAATGCCAGTTCTAGAAAGTTGGCATTTACTTACTTCAGCTATTTTGTGCCTTCTACCTGACTCTGAAATACACGTCTGGGGTGACAGCTGACTTCCAGCATTTCCTTTAGACAGTCACGCACAAAGGAAGGACAGGAGTGCCTGGGTGGTCATCTGCATGCAGATGGGCCATCCTGAGCACGATGGGAGGGAGGAGCTGACATTTACACCTCAAAGGACTGTGTCCTGTCCCCACAAAAAGGATTGATTACCCTCCCTGTAGTGTGTCTGGAGCCAGGGCAGAAATGGAGAACCTCTGTGCCCTTCAAAGCTTTCTTTGAAGTCTTCTGCACCTCAAAGGCACTGCTGCGTATAAGTACTGGACCTCTGGCACTACCAAATCAGTACACTTCTGGACCTGTGACCACTCTGCCAGTTAGAAGAGGATCTGCTGTGCTGCTCAAGGACTGCAACTCTGCTGGAACTGCTGTTTGCTCAACTCTTGCCTTGCTGTGTTGCCCTGCTGCTCTCTCTCTGCCTGGGTGAGAAGGACTGAACATGCATCACATGAACCCAGAGTGACTCCAATTGTTTGCTAGCCTTTCTCCTGTTGCCTAAGTCTCAAGGACACAAAAGACTTAGAACCCTCCTGCTCCAACCCTTGGGCTAATCTGCTTGTGAGTTTTCCCGGCCAAGTGGTGCCACCCCAGTCCTGGAGCCTTGGAAGTGGAACTAGGGGTTTGCTCCAGTGGAACTGACGCATCCTCTGCTGCAAGAGAAGAATTGATGCATCACAGCTGTTGCGGGAACCGGACCGACACAGCTCACTTGGAAAAGCTGCATCGCACTCGGGACTACCGCTTCGGAACAGACGCATCGCAGCCACTGCATGGAGAAGCTCGACGCATCGCCTCCACAGCATGGAGACACCTGGCGCATCACATTCGGAACTGCGGCACTTCAGAACCAACGCTTCGCTCACAGAACCGGCGCATCACCGCAGTTGCATAGAGAAATTTGGTGCAACACCTCAACTGCGTAGAAATCATTGACGCATCTCGCTGTTGCGACCAGGATCAAGGTGCTTTGGCTCAGTGGGTCCTGTATCTGGCTGTGCTCCATCGTGGTCAGTCTGAACTCTTGACTTTGGTGAGGTCCAATGTGACCAAATAACCCTTTAGGGGCTATTTGCTTCTAAGAGCTATTTTTGCATTTAAGCTTTAAAAATTCATATCTCGACTTCTACACATTAGATTTTTGTCATTTTGGTCTTGTTTTATTTATATAATCATAATCTATTTTTCTATTCTGGTGCAGAGTCTTTTTGTGGTGTGTTCACTTTGTTACTGTTTGAAGTGTTGCACGAATACTTTACACATTGCCTCTTAAGGTAAGCCTGACTACTCTGTGCCAAGCTACCAGAGGGTGAGCACAGGATAATTTAGGTTGTGTGGTGACCTACCCTGGCTAGAGTTGTGGTTCCTGCTTGGACAGGGTGCATACCTCTGCCAACCATAAACTCAATTTCTAACATGGATGAAGAAAGGGAATTCTGTATTTTCCTCAAGGGCCACCTTCCTTTGACTGTAAAGAGAGAGACTAACTAGTCACAGACAAATCCACTTTCTCATCCAGAACCACAAATAGGCACATCCATATAACAATCTTGTTCGAATAAACATTACTGCTTTTACTTCGAATAGCTATGTGTATGTTATTGGTATTGTCTGTGGCCATGTTTGATACTTTGGAATCTGATCTTACTGAGTCCCTTTGCTTTGAGAGAGTACATGCATATGTGGTATACTAAGCAGCTGCGATCATACTGAATTCAACCATCTCTGTTCTCATCAAACCCCAACCCATTCTTTGTCATTAAACAAAATGCTCTTCTTCTGAAACTATTAATCACTAGAATTGTCAACAACTCCATTCTAAAACAGATTTTACCTTCCTCCCAACTTCAGACCCACAAGAAACAATATCATATCGTCAATCTTTTTCAATCCAGCTTTCAGTTCAAAAATTGGACAAAACTGCCCTCCTTGATGTTTAGACATGTTCTGAAGCAGTCGACACGGAGGACTCCAACCTACTTCAGTTTGCTTGATCTGTTTGCCACTCTTGACACTATGGATTTAAATTTCTTGTTAGAGAGGGTGGTCATCATGTTTTCAGGCTTTTTGAAGGGGAGAAGCCAACACATTCAATAGGGTTACTTCAAGACTGTCTGCCCCTTTTTCTTTTGGTGTCCCAAAGGGATCACTGCTGTCTTCTTTTTAACATGCATCTGCAATCCCTTTTGTTGGGTATTTCTAAAGCTAAGGTACACGTTTATTCATATACTGATCAAAACCAAAAGCAGTTCACTTTTCGAGTGAGGAAAATCTATTCAGAACCCTAGGTCTATACATCCAAGGCATAAAACATGATTGGAGAGAGGCGGACTTCAACTGAACAAGAGCAGAAAAGAGCTAGTCTTCTTGGGAACCAACCAAGAGACCTTTTAGTCTTACCTTTGCAGGTCTTCTTCAGTTCAGATACCCTTGTACACAATCCAGTACACTACTTGGGCATTTTGTTTGATCCATATTTGAAACTGACCACTCAGAGCAAAGTAGTTGTCCTATTAATGTTTTTTCAGCAATCCTCATTAAAACCCACTGTTCCTCTTATCCATCCCAATAACCGCCTTGCTGTTAGAGCATTGGTGAACTCCCGCTTTAAGTATACAAAACGTTTCTATGTGGGCACCATCAAGAACTCATTGCGAAACTCCAGGTCACACCAAAAATGGCCATACAGTTTCTGTTTGGATTAAGAAGGGGACCATGTATCTTTAGTGGGAAGAGGAATTAATTTATTTTGTCACATGAATTGGATGCTTCCAGTTTAAATGCATTCCATTTGCTTTGGCATCTGCTGTAACAGTTATTCAATTATTGATGCACCAGCTTTTTGGGAAAATGAAATGTATACATTTTTTTCAAGATAAAATACTTTTTTTAAATTAAAAAAAAAACAAATCTGAACATGATCAAAACTTGGATGAGGTGCTGGGCATTTTGGAATTGAGGGGTTTAACGATAGAATTCTCTAAGTGCTCATTTGTTGAGAATAGTGTCATGTATTTGGGGAACTTAATTGATGCGAATAACACCCACACCCTCTTTGGTGGATTTCATACAGAATGCACCAGTTCCTAGTTGTAGAGAGGAAATATGATTGTTTCTTGGGCTGGCACAATTCTGCTCTAAATATGTTCAAAACTTTGCAGCTAAGACATTTAATATTAGACAACTACTGAAGAACAAGTGTAAATTTGAGTGGACGGGGTGATGTGATTTAATTTTTTTGTATAAAGAAGTATATAGCAAATGTGGCATCTCTTAAAGGTTTGACCTCAATGCACCTAGTGTCATCACTACAGATGCTAGTTGTAAGGGATTAGGTGCGGTACTGACTCGGGTAGTGAAAGACCGGAGACTGTAGCAATTGATATAATGGGTCCAATTGGAATGGAAAACACATTTGTAATTGTGTTAATTGGCATGTTTTTGAGATTGCCTATTATCAAGGTGGTGGAGAAAGTGGATATTAACTCTATTCTAATTTTTTTGGATCAAACATTTTTACAGGAGGGTATCCCATCAAATCTGATAAGTGATAATTGGGTGCAGTTTGTTTCCAACAAGGCGAATAAATAATTTGAGAGGTTGTGAATAATACACAGAACCACTTCATCATATAATCCTAATAGCAATGGTATGGTTGAGAGTTTTAACAGAGTTATTAAGAACACCATCCAATTGGCCATTAAGAGTAATCGTGAATGGGCAGTACAATTGAAGAAAACCATGTGAACGTATCGAGTGTCCATCTCTGAAGCAACGGGTTATTCCCCATTTGTACTGATGAGGAGGTAAAAACCCAAGGACCAGATATATTATCCACAGTGGTTGTTTAGGACCAGTGTGGTACCTTGGTCGGAGGATGAAGTTTGTGACTGAATAGAATCTACACTGGTTAAAAGGAAAACTATGAATGATACTAAGCATTGTACAAAGGATTGTGCGATTGCAGTTGGTCAGTGGGGTTGAGTAAAAAATGAGGTAAATTTCCGAAAGGGAAAGTCAGTCCGATGAAAAAATGGAAGGGATTAAGGTGTTAACTAATGATGGAAAAGGGTGGAACTTAAAAAGAATAGGTCAATGTTCTGCGCCTGGTGTATCTGTTATTCAAACCTAGGACAGTTTGAATAATGATGTTGTAAATGACAAAGACAGAAATGAAATGTCTAAATCTACTATGAATGCGTGGTCAACCGTTTCAGGTTTAGGAAATGCAAATGATGTCAGCAATACAGTCTCAATGCCTATGGAACGTCCCTCTATTATCCCTCAGAGGGTGTAAGGGGGCCACCATCACTGGCGCAGGAGAAACACTTCTAATCCCTGGGTGTCAGTTAGAGTTGAAGACCTTCAGTCCATCCTTGCAGTGAAGTTAGGTGGCTTCTCCTTCCATCTGGGCATTCCTCCGACATTGTCGCTCCCAGGTCCAGTGAGTTCTCACTGTGCAGGGACTTTTAAGTGTGGGTAGAAAGTTCATGAGGAGGAGCTCCTCTGCCCAATGTTAAAGTGCCACATTGTCATTCCACTCAACCCCGCATCAACCCACCTGCATAGCATTCTAGTACATTTCAGCATGACGGGTTGAAGTGGTCTATGAAAAGATTTTCCATCCGAGCTTCAGCCCTGTCCTTAGCTGACATAGCTGCCTGATCCCTTCCCATCAACACTTCAAAGTGGAGCCCTTACTGTGTTTGGCTCCAGAAATCTGGCCTTCCTACTTTGTTTCTGTGGCCTGGGCTAACCCCAGCCAGATGCAGTGCGAGGAGTTAATTGACACATGCCGATTTTCTCCCCACCCCTTCCTTTCCCAGAAACTGGGCCAAGCAATGACATATGGTTCTATTGTGTGGGAAGGCCTTTGATCATCCTGTTGACCAGAAGAGTAATTAACTTAGTCCAGTAAGGGGGACAAAGACCTGGAATCTGTTTATGAGCTGAGTCAGGGAAATATGACATTTCTCCATGTGCCATAAGTAGTGCATCTACGATGAAGGTGACAGTGGAACTACACTCAGAGTACATGTTTACTCTAGGACTGATACCTGACTATTCTCTCTAGGCCTATGTAGGGCAAAACTGGCCACATTCAAAAGAGAAGTGAAAGGGTTGCTCCTGAACAGTTACCTGCGAAAATAGTCCTGAAGTCAATGAGTTACAGTTGTTTTTTCCTGACGCTCAATGATGCTCTTGTAATGCTTTGTTACTTAATCCTGTCTGATTTGTTCTTTCCCATGTTACTGTTCCTCTGACTACCTACTTGTATTAATGTACTACCTTTACTTGTTCATCTTACATACTGTTTGTACAGTGCTCTGATACCCTGGGGTCATGTTTGCGCTTTATAAAACCTTTCAAATAAAATAAATAAATACATACTCTAGCTGCATGGCAGCTGCCTTATCTTAAAAGGCACACACTGGTGGTTAGCACTCTCCATCTATTTCTACAGAATTTACTGTGAGTGAAACTCAGTAAGACGCACGGTAAATGTCTAAAACTGGTAATCCAAAGCAAAAAATCCAAAGGGACTAAATAGTCAGAAACTATTGTGCTATACAACCTATGAACAGCAAAATGTAAGTGGAAGGTAGAGGTGGGAGAAGCTGGAGATTGACGAATAAATGAATAAATAAATGAATGGATGAATAGGTACTTATAGAGAGAGTGCTCTGCTAGCCTCTAGGGCATCCTGCTGCTAGAGAACAAAATACAGACCGAGCAGAAAGATTAAAATTGTCTATACAGCCATATTTTCAGGTGTTTGTAGAAGTAGAGGAAAGAAGAAATAGAGTTTAGTGTGAGCAGAAGAAAATATGGAATAGGAGGGTCAATAAATTCTGTTTTGCTCTGAGCAGAAGTCTCCCTTACTTTGGCCCTGCTCAAGAACAAAACAGATCAACCAAGAAACAATGAGGGAGTAGTGGGTTAGGTGAGAAATTCAAAGAATAGTTTAAACCAGTATACTCCCACTAAGTTTGTGGTTAAGAAATATGATGTATAAATATGATTGCACAAGTGCAGGTCTGGAGACAGTGTTCAGAAAATAATGTAAAGATTAACTGCATAGTAAAGTAGGCACTGTCAGTCAATATTCTCCATTACATTACTGATGAACATGACATGGTTTAGAGTCTGTCATACATTTTAACAAACAATTGAGAGAGACCTTCCAGTTTTGAAATGCCAAAGCTCCCCACTTCCCTGATGCCAGAAGGATACATGGAGTCATTCACAGTATGCTTGCAACATGTCAGAATTTAAGAATTGTTTGGGACAACATTTTTTAACAATTAGGAGAAATTGAAAAGTAAGACATGGAGAAGAACGTTTATACTATTACCTTAGACATGGAAGTTGTTAATTATTACTTTATGCTGCCTTTAAATATATGAGTGAAGACTTCAACAAAAACAGAATAAAGTCTGATAAATTCTAATGAGAGAGCATGCAGTCCAGGGATTGACAAATTAAAACACACAACCGGAAATATAACTGGTAATAAGATGTCTTGTTCTGATCTGTTTGTGAGAAATAATTGTAAGCATTGCTTTTTGCAACCACAATTAAAAAAAACAATCTTAAACTAAAACTAACGCTTTCTGGCTTGAGAATGTTTAAAGATATGTCCCTAGATTAACTATACTTTCACCTGACTTGCGAGTCCCAGAAGCTACGTATCTTAAGTCATGAGATCTAAGTTTTACAATGATAAAATAAATTTGTTCTCAGTTTCGAGGAGCCCTATGTTACATTGTGGTGGGAAGAGAAAACGATTACCTTGCAAGTGACAGACATTCTCTAAAACTATCCTATTTTTAAAAAAACGCATTAATTAGGTTTAACATTACTTTTGAACATTTAGACTGGTTAGTTTTCCAAAAGAGGCCAGGATTCTAATTGACCTTAAAAGTCAGGTTTAGGTAACTGACCATCAACAATAACGTATTACCAAACGCTGTAAAAATAAACGTAAGCCAAATAACATCAAATGACATAAAATATTGCAACGGGGACAATGGAAGAAGTGGCGAGGTAACAGTGCGCCTATAACATTGATGTTCACAAGCTCCTGAGGTCAGTAGGCGCTAACAGTATATTTTTAGGACATTAAATTGAGGCTACGCTTGCTCAGCTGAAACGTGTTCAGATTTAGAGACTGGCGAAGCATAATTGAAGAAAAAATGTGGCTTTCTTCCACCACCGTCCAATAGACACAAAGCAAGTTAGCTGGTGACAAAGTGTAGGAATCTCCATTTAGCAAAATCCATTCAAAATTAGTCTAAAAAAATAAAACAAAAAACAATTGAGATCTCCAGTCTCCAAAGGGAGTCCAGCACACTGCACCACATCTAAACAATAGTTTCCCCAGCTGAAGAAACCTTCGAGGAGCCCCCTGGTCAAGCTGTGTGTCTGTTGAAAGAAGTGCACCAGTGATGGCGTAAAGCCATATACTAGACGAGGACTGCTCATGCTCGTCCAATATTGTGACATATAGATGTTGCGCAGGTAACATTGAAATAAACTCTCCCATGATTTCAGTTGCCTGAACAGTCGCACACAAACTGAATAAAGTTTGAATTCCGGTACTGACAAGGGAAAATCTTCAAATAGATACACAAGAGTATCCTCACCAGTTGGTATTGGCCAGACAACCTAACTCACCTCAAACAAAAAGAAAAACAAATGTAGAGTTTTCCAAAGATAACCTACATAATGTGTGGCAGAAATTGAACATCACATGTTGCCCACCAATTTGGCAAGGGAAACCATGATTCTGACCCTCGTTCAATGGGTAATAGCATTGCAATCAGATCGCTCTGCACAGGATGGTGCCAACACTGCTCTCTCCTGGCAGCAGGTGAAGGCTGATCCTAGGACTGAGAGGAGCTGAAGGCTGCTCCAAAATGTGGTTGTGAGAATGTATTGATTCGTGTAGAGTTCCAAGACCTGGGTCTTGATTTTTTTTAAGTGCCTAAAAGTACTATGAGCTCTAAGCAGTCTTGATAAACTACCCAAGGCCTCTGACTGGTGGCAATTATTTGAACAGTAGAAGTACAAATATGTGTGCTAGTTGTTTACAATGCACCTGTGAAAGTGTATACTACTCAAGCATTTCCAATGTAAATTTGAATACATTATAAAATATAGTAAAAAATATCAATAAGGTATTTGTAGGAAGTCACTGAGGAGTTCTGTGAAAATATAGAGAAAAGAGGCCAAAGGCAGAGATCCTATATAAAGGCATATAAGTCTGAGTTGAATTGTAATATCTCTAAAATGCACAGCAGAGGGTATTTTATTCCTCACTATACATGGTCACACCACACCCTTCAGACAACCCTTTTAAATACTTGGTGTCTGGCTTTTTCATTTGAAAGAGGCAGTATGGCTGCAGAGATGAAGAATGAAAGTGTAATCTAATATGACATTTATAACATAAATAAGTATTGTTTTCCAAAAAGATATTAGAATGAGTGATCTAAATCAGATTACAAAAGTACTGAGGCTCAGAATGTGTTGAAAATGCATCGAGATTCTATTTTTCCTGTAATGACCTTTAGTGTACAAAAACAAAACATGTTGCCATAAATAACTCTTTTCTGCTCATCTCTCCTTGTTTTAGAAAAACAGATCATAAGAATGAACAGCCCATTTTTATGTTGTTGTGTTTTTTAAGCTCAGTGACATGGCTTTTAGCGTGGCTGCTGGCTCTGGAAGGTTGCAATAAGACAGCACAACTCAAATGTAATTACGTATTATAGTTGAGCAGCTACTTCATTTCATTATTACAGACTACTAAAGAAGTCACAGGTCACCTGTAATAAGGAAATTATAAATTGGCTTTTACACAGGGATAGCAGGTTCCCATGAATAATAATCAAGTTATTAAACTTTTAAAAAAGAGAGATGCAGCAGCTTGGTGTTGATGAATGTGTCCCATTCTTTGGCTTGTAGCTAATCAAGAAGCATATTACATAATCTTCTGGAAGAGCTATAGACTGATATGATTCTGGGCTCACAACTTGGAAGACAACATCTATGTAATATTTGGTATGCTTTGAACAATTTGAAAAGCATTTTCTTTATGTTAGTTACTCTCTTTGTTTTTATGTTATTTGTGAGTTGCTTATTTCATTTTGTACTTCCTATCATTTCCTTGCGTTTTCATACATACTTTTCTTATAAATATATAAAAGAAGCCCAGTTTTAGGTCTGGCGTTAGAAAAGACCTTTTCATTTTAATAACATGATATGTATAATACGCTTACCTAAGGGTGCTTTCTGCCACATCTCTTCATCCATTGGTCTGTTGTGTCATTCATACCTTTCCTCCCTTTCGCTTCCTTCCTTTTTCTGTCCTTCTGTCTTTCCCTCTTGCTTCCTCCTTTCCCTTCCCTTCCTTTTTCCTTCCTTCTTTCCATTTTCCTTCCTTCTTTTTTCCTTCCCTTCTTCCCCTTTTTCGTTCCTTCTTTCTTTCCCTTTTTGCTTCCTTCCTTCCCCTTTTCTTCCTTCCCTCCTTCTTTCGCCTTATCTTTCCTTCCTTCTTTCCCCTTTTCATTCTTGCATTCCCTTCCTCCTTTTTCTTGTTTTCCTTCCTTCTCTGTTACCTTCCTTCCCTTCTTCCTACCTCCCTTTATTCCTTCCTTTCTTTCAAAAAGGCAAGAGACACATGCCCGACCCATTGGCTTCTTTAAGTCTGTGTTAGCCAAGACCTTCTGATTTTACTAAAATTCTGTGTATAACATAGTTGCTCCTAGGGGTTTTCAGTCAGTCTTCATCCATTAGTGTGTGGCTGTGTCATTCACATTTCTCATCCACCTACTACAGGATGCATCAAGGGGCAATATGGCAGCCCACTTTAGTCATTGGCTTCCTTCAATATGAGCTAAGGAATGCTGTCCTTTCACAAGGAGCACAACCACACACAAAGTAGTTCCCTTAAGTGTGACTGAGTACTATGGCAATGCGTATTTTTAGAGACCATAACAAAAATTTTGTTTTTAGCCAATACTTTTTTTTTTTAGATTGATGAGGGCCTGGCAGCTTTCCGAAAAAATAAAGTTTTGCAAAAACCATAACAAACCAAAAATTGCCAAAAGGCTGGCGGCCAACAACATACCTATTGGCTTTGCCATTGCTTGTTTGTAAAATGGTGTCTTCCACTGAAACGGTAATTAATTAAACAGTAATGGTATTCTAATAGGAAAGGCATCGAAGTGGTCATTTGGATGCTAGTGCAACACAACTTCGTTGGCCTCCACACTCCTTTCAATGTTTCTTCACTCCTATATACACACACAGATGCATCCCAGAAAGGTATGGGTATGTTAAATGATCCCGACAGCCCCATGTTTCATGGAGGTGTAAGAAAGAGAGCACTATACTGGAAAAAATATCGTTCTGCTGGAGAAAAAAAAAAAACATTTTCTAATGCCATTTTCCAATAAACTAACTCCCACAGACAGTTCTGAGGAGTAAACTCATACATCTCTGATTTGTATGGATGTACAAGCCTACCCCTGTGGATTTTTTAAACCCTCCAAAGGTCTGAAGGCTCCTCAGATAACAAAAATGAAGCTTACTGTAAGCAGATTTCGTATTCATAAAACGTACTTAAGCCAGACGAAATGTGTAAACCGCCTGGTCTCGGCTACAGTTTGGGCCAGCCCTGTACTACAAAGTAAAGGTCAGCAGTGCTGGGTCAGGAGGCTATCTCGTTAAAAGTGCAGGCGAGGGTGCGATGCAAATCCGTTACTGAACATCCTATGGTATGTACTGGTCAAAGGGAACCCGCAGCAAGTATTCAGGTAAATATTCTAGTGCTCGACTGTAAAAGCTACACAGAAGAAAACAGGCTCCCGCAGTCCAGTGTTTTTCTAACTCTTGCAGGGGGGTTGAGACACATTGGCTGAGCACCCACCGCTGTGGTAATGTGCAGTCCATACCACTGTGCAAATTGGTACGTGCTGGAAAGAGTCTTCTTGACTAGACAGCAAGTGTTGATATTCTGCCAGCAGGAGAGAGAACAAATAGGAGTTTCTGGGATGAGTTAAGGGAAGTCTGTGTTTGCTGCAGGGAGCTGAGATAATACCCCTGTTCTCATTGTCTTCAGCTGCAGAGAAGGCTTAGAGGCCTACAGAGAGAGAGATGTCTGCAAGTATCAAGAAACGGACTGAGGCATCACGTGAAAGGGTTTGGGAGTGACAGGCGCTGTGGGCATAGCACTCTGAAGTACAAGCACCTCCCACAGGCCAGCATGGTACTGTGCAAAGCCATCAGAAATACATTTTCTAAGTGTTCAAAGGCTTCTCAAGTCTGCATAAAACCATTAGTGCAACTCCAGCTACGATTTCTCGTTAGCAAAAAATGTCCAAATTATTATTACCAGTTGGCAAATGTGGGATTGAAATTCCACTTTACGACGCCCACTGCATCTACAGCACAGACCTGAATGTAATTGTTAACTTTGACCTAAGACAACCTTTCAATTTACCCTACTAGTTAGCGGTCACCTGTGAGGGTACACATTTCAGTATCCATCTGTAACACTGCTTCTTTAATCCCAGCCGAACCTGAAAGGAGTGTCCGTGGACATATCAAGGGCCGTGATGCTGCTCGGGGGACTTTCCATGCCTGCACCAAGGGGCACTCTCAGGTGCAGGTGCCCATGCAGACACGGACAGTAAGTTTGATTATGTAATGTGCCCTCCTGACACCCCCGGCCTGCACTCGGGAGAATGCATCAGTGAAAGACAAAGCCATGGATGACAACTGCGGCTCCATATTTCACTGCCAGCAGGCCCAGCCTCATTTTCAAGAGGGTTAGAGATCTGCACCTGCCTGTGAGGGTACGCCTTGTGGGCTCCTCGGATCACGTTGCCTCTCTCTGAAGGGGAGGCCTCAGGGGGCACCTCGCAATGGCTTGTTTGCCCTTGCACCTGCATCTTTAATACAAGCACACCCTCGTTTGGGTCATGTCCCCATGCAAATGAGGGAGCCGTCTTTGGGTCATACTGGCGCACATTTTGAGCTGGCGCAATCCATATTACCAAAGGGGTCTTAAAGCTTCTGGGTTTAAAAAAATATATATTTCTTTATTGACTTTTTTCAAAACCAACATCTCTGGTAACGGCATGGACCAAAACATGAGCATACATTACTGGTCATTCAAAGTCCACATACAACGGGCCGTAGCCTAAATTCTACAACGGTAGGTTAAATCTTAATCAGTCTTCTCACCCACCTATACCTCGTGGAGTGAGTCTTAGGCATGGACGAAGACCATCCCACGGATCCCCGCTATGGCTCATGCCCCCAAACTTCTGTACTACGGGTCAGCCACCTACCCCTCCCCTCCCATACCCCTATTCCCCAACACAGCTCCCCCCCCCAGCCATGTCTGGTGTACAATTTCTCAAAATGTTCCTAGTATACCACGCTCCCCTACTCCTTCCGTTTACGTTCCAGGAGATCTATGCTACTCTGCCTCCCTCAGCTCCCCGGTATTGTCTGGCTCCCCCCCTGAGTGTATGTCTCCCCCAGCCCCGTCACTATCTGCTCCGGCTGCTCCCCCAGTGACCAGCTCTGCTACCATTGCCCTCCAGGCCTGCACGTCATCTTCTAGTTTCTCATCGCGTCTGGTCTGCTGCTCCGAATCACCTTGGCTTTCGCCCACTCCTGCATATCCCGCACCCACTGTGTCATACTGGGTGGACGGCGACCCATCCACGAGATGGCTATCCGCCGTTTGGCAAGTACCAGCCCGAGAAGGACTAGCTTCCGACTAAGGTTCTTGTGGCGGGGCAGCAGTCCCAGCAGCACCACCCGGATCTCTCCCGCTATTTCCCACCCTGTCGCTCCCCTCAACACCTCCAGGACTGCGGTCCAGTACTCCTGAAGCTCAGGGCATGCCCAAGCCATATGTATGAAAGCAGCCTCCTGCGCTCCGCACCGGGGACATTGCCCCGGTCGTTCCGGGTATATCTTGTGGAGCATTCTCGGGGACTGATACGTTTGATGGACATAATTAAATTGTATTAATTTAAACCTCGTGTTTGCACTCACTTGCTTCACCCCCTCGTGAATCTTGCTCCACTCCTTATCAGTGAAATGGTCCCCCGTCAGTGCCTCCCACTTCGCTTGAATTGGCAGCCCCCCGGTCACTCGATCATCTCGTATCGCCCGGTACAGATGTGAAATCAGCCTGCAGCCTTTAGCCATTACTAATAAAGTCTGTAGCACCAGGGAAACCGGGGGTTCAACCGGGAACGCTGGCCATAAGTCCCTCACCACCTGTGCAATCTTTTCATATTGTAAAAATTGTCCGGGACACAGATCAAAAATCTCCCAGCGCCTGCTCGCACGTAATATACAGCACGTTATCATATAGGTCGCCCATGGTCAGGCACCCTCCCTCCCGCCATCTCGGCACCGACATGGAGGCGGCGATCTGTCGGAACGGCCGCACCACCCACAGGGGCATGTCCGGCGCATATGGAGCCCACTTCAGCACTCTCCGAACCACCACTTCCCACAACACCGCCACATGTCGCACAATGTATGGGCATGTCGGGGGCACCCCCGCCCCCATCATGAGCAACTCAGGCAACTCGCTTCCCCCATAAGTCCCCGCCAGCAGAGTCTTTTCCCAGTTATTGTCCCTGTCTAACCAGTGCACTGCGTGCTGGAGCTGCGAGGCGATGTAGTAATATTCCAGGCACGGGACCTCCAACCCCCCAGCTTTCCAATTTCGTTGCAGAGTAGCAAGGCTAACACGTTTACGCCTGGACCCCCAAAGCAGATCAACGATAAGCCTATCCAGTTCAATGAAAAAGGATCGGGGATCCGATAGAAGGAGTGCTGCAGCACGTACAAACATCGAGGCAAGGCCACCATTTTAATTAACGCTACTCTCCCCATGAGAGATAAAGGCAACTCCCGCCAGAAACGCACCGAGCCTCTCAAACCTTCCACTACCCTGCCGATATTATGCGCCAAAAATTGATCGGCTGTAGTCGAATCCCCAAATATCGGGGTGTGGATCGTACCCATGGAAGTCCCACCTCTGGGAGCTCCTCGTCCGGACAGAGGGCCAATCGCCCCAACGAAACCAATCTTGGACTTCCCCTGATTCATTCGTAAGCTCGATACACGTCCAAACCCCATCAGCGTATCCAGCATCACCGGCATCGCTACACCAGGGTGTCGTCCGCATACATGGACACTACATGATTAGTCTCGCCGATCTTGATCCCATATGGCGCCATCCTTTCCCGGAGAGCTACCGCAAGTGACTCCATCGCTACCGCGAAAAGTAGCGGCAAAAGCGGGCACCCCTGCCTGGTGCCCCTTTGAAGTCGGAAGGCCCGTGACACCAGCCGCCCCACTCTGATCCTAACATACGGTGCTGAGTACAGCAACTGCACCCATTGCAAGAACCGGTCTCCCACTCCCATTGCCCGGAGAACCTCCCAGAGATATGCCCACCCTACGGAGTCGAACGCTTGTTCGATATCAAGAAGTGCTAATGCGCACTCCTCCTGCTGGAGCACGGGCGAGTGCCAAACATGTGACAGACGTCTGAGATTCAGGGCCGTGCTACGCTTAGGGATGAACCCCGCCTGATCCGAGTGAACGAGGCGCTGCATGTACGGTTGCAGACGTCTGGCCATGATCCCACTAAGAATCTTCATGTCAATATTTAGTAGTGAGATAGGCCTATATGACCCTGGGAGTTGGTCGTCCCTGTCCACCTTTGGGATAATCACCACCACCGCTTTATTAAGGGATGGCGGGAGTGCTCGGGACTGGAAGGCTTCATTATATACCTCAAGGAGGTAATCAGCCAAAATATGCGCGAATTTCTTATAAAATTCGGCCGGAAGGCCGGCACTACCGGGACTTTTGGCCGATTTCAGCGATTTAATCCCTCCCAATACTTCCTCCTTTGTGAGGGGCTTGTCCAACATCTGACTGAACTCCGCTTCCAGGCAGGGGAGTTTAAGAGTAGTGAGGAAATCCTCTATCGTCTCCCATGCTGGAGCTTGGTGCCCCGTGTATACTCTGGCCAAATGATCCGCCAAAGTATCCAGAATACCGTGTTGGCTGTATACCATGTGCCCATCCACAGTCCTCATCTGTACTATCGGTGAGGGCTGCTTCTCAGTACGAATCAACCTTGCCAGCAGTGCCCCGGAGTGATCTCCCTCCGCATGTAGGCGCTGCCGGAATGCGGTAGAATGGAACTTTTCCAGGCGGCATAACGCCGCCAGGAATTCCTCCTGCATCTCCTGCTACTCAGTCCAGCGGCCTGGATCCGACGGCAGCACCCCCTCCAGTTCAGCCAGTTTTCGCTCAGCGACTTGGATATCACGTTCGAGTTGCTTCCGAGCGCCATAGGCCGTGGTGAGGCACACCCCCCGAACAACCACCTTCATCGCTTCCCACTCCGTGCCCCTTGACGATGCCGAGCCCCAGTTTGTCCTAAAATAAGACGTAAGTTCCTCCTCCAGTTTCCCGACAAAGGGCGGGTCCGTGAGCGCTTCCGATTGGAGCCTCCATGTAGGGATCGCCGCTCTTGGTCTGGCCATACTTAGCGTCGCTAGCATACACGTTGATGAAGCATACTTCCTGACCGTCCAACCTGCCATATAATACTACATAACGTCCCTCAAGATCAAGTGTGTGATGTAGGTGCTGGAAAGGGGTCCCAGGAGCCACCCAGATTAGTGCCCCCCGCGCAAAACCCAAGAATGAGCTGGCATAGAGCTGTCCGCGCCACCTACGCCTGATGAAAGGTAGCGCCTCCCCCCAGACATGCTATGGCTATTTTATACCGTCGTAAGAATGAATACACCCTTCTGCGTTTTTCTAGCGAGGCCATTCCCCGTATATTCCACGTGAGTAATTTCGTCAGGGAGGGAGACATAAGCCCGTATATCTGGTGGCCCAATTCCAGTCCCATCCCGCCAGCACCTCATCTACCTGAACATTCTGTGGTAGTTTTTGACCCAGACATGGATCCCCCCTCGTCCCCAACAACCATAAACAACCAACAACACAAAGCAAACACCCCAGCCCTCCCCCCAACCACTGGGCAGTGCGACAAGACCATCCCCCCGCCAACAGAGTGAGTGAGAAGTGCTATCCCCCGCCCTATACCACCCCCTCAGTCATTCCCACAAATACATTAGGACTACTTACCACCCTCCCCCCGAAACACAGAGCACGTCCTAGGGAAACATACTCTGACTCTTGACTATCATTAGTGTCACGCAAGCGACTGGCTCCCCAGCCGGGCGCGAGGTCTGAGCCTCGAGCTCCCGGAAGAGGATCCAGCCGCTAGTGAGGGGCGTGTCCCACTCCCCCGCGGCATGTACCTGCGATTAATCCTCACCCATAAACTGAAACGTGTAACCCAATAACATTGGCTACAGTGCAGCAAGATACAGTCACTTATCTGCTCGTCCTGTATTCCAGCCATCTTCCTCATCCCCCTCCAAGTGTTCAGTCCACATTTGTGTCCGGAATGACCTCCGATGAGGCCAGTTCAGAGTCCGGCAAACCTTCCACTACCTGCAATGTTCCATCGTCGCACACCCGAACCCTCCCAGAGTCCCCCGTGTTCCGTACTCTCATTCCTTCAGATATTCGGCGTTGTCTTCCATTCCGGTCCAGCAAGACCGTGCGCTGGCTCGACTGCATCTGCGACTTCTTCCGGAGCTCCCGATCTCCTGTACTATCCATCCAGTCAGAGGCCTCCATCGCCGATCCAAAAAACAGAGCCTTGCCCCCATGCTCCACCCGAAGCTTGGCCGGGTACAGAAGGCTGTATTTCAACCCCGCTTCCCTCATGCGTTTTTTAACTGCCATAAATGTGCGTCTCTGGTCCTGTACCCTCTGGGTATAGTCGGGGAAGATGGCAATATGGTGGCCCTCTTGGACTTGTTGGGAGTAGACTGTAGGAGCAAGTCTTGGTCCCGGTAATTAAAGAAACGGGCTATAATGGCCCGCGGCGGTGCTCCTGGTTTCGGTGGAGGTGCCAATGCCCTGTGGGCCCTTTCGATATAAAATTTTTTTGACGGTTTGCCAGGAGCCAAGATCTGCGTTATTGAGTCCTCCAAGTTATTGAGTCCTCCAAGAATAACTCCGCCAGTTCTGGAAACCCCACAAACCTCAGGTTGTTCCTCCGGCAGCGCCCTTCCTGATCTTCAGCGCGGTCATCCAGCCTGATTGCCTTCCTCTGGACTGTGGTCCGTAGGGCCTTCACCTCTGATTGAAGCGCGTCCACATTCTGCTCCGCTGAGGTCACCCTGTCTGAAACTTTGCGCAGGTCACACCGTAGAAGGTTCACATCAATTGCCACAGCATCAATTTTGGTCACCATCTCATCTCGCGTCGTCCGAACTGCCGCCAATATATCCCTCAGAGAGGGGTCTCGCGCGTCTTCCCCCGGAGCTGTCTCATCATCATCCTCATTGCGCTTATCTCTCTGGTGTAGGCCTTGCTGCAGGGGCTGCGCGTAATTCAAAATTTTATTTGTTTGTGCCTTAGCACCCTTTCTCCTTCCCCATGGTGGACGTCAACGTCTCGTCTCCTCGCCTCCAAACAGTATAGACTCGCCCCGGATTCCACTCCTCCGTCCTCGTCCCACCACGCTGACTTTCAGGATCTCTGATAATCCCAGTCTCAAGGGACTCACCTTTTTCAGCACTGGTGCCCAGTTCCCCAAACCACTGGGATCCACTTGCGCCCCAGCCGCTTCCCTGCTCCGCGCTCCCCTCGAGGCTTCTCAGCAGGGCCAGTAGCCGGCGCATGTATCTCAATCCCACAGCCAATGTATTCCGGCAGCACAGCAACCAGGCCCTTCGCAGTCAACCTTGCTTGCACCCGCCTCACCGCACCTTCAGGGAAACTGCAAGACAGATACCGGCCACGCGCCTACGCCTGCATTCCATATGTTTTCATGGCCTTTGCCTGTCAGTCTGCTAGACGGAGCTCCAATGCTCTGTCACTGATGTCCCTGTATGCCTCCAACCCTCTTCCAGCAATTCCTGGATATGCACTGCGCGCGGAGCCCTCTGGGTCTTACACTCCAGCCTCCAGAAGTCCCCTAGTGCAGGTGTGTCCCCGGGGCTGCCGCCCACTGACAAACACACAGCTTCTCTATCCCATGAGGTCCGGGCCCCTGATGAAGCTCCGGCATCCGGGCGCAAAGGCCGCGCTGTAATCAATGCGCACCTCTCCACTCACCGGCCTCATTAACAATCTTGGCACTCCGTGCGGTTCCTTCACAGCCCCCGCTACTGTCCTGTATCCTCCGGAGGTCTCGGTGAGTACGCCGGCCCCTCCTGATCTCCAGCGCGTCCGCAGTGAGCCCCGCTCCAATCAAGATGGCGGCCCGCTATCAGGGCGGACTTCGATACTGGCGCCGGGTGACCGCTCACACACTTCCCGCAGCTTATTACACCTGCAGCGGGCTCACCGGGTATTAAGGATTGTGGGGTGAGGTCGGTGCCTAAGTCAGCACCACAGGATCATGCCAGAGTTTGCCGCGGTAGGACGGAGCTCGACACTACACGTCCTACTCGGCCATCTTGTTGGCCACGCCCCGGCTTTAAAGCTTCTGTGGTCCCTTCTGTAATACCAAGTACTCTGGGGGGCGCAAATACCTGTTGAAATACCCTGGGGCAATATGCGTAATACTTCACCAGATATCAATGCACCAGGAGTCCGGAGCAAACGCTGTTATATTCCCTGTATCAACTAGAGGATTTAATTAAGATGTTTTCAAGATCCCTAACTGTGTTCTCTCCTAAACCCCAGGACAGCTGATGCAGACTATTTTATAGGGGCAAGACTGCGTTGGTTTTCGTTCATGCTAGTACATATGATTCCACATTGCTCCTTGTTTTACCCCCATACAGGATGCCTGCTAAATATCTATTCTTTATTAATAATGATTCTGAATATTAAAAAAGTGTTTCAGCTACCATGCAACTATTCATTTTTTGCAATTTGAGACAAGTAGGACAAAACATGCAGAAGTTGTTCTGTTCTTCTGTATGTGTTAGGACATTCCACAAAAGGCTATCCTAGCTTTCCAGTGTGGGTCTCCTTTGTCATCATGTATATTTTAAGCTGGCAGAAATGTACAACAGTTTCCTGGAAGGCACTTTTCATCCTTACCTAACTGCTTTCCATTCTACACATGGATGATGAAACCACTTCTCGAATCACCACCAAACCTTAAAGTAAAAAGAATCCTCCTGTGTTTCTTTCCCTCAGTGGAACCACTGCTGATATTAGTTTCTGGGGTCCCTAGGTAGCTCAAGACCAGATTATTAATTGGGCAAAAGAGGATGAATGTCAGCTCTAGAAGTGCATGGTGGTAGGAAATATGAAATCAGGCATTTATCTTTCTAACATTTTAGCGGGATTAGGCAACGAAATGGATACTGGTATATGGGGAAGTATCCAGATTTTTCCAGAGATGGTTTGCTCTCTGTGCCTGTGCAGAAGTGATAGACCACACTAATGTGACATCTCTCTGGAAAAAGCCCAGTTCAGAGGAGGGGTGGATTTGGAAGCTATTTTCTGGGGGCCTGATTCACAAAGGTAAAATTACACTTTTGTGTAAGTTTACGATTGTTTGCTATTCACAAATGGATTTATGAGTAGTATCTTTATGAGCACGTACAGCGCATAGTCTCCACACATAAAATCTTATATGTGGAAACTCCACACTTGTCAAGATCCTACTTGTTAATCCCTTTGTGTTAGACATGGCATCATTTCCCTGGGTTTCGACTGTATTTTTGGCCTTTGCCTCCTGTTATTTTGGTGTGTGTTGGACTTCGTTTTTGTTGGTTTCATGACTCTCCCTGTAAATTGTATTTATGGATTGATGATTCCATGATTGGCATATTTGATTTACTGTTAAGTCCCTAGTACATTGCACTGTGTGTGCCCAGGGCCTGTAAATCAAATGCTGCTAGTGGGCCTGCAGCACTGATTGTGCCACCCACATGAGCAGCCTGCAAATGTAACTCAGACCTGCCACTGCAGTGTCTGTGTGCAGTTTGGTACTGCCATGTCGACCTGGCAAGTGCACCCAACTTGCCAGGACCTAACCTTCCCTTTTCTTACATGTAAGACACCCCTAAGGTAGGCCCAAGGTAGCCCCATGGGCAGGGTGCAGTGTATGTGAAAGGTAGGGCATGTACTGAGGTGTGTGGCATGTCCCGATAGTGAAATACAGTGTATTTCGTTTTTCACTATTGAAAGGCTATCTGTCCAATAGGATAGAATGGGAGTTTATTTATAACATCTTATAAATATAACTTCCCATTGGGACAAGGTAGAAAGATGGAATTTAGTATGCCTGAATTCAGGATATAAAATGCATCTTTTAGTAAGGATGATTTTTATATTCTGGGTTTGAAAATACCACTTTTAGAAACTGGGTATTTTCTTGCTTAGCCATCCAGTGTGACTGTGCTGGTTTGTATATTGACTGTCTGGCTTTGGAGTGACAGGGGCTGGGGATGTGCATTCTGTTCAGGCAGCCACTTGGGAGGGGGGGCAGGGGGGTGGTGGTGTGTCTTGCCTTTCCAGGGTGAATCAGGGCTGGGCTGAATAGACCTGGGCTGCATTCAGAGTAGGGGGAGGAGATTTCTTTCACACCTGAATGGGCCTGGTCTGCCTTTGACAATGTTGTCTCCACCTCCTGCCAGAAAGCTGCACCATAGGGGACAGAACTGGTTTTGGCTGGGCAAAGGATTTTGTGCTATAAAAAGTATGGCCCAGACCCCAGACTTTTAGATTACTTCTCGAATTCAAGAGGAACCTTTGCCAAGGAGAAGAGCTGGAGAAACTGAAGGAGAAGTGCTACCCCTTTGCTGTGTGCTGTCTGGGGTTGGCCTGCAGTGGCTGTTTCTGCCAAGGAAAGGACAAGGACTTTGCTGTGTGCTGCGTCCCCTGCTTGAGGAAGATCTCCAAGGGTTTGAAGTAGAGCTTGCCTCCTGTTTTTGAAGTCTCAGGATACAAAGACTTCACCCCCAGCTCCCCTGAACTCTCTTGCTGAGAGTTCTGACCTGCCAAGAGGTGCTTGTTGCTGTTCTGGGCCTCTGGAGGTTGTTCCTACTGTTGGAAGCTGGAAAAGTAACGCAACGAGGAGAAGCGCGAGGCATTCACACACATTTCCGATGCATCGCCGAAGAAACCAACACAGCGCCTGCCCGCGGCTGGAGAAATCGCCGCACTACGCATCGATCTACGGAGGTCGAAATCACTGCACCGATTCCGACGCATGCCCTGCTGTGCGGCTGCAAGAGCCAATGCATCATGGGACCGCAGCTGAAGAAATCAACACAGCGCCGTTGCCGCCGCCGCCGCATTGAGAACCGACGCATCCCCGATCCTCACGCATCGCACCGGGGCACCAAGTCTACATAAACGCTGGGGCCGCAGTAAGAAATCGACGCATCACCTCCCCACACAGTAAGAAACCGACCCATCACCTCCCCTTCAGTAAGGAACCGACACACCACCTCCCCTGCGATGCAGTAAGAAACCAACATATCACCTCCCCTGGAGTAAGGAACCAACGCATCACCTTCCCTGTATGTAAGGAACCGACGCATCCAGAAACAATAACAACAAACCTCTCCCTATACATTAATTACTACATAGGTGATACATCCTAAATTAGAAACAACAACATTGTCCCACAAAACCACTGTTTTTAAAAAAATTTATTATATCAAAAATCTCTTTTTTTTAAATTTGTAAATAACAGCGCTGTTTTCTGTTTTGAAATGATTTTTGAATTGCATGTATTGTAATTGTCTATTTAATATAGTTTGTTGTGTGTAATTTTGTCTTTTTCATGTGAGTTATGTATGGTATGATTGGTGCCTTTGTGGTCTGTGGTGTTATATTGTTTTTGTATATCTTTTGTAATGTTTCTTTGGGGCTGTTCTACTTGAATTTTGTACAGTAAAGATTTTTATATAAATTCATTTATATACAAATTTAAAAAAAGAGATTTTTGATATAATAAAAAATTTGAAAAACAGTGGTTTTGTGGGACAATGTTGTTGTTTCTAATTTAGGATGTATCACCTATGTAGCAATTAATGTTTAGGGAGAGGTTTGTTGTTATTGTTTCTGGATTTTCCCTGCCCTCCTCTCCCTACATTTAGAAACCCAGGGACCCACCATTGTTTTTCTAGGAACCGACGCATCACCTTCCCTGCAGCTATTTTTGTTTATGATTTTGACGCATCCAAGGTACTATGTGTTGAAAGTGTTGCATCTATAGTTTGCTATGGACAGAACTGTTTCTACCTTTTAAAAGTCATATTTTTATTACTGTATTGTGGATTTTTGTCGTTTTGGTCTTGTTTAGTTTAGATAAAGATTACTTATTTTCTAAACTGGTGTGGTGTCCATTTGTAGTGTTTTCACTGTATTACTGTATGTGTGCACAAATGCTTTACACACTGCCTCTGAGATAAGCCTGTCTGCTCGTGCCAAGCTACCAAGGGGGTGAGCAGGGGTTATTTTAGAAGTGTATCCCCCTTACCCTGACTAGGAATAAGGGTCCCTACTTGGAAAAAGGTACCTACCTCTCCAAACTAGAGACCCCCATTTCCAACACTTTGTGAATAGCAAAGAATTGTAAACTTGTGCAAAAGTGTACATTTACCTTTGTGAATCAGGCCTCCAGTGTCTATTGATGAGGATCTCCTTAGTGTTTCACATGGAAAAAAAACAATCATTCATGGCTGGCACGTGAGCATGTGAATACAAATGGTGTAGCACCACTAGCACCAACTAATACTGGTGCATAGGACGTTACTTGGCGTCTGTAATTTCAATCCTGTGTAAGGTGATTGCCAAAACTCAAATTTCGACCTCTAGTTACAAAAAGTTTGCGGTATTTTGTTGTTATATATATATATTCCAATAGCATGAGCGGATTACCTTCTGATAAACATTACGTATTCCCCACAGATACACTACTGGGGATTTTTAGAGTTTTTGGGAAGATATTCAGCACACACTGTCCAAATCAACATTGTTCCCATCCACTGCTCTTTCAGGATTGAGACTGATGGTTTTCGATACCTGTACATATATGTAGTATGCAGCAAGGAGGTATTCTATAAATGGAACCTAGTTGTTGTCTAGGAAATTTCAAGACAGATGTTCAGTATTGGAGATGCTTACCACTCTCACTTTGGACCAGGCTGCTAGTTATAAAGTGATCAATCTTCCAACGTTTCTGCACACTTTTCAAAACACTTCATGGTGGATACCAGAGGACTTCTTCAGGGATGATATATTCCACATATTGCTTTCAGAGGCCCCATTGAAGGATAACCTTGTCCGCACTGTTTGTGGGAGTATACAATGTGAGTAATGCCCTTCCAGATCTCCAAACATACTACAGAGCACCTCAAATAACAATAGGGAATGAATGGCCACTTGAGTAGAAACAGGGGCAATCTTAAAGAATTGACCAACATGCCCTGAGATGTAGAGGTTACCCAGGCACATTGTACAACTGGATTCAGCTGAAGCTACCTAAACCCACCGCAACTGTGGTGAAGGCATGGCATCAGGCTGCAGCCCAACTGCGCTGTCAAAGTATACTGGCTAAATACAACCCTTTCTGTTAAATGACTAATTGAAAGAGCTGAAAATGTTTTGGGCTACGGTGAATGGGATATGAAAAGGATACCCACGCAAGGAGACGGGTGGGGTCCAAATGGTTTATAACGCTTTTATCAACTATTCATCAAATGCGACCTCGCTGAAACTTTGGTTAAAAGGCAGAACAAACTAAGGACTGTTCTCCTGTTGAAAACAGGCAGGTCTAGCAGCTTATACTTAAAGGCAATTTCTTTACTATACGAGCCAATACTCATTACTGACACACTATTGGTGCAGTAGAAAAGAGTTACAGGTTACAAGAATATCGGCTGAGCATCTTTAAAGAAGTAAAAGCGCTGGAAAGATGTTAGGACGCCCGCAGCATCATTCTTTGAAAGAAATAGAAATCTTATATAAAACAAACGTCTTTTTAATTGAAAAGGCGAATATGTCTGTTTCAAGGTTTAACAACTTAAAAATGAACTACATCCGGGTTTCAAACCTTTAAAAAAGCTGTTCAGTAGAATTCTGTGGTAATTTCACAGATTTTATATGGAGGTGCCACCCCTCTGCACATTTTTCAGTTACTGCATGCAGAATTGTAGCCAGTAAAATCATCTGCTTTTCCATGTACCTTTTCCACCTGCAGCTGGGGGTGGGAAAGTGGCATGATTCGGGGAAAGCATGTGCTAAGGGACTGCTGAATCCAGAATCCGCATGTTGCCCTCTATTCCTCACCTCAAACTTGTAATGGCTACTCAAGGGAGTAGCCAGAAAAATAAAATACCTTCTGCTTTGGACCATGTTCCATAGACTTATGAGTGGCAGGTGAGGCAAAAATCCCCACAGTTAATAGTAAAATTGCTACCGAGGAAATTATGAAAGTCATAAATTTCCTTCTCCATCCTTTCAGACTTTTGCCCTTCTTTCTCCTTTCTTTTTTTACTTTTCCTTCCATCCATCCTTTTTTTTTCCATTTCAATTTTCATCTATCATAAATCCTTTTTTCCTGCATTCCATCCACCCATGCATCCTTCTCTCAATCCATCTAATAATCCATACATCTTACTTTCCATCTTTCCTTCCAACCACCACTCTCTTTTCTCCATCCGTTCATGCTTTTCTCCATTCATATTTCTCTCATCAATCCATCATCCATCCGTCTCTCAACCCATCACTTCAACCTCTCCATTCATTCATCCATAAATCTCTGCGTGCATCCATCCATTTCTCCATCCATCCATCCCCTCCATCCTTCTGAACATCCATTCTTCTCTTTATCCATCCCTTCATCCTCCTTCCCTCTCTTTCTTCTTTCCTTCTACTGCAAAATATCTATTTATGAGCTTCTTGCAAACCAGAGTGTCTTATCAAAGTCAAAGGAGGCATAAAATATCTTAAATGTTTCATATTACACAAAACTGTCCAGTGACTACCCACCATCTCCATCCCTCCGCTCAAGCTGCTAGAGTGGGGGCAGTTAATGACGGCGTTGTCTGGTAAATGGAGTGTTGATAATGGCCATATTCGGTAACAACTGTCCCAGTATCACTACGCCATTTTCTATGCCAACTTGGAATGAGAGTCTATCAGTCTACTATTGAAGGAAAAAACAACAATTAGACGACGGAGAGAGACTGCAGAGCCACAGCAGGTGTCCCACAATCCTCACTGAAGGATGTACTGCTTCAAGCTGTATGCTCAGTGGTCTTATTGCAGATGTGACAAACAACAGAATTGGTTTGCTCTGGTGTACATCTCCCTGGGCAGGGACCAGGGCAACTGGTTATAAACTGCTCTCCCTGCAGCACATGCACTAGCTCAGCACACGTTACAGACAAAGCAGCACAGAAACACAAAGAAAAGGTCACCCCCCCATGAAGGTCCCTTGAGGAGGAGCTTAATGGCACCCATTAGCTGTGTCACCTTAAGGATTAATGGGGGCCTCAGACAAGACATTTTGGTGACCCCAGTACAGAAGAAATGTTGAATTTTATTACCCATTCCTTCTAACTCAATTCCGCATGATGCCAAACAATGCTAAATTATATGTTGAACTTTGACATGGTCACACAACAATAGTTGAAATATGTCTTAGCCAGGACCACAAAACTCTTTAAGAAGACACAGGGTAGAGAGACAGAGTCAAAGGTAGAGGTAGGCAGAGGGGCTTAGACAGAGTAAATAGACAGAAGTCAAAGAGAGAAAGTTCACTTCTCAGGGGCCACTTGCCAATTTTGCCAATGCCCTAAAACGTCTCTGCCCATCACATCCCTAAAGGGTTCTCAAGCGCGGCTCTGCAACAGCCTCTTTGTAAGGTTACCAAGGACGTCATCACAAAGAGGTGTAATCTGTGACTGCACCTCTCTTTCGGTTTGTGTGCCCCCTCCTAAAGGGCACCCACAGGGGAGGAGGAAACTAATGTTTGCCACCTCGTGGGCATATGGCAGATAGCGCTTTACTTAAGGGCATTTTTGCCAGTCCGCTTGCATCAGGGATGTGGTGCAGGTGTAAAAGCAAAGACATGCCCATCTTTGCACGGCGCCATGAGAAAGGGAGCATGGCCCCATTACACTACGCCAGCACTAGACTTCTTAACCCATCCCGGAAGGGGTTTGTTTCACGATGATCTGTGGCGATACAGTGTGCACACATGCCTCTTGCAGCCCTGGGGTACTCGGAAAGGATGGTCCTAAGTGCCTGCTCTTATGCCAGCAGTGGGAGACGAGCAGGCAGATCAGAACACCGTGGGCTGAATAAAGGTGCAACCGGGTGAAACTATGGGGCTGAAGATGTCGCTTTATCTGATGTATTCATACAGGAACCACGGAGGCGATACCTATGGCAGCAAAACACATCCTTCCAAACCGGCAGTTACACACACTGCATGCTGTGGAAAATTGTGAAGTCTGGGATTTTTTTGATAGCAACGTACACATGAGTAATACGTTAATTGTAAATTAAAGGCGCATAGACCTCACAAAGAGAATACAAACGACAATAACAACACAAACTGCAAGAAGCACTCGAATAAGATTACATTTAGTAAATATACAACTGCTAGAAAAAAATGCCTTTCCTATTAAGGGCCATGCAGCACTAATGTGTTTCAAAGCCAGTGACTTACCAGCTGGAAAGGGGTCACTGAACATGTCACTTCTGTTCTCTTTCCATGCCACCAGGCGCTTAATGCTGACTTGATCCGCAGCCTCCGTGTGACTGCAAACTGGCACCATCATCGCATGAGCCTTCGCAATGCCGTAGTGCACCTGGGCTTCCTCCACCAGATTAGGGTCTGTCAGGGTGATAGCGGCCTCGTACGCTTGCAGGAAATACTCAGAAGCTTTCTCGTAGTTTCCCTGACGGCGACAAGAAAAGAAAGAACATTATGTTTTAAGGAGTTTCTTTTTTCCCCAATGGTAAACTGATTTTACTTAACAGCATACATGAGGTGGCATTCCTTCTCTATAAAGTAACATATTTGCTACGTAGAAATTATTAATTTTGAACTTACAATTAATTAGCAGTTATTGCTCCTGTGGTTCAGAGACATACCTCCCCCCCCTTTCAATCCGACCGTTATTTTTTCAAAATCAGTAGTATGAACAGTAGTGGTTGTTTGAAGACGGAGTGCCATAAAAAGAAGTCAGAATTCTCAAATTAAAAACTCATACATAACACATAAAAAAGAAATACAGTCTCGATTCACTAACATTTTTGCGGACCGATATAGAGCTTTGGTGTGTAAAAAATGCAATCTGTGAACGTAGTTAGAAAGAGATCAGGATCTGAGGACAGGATCGCCTACGACTGGGACTTAGTATTGTTGATATTCTCAAAAGTAAGTTTGGGGCGTTGGAGGGTATCTAATGTGGACATTCTCAGTTGGGGATCGATTCAGGCACATTCATATATACTCCCATGCTAGACTTTCTAATTCCCCTTCGGATTCATTAACAAAAGCATCCTTTACTTCAGTTGCGTAGTTGCTATTCTGAGCCTGTGACATCCTAGGCACTCAAAAGTTAAAGTGATTATACACAAATCAGTACTTCATGAGAAGACGACAGAATTCACATACCGTCTTTAAATAGTCCCTGTAGAACATATTTACAATACAAAACACATTCCTTTAATAAGTTTGCCTATTTCCCAGACTGAGGCATATATGAAAGCAGGGGCTCATCTTTTTTCTGCTTATTTCATTCCATATTAAGTAAGACCCATATCTTTCCACTCTTCCAATGCATGCCATTTTATTGAGATGATGCCAACGTGTTTCAACCTCTTCAAAATGTAATTACCTCCCCAGGATTATCCTAACAAGTAACCTTAATTAGAACGAACCAGGCCGGTGTTAGACCTGGCACCATTGGCGTGGGTCTCCCTTCCATTTTTCGCTGTTGTCTCCTCCGTTTTGCTGGTGTTAGATGCTCTGGGCGCTGTGCCACTGCCCTTCAGTGCCACAGCGCGAATGCTCCCTGTGTTAATATGACATGTGAATTGGTATATCCATGATTGGCTTATTTGGTTTACCTGTTAGTCCCTAGTAGCGTGGCCTGTGTGTGCGCAGGGCTGGTAAACCAAATGCTGCTGGTGGGCCTGCAGCGCTGGTTTGCGCCACCCACAGAAGCAGCTTGTAAAGTGTGTCTCAGACCTGCCACTGCAGAGTCTGTGTGCAGTCCAGAACTGCCATCGTGGCTGTGAAGTGCACCCACTTCCCAGCCCCTGAACTTTCCCTTGGCATCATACAAGTCACCCCTATGGTAGGGTGCATTGTGTGTGTAAGGTAGGACATGCCTTGGTGTGTGTAGCATGTCCTGGTAGTGAATTACACCCAATTTCTGTTTTTCACTACTGTAAGGCTACCTGTTCCCCATAGGCTAGAATGGGCAGTTTAACTATTACATTCTATAGTCCTAACTGACCCCAGGAACATGGTAGAAAAACGAATTTAGTATGCCTGAGCTCAGAATATTAAAATACATCTTTTAGTGAAGTTTATTTTTATATTCTGTGTTTGAAAATACCACTTTTAGAAAGTAGGTATTTTCTTGCCTAAGCCTTCCAGTGTGCTCTGCTGTTGTGTGTATTGGCTGTCTGGTTTTGGAGGGACAGGGCAGGCTGAGTCAGACCTGGGTTGAATAGCGAGATCTGCATTTAGAGTACGGGGAGGGGTGGCTCCTTGACCTGAATAGGGCTGTGCCTGGCAAGGTGAATGCTGGCTCCACCTCCTACTGTGTGTCTGATAGCAGACCCCCTCTTCCTGAAAGGAAGGATGCAGCCTGGTAAACAAAGTGCTCCAGGACTGAACAGAACTGGTTCTGGCTAGGCTCAGTGACTTGTAGCTTTTGAGAACAAAGCCTTTAGGGGTATAAATATCTGTGCTGAAACCCCTACAAAGGGTATTGCTCCTGGATGTCAAGCCGAACCTCTGTCCGTGTAACTGAAGGAATCTGCAGGAGGTGACTATCCTTGTGCTTGTGTGCTGTTTCTTGGATTGGCCTGCAGTGGTTACCATTGGACTTGGAAGAAGAGGGAAAAGGACTTTGAGAGAACTTTTATCAATATTGTTAAAGCAATCACCCAAGGGCTAGGAGAGAGCTAGCCTCCTGTTGAAGTCTCAGGCACATCAGACTTCACCACCAGCCTCCTGATTCCTCCCAGCGAGGATTTCTATCTGCAGGTGAGGGTCCTGTGAGTTCCAGGGCCTCTAGTTCTACTACAGAGAAGAGAGTGCTGAAATCGTCGCTAACGCACGTTTGCGAGCCGCCGCAGCCGAAAGCGCCCGAAAAATCATCGCGCTGCTGCCGGCGAGTGCTCGCAACCAAAGATCGAGTCATCGCACCGAGATCATCGCTTCACGACATCGCAGCGCGGACGCCGAGTGTCCGCCGTTTTCATCGCATCGCATCAGGATCGTCGCTCCCTCGCGGAGCGCCATTTCTTCGCATTGCAACTCGATCGCACACGCAACAAGATCGTCGCATCGCCTCCTCCCTTGCGGCAGGGAGTCATCGCATCAACGGTCTAGCGTGCAGAAGTTGTCGCATCGTCTCTACACGCATCAGAAGATCGGCGCATCATCCTCCCTCGCGGCAAGGATTTAACGCATCGCCGACCTCGCGTGCAGAAATTCATCGCTACAGCTTCTTTGCGACAATTTGTTGATTTTGCTACGAAATCCAGGTACTTTGTAGGTAAAAGGGTCGCAGAGACCACTGCTTTGAACTGAACTCCTCTTTGCGCACTTGAACTATTTTTGCAGCATTCCAAGAGTAATCCTATTTGACAGTATTGTGGTTTTTTTATCGTTATTGGTCTTGTGCTAAGTCTATATATAAAGATACTTATTTTTTATAACTACTTGTGTGGTGTCCCTTTGTAGTGTTCCTCACTGTGTTACTGTGTATGGTCATAAATGCTTCACACACTGCCTCTGAGATAAGCCTAGCTGCTCGTGCTACGTTACCACAGGGTTGAGCAGGGGTTATCAAAGGGTGGAGCCCTCTCACTCTGACTTAGGAAGAAGGGTCCCTACTTGGACAGTGGCCAGCCATTGCCAACTAGAGACCCCCATTTCTAACATTGGTGGTCAGCGGTGAGGATCTGGACTTGCATTTATGATCGCATACAGTAATTATAGTGTACACTACTAGTGAGTGCAGACCATAACGCAACCACATACGTTTTGAGGTTTTTCTGATTCTATTTTTGATTAATATTGCCAGTTATTGCCACAATGGGCAAGCCCAGATCCAATGCTTCGGAGGATCTCTCCTGGGAAGAAGAGAAATTAGAAACCTACAATGCCAAGCAGCTCAAATATTTTTGCAAACAATTCACAGTCCCTATCACAGGTCTCACTAGAAGAGAGGAGTATTACAAGGCGCTGAAGGCCTGGCTAGAAGCCAGGGATGCCCCTAAGAATATGGGAGAGCTTGTGGAGGGGGAAGAGAATGCAGGAGAGCAGCAGGGCGAAGTAGTAGACTTAGTAAAGAGAAAAAGCAATTTCCAGCCCGGGCACTAGTGTGTCCGCTAAGGGTCTGTCCCCAGAAGAGATGGAGGACAGGGAGAGAGATAGGCGGCCTAATATGGAGATGGCTAAGCTTAAAATGGATGGTCACAGGGACCTAGAGAACAAGAAGTTAGAATTTGAGATTATGAAAATGAAACTTGAGCATGAGAGAATATTGAGGGAGGTGGAGATTAAAGCAAAGAGTATAGAGATCTCCCCCTCTGGTGGCAGCATACCTGTAGTGCATACTGAGAATAGGGTGTATATACCCAAGGAGGTTATTAAGGATTTCCACAAAAGTGAAGATATTGGGCAATGGTTTGCCGCTTATGAATTAGCCATGGTGTCCCACCGGGTCCCTGAGAAGGATTGGGGAGCGGGGTTGTGGGGACGCTTTGTGAGTGAGGGGAGGGATACCTTGTTGGACCTGCCCCCAGAAAGTCGAATGGTTTATGGCCACATGAAGGAAGCTTTGATGACCCGCTATGGTTTGACCCCTGAGATGTATAGTCAGAGGTTTAGGACCTGCAAGAAGCTAGAGGGTACCACGTGGGTTGAATATGTGTCTTTTTTTTGCAGAGCAATGGAACGCTGGGTAAAAGGTAGCAAAGTAGAAACTTTTGAGCAGCTTTATGATTTGATTGCATGGGAGCATTTATCTAGTAACTGTTTTCCTGAGCTACGCCAGCACCTGATTGATTGCAAGCTGACTAACCCTAGGAAGCTTGCTGAGGAGGCGGACCGCTGGGTGAGCACCCGGGTTCGCAAGGGTCCAGTGGGAGACTTCGCCAAAGGTGGGCAGGGTCCCCAGCAGAGAAGTGGGGGACAGGGGTAAACCGAGGGAGTTCCAAAGAGGGCCCCAAAGTAATTCCCAAGGGAACCAAGCAGTGGTGTCCCAGCCTCCCCAAGAGAAGAAGCCAGTGCCCCCGACAGGTAGGCCTGTTCAGAGGGGGCCCCTTACTTGTTTTAAGTGTGGTCAAGTGGGCCACAGATACTTTGATCCCCAGTGTCCTCAGAGGGATACCAATGCACCACCCCGTGCACCACCCCGCCAGCTTGCTAGTGTAGCCCTGGGAGGGAAGGAGATGGGTGCCCAAGGTGGGTGGGATCCCGTAGAATTGACCCTTGTCTCATTAGGAGACTTTGAGATGGTCCCTAAGCCTGCACTGCCTGCTAACACTAAAAAGTACAGGCAGTGGGTGACCATCAATGGCCAAAGGGTGGAGGCTCTAAGAGACACAGGAGCCAGTATAACGGCTGTCAGCTCCCGGTTGGTGTCCAAAGAGCAGGTTGTCCCCCATGCATTCTACCCAGTAGTGTCCGCAGACAACTCAGAGAGCCAATGTGAGGTGGCTCAGGTTCCCTTTGAGTGGGGGAGGGGGTCTCAGGAACTCTTCAGGTGGCTGTGAGGCCCGCCATGCCTGTAGACTGTCTGTTGGGCAACGATTTAGAGAACTCCCCATGGGCTACGGTGGAGAGAAATCTCACTTGGAAATGTTGGGTCTGCCTGAGTGGGCGTGTGCTACCACTCGGTCCATGGCAGCCAAGGAGGGTGTTGAGAAGGACCTGGAGCCTGAGAGTATGGCCCAGATCCCTGCCTTAGCGAGACGGGGCAGGGGGCGCGGGGAGCCGGCCCCCTTGGTTCCCACGGCCCAGGAGGGAGCAGACCCTGAGGGGGATGCCCTGGAGCCTACCGGGGAGCAGATCGCCGAACTGGGGGACCTGCCTGAGCTGACCCATGGGCAGCAGGAAGGGGGACCCACCAGGGAGGAATTTTGTGAGCAGCAGAGAGTTTGCCCCTCTCTTGAGGGTATGCGGCGACAGGCTGCAGCCCAGGCAGAAGGTGACATGTCTGGTTCACATCTGATTTATTGGGAGAACAGTCTCCTGTATAGCGAGCCTAAGGCTGCTGAGCCGGGGTCAGCCCGTGTGCTGGTTGTACCCGAGTGCTTCAGAGCCTTCCTACTGGGGTTGGCTCAAGACATTCCATTGGCAGGACATCTGGGGCAGACCAAGACCTTTGAAAGGCTGGCCACCCACTTTTATTGGCCCCAGATGCGCAAGAGTTCAGACACTCATTGCAGGACATGTGAGACTTGCCAGGCAAGTGGGAAGAGTGGGGGGAAGATCAAGGCCCCACTCCAGCCCTTTCCAGTTGTTAGTACCCCATTCGAGCGAGTGTGCATTGACATTGCGGGGCCTCTGGACCCCAAGACAGCCATGGGCAACAGGTTCATCCTGGTCTTGGTGGACCATGCCACCCCTGTACCCTGAAGCCATCCCGCTCAGGACAGTGACGGCCCCCGTGGTGGACGTGCACTGATGGGGATTTTCTCCCGTGTGGGGTTCCCCAAAGAGGTGGTGTCTGACAGGGGGACCAACTTCATCTCCCAGTACATGAAGTCTCTGTGGAAGGGGTGTGGGGTAACTTATAAGTTCACCACTCCTTACCACCCTCAAGGTAATGGTCTGGTTGAAAGGTTCAACCGGACCTTGAAGGGCATGATCATGGGCCTAGAAGAGCCCCTGAGGCGTAAGTGGGACGTCCTCTTGCCATGCCTGTTGTTTGCCTACCGTGAGGTGCCACAGAAGTCCTTGGGGTTCAGTCCCTTTGAACTCCTCTATGGCCATCCGGTAAGAGGGCCTCTGAGTCTGGTCAAGGAAGGCTGGGAGCAATCTCCCAGGAAACCTCCCCAAGATGTATTTAGCTACATGTTGGACTTCAGGAACCAGACTCGGCATTTCAGAAAGATTGCTGAGGCAAATCTGGAAGCCAGCCAGGAGGAAATGAAACGTTGGCAAGACCAGAATGCCACTCTGGTCGAATTTCAACCTGGTCAGAAGGTTTGGGTACTGGCCCCAGTGGAGCCTTGTGCGCTCCAAGATAAGTGGACCGGTCCATTTGAGGTGGTGGAGCGCAAAAGTCCAGTTACCTACTTGGTGGACTTTCAGTCTCCCAGGAACCCCTTGCGGGTCCTGCATGTGAACCGCCTGAAGCCCCACTTTGAGAGGTCTGAAGTGGGCATGCTTCTTGCCACAGATGATGGGATGGAGGAGGAGAGTGAGCCTCTTCCTGACCTCCTGTGTGAAGGAGAGAAGGATGGGTCAGTGGAGGGTGTGATCCTCTCCACCACACTGACCCCTGAGCTGCAGAGAGATTGTCACCAACTGTTGGGGCAATTTTCTGATTTGTTCTCCCTGGTGCCTGGTGTCACTGATTGGTGCGTCCATGAGGTGGATACCGGGGACAGTCCTCCTGTCAAGCACAAGGCTTACAGAATGACTGACAGGGTCAGGGCTTGCATTAAGGAGGAGGTCTCCAAAATGTTTGCCCTAGGGGTGATTGAGTCCTCTAGCAGCCCCTGGTCCAGCCCCGTGGTCTTGGTACCAAAAGCTGCGACGCCTGGTGCCACTCCTGAACTTAGGTTCTGTGTGGACTACCGAGGTCTCAATTCGGTCACGAAGACCGACGCGCACCCCATCCCCAGAGCTGATGAGCTCATAGATCGGTTAGGGGCTGCCCGGTACCTCAGCACGTTTGATCTGATGTCTGGGTACTGGCAGATCGCCTTAACTGATGGGGCAAAGGAGAGGTCAGCATTCTCCACACCAGATGGGCACTACCAGTTCCGTGTGATGCGACTTTGGGATGAAGAATGCCCCTGCCACCTTTCAGAGGTTAGTCAACCAGGTGTTGGTTGGGCTGGAGGATTTCAGTGCCGCCTACCTGGATGACATTGCAATGTTTAGTTCCTCCTGGGAGGACCACTTGCGCCACCTCTGGGAAGTGTTGATGGCGCTGCGCAGAGCAGGCCTCACAATCAAGGCCAGTAAGTGCCAGATTGGGCAGGGTTCTGTGGTGTACTTGGGACACCAGGTGGGGAGTGGCCAGGTGGCATCCTTGCAGCCCAAGATTGAAACCATCCTGGCTTGGGAGCCCCCAAGGACCCAGACCCAGGTGAGGGCCTTCTTAGGACTCACGGGTTACTACAGGAGGTTTGTCAAGGGGTATGGCAACATTGTTGCACCCTTGACTGAGCTGACTTCCAAAAAGCAGCCAAAGATTGTGAACTGGACTGACACCTGTCAGAAAGCTTTTGATGCCCTCAAGACTGCCATGTGTACAGCACCCGTACTCCAGGCGCCCAATTTTGCTAAGGAATTTATTGTCCAGACAGACGCTTCAGAGCATGGGGTGGGGGCCGTTCTGTCACAGATAAATGAGGAGGGACTAGACCAACCTGTAGCCTTCATCAGTAGAAGGCTATTTCCACGGGAACAGAGGTGGAGTGCAATTTAGCGTGAGGCATTTGCTGTGGTCTGGGCACTGAAGAAGCTGAGACCATACCTGTTTGGGACTCACTTCCGGGTTCAGACAGACCACCGGCCCCTCAGATGGTTGATGCAGATGAGGGGTGAGAATCCCAAGTTGTTGAGGTGGTCCATTTCCCTACAGGGTATGGACTTCACGGTGGAACACCGCCCTGGTACAGAACACGCCAATGCTGATGGTCTGTCCTGATTTTTCCGCCTTAGTGATGAGAACTCCCGAGGGGATGGGTAGTTCTCCCCACATTTCAGCTGGAGGGGACACGTGTTAGACCTGGCACCATTGGCGTGGGTCTCCCTTCCATTTTTCGCTGTTGTCTCCTCCGTTTTGCTGGTGTTAGATGCTCTGGGCGCTGTGCCACTGCCCTTCAGTGCCACAGCGCGAATGCTCCCTGTGTAAATATGACATGTGAATTGGTATATCCATGATTGGCTTATTTGGTTTACCTGTTCGTCCCTGGTAGCGTGGCCTAGGTGCGCCCAGGGCTGGTACACCAAATGCTGCTGGTGGGCCTGCAGCGCTGGTTTGCGCCACCCACAGAAGCAGCTTGTAAAGTGTGTCTCAGACCTGCCACTGCAGAGTCTGTGTGCAGTCCAGAACTGCCATCGTGGCTGTGAAGTGCACCCACTTCCCAGCCCCTGAACTTTCCCTTGGCATCATACAAGTCACCCCTATGGTAGGGTGCATTGTGTGTGTAAGGTAGGACATGCCTTGGTGTGTGTAGCATGTCCTGGTAGTGAATTACACCCAATTTCGTTTTTCACTACTGTAAGGCTACCTGTTCCCCATAGGCTAGAATGGGCAGTTTAACTATTACATTCTATAGTCCTAACTGACCCCAGGAACATGGTAGAAAAACGAATTTAGTATGCCTGAGCTCAGAATATTAAAATACATCTTTTAGTGAAGTTTATTTTTATATTCTGTGTTTGAAAATACCACTTTTAGAAGGTAGGTATTTTCTTGCCTAAGCCTTCCAGTGTGCTCTGCTGTTATGTGTATTGGCTGTCTGGTTTTGGAGGGACAGGGCAGGCTGAGTCAGACCTGGGTTGAATAGAGAGATCTGCATTTAGAGTACGGGGAGGGGTGGCTCCTTGACCTGAATAGGGCTGTGCCTGGCAAGGTGAATGCTGGCTCCACCTCCTACTGTGTGTCTGATAGCAGACCCCCTCTTCCTGAAAGGAAGGATGCAGCCTGGTAAACAAAGTGCTCCAGGACTGAACAGAACTGGTTCTGGCTAGGCTCAGTGACTTGTAGATTTTGAGAACAAAGACTTTTGGGGTATAAATATCTGTGCTGAAACCCCTACAAAGGGTATTGCTCCTGGATGTCAAGCCGAACCTCTGTCCGTGTAACTGAAGGAATCTGCAGGAGGTGACTATCCTTGTGCTTGTGTGCTGTTTCTTGGATTGGCCTGCAGTGGTTACCATTGGACTTGGAAGAAGAGGGAAAAGGACTTTGAGAGAACTTTTATCAATCTTGTTAAAGCAATCACCCAAGGGCTAGGAGAGAGCTAGCCTCCTGTTGAAGTCTCAGGCACATCAGACTTCACCACCAGCCTCCTGATTCCTCCCAGCGAGGATTTCTATCTGCAGGTGAGGCTCCTGTGAGTTCCAGGGCCTCTAGTTCTACTACAGAGAAGAGAGTGCTGAAATCGTCGCTAACGCACGTTTGCGAGCCGCCGCAGCCGAAAGCGCCCGAAAAATCATCGCGCTGCTGCCGCCGAGTGCTTGCAACCAAAGATCGAGTCATCGCACCGAGATCATCGCTTCACGACATCGCAGCGCGGACGCCGAGCGTCCGCCATTTTCATCGCATTGCATCAGGATCGTTGCTCCCTCGCGGAGCGCCATTTCTTCGCATCGCAACCCGATCGCACACGCAACAAGATCGTCGCCTCGCCTCCTCCCTTGCGGCAGGGAGTCATCGCATCAACGGTCTAGCGTGCAGAAGTTGTCGCATCGTCTCTACACGCATCAGCAGATCGGCGCATCATCCTCCCTCGCGGCAAGGATTTAACGCATCGCCGGCCTCGCGTGCAGAAATTCATCGCTACAGCTTCTTTGCGACAATTTGTTGATTTTGCTACGAAATCCAGGTACTTTGTAGGTAAAATGGTCGCAGAGACCACTGCTTTGAACTGAACTCCTCTTTGCGCACTTGAACTATTTTTGCAGCATTCCAAGAGTAATCCTATTTGACAGTATTGTGTTTTTTTTATCGTTATTGGTCTTGTGCTAAGTCTATATATAAAGATACTTATTTTTTATAACTACTTGTGTGGTGTCCCTTTGTAGTGTTCCTCACTGTGTTACTGTGTATGGTCATAAATGCTTCACACACTGCCTCTGAGATAAGCCTAGCTGCTCGTGCTACGTTACCACAGGGTTGAGCAGGGGTTATCAAAGGGTGGAGCCCTCTCACTCTGACTTAGGAAGAAGGGTCCCTACTTGGACAGTGGCCAGCCATTGCCAACTAGAGACCCCCATTTCTAACAGCCGTAATCCTATACCATCAGGAATAGATTCCAAACCATTTCAGTTTTTGCCCTGATCTTCATTGGTGGATTACTAGAAAGACCAAAACCAGTAGTGTAGGCCTACTTGATTGTCACTTCTTAGTTTGTGCAAACTTGGCCAGGTGAGCTGCGGTGATATTTAATAGCAATTTACAAGTTCAACTTTTTACCCACAGGCTGAACATACAAATACAAGATTGAAAGAAGCAAACATGAAAAACCTGGCCCTAATGAGTTGAAGGAGATGTATTGGGATAGGGGTTAGAGGGCTGTAAGGTCCAACAATAGTTAAATCCTCACAGATATTAAAGACTGTGCTTCTTAAATTGTGTATTTCTGCTGCAAAAGGTCCTTGCACTAAGTGGCTGTAACTTCTTACACAAAGATGGCGACAATTTGTTGGCTAAAGGGCTTTGTGGTGAACGTTTCCTGGGCTGAGTGTTGCAGGCTATCTCATGTGACAAGGTTCTAGGGTTTTTCGTCACATTACCGAAGACATCCCACCACCCAGGTGTACTTTGATGAAGGATATTTGAGATAAAAATGTGCCATAGGCTGTATTGATCTAGTACACTTGTGAAGAAGCATCCAGTCCTTGAATATTAAAATGAGGCCCAAAGTTATAATGGCCACAAAACTGGCCCCTGGGGTTGTCTTGTTAACTAACAATCCACGGCACACAGTACAGTTTAGGAGGAAATATATTACACCGCTAACTGGGTTTCAAAGTCAAAAGTTCGTAGTTGGGAAAGGGGAGGGTGGAAGGACTGGGGAACTACTAGCACTTGCAATGGGTTAACTCTCACCTTATCCAAACCTCAGGTAGCACCTTTGAACCTTTGGCACCCACTAGTTCCAACTAGCAATGTGATAACTGGTATTTAGTATTAGGGTCAGACTCCAGAGCCACCTTTAATCCATGATATTTCCATAACCCGAAGCAATATATAAGTGGTTCCAATTTTTCTGGAGCAAGACTAACTTGCCTCAGCCAATGAAAGAACTAGAAAAACCACACAGGGTTCTCACGGACTGGAAATGTGCTAACAGGCCCCCCAAAAAGTCAAGTGCAGTACAGGGAGGTTAAGGTTGATGCAGGCTCATCATATTCACAGCCCTAAATCTTTCCTGCAGGCTGTCTGTTCTCATTCCAAGAAGGTGTCTGGAGGAAGGTGGTTCTGACCATCTGAGCCGCCCGGATTTTTCTCTTTTTGAAAACCTGATTTTTGAGCTTTTACTGTGGGAGAGCCTCATATGCTGGGACTCACCCGCAGTGAACTCATGATGAAATGGACTGCATATGGATTTCACCGGTGTCCGCCTTGTGAGATAAGGCCGCTGCGCTGCAGCCAGGGCATAGGGGCACCGGACTGGTTATATGTGGACACGTGTGCACACGTGTAAGGGCTGCACGGGGGAGATTCCTGTCGTACCCAGCCCAGGAGCAGGTACAGATAGAATGATGTGGCAGGAATTATGCAGAGTTGGGTGGTGACATGGAATAGGCTTTATAATGTGGGGAGACACATGTAAGGGAAAGTCAGTGTGCTTTACTGTTTTACTGTAGGAACACTTCAATACTCTCCTATGAAAACAGAGACCACATGGGGTAGTTTCACTTCCCTAGGGCCTACAAATTCCAGACACGCACCAAAGTACACTGTAAGTTGTGTAAAAAGAAGTATTCTGCTGAGTCCAAAACCATATCTGTACTGTTTATGGGTCATCCATAAATGTCATATTCCTCTGACTCAGCTCATAACCAGAGCCTGGCCGGGTGTGACCCTGCCAGGCTGGATTAATTACCTTCCTCCCCAAGCTGTAGCACCAGAGGCCTAGCCCTTAACTGCAAGCATTCCCAAGGGTGAAGGTCTTCTCTCCAGGAGGGAGAGATGGGGGTGAAGCGGCAGGTTATCCATCAGCAGCTGTCACCCGGTGCCAGGCACCAGGCCTGCTCCGGGACCGGGCCTTGAAATCAGCAAGGGGGGAAGGAGGCTTTTCAGAGACCATGTGGCATGAGACCCCTGGACGCCGCCATCTTGAAGTATCCCAGAGGCCTGTGCAGGAAGAAGGGAGCATGGGCAGAGAGGTGATGTGCCGCTGCAGGATAGGGCAGAAGTGGCTTCCTGCCAGCCCCCTTCAATTTCTTTTAAAAGGTCTTGCACAAGAAGAGGAGCTCTCTCTGAGGTGTGGTCTTGCTGAGTAAGACTGGTGCTGGAGCCTGGTGCCATGGGCAGTTGGAAGGAGGAACCCCCGAACTGTCCCAGGACTCTGGACTGCACCTTTGAGGGAGTCCAGGGCCAGTGAGGAGAAGCCTGGGCCTTTGTGCAAGGAGAAGATAGGCCCAGAAGGAGAGCCAGGTAAAAGGCTGACGCAGGGAGCCAGTGTAGACAGCTCTTTGCAGAGTCACCCACTTGGAGGCAAGGAGGGTGGTGAAAGGTGCTCCAGGGGGCTAGGGCTGGCCACCAGGAGCAAGAAGAGGCCAAGATTGTGAAAATCGGTCCCCTGGGGGCTGAGATATGCCCCCCAGAAGGTAGGCGACCTTTGACCTCTGATCAGACTGACGACGAAGCACGTGGGGCTCCGCCGCCGGTCTTGGATGTGCCCCCGGGGTGGGTCAGGATGTGTTCCCACTATAAATGCTTGTTGAGATAATGGGGTGGGCCGCAACTGGGATGGTGCCAGTGGGAAGGGCCCTCGCTCCAGGTTATGGTCAACCCACTGCACTGGGAAGCAAGATGATGTGCATACATGTGAGTGGTGGAACTAGACACCCCCCCCCCGTTTTGGGAGGGGTGGGGATGTTATGCAATGTCAAGAAGTATTTCCAACAGCTTATGTATATTTGTAAATTGATGCATAGTATTGAGTAGTGTGTGTGTAATAAATGTACTCTTCCTTTTTTTATAAAGCAAAGTAGAGACTGGACAATCAATTATTAAGTGTTATTTTTGCATACCTGTAAATGGCGATTACTAGCCCATACCACCTCCCTTGAGTAAGCCTTAGACTGCTCTGCAACGCTACCCTCTGAGAGTCAAGCGCTACAATGGGGTGTTTGGTTCCCAGTGAAGGACAAATGTAGACATATTGTTTGTGTAGGCCTCACAAATAATGCCTCGTTTTCCAACATTGGTGTCTAGCAGCGGGAAACATAGTATCCCATTATGGTACGCATTCATAGCATTTGATAAGTCCAGTTTTGCCACACATTACCTATGCAAATGATAGAACACAAGGCTCTGAGAAGGATTCAAAGGGTTGGTTATGTGAACTAAAAGTATGGGAAAGGAAAAACCCCACACATATATGTCATGTGAAGACATTAGGGTTTAAAGGTTAAACTGTATTGATATGACTGAGTTATGTTGATTATAATGTGATGGCAGGGTGGTACTTTCCAGGATATGAGTGCATACAAGTGTTCTAAGCCATATTGTACCCTTTGAACCCTAACACTACACACACTACCCCTGCATGAGGAGGATGTCTTCTCAAGAGGTATAGGGACAGCGACTGTTACCCACATCGCAGACTGGGGTGTAGGGGTGGATCGTACTTTGGGGGGACAGGAGAAGTAGGGAGTCCTGGGAAATTCCAGCGCTTTTTAAGGGCAAGGTAGGTTTCCACAGAAGGCGCCCAAGCTATCCTTCCCCCGCTGAAATTTTTCTTGCCATTGGCGCAGGCCAAAACCACTGGAAGGGTGGGGCAGGAGGTTTCTTGACCCCGGGTAGTGACCCCGCAGGGGTTCCCATGGTGTGGGACCCCGAGAAAACTTTACCACAGTGGGAGAGGGTGCGGTAGAGTTGTGTGTCCAGCAGGTCCCCCAGGGTAACTGGTGGGGAGGGTGAGCAACCAAGGGGTGGCCCATGGTAGTGGGTGGCCCCGAAGGAGGGTAGTTCTCGAGCTAGGGTGTGTGGTGATAGCCCCTAGGTACTCTAGGTGGGCTAGGTAACTGACCCAAGGAGATCTGAGAGGGGGTGATGGACTCCCTAGATTCCAAATGAAGGGTTAGTGGTGGACCCTGAGGTGTCAGGGTAGGGTAGATGGTTACCCAAGGAAGCAACAGAATGTCATTCTGGAGCTTGTGTTGTGAACCTGACGTGGTGGCTGGGGTGATGCCTGGCCGAGTGACCAGTCAGGTAGGTCCTGGGGGGGTTGGACACCAAGACTGGGAGCATGGGGGTGGCCCCATAGTTCGGTGCAGGAGATGGACATCTGCCTGGTAGTACCACCCTGAAGACAGGTGGAGCCCATCTTAAGTGAAGGGGCCCTGTGCTTCAGAGGAGGGTGGTGCAGGCCAAGCCAGGATCTTGAGGGTCCCTGGCTGATTGTGGTTGTACCACCCGGAAGACAGGTGGGGCCCATCTTAATTGAAGGGACCCTGTGCTTCAGAGGAGGGTGGTGCAGGCCAAGCAGGGATCGTGAGGGTCCCTGGATGGTCTCCCAAGGCGCTGCAGGCAGACCAAGGAGGGCTCTGAGAGGTGGGCCTGGGTGTAGCTGACTCAGGGCTCTCTAAGGGTACTTCGGGAGGAAAGCGCGTCTCTCTGAGGGAACGGTGCATAGGCCCTGTTCTCGCAGCGGAGAACAAGGAAAGGGTCTAGGTTCCCGTGGTAGTTTCTGTGGAAAGCTACCAGCAGGGGGAATGAGCTGCAGGATGTCGGAGGAAGCACCCTCAGTGTTCCTCCCTGGCACTGCCAGTGTGGTAGTGAGGCCGGTCTGAGGTCCTAGCAGGGAGCCAGGCCAGGGGCCAAAGGTGCTTCTCTGTAGGAAAGAAGCATGAGTGGTCTGTGCTTTCTTTAGGGAAGACAGTCATCCCGAAAGGGTGGTGACAGATGAATGACCCCAGCGACAGGCTGAAGGTGAGGTTGCATCTTTAGTGTACAAGGGCCAAGAGAAAGAGAGGACTGGGTGGAATAATCTCCAGAAGGGGGACCAGCTAGTGACCCAGGGGATGGGGTTTAGACCTATCCCAGGTGACCGCATTAGTGTAGAGGCACTGTACCCTTGTTCAGAGAAGTGGTAGGCATAGTGTTGCGTGACCAAGGGCAAGGGTAGGCCTAGTTAGGCTCAGTCCATGTAGACTGTGAGTGACCTAGAGGTATCTAACCCAGAGCCAGAAGGGTTCCTAAGGTAGTCTGGGATCCCTGTAACAGGTGGAGGTCTCATGGCTGGAAGATGTAGGTGGTCTGAGCGGATAACTGGTGAGTAGGGGGATCTGGTCAGAACCCCTTGTCACTAGTTATCGCTGACTAGGGGAAGAGTACCCATGCATAGTGGCTATTTCTTCCCCGTAGGAATAAACTGGGCGCGGCGTGTGTGAGAAGGTGGTTGTGACCATGTGAGCCGCCCGGATTTTTTGCTTTTTGAACACCTGATTTTTGAGCTTTTACTGTGGGAGAGCCTCATAAGCTGGGACTCACCCGCAGTAAACTCATGATGAAATGGACTGCATGTGGATTTCACCAGTGTCCGCCTTGTGAGATAAGGCCGTTGCGCTGCAGCCATGCGTAAAGAGGCACCGGACTGGTTACATGTGGACACGTGTGCACACGCGTGTGCACCCGTGTAAGGGCTTCGTGGGGAGATTCCTGTCGTGCGCAGCCCAGGAGCAGGTACAGATAGAATGGTGTGGCAGGAATTATGCAGAGGTGGGTGGTGACATGGAATAGGCTTTATAATGTGGGGGAAAGTCAGTGTGCTTTACTGTTTCACTCTAGGAACACTCCAGTACTCTCCTATGAAGACAGACCATATGGGGTAGTTTCACTTCCCTAGGGCCTACAAATTCCGGACACGCACCAAAGTACACTGTAAGTTGTGTAAAAAGAAGTATTCTGCTGAGTCCAAAACCATATCTGTACTGCTTATGGGTCATCCAGAAATGTCATATTCCTCTGACTCAGCTCATAACCAGAGCCTGGCCGGGTGTGACCCTGCCAGGCTGGATTAATTACCTTCCTCCCCAAGCTGTAGCATCAGAGGCCTATCCCTTCACTGCAAGCATTCCCAAGGGGGAAGGGCTTCTCTCCAGGAGGGAGAGATGGGGGTGAAGCTGCAGGTTATCCATCAGCAGCTGTCACCCGGTGCCAGGCACCAGGCCTGCTCCGGGCCCGGGCTTTGAAGTCAGCAAGGGAGGAAGGGGTCTTTTCAGAGACCATGTGGCATGAGACCCCTGGACGACGCCATCTTAAAGTATCCCAGAGGCCTGTGCAGGAAGGAGGGAGCAGGGGCAGAGAGGTGGTGTGTCGCTGCAGGATAGGGCAGAAGTACCTTCCTGCCAGCCCCCTCCAATTTCTTTTAAAAGATCTTGCACAGGAAGAGGAGCTCTCTCTGGGGTGTGGTCTTGCTGAGGAAAACTGGTGCTGGAGCCTGGAGCCATGGGCAGTTGGAAGGAGGAACCCCCTGACTGTCCCAAGGCTCTGGACTGTGCCTTTGAGGAGTCCAGGGCCAGTGAGGAGAAGACTGGGCCTCTGCGCAAGGAGAAGATAGGCCCAGAAGGAAAGCTAGGTGGAAGGCTGGCGCAGGGAGCCAGTGAAGACAGCTCCTTGCAGAGTCACCTTCGTGGAGGCAAGGAGGGTGGTGAAAAGTGCTCCAGGTGGCTAGGGCTGGCCACCAGGAGCAAGAAGAGGCCAAAATTGTGAAAATAGGTCCCCTGGGGGCTGAGATATGCCCCCCAGAAGGTAGGCGACCTTTGACATCTCTGATCAGACCGACGGCAAAGCACGTGGGGCTCCGCCGCTTGTCTTGGATGTGCCCCCAGGGTGGGTCAGGGTTATGTGTCACTATGGCAGATGTTCCCACTATAAATGCTTGTTGAGATAATGGGGTGGGCTGCCACTGGGATGGTGCCAGTGGGAAGGGCCCTCGCTCCAGGTTATGGTCAACCCACTGCATTTGGCGGCAAGATGATGTGCATACATGTGAGTGGTGGTACTAGACCCCCCCCCCCTTTTGGGAGGGGTGGGGATGTTATGCAATGTCAAGAAGTATTTCCAACAGCGTATGTATATTTGTAAATTGATGCATAGTATTGAGTAGTGTGTGTGTGTAATAAATGTACTCTTCCTTTTTTTTATAAAGCGAAGTACAGACTGGAGAATCAATTATTGAGTGTTATTTCTGCGTACCTGTAAATGGTGATTACTGGCCCACACCACCTCCCTTGCGTAAGTCTTAGACTGCTCTGCAACACTACTCTCGGAGAGTCAAGTGCTACAATGGGGTGTTTGGTTCCCAGTGAAGGACAAATGTAGACATATTATTTGTGCAGGCCTCACAAATAATGCCTCGTTTTCCAACAGTGTCCATAATATTTTTCTGGGCATCTCAGCTGCAAAGTCATCCTGACTCCTGGGTTGTTCACTTCCTTGAGATGAACTCCACAAACGCTTCAGTTTATTGGCCCCTCCCATTGCCCTCCAGGTCAGGGAAAACACTTCTCTCCACAGTGCAATATAGCAGAAAACCTCCTCCTTTGTCTTGGTTTTTGTCTCAGCCTTGGAACAATTTTCCAAGTCCTGTTCCTGGTAATATGTCCTTCTGGGCTAGCATGACACAACTTCTGTAGATATTCAGATAGATAAAATCTTCTCAAATAAAAGGCAGGTATTAATTTTATACAGAGTTGCAAAAAGTCATGATCATACAAAGTCCATGCTCCCTTTAAATGTTGACCCCAAGACCAACCACAGCAAACTGCATTTCTGCAGGGTTTCTTTCTGGGCTTCCAAATGGGACGAGATGAGGCAGGCACCAACTGATTCAGGAGCGACGGGTAAGATGGCCAGTACAAAATAGGATGGAATGGTAGTTCAGGCAATGTTGCTTAAGGAAATGGCCCGACTCGGGTCACTCGGTCACCAATGACCACCTCTTTGCCTTCCGCTAAAATGAAGAGTCGGTCAGACAGTAGAGAATGCAAACCAATAATAGTTTATTCAGAATACACTCAGAGCGGAGCCCAATCTGCCCAGCCACTAAGGAGTGCTGCAGAGAGGGACTGACATCAGCAAGCACAACGATACATTATGTACATTTCAGAGTCAATGGAAACACGCCCACCATGGAATTTTCCAGAGGGATGCAGCTGGACAATAAATTACAAAGGAGTAAGTTTTGGTTCTGAGGCCGGGCACACATTATCTATCTCTCAAATTACTCTGCATGTGCCCGCCACTAGACAAGTGGGAGAAGGCTCACATCTCAGAAGAAAGGTATGCGCTAATAAGAGCAGTGCATTCATTAGTGTGGCAAAACCCAACTCCGAAGAAACATAACCTAGAGAAAGCCGTTTCTCGGAAATGGAGAAGAATTAGTTTCAATCGTGATACAAAATGGCGCCGCGAATGCTAATTTATGTAAAACAATGCAAAAGCATATTTTTTTATTCCTACATTGCTGAGAAAATGCCCTAGTCCTGGCAGGAATGCCTGCTGTGTTTTTCCTGCCACTGAATGCTGCATCAGTGGAAGCACTTTAAACCGAAATTTCCTAGCCTAAGTGTTGAGAGCTTAAATTAGGGCAGGCGGGCTGCATCTTAGTTATGGGAGATAGGGGCACATGCATCAAAGGTTTTTGCGATCGAAACGGTGCGATTCGCAAAAATCGGCCGTTTGCGATCGCAAATTGGCCTTTGGAGATGCATGAAAGTGTTTCCTATGCGCAATTTAAGAATTTGCAATTATTTGCGAATTCCTAAATTGCGATTGCATTTAAGGAATTGCAATTTGCGATTCCTTAAATGCAATGCTAGAAGCACTTTCAAATAGCGATTTCGCTATTTGGGACCGCAAATTACAGACAAATCAAACTTGTCTGTAATTTGCAAAAACTTTGAAAAATGCACTAAAATGCATTTTTTAAAGTTTTAGGTTACACACACACACACATGCCCTTGGGGCATGTGTATGCGCAACATGGGTGCACATCACAATTTCAGGGGTGCAACATGGTGTCATTTTGACACTCCTGCATCCTTGAAATTGCATGAGCAATTTGCGAGTACCTACTGCTACTCGCAAATTGCGCATGCAATCTCCAATTCATTCCTAGGGGCCTGTAGGCCCCTAGGAATGAATGGGACGGCATTCCTTAATTGCGACTCGCAATTTGCGAGTCGCAATTAAGGAATGTTTAGGAATTGCTATTTTTATAGCGATTCCTACATGCATAGGCTTTTGCGATTCCTTAATTGCGATTCCTTAATAATCGCAATTAAGGAATCGCAAAAGCCTACCTTGATGCATGTGCCAGATAGCCCTTCATCTTCCTGGCCGCATGCATCTCTCCCAAGGTAATCTAAATAAGCCTCTTAAAAACATGAAACTAATTATTGTGATAAAAAAGTCATGGTGACATCCTCATGGGAACCAGCAGAACATCCTATCCAGCAGCCGCGGCCACTGCAGGTAAGAGCGGTGGGGCGGGGTGGAATTTCGAGAGACATTCACAAGAGAAATTTAAATAAATAATTAATTTTCCCTTGTGGTCGTCTCTCGAAATCCCCCTAGCCGGCCTCACCGCCCCACTGCTCTTACCTGCAGTGGCCGTGGCTGCTTACCAGGCTTTGGTTCTTTTGGGGATCATATTAAAGACATGCACAGACAACCGGAGAAGGATTTATCTTCTTCTCGATGAAAATAAGATATGTCCTATTTTGCCATGACCTAAAATGCTCTGATTCAGCACATTCCCACAAGATATGCATGTAACAGCCTATGGACTACCACATGTGTGGAAATCAGGAGACGACATTCAGTAAAAACCATGAAAGAAATTGATATATTATGCTATCTAAGTACATATTTTAATATTAGATCTTTTTGCTTTTAATTTGTTGGACTTATCGCGGTAAATGACATGTAATGATCAATTGATCATCTGCTTAAGAGAAATTAAAATCAGGTCTACGGTTGCATCTTATCTAATTGTTATTGATGTGATTTCAAACTAGTGCACCCTTAGGGAACCTTAAGTCCTTTACCACAGACCCTGCCCAAGTTTCCTTTCGAGGTTGGAGTCAAGCTTTGTAGAAGCATCTGGTGCGAACGCACACCATGCTTAGCCTGATGGGTTTAGAATTGGCCACAGTCAAGGGGCGATTGCCCCAATCCCCAGGTTCCGGGTGTCTTCAATCTACACCTGGAATGCCTTCAAGGATGCTTCCTAACCTACGGCTTAGTACGCTTTTTTCTTTGGTTGCAAAATGGATCTGCATGAAACATGTGTTGTGTGCTTTGTTCCCAGACTGCATTGGAGAACTTCATTCATTCTGAGCTAACCCTATGCCCTTTGTATTTTGTATGTATGGTATTGCCTGCAAGATCTTAGTCCTGTCGAGGCGGAGGGAGCACCAGTACTCCCAGATGCGTTATAATAGTTGAAGACAGTTCATCATTACAGTCACTTGATAAGCCACTATGTAAGATAAATAACGCATTATTATCAGACACAGCCCAGCAATGTCATTCTGTTCTTCTCACATTTGTGTGATATAAATAAAACACCATGGGCGGCGTAATAGGATCCACTACGATCCTTTAGGCTCTCCGCCCCCCCTTGCTACGCCAGTGGGCTTTCTGGTGACATTACTGTAGCCCGTCTAAATAAGAAATCATTAGACAGTGCAGTACAGGCACATTGAAGCGTTGGCACATTTACTGAAAACAACTTTCCTGACGTTCTCACGCAAACTGCTGCACGTGATGCATCTATTTAACATGATGCATTTCATCGTGCATTTCACGCCCACTGACAACAGACGTTTGATTAATTGCTTAACAAGGAAGCGAGAATTTGGAATAGTCTGTTATGCTTTAAAACAAAAATTGCTTAGAAATGTATGAAATACAGACACCAGACACAGACTAATTCCCTGACTGCCTTTAGAAAGAAGCTGATAGCAAACAGGTCTCGAGTCTTGGTTACGGCCATTGTCCGACATTGCCTCTGACATGTAAACACTACAGCCAAGTAGGGTAGGGGAAATTACTTCAAATACTGCAGTGTGGGTTGCAACTAGTGGGCCTTTCGATAATCGGAAGCAAACAAGTGGCAACCTCTTAAGTCAAGATCAGGCTCCATTGTTATACACCATACGCCTTATTCCTTAAATCGATTCTCCCACATTACGTAATCACAACATCCTGAATAAATATGGTCTACAGAAATACTCTGCAGACCTCTAGCCCCTGAATTGAATGGTATAATACAAACAGAAGTCCTGATGGAGGTTATATAGGTCAGCTATGTGTCTGTAATTTGCACACACTGAAATACATAAAATGCTCGTCCCAGGGGGACATTGCTACCAATATGCAGCTTGTGTTTGCTCATAAGTGTTAAATAATGTATTTTATTAACCCGTGAAATGCATTCTACAAAAGGTGACATTTTGCCACAAATTAGTTTACTTTTTCTGATAGGATGTGCAAAGGTCCAGACATTCATCTGTTTAGTATCAAAGAACATAGACAAGCGAAAACACCTATTGAAATATATTACATGGACTTCTGGAATCCCTGTATTAAAAGCCTGTCTCCAAGTTCTTTATAAGCAGCGACTTGTGACTCCCCCAGTCACCGATTATATAAGGGATAATGTAACCCCTGACGTACATTATAAGGATATTGCAAGTCACCAAGGAGTTCCATAACCATAAGGGGGAACAAGGCCGTAGACTTTGTGACATCAGAACTCGACTGTAATAACTTAGAATAGTCAAATTCTGAAGTCTTTTCTTTATAATTGGTGACAGGGTACGTCAAAAGTTGCCGATTATAAAGAAAATAGAGACTGGCGTTTATACAGGGATTACAGAATCCTATGTATTATTAAGAAATCACATCAGAAGTCAACTGTAATAACTCACTACAGTCGAGTTCTTAACTCACAATGCCTGCTGCCAGCAGGCAAGGTGAAAGGCAGGATCAGGTCATGGAGCATAATTAAAGCAACTGTTTAAACAGTAAAAAGGAAACCTTGCTTTTCTTTCTCCTGCTCTGTTTTTCTAGTTGTACAATGATAATCTGAAAGGGAAGATTTATGGTAACATGTTTATTTTTTACACTCCTAAATTAGTTATAGAAATGTTAGAAACTTTCTGTATGATTCTACTTTGCATTTTCTTAAATGTGTTGTGTTAAACTGATTCTGCTATCTTGTTGCAACAATTATGTAATCACTTTTTCATGTGTTTGATTTTGCACTAGAGATTCTATGATTCTATTTGTATTCTTGTAAGCATGCTTTCTCTTTTATGGCTTATGAGAAAGGTGATGGTGTGACCATGTATTATAAGGAATAAAGTACCACCTGCCATATATTATAAGCATATTGCAAGTCATCTTGGAGTTCCTTAACTTCATAAAGGAACTCAGCTTTCGGCCTCGTTCCTCTTTATGGTCATGTAACTCCTCAGTATTTTGCAATATCCTTATACAGTATGGCAGGTGGTGCTTTATCCCATATATTACTGGCCTGCACATAATCTGCATTGCCTAGTTTTGTTCATGCAAGGTGATGGGTTGCATGAACTGTATAGGGCAGCTTGAAGTTTGCACAGCAGTTTTTATGCTTTAACAAGAAATAGTCTCTTTTGAGCGATAATCACCAGGAGCGTGAGGCAGAAGTAATGTGCCTGCAGCTTTACCGGCTACTGAACGCTACCTGAGCGCAAGTCCATTTCCCTGCGAGCTGAGTAGGAGCGCGTGATGGAGGACAGCATAAGAGGAGAAGCATGCTACAAACTCAACCAGCGCATGTCACTCAGAGCAACGCACTCTCTGACTGCGGCCTCTTGAGCTGTTCCAGTGTGCGACCGGCACAAGTTTAAAAGCAGCCATGTCTTTCTATTAATGAACAACTTGGGGGGAGGGGGCAATCAACGTTTCTGACACTGGGTACCTTCTTATCTTCTAAAAATACGATTTTTAAAAGCAATTTTATGGATTATGGTGAAAGACAGTTATGTTATAATGTTATGTTATAACAATTTGTATAGCGCACTACTACCCATAGGTGTCTAGGCGCGTTGCGGACCACATACTGAAGCGGGAGACTAGTTTTTAAAAAGCCAGGTCTTAAGGTGTTTCCTGAATTCAAGCAGGGATGTAATCTTCCTAAGAGAAAGCGGAAGAGCGTTACATATCCTAATGGTACTATGTCTGAAGCTCCTACCCCCCCAGTTCATTGTTTTAACTCTGGGGGTGAGCATTAAAAAGGCATTAGCTGATTGTAGTGACCTACTGGGAGAGTACCAGTTAAAAACGTGATGAAGAAATTGTGGGCCATCTCCATGAAGTGCCTTGTGTGCGATTGAAAAGTGCCTTGAATTTCACACGCTGGCCAACTGGAAGCCAATGCAGATCTTGAATTCCGGCCCTGATGGACTGGTGTTTAGGGACATCCAGAACCAATCTAGCAGCGGCATTCTGAACTGATTGTAGCCTTCTGAGCTGGTTGGACTGCAAATTGATATACAAAGCTTTACAATAGTCCAACTTGGATAAAACCAAAGTGGTTAAAACAGTTTTCCTAGCCTTTCTAGGAATGTAGGAAAGGATTTTACGCATCATTCTGATTGTAAAAAACGCAGAGGACACCACCTTTGAAATCTGAGATTTAAAATGAAGCTTCTCGTCTATTATGACCCCCCAAATTTTTTGCTTTCGCCACCGGAGTAGGAAGGGGGCCCAAAGAACTGGGCCACCAGGCTGGTGACCAAAGAGGAGAAAGCTTTCCAAACAGCACCACCTCAGTTTTACTCGAATTTAACTTCAGGCAATGCCTACTCATCCACTTACTCAAGGATACCATACAGTCATGGAGTTTGGTAGAGTAGTTAACATCCCTGTCAATAGTTGAGATCGCCAATTGGGTGTCATCGGCATATGAGGTCGGGGTAAGTCAAAACTTCTAATCAGAGGGGCTAATTCGGACACATAAATATTAAAAAGTGTAGGGCTCAAAGAAGAGCCCTGCGGTACCCCACATGGCAAGATAAAAGGTGCTGATTTAAAATCGCCTAATTGCACTGTCTGAGTTCTATCTGTTAAAAAAGATGTTAAAAGCATGAGAGCATTTCTTCCCAGACCTATGCATTTTAAGCGTTTTAGCAGCAAGGTATGGTCCACGGTATCAAATGCCGCGGACAAATCGAGGAGCCGCCGATCCTCCCCCATCCAAAGCGGTTCGGATTTCCTCTGTGGTCTTTATCAGGGCTGTCTCAGTGCTGTGGCATGACCTAAAGCCAAACTGACTGTGATCTAGGATATTATTTTCTAAAATATGTTTGGAGAGTTCTGTATTTACAATCTTCTCCAAAATTTTAGCCGGAAGCGGAAGCCTCGCAATAGGTCGATAGTTAGCGGGATCCGTTATTTCTAAATTGTTTTTTTTTAGTAGCTGTAGAATACAGGCTTGTTTCCACCTTGTTGGAAATGTTCCTTGTGAAAGCATCTGATTAAATATGTCAGATAACCGTGGACTAGCAAGATGGCTAATAAGATGGAGAATTCTTGGAGGGCAAGGGTCCTCCGGTGAGCCCGATTTGGTTTTTGCAAGAAGAGTAGCAATTTGCACTGGAGATGTAAGGGAGAAGTTTAAAAGGGGCGTTGTAATCATAACTTCCTGTTCTGTGGAATTTGAATTTGGCAAATGTAAGGCAAACTGGTCATAGATTTGATCAACCTTTAATTTAAACGCCTGTGCCAAGGTATTACAAAAATCTTGAGTACAGATGGCAGTATCCTCCTTTTTAACAGTTGTCAAATTGTTTATAACCGTAAAAAGTTCTTTACTTGAGTTACCTGCCTTTTCTATTTTTGATGCATAATATTGACTTTTTTCAGTAATAATTTTTTTCTTATAATCGGCTAGCATTAATTTATATTGCTCTTTCTCGGCTGCATCATAGTTTTTCCGCCAGGTTCTTTCATAACAGTAACTCACCATCTCCCACCACATTTGAAGCCTATCCCTATTGATCGCATTGAGAGAGGAACAGTTCACATGAAGTTCTCAGTAGGCACTTGTGACTATGCTCTCACAGCTGTCAAGCATACATTAGAGAAAAGCACATAAGATATTTTACTCATATTTCTAAAAAAACAATTAGAGGGATTACACATGGAACCCAATTCCATAATTACACCTCCAGTGTTCCTGGCACATCAAGGTTCACCTCCAATCCTGTGGCATGATTGGATAGATGGCTTTGAAAATTATTTATTAGCCCTGAATGGTCAGAATTTTAGGACTAAAAGGAAAAAAGCTTTGCTGTTGAGTGTTTTGGGGAAGGAGCATCAGCATATATTCAAATTGTTGGCAGTTGTTCTAGATGCTGAGAATCATCTCATACAAGATGTTTGCAAAGAATCAAAGTTACGCCTGGAGCGTTGGTTCGCTAAAGAGACAAATATACTGATGACAAGGTACAAGTTCTATACCTACCGCAAAAACCAGAAGAATCTATTGACAACTTTGTCTCAGGTTTGAAAGAGTTATCTCCAAAGGGTCAGTTTGGGCAGATAACAGATGAACTAACAAGAGACTAATTGACTGTAAAATGTAGGCGTAAAGAAATTCAAGAGAGGTTGTGGGCAGCAAAAAATCCTTCCTTGAAGGATGCCATACAAATTGCAAAAGTAGTTGAAGAATCAGAATTTTGTATGCATGAGATGAGCGAGAGGGCTACAGCAGAGGGAGGGGCAGGAGTGTCCACTAGTCACAAGGAGGAACCAGGAGTAGGAGAGTATGGGAATGTTGAATAACTATGGGAAAAGTTCAAAGATTTCAGAAAGAAACTGTCATTCAAAAACCACCTGCTAACATTTGTTTTAGGTGTGGAAGTAATTTTCATTTAGGAGATTCAAAATCCTGTTTTTCTATAAACAAAGAGTGCATGAAGTGTGGGTGTCGGGGGCACTATGCACGTGTAAGCAAGAGTAATGTCAAGTCAAGAGTGGCGGTGACGGAAATGGGGGAGTTCCCTCAAGAGAACTGTGAAGATCGCATTTTGAGAGTGGAAGATGATGGAGGTGATTGTGTGAGAAGGAAAACTTGACCTGTAGCTGTGTTTAAGATCATGGGTAGAGAGGTGGAACTGATGGTGGATTCAGGTTAAATGTTTACTATTATTCCAAAAACATAATTCTGGGAGAAATGGCCTGAGATTGTTCTGTCTCCTAACAGTGGTGTAGGAAGGGGGGTGCGATGGGTGCGGGCCGGCCCGGGTGTCATCCCTGAGGGGGGTGACAAAATGGCAAAAATATGTGTTTTAAACACAAATTTTTGCCATTTTGTCAAGCTGGGGGTGACAAGAAATTTTCCGCACCGAGTACCACCTGACCCTGCTATGCCACTGTCTCCTAAGGATATCAATCCAAAGGGTTACCAAGGAGAAGCCATTGACATTTTACATTATTTTTCAGCTCCCATAAACTTTGAATCGAGAGAGGTGCTGGGAAAAATTTACATGGCAGAAGATGGTCCATCGGTCTTAGGATGGATTCACCAATATGACATACATATATTCATAAATTCCAGGGCGCCCTCCTTAGTGATGGTGGTGGGGGAAATCAGTGTTGAGGGAATTCTTGAAGAGGTCAAAGAGGTGGTCAGGGAGGAATTGGGCCAATTGAAGTGTTTGTGCATGAGATCATACTTAGGAAGGGAGCCATACCAGTCAAAAAAAGAGTGAGGAAAATGCCTATAGTAATAAGGAGCGAGGGAAAAAAGTTCTTGTTGACATGCTCCGCAAGGGAATAATTAAGCCGATGGAAGCCACGAGTTGGGTGTCACCTGTGGTGATCTCAGAAAAGGCTGATGATCGTTTGCACTTATGTGTAGATTTGAGGCATGTGAACCATGAACTAGTTACAGACAGTTTTTCTTTACCGAATATAAATGAAATGAGGCTGTTAAATAAGCACAGTCTTTCCTTTATCTGAGTGTTGTTGGAGTCATCACCACAATCACCTAAAGGATTAAGGTAACACACTTAAAGAATGCCACAATGGGACAAACATTTGTAAGGGCTGTAACTATGCCTTTTCCTGCTAGAAAAAAGAAGCACAGAAGCTATGCAATGGAATCTATACAAAGACAACACAAGTATGTGATTAATAAAACATATAAACCCATCAAATCCTTTTTAATATCAGAGATTACTCAGACCACTCCAATAGCATACCAATATCACTCGAGGGAAAGGAAAAGTAAAACAATTCATGTTCTTTAATAGCTTTTTAAGATCTTCTAGGGCGCTGGCTAAAATCTTTGCATATTCATTGGGGATGGCATTAGTTAAGCAAAAAGACACTCTTCAAATGCCAAACACTACCCAAATGGATGCCAATTCACAAATATTCATGAGGTAGCTGAAGTGACCAACTTAACCTCCTTAAGAGATTACAGGAAATAAATCACATCAAGAAGACTTCACTGGAAGTGATCATGTGACATTTGTCCCTAATGAAATCAGTGTGATGAGGAAGAGTTGGGCTATGTGTGATGAGGATTAGATAAGGCAGATAACAAAAAACAAGAGAGTACATCAAGAAAACCAAGATCTTATGCCAAAACAGGGGATGCCAATGAACCGAGAAGGAGAGTGAACACAAGATCACCTTTGCGACAGTCTACTACAGTGAACACCAACCAGAAAAGTCTTTGTCATAAAACAGGTGCAGCTGAAGTGTTTGAATTCCATGAAATCACTAAAGGCTCTTGTAATTAAGACAAGGATATGAAAACATGATTGAATTGTATTGTTGATATCATTTATCCCCATGTGCTACTAAAGTAATGGGAGGCTTCCTGCAGTTGCTCACAAGGAGGACGCAATTCCACACAGGTTGGCGACTTGCCATCCTGTGATGATGCATACTCCAATATGGACACCAGCAGTCTCCACTAGAAGACATACATGTGGTGTGGTCTAGACATTCACGAGGCAGAACAAAACGTGATGCTCATGCTCCCTATACTCCAGAATGTTTGATTCAGATTGCTCTTTAAAAGCCAGTGACTGGACTGTGACTGAATTGCACCAGTCCGGAACTGGACATGAACTTCCAAATTGGTAATTTTCTGGGTCGCTTGTAATTAATGGAGAAAAAAGACTTGTTCAAATCCACCCTGAGACAGTACCACCAGCAAATTTGGAAAACCATCGGGAAGGTTCTATCTGAACATATCAAAGTTAGCTGCAAAAGTAGCAAAGAAATCTTCACTATTGTCAAGGATCTCACCACACCCACAACATTCACTAGCAATATCAACCCAACTCAAGAACTGCGCGACAGCCTCTTGGACTTCTTACACAGCATGATCACAACCATATACAGCAATTTGCCTCACAACCAGACCCCTTGAACCTTGTCAGAAGCCTCCCGGTGATGGACGATGACAACAAAATAACCCCATTGGACACCATCAGCACGGGGGAAACCACGGCAATCATGAAGATCATACACTACAGGGCCCGGTCGGAATCTTGCCCCCTCACACCTTCAACAAAGGACCAAAGCCCATCAGCAAGATCCTCACCCCCATCCTCAAACCCTCCATCAACACAGTACCTTTCCAGAATTCTGGAAGCACGTATCCGTCAATGCCCTAATGAAAACATCCTCAGCCGGCCCAACCAAACTTACCAACTACTGATCGATATTTCTTCTTCCAAACCCAGCCAAGGCCCAGAAGAAAGCCAGTAATAGACACTTCTCCGACCACCTCACCAACAACCAGCTTCATGACATCACAAATTCAGGCTTCAGATCGAACTACAGCACTGAGGCTGGCCTCATAAGAGCAACAAACAACACCTGTATGATCCTCAACTGAGGGTAACCACAAGCCGCAATCTTCAAGACCTCTCCCAGCCTTCAACACCATCTCCCATCCCATTCTAATCGGCCGACTCCATAACATGGGCATTCAAGGATGTGGCCTCCTGTGGATATGCACCTTTCTCACCAGAAGAATCTAAAACATCAGAATGCTACCATACTCCTCAGAATCACCAGAACTCATTTGAGGAGTCTCACAGGGCTCCTCGCTCAGTCCAACCCTCTTCAAGATATACATGACCCCGCTGGCAGACATTATCCAGGCTCACAACATCAACATCCTCACCTATGCAGATGACACAGAACTGATACTGCTCCTCTAAGACAAAACACTCAGCCGCAGGAACAAGCTTACTGCATGCATGGCTGAAGTAGCCTTCTAGATAAAGTTCAACTGCCTCAAGCTGAACATGGGCAAGACCGAAGTGGTGATATTTTGAAGGACACCTCGCTGTGGGACTTCACCTGATTGCCGAAAGATCTTGGATTCATGCCCATGCCTAGAACACAAGCCAGAAATCTCAGAATCATTATTGATAGCAAACTGGATATGTCTGCTCAAGTTAACACAGTTGCATTATCCTGTTTTCACACCCTGAAGATCTCGAAGAAGACCTTCAAGTGGCTGCCGAACAACACCAGGAAAGCAGTCACCCAAGCCCTCATGAACAGCAGAATAGACTACGGCAACACCCTATACTCAAAATAACCAACCCACTCACAAAAGGACTCCAGACTGTCCAGAACGTAGCAGCCAGATTAATCCTCATTCTCCTATGCAGGGCTGACATCACACCTCACCTAAGGGAACCCCACTGGCTCCTTATGCACAAGCGTGCACTCTTCAAACTCCTCACCCACATGTATAAAGTACTTCACAACACAGGATCTGCCAAACTTGAACAGCTGTATACAATTCCACCACCCCTCCAGGCACCTTCGTTCGCGATCTGTCACATGATCACTTGCATACACCACAGGGATACACAAAAGTAGATCAGGTGGTCACTCATGCCTTCTCATACATTGCTCTTAAATACTAGAACGACCTCCCACAACACATTAGAGCCTCCTCCTCTCTTCTTGAATTCTGCAAGAAGATAAAGACCTGGCCCTTTAAGTTAGCCCTCCTGAGGCTAGCCTCAAACACCTGTCAAAGCACCAGGATACTCTCATGGGTGACAGCACGCTTTAAAATACAGGCTACATAAACATAACATAACAGGTGTGCCTTAAGCCTGCCCCAGCCTGAATTTCTTTGCCCTCAATAATTTCCAGGAATGCAACTTCTTTTTAGTAACCTTGTTTACCCACCTGTTTTTACCCATTAATGAATCCCTAATAGTGGGTAGATTAAGAGGGCCCTCCTACTGATGATTGTCAAAGAGGGAAACAGGCTTTACAACGTGGGCTAAGCCACATGTGCCGTTTTCCCGCAAGTGCAACCACGCTTGCCTTAACCATGCATATGCGTGGTTAAGGCATATGCGCGGTCTAGATGCTGGAATGGGCGGGCCCAGGAACAAGAAGGATTGGGAGAGGACACGGTGAGGTAAGTGGGGCTGAGGCTGGGTTTTGGGGGTGGGGTTAGTTTTCAAGGGTTAGGGGTAGTTTTCAGGGCTAGAGGGTGGGGTTGTTTTCAGGGCTCGAGGACTCAGGGAAGTTTTAAGGGCTCAGGAGGTTGTGGTAGTTTTTAGGGCTCAGTGGGAGTTGGGGTAGTTTTTTAAGGCTTAGGGGGGTCGGGGTACTTATTAGGGCTCAGGGGGGTCGGGGTAGTTTTAGGGCTCAGGGGGGTCGGGGTAGTTTTAAGGCTTGGGGCGGGTTAGTTTTTAGTGCTCAGGGGGGTGGGTTAGTTTATAGTGCTCGGACGGGGTCGTTTTTAGGTCTTGGGGGGGGGGTTGGGGTAGATTTTAGGGCCCAGGTAGCAGGTCGGGGTAGTTTTTAGGGCTCAGTAGGGGTTGGGTTTGTTTTTAGGTATCGGGGGCAGGGTAGTTTTTAGGGCCCGGGGGTGGCTGGGAAGTTTTTAGGGCTGGGGGGGCTCGGGAGTTAACTTTACCACACATATCCCTTTACCATGGAATTGCGTGGTAAAAGCCTGCATGGAAAAGGCATGAGTGGTAAAGGAATGCATTGTTCAGACGCATTCATGGGTAGGGCAGTGCTGTAGAGGCACGCATGGTTTAGCCATGCGTGCCTCTACCATGCAACCTATTTAAGATGCTTGTTGGAGCCAGAAATATCTAGTGTAAAAAAGACATTCATATACTGCAGTCCACCATGTTCAGGTTGGTGTCAGGACACAGTGTAGGATGCACTTACCTTTGTGTGCTGGTTCTGCCTGATACGCCACGTAGAGTGCAAAGAGCATGCATGTCTTCATGAGCGGCAGAGAATGGAAAGGAGTGCAAGGTCTGGGCACTGCCTGGACAGAAGTCTCACATCTCAGAATGCATTTTGTGAAACACCTCAGTAAGGCAAGAAGGACTATAAGTCCTTCTCTTCTTAAGTTGTGATACACAGTTGCTGCATCTGGGAATTTTTGTTGGAATCCTGTTATATGCTCTTCAGTGATGTCAACAAAGGCATCTGAGAACCAGAGAAGTAGCTTGAAAACAATAGACTTGCAATTGTTTGTTTCACAAGAGTCATCCATAGGGATTACAAACTCTATAGCACGGTTTTGTTTATAAAGAGTCATCCAAAGGAATTACAAGCTCTGTCACATATTTGTTTCACAGGAGTCAGCCATATGATTATGAACTCTATTACAGTTTACTCCGCAAGCAATCACCCATATAGGTTATGAACTATTGTACATTTCAAATGAACGTATATTAGCGCAGAAGTATTGTAGTCCTCTGCTGAGATCAAAGATAGTGAGTAAATATGTAACCAGGGTTACAAACTTCACATGCAATAAAAATGAATGCTTTCATGTTACAGTTACCTGCTCGTCCCTGTGAATGAAAAACAGGCACAAAAAGTTATTTCCGAATTTTGAAGGTAGCTCTTGGTGGTAGCCAAAGTTATTGTAATCCTGATGTTTATTCAGTTATTATTTTAAAACTAAATTATATCTAAACTCAGAAGAAATCAGCATTTGGAAAAGTTTCAAATGGTAATACAAAGTGGAAATTCTGTGAGTATCAACTGGTATATCATAGGCAACAAGTCGAGGTAAAACAACATAGTTCGAGCTCTAGCTATAATAAAGCTTTCCTTTGTTTTTTCGATATCAGTGCTTCAGTAGTCCAGATTAGGCCGAGCTGTGCAACGGGGAGTGTGATGATATACAGTTCCTCTGTTGTTCTATCTTGTCCCATCACTCTTTTGTCAGGCCTACTGTGTAACAAGAGTTTTTTGGAGCTGGCTGGAGGTTTTACTGAAGTGTGGAAAATATCCATGATTGTCAGATCTGGATTTCCAGGTTAGTAAATCCTGGCAGTTGGTCATATTTCTTGTGACAAGTGTCATATCCCAGATATAATCTTATTTGCCCAGGAACATGCAGGCTTAAATAGATAATATTCAAATGCCTAGGTATAATCTTATTTAGCCTCTAAAGGACAGCTATCATCCAATAATAAGGACACATATGTACAGTACTGAAGCATATGCTTAGATACAGCTTTCAATGACTAAATGTAGCCTCATCTGTCCATGTACAAGGCCTTTCCCTACAGGCATGTATATGCTAGTAGGTCTAGTGCAGTCTCATATGTACAGGGACATCTTCACATGCAGCCAGAACTGGAGGAACGTGGAATCTGAGGTGGTTACTTGCCATATGGACTACCACTGATGGACACCTTCAAGGAACCAAACGCTTGCTTGTAAGAGATTGTCACTGTAACAACACAAAAATGTCTTAAAATCCAAACTTGAATCATGACCCAACACGAACTACACAAATGATGTGTTGCGGCCAAAATAGAGAACATTTAATGTTAATTGTTTTAAGAAGTTGCAATGAATCAAATTACCTGATCTGTTTAGGGTCCAGTTGACCGGGGGCTACCCTCTGAACGAACTGTGATTTTATAAAGTTATATGTAAACTTCAATAAGCATCTGCCAGTTTTCGGAGGAAACTTTCCAACAAAATGAAAGCAAGAAACTCCAATAGCAGGATAATCTTATCAGAAAACGCATTCCGTATTTCAAGTGAGAATTAATTGAAATTCATGGATGCAGGCCTGCAACATGGTCTTTATGCTGCAGCTTCGGCCCTTCCTGCCACACAATAGTGACTCACCAACTTGTCATCGTCTGCTACAACAGGTGCAGTCAGTGTCTCACAGGTTTCATTGGGCATTTTATTTTACATGATCAAAGTAAGAAGCCAGTGCCCCATACTGCTTAAATCTAGAAGCAACAAAAATTGCCCATTGACAGTAGTCTTAGAATATACAGTTCTGTAGTCCTGTGGCCTCCTCTACCTCTGTGTGCTCAGTTTACAGCTGAAGGCCTTCTAATATAGGCAGTAACGTGGTTTTCAAGCCCTGTGGCATATGGACAGCTGAGCCTTGTATGGTTTCATACTGTGTCATATGTGCAGCTATACCATTGCTGTTGATTCTAACCTTGTTTCACCTGAATCCCTCTACTCATTCCTTGCATTTCATATCACTGCAAATCGGGAAAAAGGATAGCAGGGTCAGGAAGGAAAGGCTTCTGTGTGCTGATCATGGTCCTGTCTAGTGGAGCCAGCTCTGTAGCTCTATCCCCAGAAGGGTCCCTGTTATCCTGATGACATCTTCCAACATAACTCCAACAACACACTAGAAGGCAGGAGAGCAGTGATGTCATGGATCAAGAGAGAGGAGTCATCAGTAACTTCGCTCCTCTCCAGGTGCAAGGGTAGCATAGTACAACGGGGGAGGGGGTAGGGGGGATTACAATGAGAACTAGGGAGTCTCACTCACTTTGGCAGCAAATATGTCCTTAGGGGGCTTCCCCTCTGCCACGACATGGTGACATGTCTGTAGCTAGTTCCCATTCCTTTATTCCTCACCTACTCCTTGAACAGCTAATAGTAGCCTGCTAAGGAGCTAGCATATGAACACAGAATGAGCATTCCCATCTCGTGTTACCCCTTTAAGACCCTTAAAATCGTTTTACTTCCGAAGGGGTTGTCATGGGCAAGGTGTGTGAGCAGCAGAAGTTAAACATTTCTCTTTCAGACTCCCATATGCTCAGTGTACCTCATCCTATCCTGTGATCTATCTCACAAGGATAGTGGTAGGTAGGGGCACGGCTAACAGTAGTGCAGCAGGTGCAGTGGTGCCACAGCCCAGAGTTATGAGGGACACACTGCCTCCCAAATTTAGTTGTTTTTTTACTGCTGAACCAGGGAACAGGTGCCCAATTTCCTTACTCGCTTTAGGGACCATGTCAGCTTCGCCGCATGTGCTAGAGGTAGCAGAGGTTGTTTCAGTGGTAGCAGGAACACCCTCTGGCGACCCTAAAATGGCAGTGATTAAAAATTCTACTATTAGCAATATAAAAACCACATAGTCTAACAAATATAGTACTAATCTCAGGAAAGTATGAACATGATATTAAATGTAAGATCAATGAAAATGAGCAACTTGTGACTCAATACACAACCCTAAAGTATTGTTATTAAGGGCCTCATTACGATGTGGTTCGGACCGCAACCGACAGCTTGTCGGTTGTGGTCTGAACCACATCTACAGCTGCGGTCCGATCGACACATTAGGATGCATGCGGTCAGAGGCAGCAGTCGGAGGGAACGACCGGAGCCTTCGTCGGTTGGTCGGAAGCTCCTCATAATCCCTTAAGGACGGCGTTTCCTCTGTTGGGATGATGATGTCGGTTTCCAACAGCCTTTCCATGTCGGCCTTTCCGACGTGGAAATGCTGTCGGGAAGCGACATTGGGGGCCCCTAGCAGGGCCCTCTTCCCCACTGGCTCTCCACTTAGGGGTCTAGGGGTACCTATGGTGCCTCCCTGAAAATCCCTGCACCATGTGCCAGGCACATCTTCGCATGGCATTTCCTGCCACATCGTAGGTCCACGAGAGAGCAACGTTAAAATATCAGTTATTCATACATTGCACTATCCGGAAGTCTGCCTCTTTGAGAGGGATCTTGCCCCCTACGCATTCGAGACCACCAAAAGAGTTGCGATTCTCCTATTACCATGACAAGAGAATCTGGATTTCAATAAAGACACGGACATCTTTCGGCGCAAGCTTCTTCACTCCTCCATGAATCATGGGCCCCTGGTACACACTATAGATACAACGGCATCTGGAAAAGATCGTTTCGTTGGTGCTTGGAAAGGAACCTGGATTCCGTGGAGGCTCCTATTGTGCATGTAGCCAATTTCCTTGTTGAACAATTTGAAAGAGGTCTTTCCTATAGGTCAATTAACTGTTATAGATCAGCCATTTCTGCAGGTCACTCCCTTTTAAATGGTAGAACTATTGGCAAAAATTCTATAATAAGTAGAATTATGAAAAGCATCAGGCTTAAAAGACCTCCTAAACCTAAGTATGATACCCTATGGGACGTTAAATTATTACTTGACCTTTTTTCTAACTGGCCTAATAATAACTTACTAGATGATAAAAGACTCTCTATTAAGCTAGCTTCTCTCCTATGTCTAATATCCTGCCGTAGGGTTTCGGATGTTAAAGCACTGGAAATATCTAATAGGTCTTATGACGCCTTCGGCGTCAGATTTGAAATTATCAAGAGAACTAAAACAATGTCTGATATGATATTTTACCCCAGGTTCGATGTTTGTAAAAAATTGTGTGTGGTGGATTGTATGAAGGAGTATGATTCAAGAATGAACCAACATCGCACCGCTGGTGTAAACCAACTTCTTATTTCCTTCGTTAAAACCCTTCAAACCTGTCTCTTCTTCTTCCATAGCTAGATGGGTTAAACTGGCTATGCAATTGGCAGGCATTGATCTCCAAAGATTTCAGGCACATTCTTTAAGAGGCGCTATGGCTAGCCAGTCTTTTTGGAAAGGAGGTAAGTTAGATGACATTCTTAAGGCAGCAGACTGGTCCAGTTCCTATACCTTTGCAAAACATTACTGCAAACCTGTCGAACACATGTCTGATGTAGTTTTACTAGACTACCAACATGCATAATGGTAGCCTCCGGTCTTGTAATGAAATTGTGAATCTCCTATTACCATGGCCAAAGAATCTGGATTTCATTAAAGACACAGAGGCTAACATTATCCCAACCCTCCCTCCCGGGAGTGGATTTTAACATCTTTTCAATTTATTGCATTTGTCTCGTTCTTAGAGTTTTATATTCTGCTAATGTTTTGTTAAGAACTTAATCAGTTTTCTTTGTATTTTGCCTTTATTATGCACTGTTTTTATCACCAATTTCTTCCCCCTTTACTTAGGGTGTTAAGTTCAATTCCTAATATTTTGTCCTTTTTCAGATAATTCAACTTGATTGGCTCCTCATCAAGATTCTGTTCAAGCAAGTCTCAACATCACGCCTTCTTTCTACTTGGAATTCTTCATTGCCTTAAGGAGAAACCTTCGACTTCACGATTCTGTCTCTTGGATTTCGTTTCCTTTGGAAGAACTTTACCTTTTTTTCTTTTTTCTCATTGCATTTAAAAGAGGCAGATCTGTGTGTTCCTGTTGCCATTGTAACATATGTACATTCTAGAGCTTTGCTTTGTGATGTAACTTTAAAATGGCTGCTTGAAGTTGCATTAAAAGAATAATGCATAATGGTAGCCTCCGGTCTTGTAATGAAATCTCTGCTTCCAAGCACAACTGCCAACCGCTCTCGGCACAGCCTTGAAGTATGTTGGCTTCTGGCAAGTGCTAACTTTCCCTGGCACTGCAAATACATAGACTGATGAATGACACACCTTGACCCTTTCAGTGCTCATGACGGCCTGGAGCCGTCATGATACACAGTGGGCCTGTGCTCATGACGGCTCCAGGCCGTCATGGAACCCACCCACGGGGGAAGCGCTGGCGCTCCCCCCACGGGTGTCCGATTTCGCCCCCACAAAGGGGGATGGCAGCGGAAGAGTTTCCGCTGCCACCCCGACCCCCCCATGGGAATCCCATGACGTCAGCGCGCACAGGGCAAGGGTCGCTTCCAAAGGGGAGCATTCTTTGTTGATGTTTTTCTGCCCCCCCCCCCTGGGGCAGATCAGCCCGTTTTTTTGGCCGTTTTGCCCCCGGGGGGGGGGGGCAGAAAACCCCACTAGCCACCAGGGTTTGTTTTGGGGGCATTACATTTAGATGGAAGCGACCCCTTGGGCAAGGGTCGCTTCCAAAGGGGAGCATTTTTTTCTGGATGTTTTTCTGCCCCCCCCCCCCCCGGGGGCAGATTGGCCCATTTTTTTGGCCTTTAACCCCACTAGCCACCAGGGATTAATTAATTTAAATGGGACCAACCCCTTGGGCAAGGGTCGCTTCCAAAGGGGCTCAAAATGTGTGCTGTTTTTTTCTGCCCCCCCCTAGGGACAGATCTGCCCGTTGTTTTGGCCTTTCTGCCCCCCCTGGCCCACTAGGCCCTAGGGATTGTGTTTTTTATTGTGTGGAAGCAACCCCTTGGGCAAGGTTCGCTTCCAAAGGGGGTTATAATTTGTGGATGTTTTTTCTGCCCGCCCCCCCCTGGTGGCAGTCGGTCCTTTTTTTGGCCTTACTGCCCCCGGGTATGGGGGGGGGCAGAAAACCCCAGTAGACACCAGGAATTTTCTTTTATAGGCAATGGAAGCGACCCCTTGGCCAAGGGTCGCTTCCAAGGGGGTTAAATTATGTTTGTGTATTTTCTGCCCCCGACAGATCTGCCCCTTTTTTTGGTCTTTCTGCCCTAGGTGGGAGGGGAAGGCAGAAAACCCTACTAGGCACCAGGGATCTATTTTTTTTTTCAAGGGGCGGCAAATATCTGTCTGTTTTCTGCCCCACCTGGGGGACAGAGTGGCTTGGTAGAAGACCCCACCTAATCCCCATTTTTCTCAGCCCTATTTGAAGGCCCATCTGCCAGATTGACCATTTGGGTAGTGACAATGTGTGTTATAATTTTAATTGTATTATTGTTTGTGAAATGTAATTGTAATTTTTTTATTTCTCTGTTTTATTCTAGTTCAAGGCTTTTGCTCTTTAGACTGTTCCAGGTTGCGGTTTTGTTACTGCTGGTTCTGCAGCTTGTGTAGTTGCATGTGTTTGGTAAGCGAATCTTTTTGTACTATTTACTCTAAATTAGTTTAATTTCCCTACATGAATGTGTTTTTTGCAAATGGTATAATAATAGCAGTATGTTTGGCTTCTGTGTTTTGAGTGTCAAAATCTTTTTGCATTAGTGCTCGATGTGTACTTTGTTGTCTTATGAGTAATTGGTTTTGTTTTTTCTTTCTAGTGGGATATCATTGCTTTTTGCTGTGTCTCTGCAGAGTAGGTGCTGGTGAGTGTAGCTATCTTTGGCAAGAGAGTTATATTGTTTTTGAGTATATAGATCTTTGTGCTAAAGCCACACTTTGTTATTACTTATTTTGCACAGTGTTGGTTGTTGTTGACTTGTTTGTGCAGTCTCCTTTCTTAGTAACGATAATGGCTAGCCGCAGGATTACTGCTCAGCAGGTTGTTGGTATACTTTATGAGTCTTCCTCTGACCATGGTTCAGAGACTGACTCTGCATCTGAGGCAGAGGAGGCAGGGGAAGATTCAGGCAGTGAGTTTTCTCTCCACATGGAATCATCGGATGATGAAGCTACTCTCAGTGCGGATGAAGCTACTCTTAGTGCGGATGAAGTGCCTGTGTTAGAGGAGGACATTGATGTGCCGATAGTGCGGCAAGAGGCATCTGGGCTGCAGCCTGGGGCTGCAAGGCTTCCCGTCGGTATAGTGCGGCAAGAGGCATCTGGGCTGCAGCCTGGGGCTGCAAGGCTTCCCGTTGAAAGTGCTGACCTCTGGGTTGCCCCAGGCATGGTGCAGCCGGCATTGCCAGACTTTACTGGTGTTCCAGGGTGTAGAGTGAATACTGAAAACTTTTTGCCGATAGATTTTTTTCAGTTGTTTATGGACGATGTATTTTTGGCAGAGATTGTTGAGCAGACTAATTTGTATGCCGAACAGTTTTTGAGGGACAACATTGCCAGCCTTAAGCCCCACTCTAGAGCTACCCGGTGGACTACCACAAATCTGGAAGAGATGAAGAAGTTCTTGGGTTTAACTTTTTTGATGGGCTTGCTAAGGAAGCCATCAATGTCTTCATATTGGTCTACTAGTCTCTTGATGGCAACGGCTATATTTCCGGCAGTCATGAGTCGTGATAGGTATTTGCTTCTGCTTCGGATGCTGCATTTTGTCGATAATGTTTAGCGTTGCCACGAGATCACCCTGATTGTAACCGTCTTTTTAAGATTCGGCCTGTCCTTGATCACTTTGTTGATCGATTTTCTGAGATCTATGCTCCAGGGAAAGAAATAGCAGTGGATGAGTCTTTGGTGTTGTTCAAGGGCCGCTTGGTTTTTAGGCAATACATTCCTAGTAAGAGGGCACGCTATGGAATTAAGCTGTATATGCTGTGTGACTGTAGGACTGAATATGTCTCTAATTTCAGGGTGTACACCGGTAAGGAATCCAGGATTAACCCCCCTGGTTGTCCGTCCATGTTAGACCTGGCATCCTTGGCGTGGGTCTCCCTTCCATTTTTTCGTAATGCCTCCACTGTTGCCGATATGTTTTTGCTGGACTAGATGCTCATGGGCACTTTGCCGCTGCTAATCAGTGCCAAAGTGCAAGTGCTCCCTATCATGAATTGATGTATGTATTAGTGACTCCATGATTGGATGATTGGTTTACTTGTCAGTCCCTAGTACCGTGCACTGAGTGTGCCCAGGGCTTGTAAATCCAATGCTGCTGGTGGGCTTGCAGCACGGGTTGTGCCACCCACAGAAGCAGCTTGTAAAGTGTGTCTCAGGCCTGCCATTGCAGAGCCTGTGTGCAGCCTAGGGCTGCCATGTCGACTTGGTGAGTGCACCCACTTACCAGTCCCTAAACCTTCCCTTTAATGCATGTTGGTCACCCCTAAAGTAGGCCCTAGGGCAGGGTGCATTGTAAGTATAAGGTAGGACATGCCCTGGTGTGTGTGGCATGTCCTAATAGTGAATTACAGCCATTTTCGTTTTTCACTATTGCAAGGCTACCTGCTCCCCATAGGCCAGAATGGGCAGACTGACTATTACACCTTATAGTCAGAACTGACCCAGGGAACATGGTAGAATGCCTGAACTCAGGATGATAAAATACATCTTTTAGTGAAGTTGGTTTTAACATTCTGTGTTTGAAAATACCACTTTTAGAAAGTGGGTATTTTCTTGCCTAACTATCCAAGCCTGCCTCTGCTAGGTTGTGTATTCCTTGTCTGGAGATTGAGTGACAGGGGCTGGGGGTGGCTACAGGAGACAGGGTGAGTCAGCACAGGGCTGAATAGAAAGATCTGCATCCAGAGTGGAGGGAGGAGTTGCACCTGGGTCTGAATAGGGCTGTGCCTGCCTTCCACCATGCTGGCTCCACCTCCTGCCGGGCGGCTGAGCACTCTGCCCCACATTCCGAAAGGAAAGAAGGAGTCAGAAAAACAAAGTGCTCCAGGACTGACCAGAACTGGTTTTGGACTAGGCAGAGGCCTCTCTGCCTCCAGAGAACAAAGAGAATCAGGGTATAAGAGGGGCACCCAGACCCCAGGAAGATTAGATCACTTTTGGAAACAAGAAGAAACCTTTGCTGAGGAGCGGAACCAAGAAGAAACTGAGGAGAGACTATCCCTAAGCCTGAAGTGCTGCTTGGGGGATTGGCCTGCAGTGGTTTGCCTGACTGCCAAAGAAAGGAGAAAGGAACTGTTGCTTTGCTGTGACTTTCCTCAACTTGTGAAGGATCTCCAAGGGCTTGGAAGAGAGCTTGCCCCCTGACCGAAGTCCCAGGACCATTGGACTTCACCCCCTTTGTGAATTGCTGCTGGAAACTCTGTTTCAGTGGCTACAGAGGTAGGGAGCTGTGACCGACTCTCACGACCGACTCGGTGTCCTGTAAGCACCGCATCGAAGCACCGTCTCGCCCTGCAACGCACGGCCCTGGTCTCACCGACTCCGTCTCGACGACGTCAACGAGCCGCTGCCTGCACCGCATCGAGGGACAACGCGTCCTGCAACGCTTCCATTTTTGCATCGCGACCGCGACGAACAGCCATCCGGCTCGCACGCCCGTGCCTGCCGCTTCAAGTAAAAGGTACTGTGACCGAGTCTGTCTACGCTGTGTTGGCCCGTCTCGACGCGGTCAGCTGGATTTGTTAGACTCTGTTTGTTCTCGACATCGCCGTAGCCGGAGGAGGCTACCGACTCGCACAGAACCTTGAATTAAGCCTTTTTGATCAGAACTAAGCACTCTTGACAGTATTGTGGATTATTTTTGTCGTTTATGGTCTTGTGATAAATCTATATAAAGTATACCTATTTTTATAAATATATAACCTGTGTGGTGTCCATTTGTAGTGTTGTCACTTGATTACTGTATGTGTTCACAAATGCTTTACACACTGCCTCTGAACTAAGCCTGTCTGCTCGTGCCAAGCTACCAAGAGGGTGAGCAGGGGTTATTTCGGGAGTGTACCTACTTTCCCTGACTAGACTCAAGGGTCCCTATTTGGACAAAGGTACCTACCTCTGCCAACTAGAGACCCCCAAATCTAACATTGGTGGTCAGCGGTGAGGATTCTGGACTTGCATTTGTGACTCATACTTAGTGAGTGCAGACCAAAACGCAACCACATACTTTTATAGCATTTTTTCTAGGATTTCCTATTTTTGCAACTGCCAAGTTTAATCACTATGGAGAAACCAGCATCAGTAGCCTCTGTTGAGTGTGATTGGGAAGAAGAGAGGCTAGAATGCTACACCCTCAAGCAGCTCAGGCAATTCTGCAAAAAGTTTAAAGTGTCCATGACCGGGCTCTCCAGGAAGGAGGACCTCCAAAGGTGCTGAGGGCCTGGGTCGAGATCAAGGAGTGCCCCTGTGGAGGGGCTGAGAATGCAGAAGGGCAGCTGGAGGGGCTATTGGATCTAGGGGCTGGAAGACCACCTTCCCCAGTAGGTAGCAGTGTTTCTGCCAGAGGACTGTCTCCAGAGGAGTTGGAGGACAGGAAAGAGAGTAGGATGCACGAAATGAAGCTGACCAAGCTCAAGCTGACTGGGCAGTTAGAATTCGAAATGCAAACTAGGAAATTAGCCCTAGAGGAAAAGAAAATGCAGTTTGAACATGAGAAAGTTTTGAGGGAGTTGGAATTGAAGGCCAAAAGCTTAGAGATTACTCCCTCTGGTGGCAGTGTACCGCCTGTGCCTGTTGAAGCTAGGGTGTATATTCCAAAAGATGTGGTTAAGGAATTTAAAAAAAATGATGACATAGGGCAGTGGTTCAAAGCCTATGAGGTAGCCATGTCTTCCCACTGGGTCCCTGAGAAGGATTGGGGAGCGGGGTTGTGGGGACGGTTCCTCAGTGAAGGGCGGGATACCTTGTTGGATTTGCCCTCTGAAGTCTATAATTCGTACAGCCACATGAAGGATGCCTTAATGACTAGGTATGGTTTGACCCCTGAGCTTTATAGGCAAAGGTTCAGGAACTGTAGTAAGATTGAAAGCAGTACCTGGGTTGAATATGTGACCTTCTTTTGCAGAGCCTTGGATGGTTGGGTAAAGGGTAGCAAAGCGACTGATTTTCAGGCGCTCTTTGATTTGATTGCCTGGGAGCACTTGTCCGGTAATTGTTTTCCTGAGCTACGCCAGCACCTGATTGATAGTAAGCTGACTAACCCTAGGCAGCTTGCTGAGGAGGCGGACCGCTGGGTGAGTACCCGGGTCCACAAGGGTCACGTGGGAGACTCCGCCAAGGGTGGGCAGGGTCCCCAGCAGAAGAGTGGGGGGGACAAGGGTAAACAGAGGGAGTTCCATAAAGGGCCCCAAAGTAGACCCCAAGGGAACCAAGCGAAAGGTTCCCAGCCTCCCCCTGAGAAGAAGCCAGTGGCCCTGACAGGCCCCCCTGTTCACCAGGGACCACTGGTATGTTACAAGTGTGGCGCCCCTGGCCACAAGGCAAACGATCCTCGTTGCCCTTTGCATGGAAAACCAGCACCCACTGGTGCAGTCCCCGGAAGTTGGCTAGTGTAGCCCTGGGGAGGAGTTGGGTGTCCAAGGTGGGGGGATCCCACAGTGTTTTCCCTTGTCTCCTTAGGAGACTCTGAGATGGTCCCTAGGACCCCGCTGCCTGAGAACACTAAGAAATACAGGCAGTGGGTGACCATCAATGGCCATAGGGTGGAGGCTCTGAGAGACACGGGAGCCAGTGTGACAGCTGTCAAGTGTCACCTGGTGTCTAAGGAGCAGGTTATCCCTGATGCATTCTATCCGGTTGTTGCCGCTGACAACACAGAGAGTCACTGCAAGGTGGCTCAGGTTCCCTTTGAATGGGGGGGTCTCGGGTACTCTTCAAGTAGCTGTGAGGCCAGCAATGCCTGTTGACTGTTTGTTAGGGAACGATTTGGAGAGCTCACCTTGGGCTAAGGTGGAGCGGAGTGCGCATTTAGAAATGTTGGGCTTGCCTGATCGGGCATGTGTGACCACCCAGTCAATGGCAGCGAAAGGTGTTCAAGAGGACCTGGAGCCTGAGAGGGAGGCCCAGGTGCCTGCCGGAGAGAGAGGAGGAAGGGGGCACGGGAAACCGGCCCCCGAAGTTCCCACGGTCCAGGAGGAGGCAGACCCTGAGGGGGATGCCCTGGAGCCTACAGGGGAACAGGTAGCTGAACTGGGGGACCTACCTGAGCTGACCCATTGGCAGCAAGAAGGAGGACCCTCCAGGGAAGAGTTCTGCGAGGAGTAGAACGCATGCCCCTCTCTCGTGGGTCTGAGGCAACAGGCCACAGACCAGGCAGCAGGTGATCAGTCTGGATCACATTGGATTTACTGGGAGAATGGTCTCCTGTATTCAGAGCCTAAGGTTGCTGAGCCTGGGTCAGCCCGTGTGCTGGTGGTACCCCAGCGCTTCAGAGCCTTCCTACTGGGGTTGGCTCATGATGTACCGTTAGCGGGACATCTGGGGCAGGACAAGACCTTTGACAGGCTTGTTACCCATTTCTATTGGCCCCAGATGCGCAGGAGTGCCGCCACTCACTGCAGGACATGCCAGACTTGCCAGGCAAGTGGAAAGAGTGGGAGGAAGCACAAGGCTCCTCTCCAGCCATTCCCTGTGGTCAGCACCCCCTTTGAACGGGTGGGTATTGACATTGTGGGGCCACTGGACCCCAAGACAGCCATGGGCAACAGGTTTATCCTGGTCTTGGTGGACCATGCCACCCGGTACCCTGAAGCCATCCCTCTGAGGACAGTGACGGCCCCCGTGGTGGGACGGGCACTGATGGGAATTTTCTCACGTGTGGGATTCCCTCAAGAGGTGGTGTCTGACAGAGGTACCAACTTTGTGCCCAAGTACATGAAGTCCCTGTGGCAGGAGTGCGGTGTAACTTACAAGTTCACCACTCCTTACCACCCTCAAGGAAATGGGCTGGTTGAGAGATTCAACCGGACCCTCAAGGGCATGATTATGGGTCTGGAAGAACCCATGAGGCGTAAATGGGACGTCCTCTTACCATGCCTGTTGTTTGCATACCGGGAGGTGCCACAGAAGTCTCTAGGGTTCAGTCCCTTTGAGCTCCTCTATGGACACCCGGTGCGAGGACCTCTGAGTTTGGTCAAGGAAGGCTGGGAGCAATCTCCCAGGAAACCTCCCCAGGATGTATACAGTTACATGCTGGCCTTCAGGAACCAGACTAGGCGTTTCAGAGAACTTGCTGAGGCAAATCTGGAAGCCAGCCAGGAGGAGATGAAGCGGTGGTACGACCAGAATGCCACTCTGGTAGAGCTTCAGCCTGGTCAGAAAGTGTGGGTCATGGCCCCTGTGGAGCCTTGTGCGCTCCAGGACAGGTGGACCGTCCCTTTTACGGTGGTGGAGCGCAAGAGTCCAGTTACCTATTTGGTGGACTTGCAGTCTCCCAGGAACCCCTTGCGGGTCCTGCATGTGAACCGCCTGAAGCCCCACTTGGAGAGGTCCCAAGTGGGCATGCTCTTAGCTACAGATGATGGAATGGAAGAGGAGACCGAGCCTCTTCCTGACCTCCTGTCAGCCCGAGAGCAAGATGGATCAGTGGAGGGAGTAAACCTCTCTACCTCCCTGACACCTGAGCAGCAGGGTGACTGTCGCCAACTGTTGGGACAGTTCCCTGACCTGTTCTCCCTGGTTCCCAGTGTCACTCATTGGTGCGTCCATGATGTGGACACTGGGGACAGTCTTCCTGTGAAGCACAAGGCTTACAGGGTGACTGACAGGGTCAGAGCCTGCATCAAGGAGGAGGTCTCCAAGATGTTTGCGCTAGGGGTGATTGAGTCCTCTAACAGCCCTTGGGCCAGCCCAGTGGTCTTGGTTCCAAAGGCTGCCGCGCCTGGTGCCACACCAGAACTCCGGTTCTGTGTGGACTACAGGGGACTCAATTCCGTCACCAGGACTGACGCCCACCCCATCCCCAGAGCTGATGAGCTCATAGATCGGTTAGGGGCTGCGCGGTACCTCAGCACGTTTGACTTAACGTCTGGGTACTGGCAGATCGCCTTGACTGATGGGGCCAAAGAGAGGTCAGCATTCTCCACACCAGATGGGCACTACCAGTTCCGGGTGATGCCCTTTGGGATGAAGAATGCCCCTGCCACCTTTCAGAGGTTGGTCAACCAGGTGTTGGGTGGACTGGAGGATTTCAGTGCCGCCTACCTGGATGACATCGCAGTGTTCAGTGCCAGTTGGGAAGAACATCTGCGCCACCTCTGGGAAGTGTTGATGGCGCTGCGGAGGGCAGGCCTCACAATCAAGGCAAGTAAGTGCCAGATTGGGCAGGGTTCTGTGGTGTACTTGGGACACCAGGTTGGGAGCGGCCAGGTGGCGCCCCTCCAACCGAAAATTGATACCATTCTGGCTTGGGAGCCCCCAAGACCCAGACAGAGGTGAGAGCCTTCCTAGGACTCACCGGGTATTACCGGAGATTCGTCAAGGGGTATGGCAGCATTGTTGCCCCCTTGACAGAGCTGACTTCCAAGAAGCAGCCCAGGAAAGTGATTTGGACTGACGCCTGTCAAAAAGCTTTTGACACCTTGAAGACTGCCATGTGCACGGCGCCTGTGCTCCAGGCACCCAACTTCTCCAATGAGTTCATTGTTCAGACCGACGCTTCAGAGCATGGTGTAGGGGCTGTTCTATCACAGATCAATGAGGAGGGCCTAGACCAACCTGTAGCCTTCATCAGTAGGAGGTTACTTCCCCGGGAACAGAGATGGAGTGCTATTGAGCGTGAGGCATTTGCTGTGGTCTGGGCTCTGAAGAAGCTGAGACCATACCTGTTTGGGACTCACTTCCGGGTTCAGACAGACCACAGGCCCCTCAGATGGTTGATGCAGTTGAGGGTGAGAATCCAAAGCTGTTGAGGTGGTCCATTTCCCTACAGGGGATGGACTTTACGGTGGAACACCGCCCTGGTACAGAACATGCCAATGCTGATGGACTGTCCAGATTTTTCCGCCTTAGCGATGAGAACTCCCTAGGGGTAGGATAGTTCTCCCCACATTTCAGCTGGAGGGGACACGTGTTAGACCTGGCATCCTTGGCGTGGGTCTCCCTTCCATTTTTCGTAATGCCTCCACTGTTGCCGATATGTTTTTGCTGGACTAGATGCTCATGGGCACTTTGCCGCTGCTAATCAGTGCCAAAGTGCAAGTGCTCCCTATCATGAATTGATGTATGTATTAGTGACTCCATGATTGGATGATTGGTTTACTTGTCAGTCCCTAGTACCGTGCACTGAGTGTGCCCAGGGCTTGTAAATCCGATGCTGCTGGTGGGCTTGCAGCACGGGTTGTGCCACCCACAGAAGCAGCTTGTAAAGTGTGTCTCAGGCCTGCCATTGCAGAGCCTGTGTGCAGCCTAGGGCTGCCATGTCGACTTGGTGAGTGCACCCACTTACCAGTCCCTAAACCTTCCCTTTACTGCATGTTGGTCACCCCTAAAGTAGGCCCTAGGGCAGGGTGCATTGTAAGTATAAGGTAGGACATGTCCTGGTGTGTGTGGCATGTCCTAATAGTGAATTACAGCCATTTTCGTTTTTCACTATTGCAAGGCTACCTGCTCCCCATAGGCCAGAATGGGCAGACTGATTATTACACCTTATAGTCAGAACTGACCCAGGGAACATGGTAGAAAAACGAATTTAGTATGCCTGAACTCAGGATGATAAAATACATCTTTTAGTGAAGTTGGTTTTAACATTCTGTGTTTGAAAATACCACTTTTAGAAAGTGGGTATTTTCTTGCCTAACTATCCAAGCCTGCCTCTGCTAGGTTGTGTATTCCTTGTCTGGAGATTGAGTGACAGGGGCTGGGGGTGGCTACAGGAGACAGGGTGAGTCAGCACAGGGCTGAATAGAAAGATCTGCATCCAGAGTGGAGGGAGGAGTTGCACCTGGGTCTGAATAGGGCTGTGCCTGCCTTCCACCATGCTGGCTCCACCTCCTGCCGGGCGGCTGAGCACTCTGCCCCACATTCTGAAAGGAAAGAAGGAGTCAGAAAAACAAAGTGCTCCAGGTCTGACCAGAACTGGTTTTGGACTAGGCAGAGGCCTCTCTGCCTCCAGAGAACAAAGAGAATCAGGGTATAAGAGGGGCACCCAGACCCCAGGAAGATTAGATCACTTTTGGAAACAAGAAGAAACCTTTGCTGAGGAGCGGAACCAAGAAGAAATTGAGGAGAGACTATCCCTAAGCCTGAAGTGCTGCTTGGGGGATTGGCCTGCAGTGGTTTGCCTGACTGCCAAAGAAAGGAGAAAGGAACTTTTGCTTTGCTGTGACTTTCCTCAACTTGTGAAGGATCTCCAAGGGCTTGGAAGAGAGCTTGCCCCCTGACCGAAGTCCCAGGACCATTGGACTTCACCCCCTTTGTGATTGCTGCTGGAAACTCTGTTTCAGTGGCTACAGAGGTAGGGAGCTGTGACCTACTCTCACGACCGACTCGGTGTCCTGTAAGCACCGCATCGAAGCACCATCTCGCCCTGCAACGCACGGCCCTGGTCTCACCGACTCCGTCAACAAGCCGCTGCCTGCACCGCATCGAGGGACAACGCGTCCTGCAACGCTTCGCTACGCCGAATCGAACTGGTCCGACCGACACGGTCACTGCTGCTGAGTTCGAGTCCTGTGACCGCACCGGAGTTGGGCACCGCTCGCACGCTTTGCGACGCACCGCCCGACTCGCACCGCTGTCCGGACTGATCGACGCCAGCTCCTGAATCCGGCTCCGTCGCTGCACCGCAACCTGCCAGCACCGCATCGAAGCACCGTCTCGCCCTGCAACGCACGGCCCTGGTCTCACCGACTCCGTCTCGGCGAGCGTCAACGAGCCGCTGCCTGCACCGCATCGAGGGACAACGCGTCCTGCAACGCTTCCATTTTTGCATCGCGACCGCGATGAACAGCCATCCGGCTCGCACGCCCGTGCCTGCCGCTTCAAGTAAAAGGTACTGTGACCGAGTCTGTCTACGCTGTGTTGGCCCGTCTCGACGTGGTCAGCTGTATTTGTTAGACTCTGTTTGTTCTCGACATCGCTGTAGCCGGAGGAGGCTACAGACTCGCACAGAACCTTGAATTAAGCCTTTTTGATCAGAACTAAGCACTCTTGACAGTATTGTGGATTATTTTTGTCGTTTATGGTCTTGTGATAAATCTATATAAAGTATACCTATTTTTATAAATATATAACCTGTGTGGTGTCCATTTGTAGTGTTGTCACTTGATTACTGTATGTGTTCACAAATGCTTTACACACTGCCTCTGAACTAAGCCTGTCTGCTCGTGCCAAGCTACCAAGAGGGTGAGCAGGGGTTATTTCGGGAGTGTACCTACTTTCCCTGACTAGACTCAAGGGTCCCTATTTGGACAAAGGTACCTACCTCTGCCAACTAGAGACCCCCAAATCTAACAGTCCACTTTTGGAGTGACTGAGAAAATTGTGTGGGAACTTGGTAGAGGACTTTTTAACAAAGGCCACCATTTATATGTAGATAACTTCTACACTGGTGTGCGGTTTTTCAGGGAATTGGCCAAAGTGGACACTGTTGCTTGTGGCACAATCCGCTCTAACCGTAAAGGTTTCCCAAAAGAACTTGTTTGTCAAAAGCTTGTGCGGGGACAGTGCAGTGCGTTGCGTTGAGAGGAACTTCTAGCTGCGAAGTTTTCAGACAGGAGAGATGTCTACATGCTGACTACCATCCATGATGAAAGCACTTCACCTGTGACTGTTTGGGGTCAGGTTGCTGAAGCGCGCAAACCTGTGTGCATTTTAGACTATATTAGGCACATGGGTGATGTTGATAGAGTAGATCAGAGGTTGGAACCTTACACTGCTCTTCGTAAGGCTTACAGTTGGCTATCCATCTTTTCCACTTGGCAACCTTTAATGCTTTTGTTGTGTTCAAGGATTCTTGTCCTGAGTCAAAGATGACTTTTGCTAAGTTTCAGGAGTCTGTAATAGGCAGCCTTGTTGTAGTGGAACAGGCAAGTGTTCCTAGAGTTGGAGTGGTGGAGGATGTGGCTAGATTGAAAGATCGCCACTTTCCTGATCACATTCCTCCCACACCCTCAAAGACTTTCCCACTAGGAGATGTAGAGTCTGTTGGCGAAGAGGTATGCGGAAGGAGACTCGTATGTACTGCCCCAGTGTCCTTCTAACCCTGGGCTGTGTGTGCCTGCTTGTTTTAGAACGTACCACATGCAAAAGAATTTTTGGGAGCATCCATGAGTGGTAAAGTGAACTGCCTGGTCTGTATTGTTTAAAAAATGTTGTTGTTTCAAGGTTGGCATTAGTGCAATGTATTTAGTTTCAGATTTTGTGTTAGTAGATTTGTATCTATTTGCAATTTGTTTGTGTTTTCTTTTATGTCTAAAAAAATCCTAAATGTGATGGCGGTGTGTGTAGGCTGGCGCTTGGCTGGTGGTGTGCGTGGACTGGCGCTTGGCTGGCGGTGTGCGTGGACTGGCGCTTGGCTGGCGGTGTGCGTGGACTGGCGCATGGCTGGCGGTGTGCGCGGACTGGCGCTTGGCTGGCGGTGTGCGTGGACAGGCGCTTGGCTGGTGATGTGCGTGGACTGGCACTTGGCTGGCGGTGTGTGTGGACTGGCGCTTGGCTGGCGGTGTGCGTGGACTGGGGCTTGGCTGGCGGTGTGCGTGGACTGGCGCTCGGCTGGCGGTGTGTGAGTAGTGACTTGCTGCTGGTCACTACACACACTGCTAGCTGAGCGCCACTTCACGCAATCCATCAGCTTGTGTGGTTGCTGTGTCAGGAATGTGGGCGTGTGAAAGTGATGGGCCCTTGAATGGCGCTGTCTGCTGGTGTGAGTGTTGTAATGTGATGGGCCCGCGGCTGGCTGTGTAAATGGTTTTGTATGTGTCACACGTATGAAAGGTGTATGAATGGCCTGTAAAGAGGTTGGTGCCTTGTCGTGGCTTTACAGCTCACGAGCTGTGAGTCAATGGTTCAGTTTCTCGTCCTTTCAATTATTAACAGTGCATTTAATTTTTGTGAAATCACTTGTTAATACAATTATATATACTGAACCATCACTCACCCTCGTGCCAAATCCAACCAGTATGTGTGTGTGCTTGAGGATTAGATGGCTGTGCAGTAATATTTGTCTTTTTGTCTTTCTCAAGCAGGGTGTACCTTGTCCCTTTTTGTGAATGTTGTAATGTGTTGGTTTCGTGCCTGGTGGTGTGAATGGTCTTGTGTGTATCACGTATGAAAGGTGTGTGAATGACCTGTAAAGCGGTTGGGGCCTTGACGTGGCTTTACAGCTCACGAGCTGCGAGTCACTGGTTCAGTTTTTTGTCCTTTCAATTATTGACAGTGCATTTCATTTTTGTAAAATCTCTTGTTAATAAAATTGTATATACTGAACCATCACTCGCCCTCGTGCCAAATCCAACCAGTATGTGTGTGTGTTTGAGGAATAGATGGCTGTGCAGTAATCTTTGTCTTTTTAGTCTCTCTGCCAAGGTGTACATTCCATCTAAGAATAACCTACCAACTGTAGATATTGTCGTAAACTAAACACCCATGGTAGTACATGGTGATGTCTCTCTTGTGGATCCCAACAAGTTATCTTACCCACAATGTCCTGCAAACCTCAAAATGTCTGTCACATTTTCCTTGCAATATTGTGCCAAAATTTTCACGCTGCAGAAATAAACAACAAATTTCCTACCCCTTTCTCCAAGTATCCCAATAGAAATGGTACCTCACTTGCGTGGGTGGGTCAAGGACCCGTGACAGGCAAGGGCCCAAAACCTTCTGAGGCGACATCAAAATTGCCTATCTCAAAACGACCTGGTTTTGCAAGGGGGGTCACCTGAGTTTTTGGCCCGGTGCTCGGCGGCCACCTAGGGAAACCTACCAAACCCACACATTTATGAATACTAGACACCTGGGTGATTTAGTTTTCAAAAATGTATAGGTTTGCTAGGTTTTCCTAGGTGCCGGCAGAGCTAGGGTTCAAAAACTACAGCTAGGCACTTTGCAAAAAAAAACGGTCATTTTTCACTGTGAAATTGTGGTGTGTCCACGTTGCATTTTGCGCAGTTTCCTGTCGCGGGCACTAGGCCTACCCACACAAGTAAGGTACCATTTTTCTCGGAAGACATTGGGGAACGCGGGGTGGGTGGAAATTTGTGGATCCACGCAGATTCCAGAACTTTCCATCACAGAAATGTGAGGAAAATGTGTTTTTTTGACAATTTTTTAGGTTTGCAAGGGATTCTGGGTAACAGAACCTGGTGAGAGCCAGTCAAGTCACCCCATCCTGGATTCCCCTGGGTGTCTAGTTTTCAAAAATGTATAGGTTTGCTAGGTTTGCCTTGGTGCCGGCAGAGCTAGGGTTCAAAAACTACAGCTAGGCACTTTGCCAAAAAAGGGTCATTTTTCACTGTGAAATTTTGGTGTGTCCACGTTGCGTTTTGTGCCGTTTCCTGTCGCGGGCACTAGGCCTACCCACACAAGTGAGGTACCATTTTTCTCGGAAGACTTTGGGAAACGCGGGGTGGGGGAAATTTGTGGATCCACGCAGATTCCAGAACTTTCCACCACAGAAATGTGAGGAAAATGTGTTTTTTGACAATTGTTTAGGTTTGCAAGGGATTCTGGGTAACAGAACCTGGTGAGAGGCAGTCAAGTCACCCCATCCTGGATTCCCCTGGGTGTCTAGTTTTCAAAAATGTATAGGTTTGCTAGGTTTCCCTAGGTGCCGGCAGAGCTAGGGTTCAAAAACTACAGCTAGGCACTTTGCCAAAAAAGAGTCATTTTTCACTGTGAAATTGTGATGTATCCACGTTGCGTTTTGCGCCGTTTCCTGTCGCGGGCACCAGGCCTACCCACACAAGTGAGGTACCATTTTTCTCTGAAGACTTTGGGGAACGCGGGGTGGGTGGAAATTTGTGGATCCACGCAGATTCCAGAACTTTCCACCACAGAAATGTGAGGAAAATTTGTTTTTTCGGACAAATATTTAGGTTTGCAAGGGATTCTGGGTAACAGAACCTGGTGAAAGCCAGTCAAGTCACCCCATCCTGGATTCCCCTGGGTGTCTAGTTTTCAAAAATGTATAGGTTTGCTAGGTTTCCCTAGGTGCCGGCAGAGCTAGGGTTCAAAAACTACAGCTAGGCACTTTGCCAAAAAAGGGTCATTTTTCACTGAGAAATTGTGGTGTGTCCACGTTGCGTTATGCGCCGTTTCCTGTCGCAGGCACTAGGCCTACCCACACAAGTGAGGTAACATTTTTCTCGGAAGACTTTGGGGAACGCGGGGTGGGTGGAAATTTGTGGATCCACGCAGATTCCAGAACTTTCCACCACAGAAATGTGAGGAAAATGTGTTTTTTTTTACATTTATTTAGGTTTTCAAGGGATTCTGGGTAACAGAACCTGGTGGGAGCCAGTCAAGTCACCCCATCCTGTATTCCCCTGGGTGTCTAGTTTTCAAAAATGTATAGGTTTGCTAGGTTTTCCTAGGTGCTGGAAGAGCTAGGGTTCAAAAACTACAGCTAGGCACTTTGTCAAAAAAGGGTCATTTTTCACTGTGAAATTGTGGTGTGTCCATGTTGCGTTTTGTGCCGTTTCCTGTCGCGGGCACTAGGCCTACCCATACAAGTGAGGTACCATTTTTCTCGGAAGACTTTGGGGAACGCGGGGTGCATTGAAATTTGTGGATCCACGCAGATTCCTGAACTTTCCACCACAGAAATGTGAGGAAATTGGACAATTGTTTAGGTTTGCAAGGGATTCTGGGTAACAGAACCTGGTGGGAGCCAGTCAAGTCACCCCATCCTGGATTCCCCTGGGTGTCTAGTTTTCAAAAATGTATAGGTTTGCTAGGTTTCCCTAGGTGCCGGCAGAGCTAGGGTTCAAAAACTACAGCTAGGCACTTTGCCAAAAAAGGGTCATTTTTCACTGTGAAATTGTGTTGTCCATGTTGCGTTTTGCGCCGTTTCCTGTCGCGGGCACTAGGCCTACCCACACAAGTGAGGTACCATTTTTCTCAGAAGACTTTGGGGAACGCGGGGTGGGTGGAAATTTGTGGATCCACGCAGATTCCAGAACTTTCCACCACAGAAGTGTGAGGAAAATGTGGGTTTTTTGAATTTTTTTTAGGTTTGCAAAGGATTCTGGGTAACAGAACCTGGTGAGAGCCAGTCAAGTCACCCCGTCCTGGATTCCCCTGCGTGTCTAGTTTTAAAAAATGTATAGGTTTGCTAGGTTTCCCTAAGTGCCGGCAGAGCTAGGGTTCAAAAACTACAGCTAGGCACTTTGCAAAAAAAGGGTAATTTTTCATTGTGAAAATGTGGTGTGTTCACGTTGAGTTTTGAGCCGTTTCCTGTCGTGGGCACTATGCCTACCCACACAAGTGAGGTACCATTTTTATCGGGAGACTTAGGGTAATTCAGATTTGTAAAGCAACTGTTATTACCTTTTGACTTTCGATGCATTTCTGCCTTCCAAATGAAAGACAATGTGTAAAAAAGAAGTCATTTTGAAAAATGATCCATAATTCTCATGCTAGTATGAGTATTCCCAATTTCGGAAATGTGCAAATATCTACTGTTTCTAAACTCTATATTTTGTTCCCATTTCAGAAATACATAGGTGTCTTTCATACCGATTTTTCCATGTATACATTTTCACAGAATAATTGCTATATACCCGGTACATAATAAAAAACCATTGCAAGTTGCACCTCAGTTTTTGGCTCTGGGTTCGTCGGGTTCTTGATGAACCTCCAAGTCCTATATATCCCCACAACCAGTAAGGTCCCGCGGATGTAACAGTATATTGCTTTCAAAGAGCTGTCATAATTAGAAGAAGTTACAGGTGAAAACGTTGACACAAAAGGCTGTTTTTTTCAACTAATTTTCAATTTTTCCTATATTTAACTGTTAGTTTCTATAAAGAAACCTTGAAGGATCTACACAAATGACCCCTTGCTGAATTCAGAATTTTGTCTACTTTACTAAAATGTATAGCTTTCCAGGATCCATTATTGCTTTCATACCCATTTCTACCATTAACTGGAAGGAGGTTGAAAGCACAAAAATAGCAAAAATAGGCTATGTCCCAGAAAAATGCCAAAACTGTGTAAAAAATGTTGTTTTTTTGACCAAAGTCTGTCATTCCCTAAAAGCTGGGAAAATGGTGATTTCAGCCCCACAAACCCTTTTTGATACCATTTGCAGGGAAAAACCCAGACGCTTTCATTTGCAGCACTTTTTTCCCATTTTTCACACAAAAAACAAAATTTAGCAGTATTTTGGCTAATTTCTGGGTCCCCTCCAGGGGAATCCACAAACCCTGGGTACCTTTAGAATCCCCATGATGTTGGAAAAAAAGGACGCAAATTTGGGGTGGATACCTTATGTGGTCAAAAAGTTACAGGGGCCTAGGCGCGAACTACCCCAAATAGCCAAAAAAAGGCTTAGCACAGGGGGGGAAAAGGCCTAGCAGCGAAGGGGTTAAAGGAAAGATAATACCCAAGAGTTTTCCAAACCCCTGAGGTATTCACTTATTACTGGGCCAGCATTCAAGATTTCTACCCAAGCCTGTTTTTAAGAACTATTAAACCAAATATACAACTTCCACACTGTTGGAAAGATATATATGTGACGGCTTCCTGATGAAGGCACTTCTGCCGAAACGCGTGTAGTAACTCCATCTTCAAGCCCTCCTTAATACAATCTGTTGTTTTATTGATTTCATGGTCATTATTGTCATGAGCTATATATAAACCATATCAATGTTTATCATGAGATGACCTTACTTCCCATATATTTACATCAAATTTTCTTATGGCATTCGTTGGAGACAGCAATTTCTGTATAAATAAGTGTTGAGGACACTTTTGTACTATTGCTCATGAACCACATCTACTGCTGCGGTCCGACCGACGCATTAGGATGCATGCGGTCAAAGGCAGCAGTCGGAGAGACCAACTGGCGCCTTCGTCGGTTGGTCGGAAGCTCCTCATAATCCCTTAAGGACTGCGTTTCCTCTGTTGGGATGATGTGGGTTTCCGACAGCCTTTCCATGTCGGCCTTTCCGACATGGAAAGGCTGTCGTAAAGTGACATTGGGGGCCCCCTAGCAGGGCCCTCTTCCCCCCTGGCCCTCCGCTTAGGGTTCTGGAGGGCACCTATGGTGACTCCCTGAGAATCCCTGCACCGTGAGGTGCTTGCCACAAGGTGCAAGGATTTTCACAAACTCCTATTTCTCAATGGGGGTTAGGGCTGTGGGCGGTGTCCGCCCACTGCACAAACTCCCATAGGGAAATGGGAGTTTGCGACCGCATCATGTGCAGTCGCATTGTAATCAGGTGTTTGGAACCGTCGACATATGGTCGGGTGGTTCCCTCATCAAAACGGTGTTGGTCGAAGGCAAATCTGACCGATGTCGTAATCAGGGCCTAAATGTTCAATTATGTATGAAGTGCTTCTTCGCCTAGTTGAGAGTACTTTATATATAGCTATTTCTTCAAGACTTTATTGACTTGGAAAGGATCCATCAAAACTTTAACATACAGCTGCAGTGTCACATTCCACACACTGTCCTGTGACCTTGTACATATATTGCAATTTCAATCGTACCAGTAGAGTAAACACATCGTGATGGACTGCTGCGGAGTGCAGACTTGTGGCACAGTGTGTCTGATGCTGCTGACTAGCCAATGAACATGAAAGCATGGTGGGGACCAGGGTGGAACAGCACATCATTCTAAGTTGATATAAAGTTCTTGACTAATGCAACCTGGTTGAAGACACAGTAACATAGTAAGATAAGCTTCAGGATAGTGGATTGGTGGAAGCAGTTTTTATGACTGCTTCCATGGGCATTTGTAAAGATAAATCTGTGTCAATGTCCCTTTTCAGATTTCACACCTGCCTCATAGGTGTGGAGTAAACCTACATAGACTAGAGTAAACATCAGGATCACAGTTAATGAGTAGAAGGTTTGAAGTATTCATCTACATCTGACCAAGCTAGTTCTACAATGGGTGACTCAAAGGAAATAAATGTTCCATTCAGTGGGTGTGGCATTTGCTTCTTTTATTGTAAAGTATGGGCCACATGGCCTGATAAACTAGGCAGAGTTAGGGTCTTCCAGGAAGCAAATTAACTCAACAAATACCACTAACTAAGAAGGATATATCTTTAAACGTGTCATCAAAAATAAACATACATACAAATTATTTCATCTGGAGCATTAGATCACTGCTACTGCAAGTAAAATATATAAAAGCTAGCTTTAAAAAGTGCTAATTTTCACTGGGTAATTAAACCTGACAGGCACTGATTTCACTTTGCAATACAACAATAAAATAAACATCATCATGTTGTTCATTTATACAAGTCCAACAAATGCATATAGAAAGTATTGCACACTTAATAGCAATCATACTTTCAATGATGTATATAGGGCATCTGTATTATTAATTAAATCACAGCACTTCTGGAAGCAGTACTTACTGTTACATTGAAAATTTCCCCAAGGTATGTACATGCTTCTATGAGACTTTCACGGAGGTTGTTACTTTTGGCAATTTCAATGAACTTCTCCAAGTACTGAATACCTTCAAAAATCTTTCCTTGACTGAAATATAAACGAACTAAAGGTTAGGATAAAGTAATATGTAGGATCAAACATTAATTATTGAAAACATAATGGTAACTACTGTTGTACCGTTTCACAGTCAAATATCTTCCTGAATCAAGAATATAGTAGCACAAAGATGGGTTTAAAGATGGGTTTTAAGGTGAGGCCATCTTCATCTTTAGAGGCTTTGAAGGCAATAAAAAGCTTTAGAGGTGGAAGAGGGTCCAGACATGTCAGAGACTGATGGAAGAGCTCTGTCATGTTGGCTAGCTTCCTCCTGGCATGCCCTGGTGGTGCTGACAATATGGACTCAGGATGGGAGAACGTGCAGGCCTGGCCGTCAGCAGTAGGGTGGATGGAGTATACTAATGCATCAGGGCCACCGTTGTGCATGGCATTGGTGGTTGCACCTCCTTCCGCACTGACTTGTAGACAGAATGAAGTACTGCTCACGTGCTCATGTCTGGCCAGATCCACTACTTGCACTTATGCCATGCGAACATCCCTTGCTTTGCTATATTCAGACCTCCTGAATATTAAATGTCTTGATGAAACTCCTACCTTGAGCATAACCCTCCACCAATACAAAGTAGGCAGAACAAGAATAGGTCCAGGAAGTGGGGAAGGATGGCCTAGGGGTTGAGCCCAATCTATTGGTCAATGGAAAATGAGAAGGGTGGGAACCACAGAGAAAAACTATGCCAACCACCTAGTGTGCAGTCTAGAGCATGGATTTATTGGTGCCTATATAGATCAGCCACACAGGAGACAGAACAAAAAGAGCAGAAACCGGAATACATACATATCCCAACCTTTGTTTCCACTGATATTGAAGATATCAAACATTTCCATCTAGTTATGACCTTGAGCAACACATCAATTCACAAATGAAGAAATTAATCCTAGCTAATAACCTCATAGGTCACCAAAAATCAAGATTAAAAGCAGGATGTAGCACTAAAGCAGCCATGCTCAAATTGTTAAGGATGCCCTATGCATTCTAGAATTTAGTGACTCGTGTCTACATTTCCTTCCTGATCCCTCAGCTGCATTCGATACCCTACTTAAAACACTTATAAATGGTTTAGGTGGTATTAGTAGAATGGTTCCGACAAGGATCTCATCGTATCTAACTAACAAATTCCAACTTATAATAAAAAGGAACATACACTATCAAATCCTAGACCACTCCTATCATGAGTAACTCAGTGTTCGATACTTGTAGGCAGTCATCTTTAGCCACTATAGCAAACGTTTGGGAACTTTTCTTAAAACCTCGGGCAACACTTATCAGTGTGCCAATGATGCTCAGCTTTACTTAAAACCTTCCTCTCCTGAAGAAAAATCTCACCTGATTCAGAATACCAAACACCTGCAATCATGGATAAGACAGCAGCACTTAAAACTCAATCCTGCCTAAACAGATTTTTGCTGATCTCACCACATCATATCAAACTACCTGTCAACACATGGTGGGTCTCTCTGAATATGGGTCTCTCTGAATATCTTTCATTACAAGCCCTCATTTAGTAGTTGTACCAAAATACATGGATTTATTCTAGACCAAAGAGAATGTTCAGGCTCATATTCACAATTCAGCTAGAAGTACACGGCTGAAACTTCCTGGAGGGATTACATTTTGCTTACCAGAATCAGGTATGAAACATAGTCAAAGCATTAGTACTTTCAAAACTAGACTAGTTAAGCCCTTTTTTAATAGGTACACCTAAAATGCATTCTATGCCACTCAAAGCTGCCCTGCAGGCCATTGAAAGACTAGTTGTAGCAAGAAGAAAGTTTGACCTTATTATACCCATTCTTATTACACAATGGATTCCTATTGAAGCATGAATTATCTTTAAGGCTCCCTGTTGTCCATTTTAAGGATTTTTACAGATAAATACAGACAGAAAACAATGTGTTTTCTGTCTGCATTTATTTTAAAAGTGGATAAATATAGAAAATTGTCCTGCTTTTAAGTAACTCTCCGTGCTACCTTTCATGAGTTATAGCCCAACAGCTGAGCAGATGGACAGCATGGGAAATTAAAAAACAGGATGAAATTTCTTTAAATAATAGCTTGTGTCAATTTACATTTGTGGTATAATGCTAGTATTTACCAGTGGATGTAATGTTATGCAATATTTGGCAGCTTAAATAGCTAAAACATGACAGACCTCAAAGTATGAGTGCTGTCTATCAGTTAAATAAATATGGAAATGTATAGTTTTACAACTTCATTTATATGCAAAACACAAAATAAATATGGATACATTCAGATAAAATGGCCCAAAAATAAATATGGATAAATACAGACAGAAATGTTAAAAAACATAAATACCATAAAACCGGGAGCCCTAATTATCTTTAAAATGGCCTGTCTAACACACAAGCATGCAAACCCATACAAAATGTATCTCTGATCTATGTGACAAAGAAGCTGCCTTAATCTGAGGCTCCTAGTGGACCCTGGTACAACCTTTCTCCCAAGCACCCAAGATCTGGAACTCTCTCACAAATTCTCTAAGGAATACCTTATGACATTCTACTTTTAAAAAAACATGAGAATTCTCATCATTCATAGCCTCCTGTAGCTGTGACAACCTATAGCTTTACTGCAGTTCAGTGCATAAGTAGTATTCTCGAAATTATTGAGCACATTTACGATTTTCTTAGTCAGTGTGTGAGCAGAAAATCTTAATCCTCACACAGCCATTCATTTGGATAACTAGTTACTTAAATGTTATCATCTTTGGCTCCCAATCAATTTTCTACTTGAGTTACTACATTTTGGAATTTTGTTTCTGTTACAGAATTGTTCTGTTGTACATTTATGCTAATAATTCTCCTGTAATGTAAACTTCTACTATGCTATATAAATATTTCATGTAATTTAATTGCATCTCATACAATATGTTAGGTGTGTTATTGTCTGGCTGCCATGCAAACAGTTGTAGCTCCAGATCTACATTCAAGCTACAGTGGTTCTGAACTTGTGGTCCTGGATCCCTGGGGTTCCGCGATGCCTACTCAGGGTCTACGACTGCTTAGAAAATTAAATATTAACATATTAGCAAAGTGTATATAAATAACGAAGCAAAAGGTAGAACTGAAAATTTTAAAACATTCTGTAAATGTGAAGGAATTTGAAATTGAAGGCTAAAAAAGTGAGTATCCTCAGATTGACTTGTGGGAGCAGTGCACTTGCATAGAACAAGGTAAGTATGGATGATGAGTGGCCTCAATTGAATTTAGAAAAGCTCCAACCTTTCCTATAAAAATTAGATTTTTTTATATTTGTTTGTGAATTAAATAAAATATTTCATCATCTGTATATTTGTTTAATGAATGCTTGTTTCTGTATATGTGCATTGTTTTGCTGTTCAAATAATCGAAAATGCTAAGGACAGGATCCTGGGCTTCCAGTAATGATTCAGTGGGGGTCCCGGGTTTCAAATAATGATTCAGCGGGGACTCTGGGTTCCAGTATTGATTAAGTGGGGGTTTGCAGGAGCTAAAAGGGTAACAACCACCGAGCTACATCATATCCTCTTGCAATGCAAAACAGTATTAAGAAATCTAATTATGCATGTAATACAATGGCATGTCACATGTTGTGCGATATTTGCTATTGTTAGTTTTCTAGGAAAATATTGAATTTCTTCAAGCTTCTCATCAGCGATTCCCAGTGGCTGAGATTCATAAAAGCATTTCATTCATCACCGTGTTGTTGTTACAGTTGACAGCCTAGGTGCAACTGGTATGCCCAGACGTGTTTCCAATGCTCAGTGTGGCACGGTACTCAAGCAACACCCTACCAATGAGCCCCAAGAAGGGCAAAAATTTACTGGGGTTGCTTGTGGTCCCTTATGGAGGGGGCCTCACCTGGCAGTTAGGGATGGACTGTTCTCATGAGGACCAAGGTTGGTGCTGATTTGCATATGACAGACCTTTGTTACATGGCAAGGTGGACAAAAAAATGATGGACTGGGATGTCACCCAAGCGATTGTCAGTGGCTGAGAATAATTCAAGCATTCCATCTATCACCTTGTTGTTGCAGCACAGGGTTCAAGCTACACCCTATTGACAAGCTCCAAGTAGGGCAAAACTGGCCTGTGGTTGCTTGTGGTTCCTTCTGGGGCAACCCTGAATGGAAGTTTGGGACTGACTGTTCTCATGAAGAGCAAGATCGACACTGATGGAGCACAAGGCAGGCCTTTGTCTAGAGTGGGATGGTGGGAAAAAGTGATGGGCAGAATGCGGCCAGAGTGAATACCAGTGTTGAGAATAATGAATAATTCAAGCACCATCCATCACCTTGTTGTTGCTGCAGTTCATGCCCTAGGTGTCACAGGCATGCCCAGGAATAAGTCCTGTGCTCACTGTGCCACAGTACTTATGGTATAAACTACTGACGAGCCCAAGTAGGGTAAAACCTATCTGGGGTTTCTTGTGGTCCCTTCTGGAGGGGTTTTGCCTGGCAGTTCCGGACACACTGTTCCCATGAGGAGAAGAGTTGGCACATGGTGGGTGAAAAACCATGGACTGGAATGAGGCCCAAGCGATTGTCAGTGACTGAGATTAATTAAAGCATTCCAAGCATCACCTTGTTGTTGTTGCATTTGAAGTTATAGGTGTGACAAGTATGCCCAGACATGGGTCCCATGCTCACTGTGCCATAGGACTTAAGCTACACCCTACTGACGAGTCTTGGGTTGCTTATGGTTCCTTCTGGAGGGGGCTTCGCTTGGCAGTTTGAGACAGACTAGTCCCTTGAGGAGCAGGGTCAATACTGATTTCATAAGGCAGTGCTTTGTCTAGCATGGCATAGTGAGCAAAAAAACAATGGACTGGAATGCTGCCCGAGTGATTGCCAGTGGCTGCGATTAATTCAAGCATTCCGTTGATTACTTTGTTGTTGTTGCAACTCTTCTTTTTAGAGTATCTTAATAGCTCCTGCGTGCAAATCAATCAATATTTTCTACTACCGAAACAAGACCCTTAATTTGCTTCCCCTGTAAATTATTCACCACTCCCAAAGTCTTGTCTATGCTTCAACCATGTACTACATACAATTTTGTATTACTTCTATGTAAAGCGCTCTGATGTTAGCTGGCCTAGTCTCACGATATGAAAGTGAAAAAATAAATAAATGGTAAACAGTCAATGCATTCTGACATAACGAATTCATAAGAGGGGAGCACCTAAAGACCACCCGCAATTACACAAGTGCCAGGACGTGAACAGAGACCATGCATGCTACCATCGAAAGTAATGAAAGCAAGATGAATGGAACCAATGCACAGTAGAAGTGCTCTGTGCAGAAGTGAGGGTGTTCTGTACATGACCCTGAGTAGAAATTCTATTGCTGTATGCAACTCCATAGAGAATCATGGCTTAAGTATTAGTCTTGAATCTCAAGTATTAGTCTTCAGTAAAGAATCACATAACCTCAGAGTTGAAGTGCCGGTGAAAAGATGATGAACATGGTTTCCTTAAAGTGCTCAAAAGCACAAAGAATTAAAATTTCTGCAGAAGTTAATGTAGGGATATCTACTTCCATGAATTGCCCTTGAGCAACACCATAACCTCTCATTTTAGACTGATGAAAATACAGATACATTGACAATAGTTACTTGTAGAATATAGCATCAGTAGCATTCTTATAGTCAATGAACACTTTTCCTTTTTCTCAATCAGTGTCTGTGCAGAACAAATTCATCCTCACACAGTCAATCATTTGGAGTGTTAGTTAATTAATTGCGACCATGGATGGCTCCCCATCAACTTTCTATTTTGGAATGTCCAAAATATTAAACAGAATAAATTATGTTTTACGATTATTATTATTTGAATTTGTAATGCTCACAGCTACCCCGGGGAGTTTCACAGCTCATGGCAGCTAGGAGGGGTGCATAGGCGCAACAGATTAGAAAAACCAAGTCTTCAGACCTTTTTAAAAAGCAATAAGTGATGCTCAGTTTCTCAGTGACTCTGGAAGAGAATTCCAGAGTTTCGGGCCTAAATATGTAAAGCAACGCCCTTTCATGCGAGTCAGGCAGAACCTAGGCTCATTGAACAGGGTGCAATTCATAGATCTCAGAGATCAAGGAGGATGATAGAGTGACTGCAAATCCTGTATGTAAAGTAACATGGCCCAAGTCCTGCTTTAGCCTTGAAAATATAGCATAAAGCTTTAAACTTGATGCGGTTAGGAATCGCGAGCAAGTGTAACTTACGAAGAAGATTGGAGACCGAGGCTGATTTGGGAAACGATAGAGTAACCTTGCAGCTGCGTTCGGCACTATCTGTAGCCGATGGGTTGTGACTTTGTCAGCTCGCAAATTCAGCACATTGCTGTCATCCAATCTGGATATGATTGAGGCCTGGATCACAGTCCTTTAGCAGGAACAGGAATCATCCAAATGATTTTTTGAGATATTTAAGTACCGTAAAGCAAGTGGCGGTCACCTTAGCCACTTGAGGCTTCATAGATGATTTATCATCCAGAAGAAAGCCCAGATTTTTAACTTTCTGAGATGGAGTGGGCAGGGGCCCTAGGTAGTCAGGCAAATGTTGCGGGCCCCAGAGAGAGGAGTTTTCCCCCAGAATCATCACCTCAGTCTTGCCGCAATTGAGCCTGAGTAAGTTTTTATTCATCCATAAAGAGATGCGACTCAGGCCCCGGCTCAAATCTGAAGGTCTAGGTCTGATGTTTTGTGTCATTCTAGCCATTTTTCTTTTGAACAAGTACTCCTCGCATTCACCTCTTAGGTTAAAATTAATTCAATGGAGGTGAATACATCATAGGCTTCCCAGAGTTCTTAACACAGTTTTGTTTGCTTTTTAATTGAGAATCATGTGATGGGCCAATATAGGCATCATACCAAAGTACTGTGATATTTTCAAACAAATGTTAAATTCCCAGGACTCTGACTGTAGTCTAAGAATGCATTATATAATCTATCATGTATCGAAACATTCATGGTGAATTTATCCAATGTAATTATTATTAGAAGCGACTCATTTGGGCATATTTGTACTGACTGCCAATTTAAATTTCATCTAGGGCCAAATAAGAAACAAATTCAGGAAAATCTCTTTTTACAGTGACAATATACACTTTCACACTTTTCATGCCTTTCACATTGTTGGCTGCTACTAAGCAGATGGTGCCTTTCCTAAAACCGATCAAAACCGGACTACACAGCCACATTAACATAGTGAAGGGAGGGTACTTAGATATTTGCAAAGTAATCATATGTGGGATTTCACTTCCATCTGTATTGGGATCTGTAGTGTGTTGATAGACAACCACGAATGGCGCTTTATTGATTAAGAGCTCAGCAATTGCGCATCAACTTGGAAAATATGTTAATGATCAAATCATTACTATGCTATTCCTTTTGAAAATGAAACAAGTGTCCTCTTCATTAACAGCATCACTAGAGCTGATAACTAACTCACCTGCCAAAGCAGTTCTTAGAAGCCCCTCTTTTTTCTAAAAATAATTTTTTATTGAGGTTTTTGAGGTTTAACAATAATTTCCATATGTATGCACAATGATGTCACATTATTTAGCTTTCCGCTGCCGTATAAGCCTGGGTGGTACATCACAGTTATCTGTACATCTGTTTCATTAACTAAAAGAGGAAACACAGTTATCCAATCTATAACTTGAAAACCATAAGAAATCTAATGAAATCTGAGTTACTGTCTTAACTGATGACTGTGTGTAGCTGCAGTGCGGGCTTAATAGCCCCGGTTTCTTGTGATATACGTTGATTGTCGGGGTGTCCAGGGTATTTTCTATGTCTAATTATTGCCCAATGTGTTTGTGGAGGGAAGGAGCCATTTCGTACAACTGCATCCACTCTCCCACAGTGCGAGTGCAATTTGTATCGTTGGTAGGGCAGGGTTATGTGCCATAAGTTAGCTGTGAGGGGTCTCATGGTGTTCTCAGGTGTAGCGTGGTAGGGGGAGTCATACCATAGTCACAATCCTGTCTCGCCCGCCTCCCGTATCTGTAGTTTGTTATTCGTCCTTTGCTAATTTGGTTTCTATGACTGTGAGGTATGCCATCCAGTTTGGAGTTAGTTGCAGTTTGTATGTCTGCCTGTCGTCCCTGCTAAGGGGCCGATTCCGATCTCGGCTGGTAGGGCACCGAATCCGATTCGGCTTAACCGGATCCGATTCGGAGTCCTCTTTCCCGACCGATTTGTACGTGCGTCCGGCCGAGCGAGTACGATGCGAGCGCACGCGAAATCGCCGACCGACTCGTTCGCGGGTCCGAAGCGCTCCGACCGACTCACACGGACACGACTCGCACCGCGCAATGGAGACATTCCCCGGCCGGGCAAGTACGATGCGCACCTCGAGCAGTCCGACCGACTCGCGCCGTCCGGCTCGAAAGAGCAGTCGGAGCGGGACTTTGGGGGTCCGTGTCGGACCCCCCTGTACGCGTAGCCGCGCGAGTCGCACACAGGGGGGACCCATGGGTCCCCCCTAACTGTGCATGTACGCTGCGATTCGCATCGAGGCGTACCCGCTGTAGGGGGCGCCCTTGTTCGCCTCGCACCCATTGAGTCAATGGGAGCCCGCGTACGCATTGTACGACCGGCTCCCATTGACTTCAATGGGAGTCCGACTCGACTCGAGTCCGATTGCATGCATGCGCATCGTACTCGTTCGGTCGGACTGCCAGAGTCCGATTCGGTCGGAAATCTCTCCGGGTCCGGCTCGGTCGGAGTGATTTCCGTCCTGAATCGGAATCGGCCCCTTAATGTCTGTCACGGCCATTAGGACCTTTCGTCGGTCTTTTAGCGATTGAGTGGAAGATGGGGGCACCTTCACTTTCTGGCACATGGCTAGTCAACGTTTTGCCACCACTAGTGCCAAGTCCAGAAATGTATTTATCGCTTTGCGTTTGGATGATCGCTTTGTGATCCCTAGCAGGAAGTGTTGTCCAGTTGGTTGCACTGTTGTGTCTGTAGCCTCTGACAATGTCCCCGCTACTGCTTCCCAGTACGGAACGATTTTCATGCATGACCAAACCATATGTACAAATGCGGTGATGGAGGTGCCACAGCGTGGGGACCTGTCAGAGGAACCAGGATACATCTTTGCTATTCTACGTGGAGTGAGATAGGTATGATGTAAATAGTTAAACTGTGTGTATTTAAGCCTAGCGTTAATGGAGATGCTATGTGAGTTAGCCAGGCATTGTGTCCACTGTTTGTCTGTCAATGTTAGCGATAGTTCCTCATCCCAGTAAGCTCATAGTGTAGTTAAGTGAGGTGTCCTATCGCGGCGTAGCGATGTATATAGCATGGTAATGGTGCGTCGAGCAGTGCCGTGTGTGAGGAGTGTTTGGAGGAGGTAGGATATCTCTGGTTCAGCTTGCGTTTTTTCCCAGAGTGTTCGCATCTGATTTGTCATCGTGGCATATAGCAAAAAAGATCCCAGAGGGATCCCGTATTCCTCAACCAATGTGTCAAATGTAATAAGTATAGATTCATGAAACATGTCCTCCCAGGTTATTAATCCCACGTTTTTCCATTCCGTCGCATCTGGCCTGCGAGTGTGTTCCGCATAATTTGGGGCTACCCATAGTAGTAAAGCGGCTGCATATGGGAATGAGGAGTTCGACTTATGTGCTTACTGTTGCCAGCGGAGTTTGGCCGTCGATATTAATAAGTTGTCTGGTTTTTTCAAGATCGCAGTCTATGTGCCAAGGAGCCATTCTAAAATTATATGTGGTTGGGCTCAGCCTCAGCCCAGCGTCCCAGTTCGAATAAATTATGTCCTGCGATCCACCTTATCGCCCATTGTAATTGTGTGGCTGCGTTATAGTATTCGTAATTTGGGGCCCCCAGTCTCCCTTCAGATATTGGTGCATATAATTTTGTGAGTGAGACCCGTTTTCTTACCATGCCCCATATCAGAGTTGTTGATAATGTTCTAAGTTCCAGGAAGAATTTTCGGGGTACTTTTGTTGGGAGGGCTGCGAAGAAATAAAGCAGTCTTGGTAACAGTAGCATTTTGGAAATAGCAATAAGGCCCATGGGTGACAAGGGCAGTCTTGTCCAGAACTGTATAGATGATTTGGCTCTAGTCAGGGTTTTGCCCAAGTTTCTGTCCATTAAATCAGAGGATGAGTGGTAGGCCTGGACACCTAGGTATTTAAATGTGTCGCAGCTCCACGGCAATGGGGTGGTTGGGAGTTGTTCCTGCTGTTCGGCCGTCAACGTCAGTGGGAAGAGAAGAGATTTGCTCCAATTAGCCTTGAGGCCTGATATATTCCCAAATATATTCAGCAGTCCCATCAGTTCTGATAGATTAGATGCATCATCCCTAAGATATATCAATGCGTCATCCGCATGTAATGATATTATATGCCATTTGTGATGGACCTTTAATCCCCATTCCTGTGCGTGCTTGCGAAGTGTACATGCTAGGGGTTCCATTGCTAGGGCAAAAATGATCGGGGATAATGGACAACCCTGATGTGTGCCCAGTTTTATATTGAACGGCTCTGAAATAATTGTACCAGTACGGACCTGCCCGGTTGCGGAATTATATAGTAATGACACCCATCTTAGAAAGTGGGGACCTATACCATATTGTGTTAGCACTTCTCGGAGGTACCGCCATCCCAGTGTATCAAATGCCTTTTCTATGTCGAGTGATGCCACCCAGCCATGCGTATCATTCATATTAGTCCAGTCCATGAGCATAAATAGCCTTCGCAGGTTTAAAAATGTTCTCCTATTCGGTATAAAACCGTTCTGATCCTGGTGCACCAGTATTTGTGTCAGGGGCATCAGTCTATTTGCAAGTATTCTTCCTAGAATCGTATAGTCCGTATTTAACAAGGACAGGGGTCGATATTGTTATAGGGGCTTCCAAGTCTGTATACTCAGTCAACGTTATCAGCGGGAGTGGAATGTCGTCTAGAAACTGATGTAGTTCAGCCATAACAATGTTCTGTATAGCATTGTACAGTGTCGCATAATACAAGTGGAACGCCGTGTTTATGTCATTTTGGGTGTTAACTGCGAGGCCTGTCCCATCTCTAATAGCAAGTATCGGGGTTTTTGGTTCATCGGATCGTAATAGCCACGTCAGGATCTTACCTGCTTTGTCCCCTTCCGCATGTCTTTTGGCTGAATATTTCCTTTTGTCAATTCTACCTAGTCTATCTAATGCCTCGTTGAGATCTAACCGCAGCTTTACGAGTCATTCTGCCTTGATCGTAGGGTAAGTGTTGCTTTGTTCTAATTGGCATATCTCTAGCTCCAACTGAGTTATTTCCATTTGGAGAACCATTTTGGTTCCGTATACAGATTTAATCGTGTTACCCCTCAGGACAGACTTGAATGCGTCCCATTCAATCCCCGGACTTGAGGCGGTGCCTGAATTTTCCGCAAAGTAAGAGGTCATACTCTCGGACATGGTAGTCGCCGCTATAGGTAATCTCAACGTTGGTATAGCCGCTCTACACCTACTCCAGGTTAGCCATACCTGCGGCAGGCTATGAACGAACAGAGTGCGTCTGAGATATTCCGCTCAAAAAACCTTTCAAAGGGCTTCTTGTGACCCATATATTAAATCTATCCTGGTGTGTAAGTTGGTTATCCCGAGTAGAATGAGTATTCCCTGCCATCTGGGTGTAGGCCTCTCCATGTGTCCTGCACGTGTAAATCTGCAGACCAACCAGTTAGGCTACATGTTAGTGTAATAGCTTGTGACCCTGATATCGGAGGGCAGGAGCGATCCATTTCCAAGTGAGGTGTACAGTTGAAGTCTCCTCCCCAATAAGCAGGAGCCATTGTGTCTTGCAGTAATGCAGGGGTCAGGGAGTGGAAAAAGGAAGGCCCTCTGGATCGACGCAGGAATGACTGAACTACAACGGAGTTCCGGGTGCCACCTATATTAATGTCCCCCTAGCATAACTGGAGTAGGTGGTGCCTATCAGTTGACCCCCTCTATCGTTTACGCATAGCCTCCAGTGTTTGTGTTTTGAGGTGTGTCTCTTGTAGCAATGCTATTGATACTTTCCTTCTCCTAAGGTATTGGTAGACTCGGTAGCACTTCGTCTAGCTTGCTAACCTGCGTACATTCCATGTTAATATGGATGTTAATAAAGTTGTGTGGGACATGTGCGAATGTGTTACATGTAGGAACCACTGTCTTTTTCAATTAGGAGAGGCCCCTCAACTTCCAATCCAGCGCAGTCCATCTAGCGGCACCCGTACATGACCCTTGACCACATAATTGGAGAGCGTACATCGGTCTCAAGGACAAGCAATAGCAAATAAACAATAACATATCCCAACTCCCATACCCTAGCCAGTACGCCAACGGGTGCCCAGCCATTCGCACTTAAATGCATGTTTAACTGTATTATTCAAAAAACTATATTAAATACGGTTCTGTACAGAATTTCCTACTTTGTGGGGAAGGGGTGTCAAGCGGTCTGGCAAGGCCCTTTAATGGTCTGTAACTACACAAGCTTGCTACGCTAATTTGGCATATCAGTGCGAGGGTGGGTGGAGCTATGCCACCACCCACCCCCTCCAAACTTCTTGAAAGTGGATCAAATTATATCGTCCGCGGTTTGCAGTGTGACTGCTGGGCCAGTCCCCACCGTCGAAAGTATCTGAGTATCCGACAAAGGCGTTATGTCTTCTAGTTGTATATCCGATTCCGAGCCAGATGCAGCAGGGGAGGAGGACAGTACATGTTTTCCCACTTCTTGTACTGTTTTGGCCCTTTCCTTTGCTGCTTGTTCCTTGGTGGGGCCTTTGGGATGGGACTTGGAGCGTTTCGTCCTTGTCCGTTGTGTCTACCATCTCTGTGACGAGGCTTGCCCGTCTCCTCTTGTCTGTGTTAGTCCTTTCTGTTCCAGCCAATCCCATGTTTCCTCTGGGGTTTTCCAGAATTGTGTTGTACCTTCATGCTGGATTCGTATGGTTGCTGGGAACTGTAGTGAGTATTTTTTTCCAAGGTCGCGGAGTACCCTTTTCACCGCTATAAAGGATGACCTGTGTCTTTGGACCTCCAAGGTATAGTCTGAGTAGATTTGTACCTTGGCGTTATCAACAGTCCATGGGCCTTTTACTCTTGATACTTGAAGAATGTGGTCTCTATCCCTGTAGTTGAATAGGCGTGCCAGCACTGGTCTCAGCACCCTTCCCAGTTTGGGAGGGCCTCCTGGGACCCTATGCCCTCTCTCCACCAAAAAGAAATAGACTGTTTGCCTTGCAGTATTGTCCCCACAAACCACTCTTCTAAAAAGAGTTTCATATTGTGGCCCTCTGCCCGTTCTGGCAGACCTACTATGCGCACATTGTTGCACCTTGAGTGCCCTTCTTGATCCTCCAGGCGATCTCGCAGATAGGTCACTTCTTTTTGCAGTGTAAGTATTTGCTGATCTGATTCTTTCACCGTGGGGCGTAGCGTTACTAGGGTAGCTTCAGCCTCCTCCATTCGATCTTTGAGTTTCTTGTGATCCTCCTTGAGGATTCCCATTTCGATGCAGATCGAGTCGAGTTTTGGTTCCAGTGTCGATTTGATGTCCATGACAGCCGAGAGCAGTTCCTCAAATTTGCATGAGTGGTCCGATAGCATGGCTGACAGGGATGTATCCATAGTGTCTTCATAAGTGGAGCGTGAAGATATCGCTTGTATGCCACCGGATGCATTCCTGACGAATGGAAACTTGCCATAGTGAAACCCTTAAAGAAAAAGCAGAATGTAGATAGTTCCAATCTCTCAAATCTTCGTCCAATATCTTTGTTACCAATGTTGGGAAAGATTACGGAAAGAATGGTCAACAAAGAGCTGTCAATTTTTTTTTAAACATCTAGGGTACTACACCCACGCCAGTCAGGATTCCGCCCAAAGCATTCTACAGAGTCCGCCTTATTAGAAATATCAGATACCCTGAAATTCATTGCAGACAAAGGCAGGAAAGCAGTATTAATCCTGCTCGATTTGTCTGCTGCGTTTGATACCATCTCCCATGATATACTTTTGGCCCGATTAAAATCTAGCGGTATGTCGAATACTGTCCTGACCTGGATCAAGTCTTTCTTGTCCAACCGTAGGCAAGCGGTTTCTCTGGGCGCCTTTCTTTCCCCCGAACGGTCTATTACAGCAGGAGTGCCTCAGGGCTCTTCTCTTAGCCCGCTCCTATTTAATATATATATGTCCCCTCTAATCTCCCTCATTTCATCATTTGGGATTGAAGTTACATCGTATGCTGATGATACTCAGCTGATTTTATCCCTTGAGAAAGATTCCACCACTGCAGAAGCAAAGTTTAAGCTTTGCTTTTCAGCAGTTATTCAGTGGATGAAAGAGAACCATCTCAGGTGTAACACGGACAAAAAGGAGATTCTTTTGATAGGGAAAGATAATCCCTTTCAACCTAGGACCTGGTGGCCGGAGGATGCGACAGCCCCCCCTTCAACTGTCGAAGTAGCAAAAAATCTGGGAGTACTATTTGATGCCTCCCTCTCTTTTAAACCTCATACACTGAAAGTGGCAGGGACCTGTTTTGGCCTAATCAAAACTTTAAAAAAATTCTTTGATCTGATCACCCTATCGGCCAGGAAGACAGTAGCCGGTGCGCTGATTGTCTCATGCTTAGACTATTGTAACGGCCTCTTTGCAGGGATCAACAAAGCGAAACTGAAGAGATTACAGGTGGTCCAGCACGCAGCAGCTCCGTTGGTCTTGAAACTTCCTTGCAGAGCGTCTGCATCGGCGGCTCTGAAATCTCTCCACTGGCTCCTTTTACATAAGAGAATTTTATTTAAAATCCTCTTAATTACTTTTAGAGCAGCAAATAAACAGGGACCAACCTATCTTTCAGCAAGATTCACCCCATACACCACAACCAGGACCCTGAGATCCTCTTCGGCTCACCTCCTTAAAACTCCTTGTTTCAGATACAATACCTGGGGAGGGAAATCAGCAACAGTTCTAGGAACGAAGGCTTGGAACTTCATGCCAGATAAATTGAGATCCTTAGAAACAGAAAAACAGTTTAGGAAGGCATTGAAGACCTGGATCTTCGGAATATCAGATGAAGTCTGCCACTCCCTCATATAGGTTCCGCTTCCTCTGCTCTGCATGCCCTTAACTCTATAGCGCCAGGATGCTCCTTTCGGAGTGACAGTACGCGCTCTATAAGTTCCCTATTCATTCATTCATCATTTGCTTTTGGTTTCACCATTGTGATTCACACAGAGACGGGCAATGCCGAAGAGTCTCATTTCCTGGTTTTATATTACTTTGTGGGCTAAAGTGAAGGCCGGTCGGGAAGCAGAAGCTTTGGCAGTGTGCTCCTACTGTCCTGTGAGCGGTTAACTGTTTGGCAGCCTCAGGTGTTATATGTTGGTATGGGGATCAGTCTATCCGCCCCCATCGCCTTTCATACTCGGGCCCAGTGTATAATTTGAGTGAGGGGGAGGAGGGGCCACCAGTGCCCGGTCAGCTTATAGGGTGTTCCTTAGCGTTCTCTGTGGCAGACTGTATGTTCCTGCTCGGTCTATGGGTTAGCCAATTTTGGGCGTTTCAGCATTCCATGTGGGAGGAGGGAGAGACTCTTCCTCACCCCGGGTCCCCTCGAATATCCCCGGTACTGAGCTGTCCCGGGCCCGGGAGGTGGCTTCACCGGTGGGTCTCCCCACTAATCCCATCTACAGCGTTATGCCAGAAGCCATGTAAGTCCTGGAAATTAATATGGGGAAATTATAGGAGGGGGGTGACGCTCCTTCAGTCTCCGAGTGTCTCTGCTCGGCACCCCCGCTGCCACTTTGTACCTCTGCAGCTCCGTGAGTCAAGGAGCAGTGCAGCGTCCGTGTTCAGGCTCAGATGGAACGCACTCTGCGGGGTGCGACAGTCTGCTGCGTGGCCGCTAACCGTCTGCTAGGCCTCCTTAGATCAGGGCAGTGAAAGCGGTTTCAGAGGCAGGAAGGAGGAATGTGCCTGGGGAGGTGCCAGCGTTCGAACTCACTGGACCTCCGCGTAGCTTTCAGGCGGCCCCTCTTTGTTTCGGCTGCACCCCAGCACGGATTGTAGCTCGTATTTTTGGTCCGGGCAGTGGCAGCCGAAGAAGCACGACGAGCGCCAGCTCATTGCTCAACAGCGACCGATCTTCAACACACCTCACCCGCCAGGTCCAAATCTTTCCAGCAGTGTCCGGAGACCGCGCGTCCACCCCTCGTGGTGCAGAGAGCTGCAGGGATATTGATAATCCGCACAATGTTATCGGGCCTGAGCGGAGCTCGCTATCTTGCATCCACCATGGCCACCATCTTGGCCACGCCCCCCAAACCCCTCTATATAACTTATTACGTTGGTAACATGCAATAATAATATTAGCTTAGTACCCTTTAAAAATGTTATTCACCTTCCTCATATTTGGATAATTTGAAGCCTGTTGAAATTCTAATATTCCATGATAGGATTTTAACAATACGTCCTGCTTTAAATATCCAACATGCCACAATATCAATATAAATGGCAGTGCTTAAGGCATAATAGTCAATTAACTAATCTGGTCCCATCACTCTGAAATAGTTGAATGTGTGATTCCCTGATTCTTTTCAACTTTTCTTTGCAGTACTCCTTTTTGTGCATTAAATTCCAGATTATCAGTGGCCAGACAAGTGGAAGATTTCTTAACAGTAGTGCGTTCTGTTTCTTCTCAACTTACCTTTAATGCTGTCAATATAGTGAACAATTCTGCAGGTGTAGGTTTTGACATTGCACTCTTTTGTTCTTTAAGCTGTTGCTGAAATACGCCCTCATCCCTTGCGGCTTGGTTCATAGCCAAATGTGTATTACCATCGACAATTCCATGGTATGAAGGCAAAACAACATAGTTTGGCTGTCAAATGTAACAAATGTAGTTTGCTGCTAACTATTTCTGATCTTAGGAGCCGGGGTTATATGTTAAGTTTAAACTATTCGTTTATATAAACAAACTGGCAGCTATATTTCTTCTCAGAGTTTCAGACTTCATTTTATGTTCCTCTTTAGATAGTTTAGAAGGTAGGGTATGAGTGTTGCAAATCCACCGACTAACCACCTCACATCCTTGGCTTCATTACCTACTAGATCCCACCTACCATCAATTTAACTTGTGGTGTATTATTTTATTGAGGGGACCACTACACACGACTGTGTCCCTGACCATAGAGGTTATGAAAAACTTATAAGATGTGTTCAGGTTAGGGAAGTCATAGGAATAAGATGTATATTAAGAACTAACTGTAGTTCAATAAGAGATAAGTAGAATGTAGAAAACAGAGAAAGAATAAAGCTAGTCAAATACCTTTGCCCATAGATTTTGAGAATGCTTTTTAATGAGCATTACCACGACACTCAAGGGACATCATCTGTTCGGTACAGACAGCAATAACACCATTAGCATCCTCAGAAATATTTTCTGGAGATCCAAAGAAGTTTGCTTTAATCCATAATCAGTGTCAATTACATTTTTGGTGCAAATGTATTACTTTTACTGATCTAACTAAGGTAGTTTTTATTTTGTTGTATTTAAGTGGGAATGCAGCATACTGGAGCTTCCCGTTGGTTGAGACAAATGATCCTTTGTGTTATAATTTTTCTGCTTACTGTGCTCAGGTGCAGCAATTGTTTGACAATGAAATACACACTTTCTTTAGATAACAAGTTAACTTTAATTGGCTAGGGGTTTTTGTGTATAGTGTTTTCACTTTATTACGGTTTGTGTGCTGCATAAATACTTTGCACAGGGCCTCTAAGTTAAACCTGAGTACTTTTGTACCAAGCTGCGAGAGGGTTAAGCACAGGTTCGTTTGGTGACTTTTTGGTTCACCCTGATAAAGATTGTGGTTGTTGCCTGAGTGGGGCTTCCCCCCACCCCTCAACTATTTCCCAATTTCTTACAAATGCTATTTCTTGTATTTTCGGGACCACTGTCATAAGGTCCTTTATTCAATAACAATTTAGGGAATCATTAAATAGATTGACTGTGTATATGAGAACAATGGATAGAATTGCCTGTAATTATCATAATTGAAGTGCCTCAATACCAGAAAAAATGCTCGGGCAAGGGGAAGGCAAGATGGCGACTGCGTAGCTGCACGGCGGATCGTCCTCCCTATCCGGACCTCCTCACCTGATAGTTGAGCGGTATAATCCGGCCACTGGAGAGAACTAAGTTAAGGGAGGCTACCACACAGCATGCGGAGAAAGCGGCAGACCATCCTTGCTGGCGGGACCTTGAAAGGAAGGAAGGATCACAGCACCCACTCCCCTTCGACCAGCGTGTGGGGCAGAAGTGGCGCGGCGCTGCGCTCCGCAAGTGGGCGGATCTCCCTGGCGTGATTGCTGGTGTGTGTCCGAGCTTGGTATTGGGCGTTTGTTTGGGTCTGCTTTACTCTCATCATGCCCCAAAAAGTCACGAAGCCATCAAAGAAGAAGGGAGATGCTGCCCCAGGCTTAGCAAGGACCGTGGCTTCCAGTGTGGGGGAAGACAAGAGACGCTCCAGGAGATGACAAGCCTCAGCTCAGGTAAGCTCACAGACCCCATACCCACTCAAAACCGACCTGATAGTATGGGGGCAGGGCGGAGGAGGATTTTGCCAGACCGTTTGGCTAGTTCCAAGAGAAAAATACTGGTGGTGCCGGTCCCAGAGCTAGGGGAGGCATGCTCCTTTCAGGCAACCCCACAACCTGTGATCACTGAATTTTTTCAGTTAAAGGATGTGTCTACCAATCTGAACCCCCAGATGCCCCAGGATGTTCGGGCGAAGTGGAAAGTGGTTTATGCCCTGATCCCGTGGTTGTGGAGTCTGGATGTGTGCTACTTGGGGGCAACCTGGAGCAGCGTGACAGAGTCCCAGCGGTGAATCCTTCAGACATAACAGGCACACAACAGAACACCGCTCCTATGGGGCAAGAGGAATTATGTGTTGGTGCAATCAACCCTTTCGGGGGACTAAATGGGAGCACTACAGAAAGTCATGGCAAGGGACATGTGACTCTGCCCCAGTTGGACGCGTCAGGACATCCTAGGGTTGGCTCAAAGTGCAACCTAGAGCCTGGGGCCTGCGATACATTGGATGTCACAATAGAAGGGGTAGACAAATTGTTCTCCCTGACGGATGACTCAGAAACCTCTATCTCCTGCCTGAGTGTTGGTGAGCAAAGCACCTCCTCAGTTGATTCAAGCACCCCAGAAGCGCTCGATGCTGCACTCAAGCACAGAAAGTCCCGCAAGGGGTCTAAGGGCAACGTAGATCTCCATAAGAGTCGAGGTAAATCTTTGTCGGGGACAGATTTAAAATGGGACTATTCACATACAATGATCTGGGGAGAGCCGGGCGCCCCTGCTAAATCGGAGTTATCAGCCAAGCAGGGGGAGGTGGGAGAGACTCCAAACCCCCTCTTTGACTGATTTTTGGAAACAATTAAAGAGCATTGTACTGAGACCCGCGCAGATGGGAAGAAAGCTAGGCAGGCAACAAAAAAACTTCAAGGGGCCATCAGAAAGACTGGCACGTCCTGCACTGAGATTGGGGAGAAGCTTAGCTGCATAGAGTAGAGGCCCATGGCTGTGGAATCTGACATTATAACTATCAAAGAACAAGCAAACTCTAGATCTTCTGCTTTAAGCATTGGCCCTGGGGCTCTTTAGACTTGGGTTTTTTTCTTTCTGTTTCTTTCTCTTCTGGCATTTGGACAGCATAATGGCCAGGATTTAATGTATTTTTGTCTGTGATGGGGGGGAGGAGTGAGAGGGGGTTGGTGGCAGCTTCACATTAGTCATCACACAGACCCCGGGAGGCCTAGCTGGCTTGATTAGAAGGGGGGGTGGAGGAGGGAGTTTTGGTGGGGTTGGGGTAGTGTAGTAGGGTGGGCAAAGGATGGGTTAGGTACAAGATTTCACTGTGGTTAAAAAGCAGCAAGTATGTACACAAAAGGTATTGCCAAAAATTGAGGGGTGAAAATGGTGGTGGGGAAAAATGTAGAAATAGGTGGTCAAGAGTAATGGGGGGCCAAGTTGGGCGAGCTACACAAAGAGAGGCAAGTGCTGGAGTATTTCTTAGATGCCCCACCACTGGTGGAAAATTTACATGTGGTATTAAGCATTTTGCCTGGGCATTGCACAAGGGGAATGACTAGGCTCCGTATTTCAACAGTCAACATCTGTGGGCTGAATGACAAAGCTAAAAGGAAAAGGATACAAGAGGATCGAAAGTTTTTAAGAGCTGACATTTACTGTCTGCAAGAGACGCATATTGCCTGGCCGATCAAGCTTTATTATATTCTTTGGGGCTAAATGTTCTTTGCTGCACGACACAGGATACTAGAACTAAAGGGGTCGCCATATTAGTTAAAGATAAGATTATTGCCCACGGCCAGAAGGTCATGGATAAGTATGGTAGATGGGCCATGGTTGAGTGTAAAGATGGTATTGGGTCTTTCACGCTCTGCTTGATATATTCTCCCGTGGCAGATGAACCAGCTTTGTTCAATTTCTTAGCTATAAAGCTTCCATCATGGCTGGCCCCATTTAAATTATGTGGGGATTGTAACCTAAATGGTTCCAGAGGGGGGCAAGGCGACAATGAAGGGTGCTATAAGGGACACAAGCCACAGTCTTTTAGATATTTTAAACATCTTGTAAAAGAAATAGGGCTAGTCGATATGTGGGCCACTTTGAAAGCCCCTGACGCTGGCTACACTTATTATTCGGCCCCCTATGGCACTTTTGCAAGATTAGATTACTTTTTGGTGACGCCATCATTGGTCAAAGGGGCTGAAGTAGAGCTTTTTCTGAGATTAATGTCAGATCACAACCCTATTGTCTTAGAGCTTCCTCTTGAGGGGCTGGGAAGGGTGCCCATAATGTGGACCTTCGAGAGGAGTCTCTTGTCCGATTCCGAATATATAATGCACACGAAGGGCTGGATCCCCGTTTTCTTTTAAAACAATAAAGGTACTGCCTCCCCTGGGATGGTCTAGGACACCTTTAAAGCCAGAGCTCAGGAGTGCTATAAATATAATGAATGGGTGGGGCGGCTATTAGCTGTACAGTCGAGGCAAAAGCAGGCTGCAGGGCTTATTAAGGACATCAGGAATGGGCACAGCAGAACAGTAAATTATCCGGATGAGATTAGAGAAACCTTCTGCATTTTTTATAAGAATCTCTACAAGGCTCCAGTATCAGTTGGGCAGGAGGACCTAGAGTGATACCTAGCCCCTATGATTTTTAATAAAGCATTCCAGGAAGAGTGGTCACTTATAGGTGCAGAATTTTCTCTAGAGGAAGTCCAGTCAGCCCTCCAGGATCTTCCCTCGGGAAAGGCGATTGGGACGGATTTGATACCCCAGGAATTTTATAAAGGTTTTGCATCAGAACTTTTTGGGGAGCCGATGGGGATATTTGGGAACGTTAGAAAAGGTGGGCCACTTTGAAAGCCCCTGACGCTGGCTACACTTATTATTCGGCCCCCTATGGCACTTTTGCAAGATTAGATTACTTTTTGGTGACGCCATCATTGGTCAAAGGGGCTAAAGTAGAGCTTTTTCTGAGATTAATGTCAGATCACAACCCTATTGTCTTAGAGCTTCCTCTTGAGGGGCTGGGAAGGGTGCCCATAATGTGGACCTTCGAGAGGAGTCTCTTGTCAGATTCCGAATATATAATGCACACGAAGGGCTGGATCCCCGTTTTCTTTTAAAACAATAAAGGTACTGCCTCCCCTGGGATGGTCTAGGACACCTTTAAAGCCAGAGCTCAGGAGTGCTATAAATATAATGAATGGTTGGGGCGGCTATTAGCTGTACAGTCGAGGCAAAAGCAGGCTGCAGGGCTTATTAAGGACATCAGGAATGGGCACAGCAGAACAGTAAATTATCCGGATGAGATTAGAGAAACCTTCCGCATTTTTTATAAGGATCTCTACAAGGCTCCAGTATCAGTTGGGCAGGAGGACCTAGAGTGATACCTAGCCCCTATGATTTTTAATAAAGCATTCCAGGAAGAGTGGTCACTTATAGGTGCAGAATTTTCTCTAGAGGAAGTCCAGTCAGCCCTCCAGGATCTTCCCTCGGGAAAGGCGATTGGGACGGATTTGATACCCCTGGAATTTTATAAAGGTTTTGCATCAGAACGTTTTGGGGAGCCGATGGGGATATTTGGGCACGTTAGAAAAGGGGGGCATCCCCCAGACTCTTGGGCTACCGCCAACATAATAGTTTTTTCAAAGAAAGGCATTGACTCGGCTAATCCGGGATCTTATAGGCTCATCATGTTATTAAATAGCGATGTTATACTTTATTCTAAGATCTTGGCTCGTAGGCTAGGCAACATTATTCATAATTTGGTATCGGTCAGACAACATGGGTTTATCCCTGGGAGGGGGACCTCGGATCATGTGCAACGGGTAATTACATTGTTTGATGCTACCGAGACGCTTAAAGAACCCATGGGGGTTGCTCTGTTGGATGCCGAGAAGGCATTCAACAGGGTATCCTGGGAGTATCTGTGGAACGTTTTGGAGGTTTTGGGTTTGGGGGAGCCTTATATCCAAGCAATCCGGGTGATGTATGCTAACCCAGTAGCCCGGCTTCACATTATGGGGTGTGATTCCTTGCCCTCCTGTATAGAAAGGGGAACAAGGCAGGGCTGTCCCACCTCGCCCTTGTTATTCGCTCTGTATATAGACCCCCCCCTTTTCAGGAGACTCGAAGCTTCCACTGATATTTTACCAATCCGATCACATTAGTGGTAGACGAAAACTTTGGCCTACGCTGACGATGCCGCAATAGTCACAAGAGACCCAGATAGAGCTGTTTGCGAAAAAATAACTGAGGACTATAGGGCCCACTCTGGGTATCTGTTAAATAAACGTAAACCACAAGTAGTGATAAATAGACATACTGCTGCCCAGGATTGTCGAGTGGTAGAACAGGCTACCTATTTGGGGGTTATTATTACCGCTAAGGTGGAACTACTAGTAGAGGCAAATCTCTCCCCTATTATCCAAAAAGCTAAGAAGGATTTTAGAAGATGGGATAATCTACACCTATCATGGGCCGATGTAATCTAGTAAAAATTATTCTCCTTCTGAAATTACTATAGCTGTTTCGCACAATCCCGCTTGAGTTTGAAAACACCTGGTTTAAGACAATTGAGTCGGCTGTAGCCAGGTTTATCTTGGCATACGGGAAGACCAGGAGGGCAAACCGGCTTTTGAGTTTACCCAGGGAGAGGGGGATGGGGGCTCCCCAATTTTAAATTGTATTATCTAGCTGCAGCTCTGCAATATCTTCATCCTTTATCTGATAATAAGGTAGGTGATGAGGGTACAAAGGGATATGTTCCGTCAATGTTGAACTATTGATTGGCACGGCAACCAAGGGGTGTCTGTTGAAAATATTTGAGCCGAGCTATTATAAAGAAAACTCGGTTTAAGGTATTGATTGCCGCGTTTAGAAACTGGTCAGGAATCTGGAAAAGATTGGGAGTAGCAAGGTATAGCTAGAATACTCCTCTTCATCGGAATAATCAACTACCTGATATATTCCATGACAGGTGTTTACTTAAATGGGAGCATGCTGGCTTGGGGAGGCTGGGAGATTTACTTCTGGGGAATAATATGGCCTCATTTGATGAGATTCAGGCTAGATTTAATATTGAGGCTCAAGATTTTTTACAATATTTTAAACTCAGGAACTACCTTTTAAGAAAGGTCGGGGGCTCACGGGCTTCTCCAGGATACCCCTGATGGAGATATTAACAAGAGGATCTAACTAATTGATTTCTCAAACACACGGGTGTCTTATGGATGGGGCACTAGACGATCTGGAAAAACATGATGTAAAATGGCGAGCTAGACTAGGTACGGATAATTCCATTTTCTTGGAATCCTTAGAGCTGGGAGGGTCAATCTTATGTTCATCTAATTTACAAACTCAACATTATAAAACAATCCTTGACCTATATATTACACCCGCTAAAATAGCTAGATGGGGCGGAGCAGACAGGACACAATGTCCTCGGTGCCGAGAGCCTAGTGCAGACTTGGTCCATATGTTTTGTATATGCCCCCGCCTAAGTGCACTGAGCTCAGAAATCACTTCATTCCTAAGAGAAATCCTTAAAGTGAATATTATTCCATCACTGCAACTTTTGTTGTTAGGCGGGAATGAATCAATCTCTGGGGTGGGGGCCGAGTTGGTTTTTATAGCGATGGTAGTTCTTAGGCTCTGTGTGGCCTCTGCCTGGCTCGACCCCCTACCACCGACATTCAAGCTCTGGAAGGGGCCCTTTTTGCACATTTATAACTTGGAAATAGCACTTTATGAGAGAAAAAGGAAGAAAGCGAAGTTGAAAGGGAAACAAATTTGGGGGCTGCTCTCGACCTGGGTCTCAACATATCAGTAGAAGAAGTGGGCGGGCTGTGAAGGGGAGAGTTGGACAGGCAGACGGCTCAGACGATGTGAGAGCCCAATGCTACTCTTTTTTTTTTTTTTTATTTGGTCGTTATGGAAGCTCCCTCTGATTTAGTGATGAATTTCTACTTAAAATTTTTGGATGGTTTTATTACTATTTATAGTATTTAGGTATTCCCGCTTTTTAAGCTTTGCTCCAAATGTCATTCGAAATTTTGTTTCTGACGCTGAAGGGAAAATAAGTTGGGTTAGGTGCCCGGCTGACTTAAGAGCCTAATGTTATATGTAGTACCTTATGGCTAGTATCCTCCTGGTCTTGCGTTCCCCTTTTACTCCTATTCAAATTTGAACATTGGTTGTATTATCATTTATGTAATATTGTTGCTGAAGATTTGTTATTATTGTGGGTGGGGGGTAATATGCACAAAAGCTTAATAAAAATGGGTGTTGAGACAGAATATCGAGTAGGAAATGTCGACTCACACAAATATCGAGTTGGAAATATCGTGGTTCAGAAATATTGAAAGCAAGAATATCGTGGTCAAGATTATCGAATTTAAGGTAAGAAATATCGTTTTCAAAAGTATAGAAGTCATTAATATTGTTTGCAAAAATATAGTTGTTTAAAATATAGATTTTTTAATTAGTGTTATGTATTTTAGTTTAGATTTTAAATGTATGTGATGTATTTCTTTTGTAGTAGAATTGTTTATGTTTTTAATATATTTTAATAGTTATCAATTTTATTTTAATTAAATTTTGCGTTTTTTAGTTCAGTAGCGGGTGGTGGGTTATAGGGGAATAGGGTGGGCAGTAATTTAATTACAATAAATTAATGATTATTATTTATTTATTTTAGGTTTAATATTGTTAATTTTGGGAAGTAATTTATTTGTAATTAATTATTAATTGGTTGTTAATTAATATTAATTAATTAATTGATAATTAACTATGGTAATTGTGTAATTGCTTTAGGTGTGGTTTGTGGGGTTTATAGGGTAAAGGGTGGGAAGCAATTTATTTTTGATTAATTAATAATTAGTTGTTAATTTATAATAATTAATTGACTGAAAATTAATTATGGAAATTGTGTAATTAATTTTAGGTGCGGGTTGTAGGGTTTATAGGGGTAAAGGGTGGGAAGTAATTTATGATTAATTGAATTAATAATTAGTTGTTAATTTATATAAACTAATTAATTGACTAATTAATTATGGTAGTTGTGTGATTTATTTTAGGTGTGGGTTATGGGGTTTATAGGGCTAAAGTGTGGGAAGTAATTTATTTGTAATTAATTCATAATTAGTTCTTAATTAATATTGATTAATTAATTGAAAATTAAATATGGAATTTGTGTAATGAATTTTAGGTGTGGGTTATGGGATTTATAGGGGTAAAGTGTGGGAAGTAATTTATGCTTAATTAATTAATAATTGGTTGATCATTAATGTTAATTAATTAATTGATATTTAATAAGGGTAGTTGTTTATATTTTTTGTGTGTGAGTTTTACTTTTTGGGTGGTAAATGGTGGTGTAGTAAATTAATTTTACTTACTTTATAATTAGTTTTTATATGCTATTAGTTTTTAATTGAAAATAAGTTTTAATTGTGTAATTAATTTTTTTACAGTTTAATCATACCAGTGGTTTTGTGGGATTATAGGGGTGAAGTGTGGGAAGTTTATTAATTTTTATGAGTTTTAATTTGTTTTTAATTAATAATATTTCTTTAATTGGTAATTAATTATGTTGATTATGTAAGTACATTTTTTAATAAAATTTAGATGTGGGTTGTGAATTGTGTGGTGTTATAGGGTAGGAAATAAAAAAAGTAAATGTATGTAATAATTAATGTTCTTGGATTCTAAATAATTTCTAATTAAACATATTTATTTGTTTGAAAATTATTTTTTATTGTAATTTAATATAATATATGGAGGTATTTGTCATATGCATGTTAACATTATAACATGTTATTCTTTTAATTTAGTAATATTAAATATATTTGTATTTTAATTTTTAATATATTTATGTTTTTATTTATTTTGTTTTTTTAATATTTTTGTTGTTAATATTTTGTTTGTTTTAACTTTAGAACTGACTGGAGTGAGAATAATAATTGTTACCCCTTTGCAATCCAGCATTTTCCCCTAATGCTGCACTCACTGGAGTGGGAATAGTACATTTTATCCTGCCACTATCTAACACTTTCCCTACTGTTGCACTCACTGGAGTGGGAATAGTACGTTTTATCCCTTCTGCTATCCAGCACTTTCACTACTGTTGCACTCACTGGAGTGGGAATAGTAAGTTTAAACTCTCTGCTATCCAACACTTTCCCTACTGTTGCACTCACTGGATTGGGAATAGTAAGTTTAACCCCTCTGCTATCCAATACTTTCCCTACTGTTGCAGTGACTCGAGTGGGAATAGTAAGTTTTATCTCTCCGCTATCCAACACTTTACCTACTTTCCCTACTGCTACACTCATTGGAGTGGGAATAGTAAGTTTTACCCCTCCTCTATCCAACACTTTCCCTACTGTTGCATTCATTGGAGTGGGAATAGTAAGTTTAACTCCTCACGCTAATCACAACACTTTCCAAACTGTTGCACTGACTGGAGTGGGAATAGTAAGTTTTACCTCTCCGCTAATCCAACACTTTCCCTACTGCTGCACTAATTGGAGCGGGAATAGTAAGTTTTACCCATCTGCTATCCAACACTTTCTCTTCTGTTGCACTCACTGGAGTGGGAATAGTAATTTTTACCTCTCCGCTATCCAACAATTTCCCTACTGTTGCACTCACTGGAGTGGGAATAGTAATTTTTCCCCCTCCACTATCCAACACTTTCCCTACTGTTGCAAAGACTGGAGTGGTAAATTTAAGTTTAAAGATTTTTAAATAGTTTAATGTTTTAATTTATAATAGAATGTTTTTTTAATAGATTTTATGCTATTGGTGTATATATATATATATAGTTCAAAGTTCCACCCCACTAGGGGGATAACGCACTCTCAGGACACAACACACCTATGATGAAACACGTGTGAGCAAGGCTGCTGGTCAGCCGAAACGCTTTACGAGGGGCCATTAAAGAAACTTGAGCATCATTTCATCGTTGGTGTGTTGTGTCCTGAGAGTGCGTTATCCCCCTAGTGGGGTGGAACTTTGAACTATTTGTTTGCCGGTCCGCTTCGCCGGCGCACGCACCAACTTCCTTGGGTCCATGGTCTGGGAAGGAGCTTTCTGTTTTGGATATATGGATATATATATATATATATATATATATATATATATATATATATATATATATATATATATATATATATACAGAATCCGCTTCCTCACTGTTCCTTCCCATTGACAAGCGGACCACAAAATTAGTGCTTGCTTATTTTATTCGATTTGAGCTATCCAACCATTACGCGTTTCGGCCGTCCTCGGCCTTGATCACATGATATATATATGTGAATATTTTTATATAATTTGAAAATGATAAAATAAATTACAATTAATAGTTTATCAATTGTTTTAAAGTTAATATGTATATATATATATATATATATATATATAACTGCTGTCTTTGCTCGTGGTACTTCCATTTACTTTCAGGAAACAAACTAATGCGAACCCGTTCTTTGGTGCAACGTAAAGGATTTATTGAGCCCTTACACCACCGCCATATATATATTGATTATTATGTATGTGTGTTTAATTTTTTTAATTAAGTTTATTTGTTATATTTGTTAGAATGTATATTAAATCTACTTTATTTCTTTAAATAATTTTAACATTTAATATATTTAATATTTATTATTTTAATTTATGTATATATATAAATCTCTATTTTGTACAACTATATTTTTAACTGATATTTTTTTTCGATATTTTTGTACTTACCTGTTTAAGTATAGGGAGTCTATATTTTTGCATTCTATATTTTTTCATCAATATTTTTTACTTCTATATTTTTTAAATCGATATTTTGTCAGTGAACCCTATAACAAGTTGTTAACTTTAAAACAGGGGCATGAAAATCTATTAAGTTATATGACCAAATGTAATCGCTTGGTACGTGAAACTGGTTCGCCAGAATAAAAGAAAGCAACCTTGTTTTATCAAGGGCTGCAAAGTAAATTAGAAGATGTTCTGGCACAAGTGAATAGCCCTCCTACTAAGGCCCCGATTCCAATGTCGTTCGGAAGGCCTCCGAATCGGATTTGGCTTTACCGGATCCGATTCGTAGCCCTTGTTTATGACCGAAACGTACACAACTCTGAACGACCAAGTACGATGCGAAGATCGCGTAAGCGCCGACCGAATCGTTTCCGGACTCGAACCGCTTCGTACGTCTCGTTTGTAGACGGATCGTGCCACACAATGGAGCTGATTTCTGACCAAGCGAGTACGATGCACGATTCGGACAGCCGCTTCGCCTCGGTCTCAGCGAGACGAAACGGCTGTCGGAAGCGTTCTTCGGGGGGGCCGTACCAGGCCCCCCTTCACCCGGGGCCCTCCGAATCTATCACGGGGGGGGTGCCCATGGGTCCCCCCGATCCAAGCATGCACGGTGTGGCGGGCACCATAGGGTGCCCGCCACAGGGTGTACGCTTTTCCCCACCCACCCCTTTTCTGCTATGGGAGCCTGTGTACGTGTCTGTACATGGGCTCCCATGGAGTTGAATGGTAGACTGAGCGAACCGAGTCCGTAGGCATACAGCAGCATCGTACTCGCTCGTTCGGACTCCCGTCGCACGTCTAGCTTGGAAAGCCCTCCGGATCCGAGTCGTACGGAGGGCTTTCCTAGCGAGATCGGAATCGGGCCTTAAGTGTGATGAGCTTTTAGAGCAAGTGGTTCCGTTGGATATCATATATCTGAATGTTGTTCAGAATAGACCAAAGTATTATTAGTAGGCTCGCAGTCAGAGTAGAATACAGTTACAGAAACATTTGAGCCAATGCAAGAAGGCACTATCAGAGGACCCATATTAAAAGAAGGCATAGAAAGAAAGGAGTGTTTTAAATGTATAATTATATTGTGATAGATCAGTTAATTTGATGAAAATCAAGTGTCGTGGGCAAGGGGAGGGCCGGAAAGGCTCCAAAATCGCCATGACTTGTCAGAGCTTTGAAGAAGCTCATTTTTTAGGGTCAGCTCCCAATACAAGGAGATTAGGTTGGGGTCTTTAAAGGGGAGCAGGGTGGGCTCAGACAATGTGGTTCACATTGAAGGAGCATTGTGGGCCCGCTTGCTGCTTGGAGCCCTGATGCTGAGACCTGCTGAGACAAAATGGCTCTAGCTGGCTCGGGCTGAGAGTGGTGCAGCACTGCCTGTCCCGCCACGCAGGTTGGGGGAAAGGTGGAGTCTTATAGGGCAGCTATTGAGCCCCATGACCAAAACTGCCAGCAGGGAGGCTCCTGCCTAGAGGGGCAGATGATGGCAAGTGAGGCAGGTCGAAGGTGGCAATTGGGCACAGACAGTGGCCAGGAAGGGGTGGGTTCTGGGTCTCTGCAATGTGACTATTGGCAGCCTGGGAAACAAACAAAAGTACTTGTTGAGCTCTGAAAATACAGTGTAAGCAGAGTAAACTAAAAGCTGTAAAAAGTGGAAAATACTTTTTTTGGAACCCAGTTATGGGCTTCACAGGGACCTGAGGTCGGGTATGGCAGACATGGTGGAGCCTGCTTCCTAGCAGGGTGAGAGCCTGTTGATGTCCATTTGGAGAGATGTGAAAGGACCTACAAACTGCATTGAGGTGAAGATGGCCTGGGTGAAGGGAGCCCTTGATACGGCAAAGGTTCATATGGCAGACACATGGTATGTGACAGAACATACAGACCACAAGCTCCAGGACATAGATATGCAATTACGGGAGTGCATTGACAGGTCAGATGGAGTTCAATGAACAGATTGTGACTATGTATATCTAGCTATTGCCCAGCTGGAAACAAAAGTTGAAATGCTGGAGAATGGAGCAAGGGCAACCAAAATCAGAGTACCAGAATGACCCCCAAATAGTTAATGCTACATGGTTGCATGGTGAAACTCAGCTCCTTCTCAATTTCAATGCGATATAGAGTAAAAAGCGAGTGATAGTGACTGTGGTTAAGTCCACTTGCCTGCCTGAGTGTCAGGAATCATTAGAGTGTCCGCGGTTTTACAGTAAGGGGTAAATGTGCCAGCAAGGGAATTTTTCTTATCTCTACTTTTGATGTTGTTCTTATATGGTTGGGAAATCCTGAATAGTCACTTCCAATAAACAATTCTTGAATTAGGCTTATTTTACCAACTTGAATAAATCTCAACAGCAAAAAAACAACAAGACGGGTGTATACTTTTTTACAGAAAAATATACATTTATATAGAAAAATTCATTAAGGGTACCTGTAGTATAAATCACAGATATACAAAAGTGAAATGAGTACAACTTCCTTTCTGTACAAATGAATCTCTCGTTAACACCTTTGTCAACAACTATTCCAGATCATAGATACTATGGACAACGTTATTTGAAGTACCATCTGTGTTATTACACAATTTAATCATGTATGGAATTAGGTGAACTTGTCGACGTTTCGGTCTATTTATTTTCATCTCTTAAACCATCTTCAGGACAAAATTTCATTTATCAACCGAAGACCCCTGAATTGAATGAATATTCCAGTAAATTATGTGTACAAATTACGTGTTATATATCAAAAAAGTTAAACACCCGTGTGCAAAAAGAGAATAGATGGAGTGATTTGCAGATTTTGATGGGATGACCTAGACTAAGGTGAGATACCCAAGATGTAAGTGCAAAATGGATAGTTTAAAATGATGCAAGAGATAGTCACTAATTTGTGTATAAAGATGGAAATTAATTGGTGAAGAAATAATTCAGAACCTTGTATCCAAGATGAACACTTCACTTACTAGTGTGTTTCACAAATCTATTCTGATGATTCGAAAACATCAGTCTGAACGTGTGTTAAGAATCTACACAGAAAGACAAACAAAATTTATTTATTTTTTATTTATTTAAAAAGTTTTATATAGCGCTGGCTCCACCCGGGGGTATCAGAGCGCTTTACATTGGAATTACAATATTACATGGAATACAAAACGGTGGTGTCCAAAAAGAAGCATTCAGACAAGATAGACTTTGAGGACCACATTGAGTAATATAGAATGACCGAATGAAAAATGCAAGGAAGTAGCAATTTACAAAAACAACACGTGAATAGAGTAATTACAAATTATTACACAATATAAAGGAGGAAGACTCATTTTTTTGGGTATAAGGAAGGGTTTTGCAAGTGAGAGAAACGGGGGGGAGGGGAAGTGTTCGGCAAGGGGTGGTAGGGTGGAAGAAGAGGTGAAGATGGGTAGGGAAGGGGGTGAATAGGTGGGGTCGACACAGGAGGAGTGAAGAGAGGGGGAAAACGGGGTTCCAGAGGGGGGGGAAGAGTATGACGGGTATGGTAATGGAAGGATTAAGGACCCCAATATTTGTTGAGCAGGTGCATTTTAAGGTCTTTTTTGAAACTGACGTATGAAGGGTTAAGTCGTAGATCTTTAGGGAGGGCATTCCAGATGCTGGGAGCCTTACCAGAGAAGGAGCGAGATTGTGCTGCTTTCTTTTTTAACAGAGGGGGGACGAGGAGGAGAGAATTGGTACTTCTCATCTGTCGGGCACTGCCCGCTTTTTTGAGTTTGTTTGAGAGGTAGAGGGTTTTTTTTTGATGAAGGGCTTTGTACGTTATGCAGGCTATTTTATAAGAGGATCTGCCTTTGATAGGAAGCCATTTAAGGGTCTTGAGAGCAGGCGAGATGTGGTCAGAGCGTTTGTAGTCAGTTGTAAGCCTGGCCGCTAGGTTGAGAACAGATTTGAGTGGGGCAAGGTGGACTTTGGGAGATCCGGAGAGTAGGGCGTTGCCATATTCAATTTTCGAGGGGACTAGAGATTGGACAACTGATTTGAAATCTTCTGGTGGAATGAAAGGTTTGATTTTTTTGAGATGTTGGAGCGTGAAAAGTGCTCCTTTCGCCGAGTTTTTTATGTGGGAATTGAGCGTTAACTTACTGTCAATGGTGATGCCAAGGGATTTTACTGATTCGGATAAGGAGAGCGAACAGTTTAGGGCATTAAGGTCAGAGATCCATGTTTGGATGGGGAGTGGGTTGTTTTTAGGAAAGAAAAGAATGATTTCAGTTTTGTTTGGGTTGAGTTTGAGATGATTTGAGTAGAACCAGGATTGTATATTAGCCAGGGCGGTGTTAAGGTTTAGGACATCTGAGTGGGACTTTATTTTATAGTACAGTTGGGTATCGTCAGCATACAGGTGGTAGTTAATTCCGGCTTGTTTAAGTATGAGGGTAAGGGGTTCCATAAATAAGTTGAATAGAGCAGGAGAGAGGATAGATCCTTGGGGGACACCAAGGGAGACGGGAGTGGGGCTGGAGAGGCAATTTTGGATTTTGATTTGCTGGGTTCTGTGTTGGAAATAGGAGGTGAGTTGAGGACAGTGCCATTTAGACCGAAGCGAAGTTTAAGTGTATTGAGTAAGGTTAAGTGGTTAACTGTATCGAATGCCGCAGAGAGGTCAAGGAGAATGAGTAGGCAGGTCTCACCATTATCCAGGGCGTGGTGGATGTCATCAACTATATTTAGCAATGCAGTTTCAGTGCTGCAGCCTTTACGGAAGCCGGATTGAAGAGGGTCGAGTAGGTTGTAAGTGTCAATGTGTTTATCCAATTGCAGGAGGGCACATTTTTCAAGGGCTTTGGAAAGAAGGGGAGGTTTGAGATGGGGCGGAGGTTATTAGGGTCGTTTGGGTCAGCCTTAGGGTTTTTAGGAATGGGCGTGACCTGTCCGAGTTGGAGGGAGACAGGGACGCACCCCGAGGAAAGGGAGGAGTTGATGATTTTGGTCCAATAAGGGACAATGACGTGCTTAAGGTCTTGGACGAGGGTAGATGGGAGGGGGTCTTTTGTGTGAGAGGACGGTTTTAATTTGGACAGGATGTTAAAGACTTCTAATTCGGAAACGGAGTGGAAATTATGCCAGGAGGCATTATTTTTGAGCTGTATTTTGTCAGGGTATGTTTCAGGAGGGGATGTTGAAAGTTGGTGCGGGGAAGAGGTAGGGGGCAGGATCAGGGGGGGAGGGTGTAGGAGTAGTAATAAGGGAATATTGGGGGTTGAGAGGGATCTGAGTTAAAGTGAAGGATTGGTCAATTTTGGCGATTTTTTCAGAGAAAAAGTTAGCAATTTCTTCACATTTTTTGGTGGATGCAATCAATTGGAGGGGGCGGGGGAGGTTTGGTTTCTAATAATGTTGAACAGTTCTCTGGGTCTATTTTTAGCATGGGCAAGTTGTGAACGAAAGAAGGATGCCTTTTCAAAGAAAATGTGTTTTTGTAAGTAGATCTAGCGGTTCGAAGGAGGACGAGATTGGAGGGGGAAGGGTGTTGTCTCCAAGTTCTTTCAGCCAGTCTGAGAGCACGTCTTTCATTGTTGAGGTCTGGGCTAAACCATGATTTGGAAGGGATATTTTTTTGAGTTTTTAGTTTGGGTGGTGCTAGTTGATCTAAAACCTCGGAGACAGTTTTATTATAGTGCTCAGTGAGCTCATTAGCATTAAGAGAGGGGGGTGCAACTAAGTTGAGCTTGGAGTTTGGCCTCCAGTACACCAGGGGGATAAGATTAAGGTTTCTGGTAGAAATTTTGTTTTTGTTGTTTTTAGGTGGGGAGGGCGGGGCTAAGGGGGAGATCATGAACAGTATGAGGTGGTGGTCAGACCAATCGACAGGGATGATGTTGGATAGGGATGCCAAATCATTGTTTGCAATGATGGCATCAAGAGTAGCCCCTTTTGAGTGGGTTGGGGAATGGCAGAGTTGTTTGAGGTCGTTAATCTCAAGAAGGTTATTGAGGAGTTTGATAGTAGGGTCCTCGTGCACATTCCAGTGAAGGTTTAAGTCTCCTAGGAAGAGATTTTTAGAACTAGAGAGTGACGATTGAGTAAGAAGGTCAGATAGTTCCTCAGCGAAGGGAAGAGGTTCACCCGGAGGGTGATAAATGTTGTGTAGACGTATTGGGGGAGCGTCTTGGATCTTAAGTTCCGCTCCTAGATATTCAAAGGTTGTAAAGTCTGTGTTTTTGACTAGGGAGAGCTGGAGTTCACTTTTAAAGATTATTGCTAGTCCGCCTCCTATTCGCTTTGGTCTGTCTTTTCTGATGATAGAGTAACCAGGGGGAGAGTAAGTCCAGGATGGGTGTTGAATGATCATTGAGCCAGGTTTCCGTGAGGAAGGCGACGTCTATATCTTCACTAAGGATAGTTTCGGAGATTTCGGTCGCATGTTGAACCGCCGAACGGCAGTTCATGAGCATGCAGGCCAGGGGCTTAGGGTTGTTTTTAGGGGGGGGGTACGAGTGGATGGCGGAAAGTTGAGGAGGGGGTCTGGGGGAGCCGGGAGAGGAGGGGATTCTGCTGGTCCCTATAATAACAGGGATGTTGGAGTGAGGAACGGCCGTCTTCTTAAGTGAGGTTATTTGCGGGTAGGAGTTGCAGATGTCGGATAGGTCAGTGGCGGAGTGGTCGTTTAAGGTGCGAAGAGGTCTACGAGTATGGTTGTGTAGTGGTGTGGTTTTCCAAGGTTTGGGATTAGTGGGTTTTTGAGGACCAGTGTATGGTGAAGTGGACCAGGGGAGGCGAGTTTTGGGGTTACGGAATTTCAAGTCTTTGAAATCCTCACTAAGCCGGGAGACTTCGGATACCAAGTAAGCAATATTGCGGTCAATGTTGCAAAGTGTCTGAGTTAAAAGAGTGAGGTGGGACGTAGTTGGAGGCAGGAGGGGGGAGGTCTGGGGGAGGCAAGGACGGTGCTGACGTTGTGGGAGTTGCGGAGGTCTGTGGGGGGGGAGGGTAGTACCGGCGGTCGGGGGGGAGTTGCTTGGGGAAGGATGGGATAGTAAAAGAGGTGGTTGCGGCAGGAGGAGTGGAGGAGGTGTGTTCGGAGTTGGTCGGGGATGGATGTCTGGTGTTGGGAGAGGGTGAGAGGCCTGGGGGGTGGTACGCGGGGTGCTGAGGCTGTGGGAGTAGGAGAGGACTGGGGGAGGAGAGAGGGGTGATCTGGCAGTGTGCGGGAGGGACAGGTATTGAGAGGGATGGGATAGTTGTAGGGGTAGGGGACGGGAAAGTAGGAGACGAGAGGGTGTAAGGGGTGAGTGGAGAGGCAGCATCAGAGTTGGGGGTGGGGAAAATCGGAGAGGGGAGTGGTGGCAGGAGGGGGTGTGGTGGTGCGGGCTAGAAGGGGGCTGGAGAGGGGTTAACTGTGGAGCTTGAGGTCAGAAGGTGACGGTCGTTGGAGAGCTTGGGAGTTTGGGGGATGGTGAGAGTTTGTGTTGTTTTGGGGTGGGGTTCAGTATTGGGAGCTGGATAGGAAGTCGTAGAAAAGGATAAATTCTTGAGGTTAGAGATGTCTAGGGGAGGAAGGGTATTCGTCGTGGTGGCAGGGGAGCACAGGGACATGTCTGGGGGTAGGGGAGTCGAGGGGAGAGGAGTAGGTGAGGACAACAGGTGGGACAGAGTGCTGAAATGATGCTCGAAGATGTTGAGGTGGAGTTCAGAGGCTTGTATGAGGATATTTCCAGTTTTGAAGATGGAGATGCCAATTTCACCAGGGAAAGTAGGGGAGGGGGTAGTAGATAGTTTGAAACCGTAAGGAATGTTGTTAGATTTAGTTACTGGGAGGTGGCGTAGGAAGGTGCTCTTCCATTTGGAGGGGCGCTTAGAATAGAAAATGTAGTTGGTTATTATGGGGGACGTGAGGCTGTGGTAGTTATCCACGATAAGGGTTTCGGGATGCCGGATTAGTAATTTATGTTTGAAATTTTTCTTAGCATTTTTAGAAAGATTGGGAGGGTAGGGAATGGACCAGGAGTTGGGGCCATGTTTGGTGAGGGAGGGGTGTTGGGAGGAGAGAGCGGGGTTGGAGTGGGATGTGGGATTGGGACTAAGGTGGGGCATGGTGGTCAAAAGGTTGGAGGAGATGGGGGAGAAAGGAGGGAGGGTGGAGTGATATAAAGCTAATAAGGGGATAACGAGGAGTTAGGGGTGGAAGGTAGAAGTTTGAATAAGATGAGGGAACAGGCTAATTAGTAATGTGGAAATAATTAAGAAAGAGCAGCACGATAGTTAAATCAGCAATGTAAAAAGTTCAACAGTATTTAGACATTTAGTATAGAATGAATAGATGTCCGTTAGAGGATAGTAAGTGGTTGTAAAAAGGTTAGAGATTAGCCTGTGGGCTCACATAGGGGTCCAGTCTGCGCTGGTATTAAGATAGCTGTTGCGGAGGTAAACCCAGTGGTAAAAAGAGAAAGCTGGTGATCCGGGGAAGGGCGTTTTTGACACAGCGGGTCTTGAGTGAGGGACGGCAATCAATCGTAGTAAGTTTGTGAGCGACTAGACGGTCCTGGGGACTTCCAGGTGATTAGTGAATGTTTGACCATCAATAGGTGAATGTGTTAGGTTTGGCGCTGCCGAATCAGTGAGAGGAGACAAAAAAAATTGTGTAAATCAAGAGCAAGGCAGGCGAGTCCCAGCTTGCAGGATCAGAGGGGCACACGACAAGTAGGTAATTATTTCAACAGTTATTTCAACAGGAAGTTATTTTTGCAGGATCAGCGGGGTAAGTAATTATTTCAGCAGATTATTTCAACAGGAAGTTATTTCTGCAGGATCAGAGGGGCACACGACCAGTAAGTAATTATTTCAACAGTTATTTCAACAGGAAGTTATTTCTGCAGGATCAAAGGGGCGCACGACCAGTAAGTAATTATTTCACAGTTATTTCAACAGAAAGTTATTTCGGCAGGATCATAGGGGCGCACGACAAGCATGTTATTATTACAACAGTTATTTTAACAGGAAGTTATTTCTGCAGGATCAGAGGGGCACGACCAGTAAGTAATTATTTCAACAGTTATTTCAACAGAAAGTTATTTCTGCAGGATCAGAGGGGCACACGACCAGTAAGTAATTATTTCACAGTTATTTCAACAGGAAGTTATTTCGGCAGGATCATGGGGGCACATGACAAGCAAGTTATTATTACAACAGTTATTTCAACAGGAAGTTATATTTGCAGGATCAGAGGGGCACACGACCAGCAAGTAATTATTTCCACAGTTTCAATTAAGTCCAATTTAGATGAACATCGATGCCATTTGATAAGGATCTAGATCGTACCTAGCTTCGATGTAGAAAAGTCAGAGGATCAGGCCATCCTCGAGGACATTTTGGGAAGTGGCCGTTTTGAATAGTGGGTTTAGAGTGGGTGAATAGCCATGAGAAAGCACCATTTTGAGGATTAATTTATCGTTTGTAAAGTTGTTGCAGGACGCCACCCCACAACTCACAAGGACAAAGGAGCCGCCACTGCAGCAGGGAGGCTCTGGCCACACAAACACTCTATCTGTCCAGGGGGAAACAAGGGCGGAGGCGTCCCTCCCTCGCCCCCGGGCAGAAGGCAGACCGGCTGATCAAGGCAGAGAAAGCCCCCATCTCCCGCTCCCAGACAGGCACCATCCGCATACTATCCCGCAACAAAGTATCCGGTCAGCGGGTCAAGCCCTCCATTCACGGAGGCGTGCACCCCACCTCAGCATCTCAGGAGTTAGGCAGTTCAAACCCCATGAAATCCCCGGAGGAGCGTCAGCAACTCGCAGCAAAGCAAAGCACGCCCGCCCGGCCGCACACACGCAGGTCACAGACAGTGACCCGGAGCCTCAGACAACCATCCAGCCATAGAAAAAAAGCGGAGACAATAGGCTGAGAGCGGAAACCGCTGATATCCCCTAGTCAGCGCTGCGATCGGGGATCTAGGCATTAGAGGCACCCAAAGGCAGCAGCGAGGTTAAACTGCCAGGGAGAGACAGGTCATGCCCTAAGGCCTCGAAGCAGACCAAGGGCTGGGGCCCGACATCCTCAGCTCAGACGCACAGGCAAGAACGCCGCCGAAGACTGGCAAAATCCCCTGAGGCGCCCTTCAGACCGCCGTCAGACCAGCCAGACAGGGGGCCCCGGTTTAAGCACCTACCGCCCCTATCCAGTGTCGTCGTCTAAGTAGGAAGCTGGAAAGTGTCTGAAAGGTGTCCCCCAGTCTCTGGGGCCAAAGGCAGGAGCGCCGACATCCGATCGCCGGAAAACACTGTCTGCACCCAGCTGGTTGATTGGTCGAGACTGGACGATTCCCTGAGGCGGAAGCACCCACCGTCCCCCTCCAACGCAAACAGTCTATCGTGGGGGCAGTGCAGGTCGCTTCCTCTCTGGGGTTCCACGCAGCCCCTTCGCTGTTGCGGCCCACCGTGGGCGCGAGTGAGTCCGGTCAGCAGATGCAAGCTCCGTCGTGATCGTCGAGGGCGCAGGGGTCGACTCACCCTGGGGCGTCCTGCAGTCACCTTGCAGGTTCCACCCTCTGAGGCAGCACGAGAGGTTGAAATTCGAATTCCAGGTAAGACTTGGGACACTATTGCATGTCAAAGCGGGGTGGATGGCTGGGTTAGCGGGGGATATTTACCGATTTGGTGATCCCCAACCCAGGAGCTCCAAGACTGAGCTCCTACTTGGCGGCCATCTTTAGTTTTTTCAAATGGTCTTTACTTGCTATTCAAAGTTATTCTAAAAGAGCCCTTGTTAAAAAAAAGGGGGCATGTTTGGGCAGAATAAACCATATATCTCAAATTTGTATTCAAAACGCATATGATTATCTGTTTGGAAATATTTAATGAACCGCATTTTCATTCGCCATTCTGAAGTGGGGGCTTATATAAGCATGCGGTTCCACAATATATATGATTGTTTTCTTTATTAAAAGTCAATCCTTACATTCTTAAGTAGGAAAGTTCGGGAATTAAGCAGGAGGTGTTTAAAATTATGCAGTGCTCAAGATACACTTAAAAGATGTACTAACTCACTACGTGTTTCAAATTGCGAGTCGTGTCAGAATTCCTTATTTTTAAACAAGTCACTGGGTGGCCGCTTCAGAGATCTCACATCCTTGGTAGCAGGGTCCATAAGAACGCCACAACACCACCAGGGCGCCCAATCGGATCGGGGTGTAATTCAATCCTATAACCCCTGGCACAGTATGCAGACTTCTTTATATGACTATTTGCCACAGAGAATCCTACCTACATCAGAGACACTACTGCAGTAATAAATATAGTAGAGAGACATCCATTTGATCAGACACATGATTGGCTAGTTACGATGGACATTGAGAGTTTGTATACCAACATAACCCAACTTGAAGCACTAGAAATCTTATCTGACCTGCTGGAAATAAGACCCAGACCTCATAACGTACCAACATCATTTGTTATGACATGTGTTGAGATATTGTTATGTAACAATTTTTTCTTATTTCAAAATGAATTCTACCAGCAACTAAAGGGAGTTCCCATGGGTGCAGTTTACGCACCTGACATTGTAAACATCTATGTTTCAAGTTTCGAGAAAAAGCACATAGAAAGTATATCTAATCGATTTAATTCACACATCATCAGGTGGTTTAGATATATTGACGATGTGTTTATAATTTGAAAGGGTGACGAGGAGAGCTTAAATGCCTTTCACCATTGAATAAATTCCCTTAATTCAAATCTTAGATTCACTATCGAATATGACAAACGTGCAATGAATTTTTTGGACATAACAGTGAAAATAGATAATGATAATCAACTATACACTACACTGTTTACAAAGCCCACAGCTAGGAATACCTTGCTTCAATACAAAAGTCATCATCCGTAAGCACTCAAAGACGGCCTGCCATTTGGGCAGTTTCTGCGACTACGGAGAAACTGCTCCAAAAAGGAGGATTACTTTACTGAAGCAAAGAAACTTAAGGAGAAACTACAGTCCCGTGGGTATCCAGCAAGATTGTTAAAATAATCGCTCAAACGGGCTTGGTACAACAATCGAGATGCGCTTCTTGAAACAAGAAGGCAACCAAGTGAACCACATCTAGTGTGTGTGTCTACATTCGGCACTCAATCAAACAAGATCAAAAAGATAATAAACAAGCACTGGTCATTACTAAAGCATTTACCAGAATTTAAAGAAAAACACTCTTTGGATTCAAGAGAGGACCTACTCTAAGAGATCATTTAGTACGAGCTTATGCACCATCGAGAATCACAACGGTTGATAATATGGTACAACTGGCACCCATAATTGGACACTATAGATGTAACATGTGTGGCATGTAGCACCACCAACACCACAAAAACATGTACTATCAATGACCAAAAGATTACACTGAAGCAATTCTTTAATTGCAATGCCAATAACGTAGTGTATTGTATTAGATGCCCGTGTGGGCTCCACTACATTGGAAAAACAATGCAACAGGTGAAGAAACTAATACTCCAGCATCAATCGAGGATAAGATGCAAAGTTGAGAATGCACCCTTGGTCGAACACTATATTAGAATGCACCACTCTGAGAAAGACATGTTATGGTGGTTCCTTGAGGTGGTTAAACCCTGCAAAAGGAAACCAAATGTAGAACAAATTCTGACCATTAAAGAAAATCGCTGGATTTCTCGCACTGACAGCATATCAAGAGGGCCTAATGTGGCGGTTGAATGGGCAACGTTAGTATCGATCATGTAAAATGAAGTCCATGTAGAGGAAATACATGTTGTCTACTAGATCAACCAGATTTGAGCACTCCATGTATTTAAACACCAAATCGTTGATTGAAGAAATGGTTTTTGTAACAAATATATGCTTGAATCTGTTGAACCTGGAGTATCAAGGATTTCCCATTGTAAAAAAGCTGGGTCTCTTGTCCACATACGAACTCTTGTAAATACACATCTGTATCTAAAAACGTACTAGAGAATTATGTACAACATAATGCCCTCTATCAGTTCAGCAAACTTGATGCGTAATTAATGTCACTTGGACTCTCCAATTGTATTTTTACTTAAAATCAAAGTCTGTACTTGAATACACGTACACAACTTTGTGCCTCCTTCTAGGTTCATAGTTGACACAATGTTATTTGTGTGATGTTTTGTATTTTGTTTGAAATATTGATCAAGTTTTTTGTGCATTGAGCTTTACAACCACAGAAGATAGTATATTTACTTGTGTGAAAGACCAATGAATTGAATTAATACATCCATACATTGATTAGACAATAGTCATCATGGCCCTTACTCCTCCCCGTATTTACGGTTTTCGGTACTTTTACGATGACCGCCGTTTTCACTTCTGTTTTTAACTGAGCTTATTTTAAACAAATATGCGGCTGGTTGGATCAGTTTCTCCTTACACTAAGAGAAATAAAATGCGATATGTTAACAATCGATTCAATGAGAACAAGAGGAGAGTAGCATTAAGAAACAGAAGAAATACTAGTGAAATGGGTATTCCCCATAAGAACATAGTCATCCTATAACATGGCTGGCACGTTGTACTACGTGGTACTTAGCAAATCTGTGCTCGATGAGCCAGAAATAGGAAACCAGGAAGTAGATATAAACACGCCCATGCATCGGCACATTCGAGTGCGATCCGATCCGGGACGTGCTTCTCCCTCGGTAGATGCTGAAGAAATGAACGAGTAAGTGTAAATAATCGAAGGTCCTTGTGGACTATTTATCTTAAATTAAGTCAACCGTTCGCATTTGTGGCAATAGTTGTTCATTGTGCAAAATACGGCATCTGTCAGCACTTTTTGTTGACACGAGCGTTTCTGGGACTTCCTTAGAGGGTTACATTAATAGACCCTGCTACCGAGGATGTGAGATCTCTGAAGCAGCCACCCAGGGACTTGTTTAAAAATAAGGAATTCTGACACGACTCACAATTTGAAACACTTGATGAGTTAGTACATCTTTTAAGTGTATCTTGAGCACTGCATAATTTTAAACACCTCCCGCTTCATTCCTGAACTTTCCTATTTAAGAATGTAAGGATCGACTTTTAATAAAGAAAACAATCATATATATTGTGGAACCGCGTGCTTATATAAGCACCCACTTCAGAATGGCGTATGAAAATGTAGTTCATTAAATATTTCCAAACAGATGATCATATGCGTTTTGAATACAAATTTGAGATATATGGTTTATACTGCCCAAACATGCCCCCTTTTTTTTAACAAGGGCTCTTTTAGAATAACTTTGAATAGCAAGTAAAGACCATTTTGTTTGTCTTTCTGTGTAGATTCTTAACACACGTTACGACTGCTGTTCTCAAATCATCAGAGTAGATTCGTGAAACAAACCAGTAAGTGAAGTGTTCATCTTGGATATAAGGTTCTGAATTATTTCTTCACCAATTAATTTTCACCTTTGTACACAAATTGGTGACTATCTCTTGGATCATTTTAAACTATCCATTTTGCACTTACATCTTGGGTATCTCACCTTAGTCTAGGTCATCCCATCAAAATCTGCAAATCACTCCATCTATTCTCTTTTTGCACACAGGTGTTTAACTTTTTTAATATATAACACGTACTTTGTACACATATTTATTGGAATATTCATTCAATTCAGGGGTCTTCGGTTGATACATTAAATTTCGTCCTGAAGATGGTCTAAGAGATGAAAACAAATAGACTGGAACGTCGACAAGTTCACCTAATTCCATACATGATTAAAATGTGTAATAACACAGATGGTACTTCAAATAACATTGTCCATAGTATCTATGATCTGGAATAGGTGTTGACAAAGGTGTTAATGAGAGATTGATTTGTACAGAAAGGAAGTTGTACTCATTTCACTTTTGTATATCTTTGATTTATACTACATGTACCCTTAATTAATTTTTCTATATACATTTATATTTTTCTGTAAAAAAGTATACACTTGTCTTGTTGTTTTTTTGCTTTTGAGATTTATTCAAGTTGGTAAAATTAAGCTTAATTCAAGAATTGTTTATTGGAAGTGACTATTTAGGATTTCCCAAATATATAAGAACAACATCAAAAAGTAGAGATCAAAAAAATTCCCTTGCTGGCACATTTACCCCTTACTGTAATTTACCCAAGCCTCCAAGGGTTTATTGGGTTACCCATTTTTTTGTAATAATCAAGGTTTTACAGTGGCATTGAGAACACTGGTGAGGCATACCCCTTTAAGGCTATTATGTTTCCCTTGATGGATCTTCTGCACTTTGATCTCCTTACACGTTTGCTCCGACCTTGCTCTTTGAATTCCCTTTTGGCTTTGGCATACTACTCCTTACTACTCCTTTATGGCTCTTTGATCTCCTGCCTGTTATGCTGACCTTGCTCTCTGGACTCTATTTTGGCTATTTTGTATTGTTGTGTTTTTCTGTCCCGCTCACTGCTCAGATGAATCCAGATTCATTTCTTGAGCTTGGGGCTTACCTGCTTCATTTCAGCTTGGCTTAGATTCACTTTAGTCCGCCTTTTTGGAAGCCAAGGAGAATACATGCTTATTATATGTTTATTCTGAATATCATGCATCTTTGAATAATGATAAAATACTGTATGTACCTTTTTTGATTAGTGGGTCACTTTATCTCCTGAGAGTCTACATGATTATCGGTACTGTGACCAGACGTCACACCAGAGAGACTTGTGCTAAAAAAGACTTGAGCATGCTGCTGGTCTCTTTCTCTCTCTGTCTCTCATATTCATTCTGGTACCCCTCCGGTGTTTGACCCTGTCTGTTACATCATATTTGGTACAGACATGGACACGCTCTGTAGAGTGAGATGGACTGTCGTCATAAATCGACGGATAACACTGGCAAATCCTGACATTAAGGGAGGAGAAGTAAAGACTGGTAGAGTCACTGGAAAGTTGAACGATGCCACACAACGAGACTGTATCGCAAGAAATGCTACAAAGAAAAGGGATTTAAAGAGAGAGCATTACAAACTAAGCATATTTTGGGATCAACATAATTCAGCATAGGATGGTGAGTTGCCACCTCAGCATTTTCCTCACAATGTATAACCCCCCTCCTACAACTTGCTCAATCGAAGTACTAAACTGGGTAGCACCTAGCTGTGATAGACCAATGTTTAATACAAGTACAGTAGACGCCTAGCCTTTGCAGTCCCAGACTGCGATTTATAATTAGTAGCCAGCTGGGCAACATGTTTGGTGCTGAGCGCAGCTGGTTGGTGGATGGTGCACGTGAGATTGTCTTTGGTGTGCTGCCAGTGAGGACGCCCTCCAGGCAGCCTTAAATAGGCATCCTCTAGCCTGCACATAATTACAACTAGTCTGTCGGCCAAGATGGCAACCTAGTATGTCTAGAGTGCAAGGAGAAGAAATGGCATCAGGCTGATAAGATTACCATGTCAGCCGGAACTGCCCAATTGTCAGAGTGCCTAAAAACAAAGGCCACCAATATGCTTTACAATGACCACAATAAAGCACTGCAACAACTAAGTGCAACAAACACAAACTCCACTGTATCTGCTCCTTTTTACTGATGTAACGCAAGCTGTCAGCCTGGCACCTTACTCCCCAGAAGTCTGCAACCTCATCTGTGGAGTGCCTTAAGGCTCATCACTCAGCCCACCCTTTTCAATGCATACAAGATCCCTCTGGCCACTGTGATTCGCGAACACACCATCAACATCCTCTTCTATGACAACTACACGCAATTTATACTCTTCCTCTAGGACAAGATCCCCAACACAATAAACAAGCTCATCGCCTGCATGACTGAAGTCTCTAACTGGATGCAGGCCAACTGTCTCAAGCTCCACACCAATAAGACAGAAGTAGTGATCTTTGGCAAGAACATTTCACCATGTGACTCCAACTGGTGACGGTCTCAAATTGGGCCCACACCGAGAACCTATGCCAGGAATCTCTGTATAATCATCGACAGCAAACTGGTCATGACCGCACAAGTCAATGCCATCACTGCATCCTGCTTCCAGACTCTGAAGATGCTGAGGAAGCTCTTCAAATGGCTCCCAAGCAACACTAGAAAAACTGTCACTCATGCCCTGTTCACCATCATGTTGGACTATGGGAACACCCTCTACACTGGGATCATGAAGCAACTCACTTGAAGACTATAAAACATCCAGAACTCAGCAGATAGACTCAGCTTCAATCTTCCACATAGATCTCACATCACACCACTCCTCGGGGGACTACACTGGCTCCTGATATGCAAACGGGCACAATTTAACCTTCTCACACACACATTCAAGGCACTACACAACTCAGGCCCCACCTACCTGAACAGTGGCATATCCTTACACCCACCACCCAGACACCTCCACTCTGCAGGAGTCCTACTCGCACAAATCCCATGCATGCATACAACCAGATCATGAAGATGGGTGTTCTCTTACATCACTCCTAAAACATGGAGCGACTTCCCACTCCACATCAGAGCCTCTTCCTCTCTTCTTGAACTCCGCAAGAAGGTGAAGACTTGGCTTTTCAAGTTAACCAACTTACCATAGGTAGTTCTTGACACACTTACATGCTCAGCGCCAGCATAACCTAGAGGGTGATAATGCACTTTACAAAATATCATAACATAACAGCTCCCTGACCCATTCTCCACAATTAACAAAGTGGCAAGGAAAAGGGTGAAAGAAGACTAAAAGGTAAGTAATAATTTTAAAAAAATGAAAGTGCACTTGCAGGGACCTTAAAAATGCACTTGATTTTGCAATTTACCTTACAATTATTCTATCCTCAGGTCTAGTGAGGTTTCATATGCACATGATTTCTTTGGTCTGTTTTGAAAAACATCATAAAAATGTGTTTTGATTTGATAGATACCCAAAGTAATTTTGAGATTGCCTTGGTTACCTTTATGTAATCTTTGGACTAATTGAGCTGCTACTAAAGTATAAGTAAACTGAGATTATTGTCACGCTGCTTGTTTGATGCTTTGTGAGGGCATTGTCCTTTAAAACTGCTTGCAGGGTTAGGTATTTCACTAGCCGATGATTATACAATTTCCCTACCCTCTTTTTATGAAGATTTTATTAATGTATGTGACATGAAAAATGTAAATATGTTACTGCCACACAGAAGCTATGATTGTAAGATTGATTTGAAACCTGCTGCTCAAATACCCTTTTGCCAAGTGCATGCACTCTGTTGGGATTGAAAAGTCCTCTGCATGGTAATGGAAGACTACTGCCTTCACCAGGAGTTAAGCAGCATGAGTGCAGTGGTGGCAACATACTGTGTTGTAATCAGTAGGAGTGAACAGCTCCTTTTTAACCGGTGTCACTGGAGTGAGGCCTACAGGCTCACTCACATTTTTAAAGCTACGCTGCGGTGTGCTTTACTCATCTTTGGCCTACATAGATTCGATGTGAAGTGCTGCGCAGTGCAGGAGTGGTGACCTTGCACTGGTTGTATGTGTGCCACAATACAGGGTTAGAGCAATACTGTGCAGATCGTGCATGGTGAGTGCATGCACTGGATGTAAGTGTACCTGTGAGGAGCACAATAAATGAAGGGTGTAGTGTTGTGCAGCGTGTACATGCTGAAAGTGTGCACTGTCTTGTGTGTGCCTGCAAGTGACAAAATACAGAGAGGCTACAGTAATCAGAAGTGCACATAGAGTCAATGTGTGTGCTAAATGTATGTGGGCCTGGGGTGGCACAATACATTGAGGTAACAGTTCTGGTCTGTGCGAGTGTGCCTGTAATGGTACATTACATGGAGGATCCTATTTTGGGAAGCCCAGGTTTGCCTGGTGAAGACATGAGGAGGAATTGGAATCCCCCTGGACTGATTTGTGTATTGAGCATTCCTGTGAGCTGGGTGGGATGCACTGGAGAAGGGGGGGGGGGGAGAGAGAGAGGGGAGAGAGAGAGAGGGGAGAGAGAGAGAGAGAGAATGAGAATCCCCTGTACACTTCAAAGGGTGCTCTTTGATTCAGTGCGAGATCACAAGGAAGGGGCCTGGACTAATCTCAGGAAGGAGATGGGGCTGATAAGGGAATCATAAAGATTAGGGTTGGGAGCCCAGGAATAATGTTTTGATGCACATATCACTGTAGCAGATATCCAGGTGTAAACTTTAGTCACTACAAAGGCCTGTGTTGCAGGACTATCAACTTCGGAGTCTCTCCTGCTGTGACAGATGACCTCTTAAGAGGAAGGGGGAGAGGCAGAGTGTGTATTTCAAAAGAAGCAGAATCTCAACATAAAAATTAAAGATCCAAACCCTAAATCACATTTGGTGTCTGGAAATGGATTGTAAGAAAGGGAGATTGAGACAGCAAAAATTGTCCTCTGCCAAGCAGGCAGATGGGCTGTGTGAGGAGGGGAAACTCTGCAAGACTTCTGCCTGTAACCAGGACTGGGGCCAAGGCCTGCTAGCCTACCTCCTGGGTGAGGGGACATCACCCAGGCAAACCAAGACTACCTCCTCTGTAGCCTGGAGCACCAGCACCTGCCTGCTTGCCCGGACCAGTGTACCCTGTGAGGAAGAGGAGAAATTTGGAAGGAGTGAGGTCCAGTGGGAAGCCCTGCCGAGTGGATTCTTGGTGCGAGGTAGAAGGAGATGGCTGCTGCACTGATCAGGTCGTTGCCCGAGTGTAGATTCAAGTCAGCGACCCCTGTATGCCAGGGGACGGCCACCGTGAAGCTAGCTGTGGAAAGTGTGCTGTAAGAGCAAAGCTGGTATGGCACAATTGCAGTGACCCTACATGCCAGAAGGGGCCGCTGTGGAAGTTACTTCCTGTTGACGAGGGTCGAAGCCGTGTGGGATTGTAGCGGAGACCCTGTGTGCCAGGAGGGACCACTATGGTACAGACTGCCATGCAGTGAGGTCCGGCGCCTGGGTGACAGTGGCGCAGCAATCCTGTATGCCAGGAGGGGCTGCGGGAAATAATCATGCTGTGAGGATCTGGCCAAAGCCCACGAATTGTGAAGCTGTGATGATAAGTTGGTCATACGGAGCATCGAGGACCTTAACCCTTGGACTCAGTGAGGACACTGTGGATGCATTGCCACATCACTGGGACCCAGATCAGGAGTTATGGAATCAGCCTCACCCGTTGGGGAGCGCAGAACTTACTGTGTAGGAGGAGAGCAGGAACACTGCTGATTGCTGGCAGAGACACCTGCATAGGCTCAGATAAGAGCCTGCGCTTGCCGAGTGCTGCCGCGCCTCCCACATGCAGATGATTCACTGAGCAGGACCAGAACCCTTCGATTTCTGCAGACCCGATGAGACGCTTCCTCTCTGCTGGAGTGGGTAAATTGGTAACGGGTCTAACGGGCCCCGGGGGACTCGCTGCTAAGAGCACTGCTGCGCCAAGGCACTTTTGACTATTTTCTAAGAGTTGGAGTGGACTCTTGAGTCTAGGCCTACTAATGAGTATTCCCAGGATGTGGCCACCAGTAAATGGGGAATAACCCCGACCACATTGAGAGATGAGGTGGGACAGGGCTTAGCTAGTGAAACACTAGAGCCCCGACCGCAATGGGGAAAGGTGTTGTTGTCTATAAATTTCGTACCCTGCCTTTGAAAGTGTAGACCTAGAAATAAAATACTTTTTCTTATAAAAATAAGTATTTGACTGGACAATGATTTATTGATACTGCTATGCACTCTTTGAGTTATGAATAGTGTTCACTAATCCGTATCCATACTTCCCCTGTTGGAGCCTTTGACTGTTCGTCCACTGAGTCAATTGCAAAAGGGGCACTTGGCCAAGTTGCTCAGGATCCATAGTAGGTTGGGCGCCGGGACATCAGGAGTGAAAGGCCTCAACCATCACAATTGGGCCCAGTAACCCCTGCATGCCCCGTATCCCTCTGAAAGGGATTCTGACGCACTCACTGACTCATAAATGGAATATCTTATTCAATACTTACATTAAAATTTGGCTAGTGAATTTATTCTGTCCCCACTGGTCCTTGCTTTTTCCTATTATTTCTTATGTCGCAAAAATGGGGTGAGTGGAGAACATTTGTATACTGCACAGCCCTCTACAGAATAACAGTGAAAACTGTTACCCTCAGCCTTTAGTATCTGTTCTATTAGACCAGATAAAAAACGCAAAGATATTCACGAAGTAGGATCTAAAATAAATTACCACCCAGTCAGTGTTTGAAAGGGTGATGAATAAAAAACATCATTCCGCACTATGCTTGTGTTGTTCAAATATTAGGCTAGGCCATGCCTTTCGCACCCTACAACGCTACTGCAGAATTCCACTATTCTACTGATGAGGTGTTAAGAAGAATTATTAGATGTGTTTTGTGTTGCCTATTTAGATTATATTTTGATTCATTCAACACCTTAGAAACTGACAATTCACATTTAAGGGAGTTTTACTATGATTTAGAGATCACTTTCATTTTGCTTAGATAGATTAATGTATTTATCACACTACTGCTGTAGAATTATCAGGGTACATAATCACAGCTGAGAGAACTAAGATGGAAGTAAAAAGTGTCAGTAATTGTTCGGGGGCTTACATCAATATCAATTTAGATTATTTACAGTTTTTAGACTTTGTCAGTTTTTATAAGAGGTTCATTAATCGGTTTGCTAAAATCATAGAACCGATTACCAAGTTAGAACAAAAACAAGCTGTTTTTGTGTGACCAAAAGAAGCCCATCAGGCATTTAATTTATTGAGGAAGCATTTTACTAGTGCTTCTTCTTTGCAACATCCCGCTTTAAGAAAATCCTTTTATTATTGACAAAGAAGCTTCCTATCATGATATGGGAGGTATAAAAAAATGTACAAGTTCGCCCAGTAGCTCAGTTTTCGAATACGTTTTTACCAGCAAGTAAATTACACAATCACTGAACTCTTGCCCCTTAAGAGACTTTTGAAGAGCAGAGACGTTTTTTGCTGAGCGCTAAAAATACTATTGCGATTTACAATGATCACAGAATATAACACTTTCAGAATACAGCTAGAACGCTCCCCACTGGGCAACTCAGATGGACTTTGTTCTTTTCTGACTTTGAGGTAAATTACAGACCAGTGCTTAAAATTGGTAAGGCTGAAACTTTATTATGACCAGATCATGTTGAAGGTGGAAATCAGTTGGTAGAGAATTCATCATTCATTTTGTCCTCATAAACTTCACAAAATCATTACATTTCTTTAATTAAAGTGGATTCATTTTTTACAAAAATACGTACAGCAAGACAATCCATAGACAATGAAGCTTGGTAAAAGGAGCAAGAATTTAGACATGAAAGAGATAGCCTCTTGCATCAAAAGAAAGTCATATACTTACTTTCAGTTGAGGTAAGATAACAGGTGATAAACTGGCTCTATGATTCAAGGGTGGTTGGACAGCTTGAAATAATTAAGACTTTAGCAGCAGTAAGGAGATCGTTTTGGTGGTATAATCTGTTCACTGATGTTAAGAATTATGTAGAAACAAGCTAGATCTGTGCTCAGTATAAGAGTTCACATACTAAATCAATGGAGTTTTTGAGACCTTTTCCTGTTCTGCCTGGGCCTGGGATACAGTGTTGAAGGATGTTTTGGAGAATTGACCAAAAGCCAAGGTTGCACAATAATTCTAATGGTTGTAGCTCATTTGACTAAGATGGGTCATTTCATATTCCTGCTTGCGTTGCACAGTTCTTAAGAGTTAGCATATATTTTTGCATAACACATCATTCTATTGCATGGCGCTCCACAGGTTCTGGAACTGACTAAGGGTCTCAATTCATTTTCAAAATTTTGATCTGCCTTCTGTAAAAAGCTAGATATACAAGTCATCTGTCCAACAGTAACCCTTCTCAGATGGATGGACAATCTGAAAGGTTGAATCAATCTGTTGAACAGTATTCACGATATAAGCCTTCCAGCAAGAGGAGCATTGGAGTAAGATGTTGTGCTTAGAAGATTTAACATATGATAACACTGTACATTCATCTAATGGAATGTCACCTTTACTTTGCATGCATGGCCATGATACTCATACATATCCTATGGATCAGACCCTGTCTACACCAATGCCTTCTATGCAAGAACACTTAACTGAGTTGATGGACATTCAGACATCAGCACAGAAAGATTTGGAAATATATGCTATTTGAAAGAGAAAGCAAACAGCCCCAGTATGTTGTAGGTGAAATTGCATGGCTACTCAAAATCTTTAAAAATCTCCAAATTGCAACCTAAATTAGTGGGTCCATTTATGATTGAACAAATTGTTACTTCAGTAACTAAGGCTGAAATTACTTTAACTATGAAAATCCATCCAATTTTGTTGAAACCTTGTTCTTTGAGAACATGTCTTCAGTGACATCCTCTGCCAATTCAGGTGAATGCGGAAATAATCTAAGGTACACACAAGGTGTGATCATGGGAAACCACTTTTATCCTTCATGCCTCAGTTTTGTTGCGAGAGTTTTATGCAAAACACCCTGACAAACCAGGAGCTCCTCCTCCAAGGCGGCAGCCATTAGAGGTCTCGGGAGCCCATTGTAAGGAGCCATGACTGGAGCTATGGCTTACAACCCAAGAGTCATCAAGCGTGGGGTAGAGATGCATCAAACCGGCTCGCATTGAATTAATCTCAGAGAAGGAAAGGCTGGTGGCCCGTGCACTGTATCAACACTGTCTGGAGAGAGGATTTACATGCATGGAGCATGAACGATGCAATAGCGCTCCAACGAAGAACTAATTATAATTATGCATAATATGTTTAGAGTTCCAATAATGTATGTATATAAATTGTCAGATTAGGAATTACAGGCTATTAATGTTTATAAATAGCTTAGAGTGGTACAGGGGTCAAATAGAAATTGCAGCTAATCTTCCACACGACTGCTTAGTGATAACACTTGAGGTATATATCAAATTCAAACAGAGAAAGTAGAGGAGCACATATTTAAGATACTCATCTCTTGTGCGTTTAGTTACTGGACTAGCAAGTTCACATCAAAGTGCAGAGAGTTAGTGACCCAGACCTATCACTAGCGTGTATCCATTCGCTGTTACAATAGAGTGTAGACGGCTGTGGTCAGTTACTAATATATCTCTTATTAACTTTAGACAACCCACTATACCTTGCAGACCTCAGTGTCTAGCAAATGAGACATATCTGATTGGTGGAATCCAGTGTCTCTGTTTTGTGTTTGATGCTGTTCCCCTTTGTTTACCACTGGTGCTCATATTCTTGCATATGTGGTCATTAGCGGATGCGGGAAGAGACGTAAGAGTGCATCACTCCTGTTGAATTTCAAGTACAAGATTAGTGCTCTCTGACAACAGACTAACTGCCAATATGTAATCAGATTGGTCCGCACGGGTAGCGTACGCCTGCAGAAGCATTTAAACGTAAACTATATCAGAGGAGAATGGTGATTAATAAATCCTTCATGGTAGTTGAAATGAATGAGTGAAAAAAGTCACCAATGAAAAGCAAAGTTTGTATAGTACTAACATGAGTAATATTGACAGTATTGAGCATGATGAATACATCAGTGTGCTGGCGAAGAAGTGGGGGGGCTTGAAAATAACAGGGACATATAGACAGTAACATTCATGCAAAGCCACACTGTTAGTTGGTACAGTAGCAGTCCTTTATAATCTCGGTAAAGTATTTGATGGGTGCTTGTAGTGAAGCATTTCTCTTTTTTCTCAGTTCTGCAAGCATTGAAATGCCATGATCTTTCACCTGGATTCTGGTGCAATTTCTCTCTAGCCAAGTAGAGCAGAGAAGTGGCATACTTTAAGTTTTGTCGACCTCAGACTTCAGCAAACTTCAGATTAAAAGCAAATCTATCTATCCACTTTCATCTAGAGGTTTACAGATGCAAATCATGTATTTTTCGTTGACAACAGTCTGTGACATGAGAATGTCTAAGAGAGCCCTCAGGGAGAGTTTACGCACCACACAGTTCTGTGCTGCTCTGCCGCTGGCCACCTCCTGAATGTAATTGATGCCCAACTTTATGAACTTAACCCACCTCAGCAGACTAAACATACATGTTGATTAAGATTTATTACTATACAAAATTAACTTTTTCTTCAAAAAACAGAAATTAGTTATGTGGATATCCTCTCATGAAAGGACCCAGTGTGAATGTAAAGGGGTCGGTTATACAAATTGACCCTTTATATCAAAGACCGGCTATTTCTTCAGGTTCCTGTGAATCTTATTTAAATCATAGGACTCCTGTAAATAAGGGAATATTTTGGCGATCACTTACAAAGGGAGTCACACATTGACATGGCAGTTGTACTAAACATAGTTTGAGATCTTTTAGAGCAAATAATAGTAACTTTTAACCTTGCCAGCTACAGATGTGATGTCAGTTATGGGTACTTCCCAACATAACAATATTCAACTGCCATTTCTGCCAAAATGGCATTGTGCCTCACACCATAACAATATGTGGAAAAGTTCTAGCAGGGCACACAATGTACTGCGGAAGAAAAAGATTATAGCAGGGATTCATACCCCCTACATCCTGAAATCGGCCTAAACAAATGTATAAACACTATTAGGGTCTCATAAATAAGAGAACAAAATATGAACTTTGAACCATGGGACATAATGATTTAGTACCAGATTTAGAATGGATGGCGTGGTAACTGAAGGAAGAGCTAAATGTGCAGGATAATCCACTGATGGAATTATTCCATTATATTATCCCCGTGGTGAAGAAAACAGCCTGTGGACTCTCCCCCTAATTTAACCCTTTTTCTAGAAATTGGTGAACTTTACGTGACCTCCTAACTCTAAATCAGGCTTCTCAGGCCCTCTTTTCAGACACATCTTCAGTTTTAAACAAAACAGGTCAGAACAGGGCGCATGATTGACAGAAGATATAAGGCAAGGTTATAATGTTAGACAAATATTAATTCCAGTTGCCACCGTTTTCTGTGTGCAGTGCACAGGTGCAACCTGAAGAGAACATTATATGGCGCAATCGTTAAATCCATTCATCCAGTCCTTGGAGAGTTAAAACACATATGCTGAGACACATAACTATTTGGTCCGGAGAATGAAAGTGAAACAGTGCAGAATATTTGTGCATCTAGGTGGCTCCAGTTTTCCAGTGGGAAAAGGGGCCGGTTAACACCCTCATCCCTTGACAACTGTCCAATTATGGATATCGCACTTGGCCTACTGTTTGCAGTAGAAGTAATCAATAGAGGATGCGGTCGAGCGAACACAGATTTGGGTTGAACCAATGCATGAAAACTTAATCATTTACTCAGAGTGGAGAAATCAAACAGACCAGAGCAGAGGTTGCCTCTGAGGGGCTTGATGGTCGCGCCCCAGGTTTCAGGGCTTGCCTTCAAATTATTTAGATAAATGAATTCGGTGTAAGAATGAAAGATCTGGGAGAATGTTCTAGAATTTCATGCATTGACATCAAAGTTTTTACTCCGTAGCATTTTTTTAGAGCAAAGAATGTATAATGTCTCATTTGACAACCTGAATATGAAAATCACTGAGGCGTTTTGTTCTATCAAAGAGACAACATTAATTTAATTTAGAAGAGGGTGAGAGTGCTTAATTTATACTATACACCACCACCAATCAAACTGTTCAGTAGGCTTCATATAAACACACTTTGAACCTTAGTATGGTTTTTGCTTAGAAATTTGACCTACGGTTAATTACACATTTTAGAAATAGTGGTCGACCTTTTTTAAAAAATGCAGCGAGACATTTGTTTGCCTGATAGAACATTAAATAAAAGTGGTTCGGTCATTATTCATTTGCATGGGTTTCGAGACGTGCAGCTTCCTACCTGAAGAGCATGTTTTGTGGCATTATTTAGTGCTGGTTTGGGCTTTAAATAGATCTTTTTTATACACTCTACAAATGTCAACATACAGTGACCGTGATACAGGAGCATAAAAGAAAACTGCTCTAAAACTGCCCTTTTCAAGCCCTCAGCTGCTCAAAATAACTCACAATGAAAGGGTCACTCGTGAAGGGCAACGCAAAAAATTAAAGCAGCTACAAAATAGGAAGCGACAGACCACTAACAATTGAAATCCTTCACAGATGGATGGAGCAGCTGCGACAGCAAGACAAGGGTGTGTTAACCTACCTCTGCAATGATTTTGCAATGGCCTCGTATGCCTGTCCTAGGCCAACAATATCATTCAGTTCTTCCACAATTTTCATATAGGCGTTCAGCGTCTGCGGATCACAAAACATTCAATGAGATTGGGAGCACATTTTCAGCTCTCATTTATACTTTGATTTTTCCTACTTTACAATTGTCATATTTGATTATTGAAGGGAATGTATATACATTTTCGAAAGCAATATTTTCTTTTGCCATCGTCTCAATTTTTTAAAACATTTTCGTTTTATATATAGAACGTGTATCAACAATTACCTCAAATCACTACATATGAAATTAGAAAGGACTTGAAGGAAAGCAGCAGCAATGATCTTATCACAAAGAGTGAAGAGAGATAAAAGTGAGTGCAACACAGACAGATACAAGCATTTCAAAACTTAAACGTCATATACAGGTGTGGCTCCTCCCTAATGGTGGAGGTGTGTCGCCCCACTGGTCCGTCTGTCAGTGGTCTAGCGAAAAATAAAATGACCGCTGACTGAGCCGATGCCAGAAGTGTAGGGAGGAGCGCGGCCGGGCATAGCAGGGAGGAGTGGTAGGCGCTCTTTAAATGCGCATGTCTGTTTGGCCGGCCGTCTTAGGTCGCCAAACAGGCATGCACACTTAGGTTTCTCCAACTCAGCTGTGTTGCACAGCCGGGTTGGGTAAACGTCACAGGTGCCTAGGCACTGTCTGAGCGCCAAACCACGCCTCTCAGACCAAACCTGGCGCTGCTCTCATAGCATGAGAGCAGTGCCTGGAATGGGTGGGAAGCCTGAGTCCCAGTGCATGCTGGGACACGAGGAGAGTCAGAGAAGAGGACCGAGGTGGCTGTGTACTCAGATAAGTTTTTTTATTATTTTTCCCCTGTCCCTCCCCCCACTTCAGTATTGCAGCAGCCACCACTGGTGATGAAAGAAATATTGAGTAAGGCAAAACTCCTGTTGCAGCAGTTTTGCAATGAGATCTCCCATCACAACTGGATCAGAAATTCTGGTGTGAGAAATAAACAGGGTAATATAATAATTATCCTATGGAAAGGGGAGTTACTGGGTAAACGACTAATTTCCACAGGTAATTAGAGAACCCAAGACTGTTTTCCAAGGACAATTTCCAGCCATCCAAATCTGACCTTGGAAAACTATGTGCAGTAATATCACACGTGGCAGTACCACAATACTTGTAATACTCATTCAGGCAGAAACTCAGGCTTCCACTCAAATCAGTATTACAGGGCCCCCAGAAAGAGGACCAAAGACAGAGACTGAGATTGGGACCAAGAAAGAAGGGAACTGAGTTGACAACATGAGATTTCAGGTGGGATGTGAAAAGTGATTCATTTGAATAAGAGGAGCAAGACTATGAATACGCTAATGTTCATACGCAGGAACTAAAACCGAAGCCTGGAGTAGAATGGCAGTTAATGATGAGCGATAAAAATGGGAGAGTTGTGAGTTGTCAAGTGGAAATTTGAAGAGAAGGAGAATAGCAGGCTAAAAGATAGATCGAAGAATGTCTAAATAGCTATCTTGTAGACCAATAAGAACAGCTGAACAAGAGTCGAGTCAGCAAAAGACATGGGTAAGGGTTTTGGCTAAGGCAGTATGAAATGTAAGGAACTGGCAAAGCTTGCAATGCAATTTAATTCTGTACAGTTGGTGTTTTTTATTATAGACATGTGAAATCGAAGATATAAGATCTGAGAATGTGAGGAAATGATTACAAATAGCACACATATTATCAGTCAATAAAGAAAGGAAAAGAAAGTTTGGAGGGAATAGACAAACGAAGAAAGACAAGTATAAAGATGAAAGGCCATTTTAATAGAATTTAGGTAAATTAATTAAGTGGCCATCTAGTATTAAGTATTGATCAAATATTTTTGAAATCTAGCAGACAAGTTAAAAATAAAGATCTGGGACTAATCAGTTTAGAAGTGGATGAAAAATATTAAGGAAAGTACCATAAAAGTAAGACGTTTTGAAGGTGTTGAAGTTTATATAAAGAAGGAGGACCCAAAATAGAGCTTTTAGGAACACCATAATGAAAGTTAGCTTGCAAGGAAAATTCACCAGCTCAAAATCCAGAGTAGATGCACTGAGAGAGTTAAGAAGAAAACCAGGATAGCACTCACCCAGAAATGTCAAAACATCCAAGGGCACAGAAGAAAATATAATGACTGACCATACCAAATACAGGTGATGGGCAAGAAGAATAACGTCAGGGAGGAGATTAGAGCGACAGGCAGATGTGAAATAGCCAGAAACCTGGGAATTGGAAGATTCTACATCAACTATGGTCTCTATTTGCTTGCTGTATGTAACTAGTCAGGCAGACAGAAAATTCTTTATTTTACTCAAAGCCATAAAAGTCACCCAAGCAATTAAAATAAGTTCTGATAGATACATAGATAATAAATAACAACATTTAAAAATGGCTTCATAATGTATATCATTCCTATATCAATCCATGAAAACCAAATGCCCAATTATGACCCCATCAGATTTCTAAGCCTTACTGCCGCCTGTATGAATTTAAATACTATAAACAGACGAGTTCAGTGGGGAGTAACTGAAGATAAAAAAGTGCAACTCTGCATTGCTTTAGATTGAGCATCATCAAAAGAGAATAAAATGCAAAGTTGATTGCACAGATATTGAATCACACAGACAGAAAGCAAGATCTAAAGCCCTAGAGGCACGCTTCTGATATCACACCAGATATCGTGCAATATTAAATCTGAACCATGTGGGGTAAAACCTTTGCTGTGCATTATATAGGAATCTCAGATAGGGATCCATCTTAGTAGTGGGCGGTAGTGAGATGCACTCTCTTGCCATTTTCTTTGAAAGCTCCAACTGCTCTCTGGCAGAATTTCTTTGAACCAAAAGAGATTTTTAACAATCTCTTTGATAGATGTACTAATACCAGTAGGGTTCTCAAAGAGTTCTGGTTTACCTATCTTGGTAAACTGCTCTTTGCATAAAATAACCACGGTATGTGAAGTTCACAATCACGCTTTAAAAAAATCAGTAATTACACAGTGGTTACAACTAGTTGTTGTAACCATCTGATGGTATTTCCCTTCCTATTCTTCCCTCCCTTCTCCTCTCCTTGGAACATTCCCTTTTACCAACTGCCATCCTTAAGATTCCACTGCAGACTCTGAAAGCTGCCCATCTGACTGGAAATGTGATGGTGCATCTCCTGCTCAAGTAAACTCCTTTCAATAGTTACTTGTCTCATGGACTTCACTTCGTAACACTGCCGACGAGTGTTAAACGCCATAAGGGGACAGTGGCACCATCACCCCCAACTGATATTCCAGTTAAAGCGACACTACTGCAACAAGGTGATTCACTCAACGCGATCTGCAAGACAATCTTCACAAGTGTCAACTACACTGAGATACCTGCGTCTACTCAGGTGCCTATAGAACATTCTTGTCCGGTGTTGTTTGTATAGCTCCTACTGAGAGGGATACAGCCTGAGTCACCTTACTACAGCTTGTGCTCTCACTGGGAATCCGTACTCAGTGCCTTGCTTATGCACACTGCCTCTGTATAGGAAAATGACGAGCATGTGAGAAGAAACCAAAAATTGATGTGAAGAAATCAGTGTTCTGCCTATATTGCTCCTACGCTCAATAGATCGAGTGCTTACACTTTCGCTGCAACATGTTTGACTAAGCACATTCTCGATACTTGTTTTCCAGAGCTGCACCAACACCTGGGTGAAAGCAAGCTTATGGACTCCAGGAAGCTTGCTGAGGAGGCAGACCTCTGCGCCAGAACCAGAGTGTCCAAAATGTATCTGGGGGCAGACTACCAAAAAGGTGGTCAGGTTTCCCACCAGAAGAAGGAGGAGGAGATAAAAAGACTGAGTTCTTTAAAGGCCCCCAAAATAACTCACAGGGTAAAGGAACTGGTTCACATTCCCAATCTGGCCACCAGAAGAAAACTTACCCTGACAAAGGTCAGCAGCCCAAGCCCATCAAGTGCTAAGTGCTACGAGTATTGACACTACAAGGGGGATACCAAGTGTACAAAAAGACCACCACCTCCCACTGGAGGAAAGATTTCAGGGGCGGCTAGCATAGTGCTGGGGAGGACTTTGTCCCAGTTAATGGGGGCAGTTTACAGGGGTTATCCTAGTGTCCTTGGGTGACAGTGAGAAGGTTCTAAGATCCATGTGCCCTCAAATACTACTAAGTATTGGCAATGGGTCACAATCAATGGGCAATGTGTCGAGGCTCTGGGGGATACAGGAGCCAGTATGACTATGGTAACGAGTCAGCTGGTTCCCTCAGCGCGGGCAATTCTTAATCCATTCCACCAGGTTGTGGTGGCTGACAACAGATAGGGTATCCTGTGGCCCTTGTTCCATTTGAGTGGGGAAGCTTCAGGTCTTCTTAAAGTTGCAGTGAGCCCTGCCATGCCTGTAAACTGTTAGGTAATTACCTGGAACACACTACCTGGAAGGAGGTGGAGCTCAAGGCTGATGTGGAGATGTTAGAATTACCTGAGTGGATCTGTGTCATGGCAAGGTCAATGGCTGCCCGGAAAGGGAGTCAAGAATGGTTGGAGGCTGGAACAATGGCCCAGCCAGCTGCTAAGAAGGGGAAAGGCAGAGGGCATGGTAAACCAGCAACTGAATGTACCTCCAGTGGGATGGATGGTGCACCTGTAGTGACTGCCTGAAGTCCACTAAGGAGGACATTGCTTCCCTTGGTGACCTGCGTGAGCTTGCTGGATGGCATGTGGAAGAAGGATCCACCAAGGAGGAGGTCTGTAGGGCACAAAGGGAGTGTCCAACCCTCGTGGGCATGAGGCAACAGGCTGAAGCCCAAGCAGCAGGTGACGCCTTTGGTAGTCACCACATTTTTCGGGAGTACAACCTCTTGTACAGTGAGCCTAAGGCTCCTGGGCATGTGGCATCATGGGCCCTCATGGTCCCCCAATGCTACAGAGCCTTCCTATTGGGGCTGGCTCATGAGATTTCCCTGGCAGGACACCTAGGCCAAGACAAGACCTTTGCAAGGCTGGTCCCCCACTTCTATTGGCCTAGGATCATGAATTCCTCAGTAATACTTGTGTGCCAGTTGGAAGACAGGGCAGAGGCTTAAAGCCCCCCTTAATCCCTTGCCTGTCGTTAGCAACCCCTTTGAAAGGTTGGGCATCAACATAGTAGGGCCTATGGATCCCCCGACTGCATCAGGCAACAGGTTCATCCTGGTTCTGGTGGATCATGCCACTAGGTACCCAGAGGCAATCCCTCTGAGTACTAATACTGCACCCACAGTGGCAAAGGTCCTGATGGGGATTTTTACCTGAGTGGGTTTCCCTAAGGAAGCTGTGTCTGACAGGGGCACAAACTGAATGTTCATTTCTAACATACCTCTTCTGTGTTAAGGAGGTGGAGCACTGTGAAGAGAGTGCTGAGTCTGTAGGTGGTGTTCTATATGGGACACGCCTCACTGAACATAAAAAGAGGGCTGTCAGAAATACTGGAAGAAATTTATAGAAATGTATTCTGGAAAGTTGTGCTTTTACCTTCAGACACTGGTTACTACTGATTGCTTACCAGGAAAAGTAAAAGTCTGCAAAACAGTTATACAATTTTCTGTTCCCACATCTGTTCCTCTCACATCAAGGGTTGCTCTCCTGTTCCAACATGGCTGCAGAAAGTATGTCACATCCACCTATTTCCTAAATGAGGTGGTAGAGCCATACCTTCCATGGAAGCAATGAAAGAGACTATTTGAATACTACCTCATCGCAACTGAGGGTGAGAGATGTACATCCTTGTGGAAGCAGCACATCCTACTTCACAATTTAGGTGTAAAGGGGAGGAAAACCTATGATAACATTTCTGATGCATTACAAGAAGAGGATGTTGATGAAGGGAATGAGGAGGTGGATGTGTACCAGAAAACAGTCACCAATTTGGAGCAGCATTTTGGGAAGAAAAAAAATGTCATCCTGGAGAGAAACAAGTTCTTTGTGAGAACTCAAGGAAAATCTGAGAAAGTTAACAGGTACGTAGCAGCCCTTAGAGGTCTATCCAACACATGTGAATTTGGCATGCTAGCTGATTCCCTCATACGAAACCATTTTAGTTAGGTGCACGAACAATCCTAACATACAAAAATTGCTAGTAGTCAACCCAGATTTGAAACAGGCTATAGATATAGCCATAAGTGTGGAACACACAGCTGACTGCATCAAGGAGATTAAAGTATGTGTTGAAGCGGGTCCTGAAGCCATGTAGTTTGTAAACAAGATCACAACAAGGAACCAAAGTACAAGAATCAGTGTATCGGCAATGATAAACCTAAATGTTACAGATGTGGTAGCATAGGACACATGGCCACTAGTCAGCGACTGGTCCTCCGTGTGAGCGGAGAAGCACCCCCCACACTGCTGGGCAGAAAGCGGCGTCAAAAATGAAATGGTAATAAAATAATTTTATTACCATTTTATTTTTGACACTTCCTGCCAGCAACCGGAGCATGAGGGCAGGGCCAGTGCACCACTGCTGCCAATGATTGGCAGCAGTGGAGTGTGGCCACTTAAGTTTGCATTGTGTATGTTGGTTTAGCCGGCTACCTTGCTACGGCCAAACCGGCATGCGCAATTCAAACCTCTCCAACCAGTCTGTCTTGGACAGCTGGTTGGAGAGCAGGCACAGCACAGGCCTACAGTGCATGGAGCAAGCCTGTTCCAGTCAATCAAGACGCTTTAGAACATCATGAGAGAGTTGGCTATGGGCTTCGTACTCAGAAGACGTGCTGAATGAGGAAGTACTGCAGAACATCGAGCGGCAGTGTAAGGTAAGTGATTATTTTAATGTGTATATTTATGTTAATGAGTATGTTATTGTGTATGTGTATATATGTGTATGGGTATATATGTGTATTATGTGTATTTGTTATGTGTATATTTTTTGTGCCCCCTCAAAGTGATTTGCCACCAACCACCACTGGCAATAGCTCCAATTGCCAAGCCAAAACAGCTACTTGTCATAAGTGTAGCAAAAGAGATCACTTCGCAAGGGTATGCCGGGACCTATACAGCAAACCAGTTCTTGTGGTTGAACCTGAACCACAGGAAGAACAGAAACTAATTTTCCAATTACAGGGAGATAAAAAAAATTGAAAATTCCTTCTTGTGAATTACTCTGGATAACAAGCCTGTCACAGTTTTTGCTGATTCCTGTTCGCCCTAAAAGCTAATTGATAGTAATGCATTTTCTAATCTGTTCGCAGAAAAAGCAAAAGGACTTGAAGAACCAGTCATCAAACCAGTAGGGTACAATTGGGACCCCATTCCCTTAGAGGGAATGACTACTATGAGAATTATGCTTAAAGGTAGAGACATTACTGGCAAGGTATACATAGCAAAAAGGGGCTCCAATTTACTAGGGTGGTGCCACCAGAAGGGATAAGGCATCAAACTAGACCCAAACAGCTCTGATCCAGTTCTTTTGGTTGATCCTTCTATCTGTGGCAGGGAAGTCTGTGATAATTCCTCTTGAGTTTTTTTCTGAGGGACTGGATATGCTGTAGGATTATCAGCACTGTATAAAATTGAAACCCTAGGCCAAGCCAGTCGTCAACAAGGTGAGAACAATTCCCCATATTATACCAGATTCCTTAAGAAAAGAGTTAGACAGATTATTAAAGTTGGGAGTTATAGAACCAATAGAAAGCTCTCAATGGTTAGCCCCTGTTGTCATCACTACCAAGTCCTCAGGAAAAGACATCAGGATATGTATAGATTTGAGGGACCTAAATGCAATTATGGGTGGACAGGCACCCTATTTCTAGGATTCATGAAGTCTTAACCCTGATAAGGGATGCAAGTTACTTCAGCATGTTGGATCTCTCATCTGTCTGCCACCAGGTAGAGCTGCACCCTTCCCTATGCCACCTTACATCATATGCAACTCCTTTGGGTGCCTATCAGTATGTGTGCATGCCGTTTGGGCTCACCTCTGTGGCTGCTGCCTTCCAGAGGATAATGCAGCATGTATTGAAAAACATACCAAACACATTGTGTTTCCAAGATGACATTCTAATATATGGTACGGATGAGGAAGGGCATAATGCCACATTGGAAACTGTTTTGTCCAGGCTAAGAGTGGCAGGTTTCACCATCAAGAAGGGAAAATGGCAGATTGGGGTAGGTTCAGTGGAGTACTTAGGTCAGACTATATTCGAGATGGTATTAAACCTAACTTAACCTGGTGGAGGCCATTGAGACTATAGAAGCTACCACCAATGTGACTGACCTCAAGTCCTTTTTTGGGGTTGTCCGAATATTACTCCAAATTTGTCAAAAACTATGCATCCATTCTGGAATCCCTACAAAACTTACTGAAGAAGAACTCACAATACAATTAGGACAAACACTGCCAGTCTGCTTTTGAATCAGTAAAGTTGGCCATAAATAAAGCACCTCCTCTATAGGGAGGTTGATCCCAATAAACCACCTTGATAACCACGGATGCCAACAATAAGGATCTGGGGGCTAGTCTCACCCAATTGGTTGATGGAGAAGAGCAGATTATAGCATTTGTTTCCAGTGCCTTAAAAAGGGCTTGGAAAAACACTACTCAGCTGTAGAGAAGGAGGTCCTAGCCTGCTATTGGGCTGTCTGTCATTTCAAGATCTTTCTTTGGGGCATACCATTCATGATCAGAACCGACCATAAACCTTTATTATACACATTTACAACCAAGGGTTCAGAGAAAACCACACCTAGAATATCCTGTTGAATATTAGGACTAGAAGGGTACAATTTCAGAGTACACCATGTAACGAGCAACCAAAACACAGTGGCAGATTTCCTTTCCAGGGCATCTTCAGATATTCCCCAACCTGGAAGTGAAGGAGCACATGATGAGGTCATGCTCAAATTAATCAGTGTGTATGAAGTTGAATGGCAAAATTGTATGCAAGATGATGACGAATTAAGTAGACTTTCCAAGCTTATTCAGGAAGGATGGTCAGACCACCACAATGGGGTTCACAGTGAAATGCACACATTTTGGGAAGTCAGGTTCAAACTAAGAATGCAGGGAAATCTCTGTACCGTGGAGAGAAAATAATACCCCCCGCAGGGATGAGAGAACATATTATCAATCTTGTTCATGAGGACCATCTAGGTCGCAGTCTCTCAAAAAATAAAGCACGCTCTGAATATTGGTGGCCAGACATGGACACCATGGTAGAAGCAAGTGTCAAGATACGTTCTGAATGTATTAAGAGTGATAAAACCCACCCAAGTAAGGAAGCCTCCTTTGTCACCTGTGTAAGTCCCAGACACAATGTGGACAAAGTTGGCTTTAGAAATAATGGGTTCAGTGAATCTCAAATCACTTAAAAAGAGATTCATTCTTGTTTTGGTAGACTACCACACAAGTTGGATAACACTGAAGTGCATGCAGCACATTGACACAGCAACCATAGTTGGTTTTCTCAGGGGTCTATTGTATGAAGAAGGGACACCAGAAATACAACACCTCAGAGCAGCATTATATTGTCCAAGAGCAAATGGATGAGCAGAAAAGGTGGTAAAAGAGTGTTTGCTGGGAGCAGAGGTAACGGGAGTATCAGCAACCATGTTTCTGCAAGAAACAATTTGGGCCTATTGCACTATGCCTAATTGTGTCACGAAAGGGTCCCCTTTTGTGCATCTCCAGGGTAGAGAACCCAGAACAAAATTTACCTCTTCATGGTTAAAGAAAAGGAAGTCTGTGGTATTAGAGAAAAAGTATCGGAGAGAATAAGTGCACAACAAATCAAGTACAAAAGGAGGCATGATGTCTCCAAACATGTAAAACCTATTACACTTAAGGTTGGGGACTGAGTCCTGATTGATTTGCCAAAACCACGAAGGATAAATGGGTCCAGGTTTTCTGAACCCTTAAAGATGATTTAAGTTGGAAAACAAATAGCAAAATCGGAAAATGGCCAAACATGAGGTATGGACAGAGTTGTACCTCATGATACACCTCCTTCAAGTATGCAAAGTAATGAGAAACAGGCTCCTATGAGGGGGAGGGAACATAACCAGGAGGGTTCCCACAGAAAAAAAACAGCATGTTCTACCCCCGAAAGGCATAAAGACTATCATTTTATTTAAGCATGGTGATATGTAATCCATGTTATGGATGAGATTATTCTCCATCCGTATTAGTGTTGTAGCCATATATGTTTCTAGTTGTTCCTGTACATTTTATTAATGTCAAATGGTATCTATTATTTTCACTTCGAAGGGAGATGTGTTGTAATCATCTGATGGTATTTTCCTTCATATGCCCCCTCCATTCTCCTCTCCTTGAAACATTACTTGTTACCAACTGTCATCCTTAAGATTCCACTGCAGACTCGGACAGCTGCTCAGCTGACTGGAAATGTAATGGTGCATGTCCTGCTCAAATAAACTCCTTTCAATAGTTACTTGTCTCATAGACTTCACTTTGTAACACTAGTCTCCTTTTTTGATCAGATGTAAACTCAAAGCAACAAAGGGCGTAACATTGCATAGCCCTCTAAGTAAGCTACAACCAGTTCAGAATGACAAATAGATGTTGAATAACTGGTAGGGACCGCTAAAAGCCTCCCTACAAACACATTACCAGCCTTCTGAATAGAGGTTACATTTGTCATCCCCCAGTTACCTGCACCAAAGATAGCTACTGAGATACATATGGCTTTATATATTATATTTATATAAATTACTGAGTCATTTAAATAGATTTACATAGATAAGCAACAGGCATGAATGATAGTGCTTGACTAATAATTTCAGAAGAAAGATTTTTAAAGAGATGTTTGACTATAAAACGTAGAGGTGTAAGATTGATTCTAGTAGAAGTTACAGTAAATCCTGCACCTGACAGATGTTCTCAATAGACGATGGGCAAGGCTTCTTAATATTATTAGATTTGCCTAATAGATTGAGCAAATTAAGATTAAAATCCCATATAACAGAAGTTTTTGGACATGGCCATGTGCAGAAATGCATATTTGAATTGCAGTTCCTGTATGATATTCATAACATCAGGCACTGACTCAGTGCCATCAAGGGACTGATAACTTTTACCCAAATTTTTTTTTGTCTAGGAGTGGGTTTTTACCTGTTTTCATATTCTTCTCTACTCAGAAATGTACATAAATGGTATTGTTCACTGATCTGGAATTTCACCAAAAACTCATTTGAGCACCACATTTTAAACTGTATATTGATACCAATTGCAAATTTGAATATCACCCAACTACGATTGTTAAAGTCAGATCGAACATCATTATACGGTGTGTTATCACTATGCCTTCTGTCATGAGTTAGCAGCAGTGTATTACTGTTCAGTCCCTTAGCCTACTCTTTGCCATGAAATAAATTTGACATTATGTTGATTGTCTCATGCATGGGTCAAGAAAAGTTACTCATATTAGGCCTGTTTTGATTAACGCCCATCAACAGACCTTAAGGCTATGCATCTGTTTAAGACTTTTGTTTTTTCCTCTAATTTGAATCAACATAGTTATTTTGGGGGATTTAATTTCAATTCTGAGCACGTATTTTTCTGTGTGTAGCAACATAGCTCTCAGATGCCAATTTTATGGAGTTAAAGGAGAAACTAACTCAGACTTGGCCTTTATGATGGTCTGTACTGGCCTCTCTTACTATTTCCCTATTTTTTATTTGCTTAATTGCATTTAATTTACAATACATATACAAAACTTCAGATTGTAACTTAAATATTTATTAAACAATTATTTGTACCACAAAATAATCAGCAATGTTTTTGTTTCTTAGGTTATTGTTTATTTTTGTTTAATCTGTTTTATTGCAATTTTAATATTAAACATATGTTTTTTTACAGTGTTGCAGTACCTTTCAATCAGTGTTTAAAATTTAAAAATGGTCTCAATAAATGAATTACATTTCATTTTAAGAGTCCCTTGAAATGATATGAAAGGTAGCAAATACAGGTGGATTACATGGCTGAGATATCTGGACACATACATGCTCGAACAAAATACACCACAAAAATGTATCTGTAAGGACCAATCAAGATTAAATCAAGTACTAAATGTATGAAGGATTTCAACGCTATATACTTTACACTAAAAACAGAGAACAAGAAACAGGAGAACATATGAGCCGCTGGAGTCCATTGCCATTGTGACCTTAAATAACATAAGTAAGAGAAGAAAGAATTCTGGGAAAAAATACAATTAAAATACAGAAGCCTAACAAAGGTCAAACCAAGAATAGGTTCCCAAGAGACACAAATTGAAATATACATGTAGCAGGACATTATGTGGTGCCACAATAAATAATCAGACTACAACCTATGACAGCATAGAAGAGGCTTTTAAAAAAGACATTGACACAAGACACAAGAAAACCACACCAAGCATAGACATCTCTAACACTAAAACAGAACCAGTGCTAATAAATCAACCATACTCTAAATAAGTCTTTCAGAGAAAAAAGGCCTACTTCCAAGGAAGAAGAGAGGAAGGCCACTGCCTAGCGACAGATATTCTTCCACTTCATGGAACAAAACATACAGACAGGAAGACTCCTTTACTATAGACATGTGTAACACACACCAACGTAAGGAAAATAGGCCCAATTTGCAAAGAAATTTGTTATGCTATATTAATGGTATTTCTATAGAGCACTTTCATTACATAGTGCTGAGAGGTTTGTACAAAAACAGAGCAAACTATGTTCTAAAAAGCCAACAATCTTCAAGCTATTTAAGAATTAGAGGATTACACCATTTGACCACCTACAGTAATTTCAGTTCTGGGGAGCAAACAAGAGCATTTGTTATGTTATAATTGTGGCATTCAGGTATGCTTTGCCTTTGCTATGCTATTGTAGGTTTTCAGTAGTTTAACTGTGGCTTTCTATTTGGTTTTAAGGTCTTCATTGTAGACTGAATCTGAAATGGTGCGTGACAGTTTGTTTTGGGTAGTAGCCATGGGTATGCTCATCTGTTAGGTAATGCTTCAACTTCAGTGAGTTGTGGGTATATGTTTCATAGGTAAGACTGGAGCACTGGATCAAATCTTTTACCTGGTAGGCATTCCCATTGGCTGGCAGTTGGGTATGTGTACAAGGCAATTCAAATTACTGAGTGCTGTGGAGTGCATTGATTAATTCAAGTATCCCAGCCTCGCATTTTTGTTTACATCAGTGTGACTCCCTAAGTGCAACAGGTATGCCCAGGCATGGGTCCTGTGCCGAGTGTGCCACTGTAAACAAGCAGCACCCTACTGAAGAGCCCCAGCTTGGGCAAAATTGGTCATTGGTTACTTGTTACTTAATTGAGTTCAGACTGGACTGTTCCTACTGGAGCACGATTTGAATATGGCTGGGTCTAATCTGAGGTTGCAAGGTGAGTAACAGAAACGATGGATTGGGCTGAGATGAATTCATGCAATCCAACCATCGCTTTTTGGTTTACTTGAGTGCCATGTAGCAGGTAATTATATTTTTGGACTATGCTATATGTATGTTTGGAATTTTGTCTTTGCTTTTTTTCTAATGTATGTTGGTCCTTGTCTTCAGCTTGTTGTATGGATGTGTATTCAGTCTGTGACGAACACTGGGACATCTGATAGAGTCTGTTGTTGTGCGTGAACAATAGTTTGAATATCATCTAAATGCCTACTTGGATATGTGGAGCAGTAGACATGCGTTGGATTCCATGAATCGTCCTCCTGAACAAATGTTCAAATGTAGTGCAGCTGTGTATTTAGTGAGGTTAGAACAGTGGAAAATGTATTGGATTTGATGAGTAGTCCAAATGTCTGAGCATATGAATCTTGAACAAAGAAGCTGCCACAACAACGTCGCTGGAGGGATGCTACTTTACCTTGGGTGTATTTGTCTGTTATGATGTGAAACTTGAATAAAACAGATTTTCCCCCAAAGAATATTGAGTATATGTGTGCTCAGCCAATGTGCAACAGTGAGTCTGTGTTGTATTCTGCAAGCGGTGTGCATGTGCCAATGTCTGAATGTCATATGGAAGACGTACAGAGCTGAATGCTTGCCACTAACCAAATGAGGTATTCTGGAGGCCATGAGCCCTCCATCCTTCTGAGGTGGGTGCACCGAGTAGTCTGATTTGAGTAATAATTAGTTTGTTGTTTACCATGAATACAAATTGGTGAATAGTGATTTTTAGTGTGATATTTTTAAAAGTTATTATTATCATGTACATGTTCTCTAATGTCGTTAAGATGGGTATTTAGTTTATTAAACAGGTGCATGGATATTGTATTCGGGAACGTGCATATGCATATCAATGTTTATTTTGTTTATCTAGTACAGTAGACCCGGAGTTGAATTCTCTTTGTACACTGCACATGACAGACTACTTAAATGTTTTATGTGTCAGACATTCATTGTGTATTGTGTGCAGTAGTGGGTGTGCATGCAGAAGTTATCAAGTTGTGTCTAGATGTCTAACAGTCGCTGTGTGCTGTGCAAATATTTGAGTGACATATAGATGTTCTATCTGAGTCTCATGCAGATGTGGTACTCGGGAGGAGAGTGAATGTGCATGTGTATCTTAACAAATGCCATTAAGATATTTATTTGATCTACAGAACAATAGAGTGGTGAATTATGAGTGTGCAGTCCACACAGTCAAATGTTTTAATGCACAGAGGAAATGGTGTGGTATAAAGTGTTAATGAAGGGGACTATAATCAAACTGACGGGAAGAGTGTATTTACCAACACTACCTTACTCGATCACATGGGGCCTGATTCACAAAGGTAACCTTACACTTTTCTGTAAGTTTATGGTTTTTTTCTATGTTCACAAACTACGAGTTAATAGTAAGTTTATGACTGCTGACACTCCACAGTCGGGGCGGAGACATATGCGCATAAAAAGATACAACAGGTCTATCTTTATGTGCAGAGCTCACTGCCCCAACTGCAGAGTCTCCGAAGTCGTAAACTTACTATTCACTTGTACTTTGTGAATACCAAAAAAACAAACTAAACTTACACAAAAGTGTAAGTTTACCTTTGTGAATCAGGCCCATGGTCTGATGGGTCGCTTCTTTGTAGATCAATATTTATTCAGATCATAGATTAGAGGTAGCTTTTTTGATCAGTGGGGCCATCGGAGAGCTTCTTAATTGAAAGGGAGGGCAGATTCCCTGGAGGAGAATGTTATCATACATTGGGTATGGATGTCTAGTGCATTATGGCTTATACTGAACATGTCTGAATTGGAGGCCTGTTCCAGACACTGTATGGGGTCATGAAGAAGCAGTGATCTTAATAAAGCACAAGGAAGTTCTAACCAGACGCATGATATGAAGAATAGAATGACTAAAAGGCATAAGGTCAGAGATGGTGGACAGTGCTGTTCGCATCACCTTGTGCACTTTCTGGGTCTTAAGTACATAACAAGCATTGGCAAAGCCAATAGGTCTCGGTTTTGCGAGAGTTCGAGCTATTGGCATTGTAAATGACTATGCCTTTTACCCATGTGTTATGGAGTGGAGAGGATGTATGTGGTGTGGAGTGGAATTATGTGGGTTGGATTTGAATTGTTAGTTGTTGAATTGTGTGGCATGGAATTGTGTGGTGTGGAGTGGATTTGAGTAATGGAATTATGTGGCATGGTGTGCCACTGAAGTTTGTGGATAGTAAGTATGTGGTAATGTGTGTACTGGAAGTATGTGGAGTGGGATTGTGTGTTATGGTGTGTAATTATGTTATATGTAGTGGAGTTTAATTATGTGGTGTGTTGAATTTTGTGGCATGATGTGTAATTCTATGGTGTGGATTGGATATATGTGGGGTGTTGTGTAATTGTGTTGAGTTGAATTACGTGATTTTTTTGTTGAATTATGTGGTGTGGGATGGAAATATGTGAAGTTGAATTGTGTGGCGTGGAACTGTCTGGTGTTGAGTGAAATTATGCTGATTGGAATTATATGGCATGATGTGGAGTGTATTTATGCGAATTCTTGCTATGTCGCATAGAGTGGCTTTATGTGGGGTGTATTTATGTGGTATTAAATAGAGTGTAATTATGCAGAGTTATATTTCAGTACTGCTGCACTTTTTATCAAGCCCACGCTAGCCACTATGTACAGTAACGTCCAGGGGGTTGTTTCAATCGTTGATGCAACTGAATGAATTAACCTCAGGATCGGATTCGAATAGGATTAGGCCCCAGCACCATATGAAAAGTGACCCCATTACAGAATGAGCTAGCTGCTAAGCGTGGCATCCGTTTGCAAATCAGGGCTGTTTTAAACTTGTAAAGACAAGTTTATAAGTGTTTTGCAATGTGTAGGAGACTGCATGTATTCAGCCTACCTGCAGGCTTTGTAGTGATATCAGTGTTATTGATTAAAAACTGGCCCAGCAGTAAAACACAGCCACCATACGCTGACTTCTGACAAGAGCCCTTCGAGCACTGCCAGGCTGCCCTGTAGGCCAGTCCGACGCTGCATGCAGGAATGAGAAGTATGTTAAGTGCACACCCTGCACTTCACCCATGCCCGGACATCCCAAAGTGCACACAAGTCCGGTAGTGGCACCTGCTCCCACCTGATGTTTTTAGTGGGTGTCCATCACTGCAGAAACTACATGTGTGGATGTACACACATGCCAGCTGTGCCCCCTCCCTCCTGAAGCCTGTGGGAAGTGCCTGGTGGGTCTGTCAGAGGAAGGCAGTGCTCTGCAGAAAGCAGAATTGCTCAGGTGAGTTGCTGTGAAGCAGACATGACATATTAAATGTCGTCTGCAATGTAATCTGTAGCTCAACTTGGAGACATATCTATGGGTGCCATGGTGTCCGGAGCCTGAAGGACTATGTTCATAGTATGAGCGGGATGGCAAACGTGGATGAGGCTGGTCCCGCAGCTCCTAGGCAGAATGATGAGGTAATAAAGCACGGAAAACCTAGGGCACTCAGAGGAGGGACACTCCTCCTGTGTCACAAGGGCAGAGAGGAACTCTCTGGTGGGAGTACGTCCTCCCTTAGTAAACTCAAAATCACAATCAGTACCCCACTGTATGTCGAGATAACATTAAATAATCCTGGGAAGATGATTCATGAAGTGACCTAGATGTTACCCACCGGGTTGTGGGAAAGGAAAAAAATCCTTTTGTTTTAATTACCCTCACACACCCTAGTGGTGTCATGCTTCATCATCGGGTCACCCTGTCTCCTAAAAGTCAGGGTGGGCTCAACCATATTCCAGGGAGCGCTTTAAAGATATGACCAGGGGGTCTTACAGATTAAAAATCCTCAGGCTGTTCCCAGTATCCTTTTATTCTTGGAACAGTATGGGATGTTAAAATAATTAAGCATATACAAGGGTCAATTGGATATTTAGTGGTCCTAAGACCCTAGCGCCAACATGTTTCAGCCTGTCTATTGGCCCGCTAGGGGTCCTAGGCTTTCTTCAGGGCTATATGAATGTAGAGGTTCCCTCCCTGGTAAGAGCAGAGGATAATTATTACGCTACTCATGTAAAAAAGAGGGCAGATAGCTGCTCCTTTTGTGAGAATAAAGACACACTTATCTTTAGTACTTAAGGATGTTATTCCTTCTTCTCCATCTACAAAGAAAAAAGAGGAGAACAACAAGAGAACACATCACATAACAACTTCATTACATTGGTCATTGCATCCCGGAGGTGATGTGCTTATGAGGTACACCCATGCTCTTCCATTTAAACGGGTGATCAAAGCCATCAACCATAAAAAGTGTCAACCGCACACTTCTCACTGTTATCTCATACTGTTATCACATTTTTTGTGATGATTTTAGTGTTGTATATCGTGCAGTGGTGATATACATCGCATTCTGACCTTATTCAGTACGAGTGTACCAAAAAGTGCTTTTGGAGATATCAGCATGCCTTTCACTTCAAACCACACAAAGATTAAAACCACACAAAGATTGAAAACATACATCCATGGTGCACGCATACTTTGTTTACATCCTTCTCTCCCTTACCCCGATCTGGGAGAGGTAAATCATCACGGGGATTGTAGTTGGAAGGGTAGCCCTCTAGTCAAACACTGAATGTTGTGTTTGAAATATCCATGGTGAAGCCGTAACATAAACAGCGAAAAACAAAAAGACACATAGGCTTAGATTAGCCTTAGAAGATTTCCTGATAGTTAGCCATGTCCGCACATACCTTTAGAGGCCGTACCCGCCAGACTGCGTCATAGTACTCACATCGTCAAGGGTCCTGCCCCACTTCTTAACCTACTCGGTACTACTCCCCGGGCTTGCGCCCTGAACCATGCCTGCCTCCTGGTTTTATGGAAGTCGCGTTGTTCGGCGTTTTGTGTGGGCGGTACACGTGACCACGACCGGCGTAGCCGGAAATTACGTGGCCAACGTGAAAATGGTGGGACTTGTAGTCCCTGTCGGGGCTTTAACATTAACCAGAGCTCTGCAAGGGATAGACAAGCTACTCACAAAATTTACCGCGGTTACTGAGTTGGTGTTGTCCGCGGTTCGAATGTGGATTGCCGCTTCACCGCATATTATGCTTTTGTTTATATCTACTGGCACATTCAAAGGAGCGGAAACCAAGTCTGTAATGTTGGCAGAGGTTAATACGTCCACCGCTGATCTAATAAGGGATGGAGGTTGAATTTCCCATCTCATGGCTTTTTTTTATTATTATAAAAACTTTATTAATAATAAAATCGGTTGCGATACAAATGTGGCGCAATGACCCGTAACCTGAACTGTTAGCCTATAAGAGGGTAAACGCTATTTTGTTAAAAAAAGCTATTTATAAAAGGTGATTGTAGTGAAAAATTATTCTAACAGTAAAATCCTAAAGGTAATCTCAAAAATGAACTCTGGCCCTTACATTTCTTGGGTAACAGGGCAAGTGCTGTTTGACCAGTTTATATGGGCTCATGGATATTTTGTTTGTCACGGGCAGTTATCTGGTGTCATCGTATTGATTATTTTGACATCGCTGTCATTTCTTGTTGATCCAGGTACTTTTATGATATTTGTCTTATAGTCTGTTGGGAAACCTTTGCTGTCAGTGTTCTTTGTTACCGTGTGTCAACCCACCCTCAGGTAGCACCATACTGTTGATGCCTTTCTCATGTAAGGGTTTGTTGTACCACGCATCTTAACCGTGTTTATCTATTTCTGATTTAGTTGATTCCATGGGATTGAATCATTCAGGCCCTTCTCATGCAATTAGGTGGGCAATAACATCAACAAAACTCACGTCCCATTACTTGGAAAAGAACCATACTGATAAAGATCTTAAATGGACAGTGATCGAAAAGATAAAGGGAAGTGGCAATCTAGTAAAAAGATTGCTTGAACGCGAACACCGCTGGGTTTACTGATTGAAGACGCATGAGAAGGGCCTGAATGATTCAATCCCATGGAATCAACTAAATCAGAAATAGATAAACACGGTTAAGAGGCGTGGTACAACAAACCCTTACATGACAAAGGCATCAACAGTATGGTGCTACCTGAGGGTGGGTTGACACACTGTAACAAAGAACACTGACAGCAAATGTTTCCCAACAGACTATAAGACAAATATCATAAAAGTACCTGGAACAACAAGATATGACAGCGATGTCAAAATAATCAATACGATGACACCAGATAACTGCCCGTAACAAACAAAATATCCATGAGCCCATATAAACTGGTCAAACAGGACTTGCCCTGTTACCCAAGAAATGTAAGGGCCAGAGTTCCCTTTTGAGATTACCTTTAGGATTTTACTGTTAGAATAATTTTTCACTACAATGACCTTTTATAAATAGCTTTTTTTAACAAAATAGCGTTTACCCTCTTATAGGCTAACAGTTCAGGTTACGGGTCATTGCGCCACGTTTGTTTCGCAACCAATTTTATTATTAATAAAGTTTTTATAATAATAAAAAAAACATGAGATGGGAAATTCAACCTCCATCCCTTATTAGATCAGCGGTAAACGTATTAACCTCTGCCGACATTACAGACTTGGTTTTCGCTCCTTTGAATGTGCCAGTAGATATAAACAAGAGCATAATATGCGGTGAAGCGGCAATCCACATTCGAACCGCGGACAACACCAACTCAGTAACCGCAGTAAATTTTGTGAGTAGCTTGTCTATCCCTTGCGGAGCTCTGGTTAATGTTAAAGCCCCGACAGGGACTACAAGTCCCACCATTTTCACGTTGGCCACGTCATTTCCGGCTACGCCGGTCGTGGTCACGTGTACCGCCCACACAATACGCCGAACAACGCGACTTCCATAAACCCGGGAGGCAGGCATGGTTCAGGGCGCAAGCCCGGGGAGTAGTACTGAGTAGGTTAAGAAGTGGGGCAGGACCCTTGACGATGTGAGTACTATGACGCAGTCTGGCGGGTACGGCCTCTAAAGGTATGTGGGGACATGGCTAACTATCAGGAAATCTTCTAAGGCTAATCTAAGCCTATGTGTCTTTTTGTTTTTCGCTGTTTATGTTACGGCTTCACTATGGATATTTCAAACACAACATTCAGGGGCCGAATCCGATTCGGGCCGGAAAAAATACCGACCGACTCGGTACGGGATCATAGTCCGACCGACACGTACCGGCGTTGCCCGACCTGGGAAGTACGATGAAATGCATGTGAATCACGACCGACTCGTACGGAACTCAAGGCGAACGACCGACCCGGACGGAAACAAGCTATCCGGCCGGGAAACCACGCGAATCGAACCGACCGACACGCACCAGGAATCAACCCGAACGAAACGTACCCGCGAACTCCGACCCGCGCAGTACGATGCAATGGGTGCAAAATCAGACCGATTCGCACGGAGCCCAAGCCGTACGACCGACACGCATACAAAACCCAGCCGAACAAACACAATACTCCGCGACCGACGCGTACGCCGAATATGAAACTGAGCTGAAACACAGTGGGAACGACTCGGAGAGGCGCGCACGAGATAACTGCAACGTCCTACTCTGTCAGAAGAACGACTCCTACATGCACAATAATCACAAATGAAAAAATACAAAAAAAGAGGGCCAAACAAGCAATGACAAAGCCAATAAATACAGGGGGGGGAAAAAATGGAACAAGAACACACCCCCAACTCCACCTACATAAAGGCCACAAATCCCTACCATGATCCATTGCAAATTCCACTGACCTGCCAGCACAGAACACCAGCAGACAGCAGACACACACACAGCTCATCCAACACAAAAGCCACACACCATTAGCACCTCAACAAATAGCACCCTCACACACACACAGCAAAACCTACACACACACACCCTCACCTGCACACACACACACATCAATCACCACCACCACCCATCACCATGCCCCTAAAGAAGAATCCAAAGTTCCTAGATAGTGAATTGGAAGTCATGGTAGACGAGATCCTGAGGGTAGAGCCACAGTTGTTTGGCACATTGGTCCAACAGACCCCCATGGCACAGAAAACCAAGATGTTGGCGAGGATCGTTGACAGGGTAAACGCACAATCACCATGTATGCGCACAAAGGAAGACATCCAGAACAGGTGGTATGATGTGCGCAGGAGGGTCAGGGACCTACTGAAGAAGGATTACCTCCTGAGCCAGCACACCGGCAGTGGCCCTCCTGCCAAACCAGTATACCTCAGGCCCTGGGAGGAGAAGGTGCGGGCCATCCTACCACCAGTGAGCGTATATGGACTAACAAACATCCCAGAGCCTGGTGAGTACACAACTGATATACACAATATTGTGTGCCAATACACACACATCACTGTCAAGGGGATAGTCAAACCATGCACCCCTAGCAAATCAACAGCAACCAAAAGATAATCATCCCAAGAAGTGTATGTTAGTCAGATAAACACAATACATGCCATGTCATAGTGATATGTAACTGTGTCATGACATGTACAAACCCAATACCAAATAGAGCTAGGCAGTGGCACAAATCTAACCAACAAACACTGTCAGATATTTAGCCACCACTAGAACACCACCTCACAGGGAAGCTCACAGAAAGGAAGGAATCCTGTGTATGCTGGTGAAGTCAGTGTAGCCAAGAGCATGATGGGACTCGTAGTAACAGATAATGGGCAGCCTCACATTTGGACCAGCAACACCACTCTGAACCATGCTCACAACACATGGAGTGGAAAAGGACTGACAATATGGCTGACACTGGGTACTGCTGTGGGGAGCACAAGGCCCTGCTGGGAACTGGGCACCAACAAACAACAGGACCACACTGTCAGCCATCTTGCCATTGCTGTCACACTCACACACAGTGAAGTCCACTCAAAAGGAAGGAAGTATGGGCATGCTGGGAAGGGGGGAGTAGGCAATAGCATGATGGGAGTTGGAGTCACAGATATTGCTCACCCACACAATTGGCCCATCAACACCACTCTGAACCATGCTCACATCACAGGGAGTGGATAAGGACTGACAAGATGGCTGACACTGGGTACTGCTGTGGGGAGCACAAGGCCCTGCTGGGAACTGTGCACCAACAAACAGCAGAACACCACTGCCTGACATCCTGAAAGCCAACTTGCACTCCCTGCAATGCAAGCACGTTGCATGGTTGGATATCTGGCTGGGTGGGAAGGAGGACTGACAGCACTGACCATAGTTACAAGCAGCTCTCCTCACACACCCCCTCAACACAAACTCCACATAATCTACCTGGGAGAATGCAATGCCTCACACACCAAATGAAGATCCCACAAAGAACCACCACCTTGGGTAATGCTGTGTGAAGCACAGGGACACTCTTGGGACTTGTAGCCAAACAAACACAAGGACAACACTGTCAGCCTTCCTGTCAGCACAGGCACACTACCCCACAGGGAAGCAGAGTCAAAAGAAAGGAAGTACGGGCATGCTGGGAAGGGGGTGTAGGCAATAGCATGATGGGAGTTGTAGTCACAGATATTGCTCACCCACACAATTGGCCCATCAACACCACTCTGAACCATGCTCACATCACAGGGAGTGGATAAGGACTGACAAGATGGCTGACACTGGGTACTGCTGTGGGGAGCACAAGGCCCTGCTGGGAACTGTGCACCAACAAACAGCAGAACACCACTGAATGACATCCTGAGAGTCAACCTGAACCCACTGCAAGGGTGGCATGCTTCATGGTGGGATAACTGGGCTAGGTGGAGAAGGATGGCCGGATGTCCACCAAATACAACCAATGCTGGCCATGCACACACCTCAACATTCACATTGAAATGCCCCAGGTATGCAGGACAATGTGCTACACCAATATCAACCTCTTACTGTGACAACTTAGGACAATGCAATGTACATGCCCGCATCCAGAGGTACAGTCACAACTATCAGGTGTGTGAACCATTGATGCCTGTAGAAACATAACATACAATGTGTGTCTCATCCAAATACAGGTGATGATGATGGGGACTCAGCAGCAGGCGAGGAGGAGTCCCTGTCCCAGGCTCCGGGGGACACTGAGCTCACTGGTGTGGAGCAGCCTCTGCCCTCCTCGGATGGCGAAGACCTACCTGGCACCTCCGGTGTGAGTCATCATGCAGCACCAGCAGGACCAACATCTGCACCCCCTGCACCCACCCCTCCAACAACTGCCAACACACAGACCACCCCCGCCGACACGGACAGACCAAGGACCACCGATGATAACAGCACAGGGCCCCAGGCCCACCGTGGAGCAACGGACAACAACACCACTAACAACCCCCAAGGGGGCCTTGGGTCACCTGTGCGTGCCACCACAGGTCCTGCATGTGTCGCCAGGGGTGGTGGGAGGGGTGGTAGACATAGGTCGCTGCTTGCAGAGGGGTCTAAACTGCATGATGACCCACAACTGGCACGCATCGCTGATGCGTACCAGGATAGCACCGGAGAGGTCAGACAGGTAGTGGGGATCCTCAAGGACATACAACAGCAGCAGGCTGCCCATCATGCCCGCTTGGACTCCCACATGTCCCGTGTGGAGACACACATGTCTTGCATGGAGTCCAAGTGGGACACATTGCAAGAACTTACAGCGGTGCATAGGGACATATTGACATGCCTCCGCCAGATTAGCACCAACATGGCCACACCTCCCTGTGTGCCCACAACATCTGGTGCTGCAACAACTGACACCGCCACAGGGAGGGAGGAGGACTCTGGCGGAGACTCCCCTGCACCGCAGCAGCCTGCACGTGAGGGTCCCCCCCCAAAGAAGAGGGGTCGTCCGAGGAAGGAAAACTGAGAGGTTGATGGCCACGTACATCCCCCAGGAAGCCAACACCTGTCCCGGAAATTCTCCTTTGTGTGCAAACTTTTCACCCTGTCGAATGCAACACAACTCTCCCACATGACATGGGGAGTTCAAGTTGGACTAATGTATCATATGACTGTGGACTACACTCAGGACATTTCTGCTACCAAGACTTCCAACTCATCTGGGAACTTTGGATCCCAATCCCAATGTACAGCACCCACCATCCTGTGCACTATACACACACACATTTCTGTAAATAAAATCACTAGTACACCATACTTGCCTCTGTTGTTATTCAAATGTGGATACTGTTATGGTGATGATGATCTGCTAAATTACACTGTGTATGCTAACTGCTACAGCAAGTACAACACCGTCATGTGAGTCATGGTGACGTGACACATATGAGGGAGACACACCACTAGGGCTACACAACACAGAGACACCAGGGCCATCGGACTCATCGCCTACAGTGATGTTGCCAGGAAATACTGTGGAATGCACAGACACCACACCTATTCAGAGTCTGTGTCAACTAGCCCACAGGTGCAGTAAGCAAATGTCAGTCAGATGTGTGACCACAGACAACGCACATCCCAAAGTGAAGCACAGGTTTATTACACATTTGCAACATGTTGTTTCCACTACAAATGCAAGGTAATCCCACGTGGCAGTGGCCACACAGTCAACAAGTGCAGAAGATATGAAGTCCAGGGGTGTGTGGCACATCACCTGCAGGGAAACTACTGCTGCCACCCTGAAAGCTGAATGATGGTGTCGGGGGATCCAAGTTGACCAAAGTACTCAGTAAGCACCCTGTGAAGGACAGACATGACACACAGTTAAAACTACTGAAGAACAGGACAGAACTGCAATACTCATGCCCAATACATGTCACAAGACAACTACACAAAACCAAGTTAGCATGTCAAAACTGTTGGGGAGTACAGACTACCTGTAAGGACACATTGCTGCACGCATCCAGTCAAGTAGCACATGGCCACACTCAAACAGCACCAGAGCACCACCCACACATATCATGCAAACTCACATCATTCACATTACATCTCCTTGGATACTCACATTCAGCTGAAGAAGTTGGTGATGAGCTGTGTGCGGACATCACCATCATCATCACTGGCATCGTGGTCCAGGCCAGGATCCTCCACAGGTGGCGGACGTTGGTCATCGTCATCCAGGATGAGAGGCAACTCCTTCCGCACTGCCAGGTTGTGTAGCATGCAGCAGACGATGACAATCTTGCACACCTTTGCTGGGACATATGGGAGGGCCCCTCCTGTCTTGTCCAGGCAGCGGAAGCGGCTCTTCAGGAGACCAAAGGTCCGCTCAATCACTCTCCTGGTCCGACCATGTGCCTCATTGTAGCGCATCTGGGCTGGTGTCACAGGGTTCCTGAGGGGTGTCAGCAACCACGGCATGTTGGGGTATCCGGAGTCACCTATGGACAGACAAGTGCACATTAGCTGAGTTGGAAAAGTGGGCGGTATACTACGGAGCAGAACACACACAATGGTACAAAGTCAGTACACACCGACAAGCCAGGCACGCTGGTTCTGCATCTGTGCCATCATCCTCGGGATGCGACTACTCCTCATCACGTAGGCATCGTGTGCTGAACCAGGGAAATGGGCACACACATGTGTGATGGTCATATCTGCAAGACATACCACCAGAGCATTGATCGAATGGTAATGTTTCCGGTTCCGGTATGCCTGCTCATGTGCCTGTGGTGGTACCAAAGCCACATGTGTCCCATCAATGGAGCCAATGACATGTGGCATCCTCCCCAGGGCATAGAAGTCACTCTTGACGTCAGTGAGTTGTTGACGTATAGGGAAATAGATGTACTGGTTCAGGCATCTCAACATTGCCTCCAAAACATCGCGTAGCACACGGCTGAACATAGTCTGTGACATCCCACCGGCAGTCGCCACAGTGTGTTGAAAGGTACCGGTGGCAAAGAAGTGTAGGGCTGCCATTACCTTCACCTTGGGGGTCAGCGCCGTAGGGTACGGCCGGCCAGGTTGCAAATGTGGTGCCACGCGCACTGCCAAATCCTCAATCAGCTGCCTGGTGAAGCGGTACCGTCGGATGCTGTCACGTTCCACCATCGTTGCCAGGTCAGGGAATGGTCTATGGACAGCTGGAGCCCTGCAGTACATAGGTTGAGGAAAGAAAGATTGTCAGTCACCCCACATATGTGCCATTCACCATACTCAATTTCACATGATACATCATTACGAGACACAAGTACTTGATGTGTGTGGCGTTCTGTTCGGACATAACTCGCACATACATGGCCATCATCTAACTTCTCAGTACAACATGTGTGGACAACAGGTTCCAGGTTGTGCTATGGGAAACCATTAGGCTGTGTCACAGTACCCATTTACTGCTGTCACGTTCCACACACACACCACAGTGACAAGTCTGGACAGATGCGCCACAGGCATCACAGCTCATTGACAGGTAGATTCCCAGTGACCCTGTCTTGCCACATGGACACTGGCATTACATGGTGTATCATGTACACGTCAGAAAAACAAACATGACTCCCACAGGTAGTGGCCCCTGTCGCCTACGCAGGACAGACATGGACGCCAGTGACGCACAACATCAAAGTCCATGCACAAACAACGTTGATTTGGAGACTGTCTCCCATCGTGCACATGGAATCAGAGACATATGTAACACAACATGCACACAGACTGTGGAGGGACATCACTATTGTGGCAATGGGTCACCCAGTGATGTACATGCCTTCCCCCATGGGACCCTGGGGGTATGTGACATGTCACACACATACACAACCTGGAAATGTGACCATGCCACATGCTCCAAAATGAACTGTTGCACATCACAGTGGTCATGTGCACAACACACAAAGGACCCTGTCCCCATTAACACATGCACAGCCTGGGTGTGGCTGCCCACAAGTGCCACCACAGAAACCACATGTTAACCCCCATACACAGAAAAGGTAATGCAGCCTTACATGCCTTAGGAAACAGTGTGGACTGGGTGTGGTGTTTTAGGTGTGCCCCTGGGTCTCTGGCAGGTATATGTGGCTGGCATACGTTCACCAGTGACAAGCATGGTGACATATGCGACTGACCTGTACAGGTACGCGTTGTACAGCAATGGCCCGATCGGTGTGCCCGGCCGGCCCATTGCATCTGTTGTGAGCGGGTACGTGTTGTACAGCAATGGACCGATCGGTGTGCCCGGCCGGCCCATTGCATCTGTTGTGAGCGGGTATGCGTTGTATCCCGTAATACGCGTTGTACAGCAATGGACCGATCGGTGTGCCCGGCCGGCCCATTGCATCTGTTGTGAGCGGGTACGCGTTGTATCCCGAAATACGCGTTGTACAGCAATGGACCGATCGGTGTGCCCGGCCGGCCCATTGCATCTGTTGTGAGCGGGTACGCGTTGTATCCCGTAATACGCGTTGTACAGCAATGGACCGATCGGTGTGCCCGGCCGGCCCATTGCATCTGTTGTGAGCGGGTACGCGTTGTATCCCGTAATACGCGTGGTACAGCAATGGACCGATCGGTGCGCCTGGCCGGCCCATTGCATCTGTTGTGAGCGGGTACGCGTTGTATCCCGAAATACGCATTGTACAGCAATGGACCGATCGGTGTGCCCGGCCGGCCCATTGCATCTGTTGTGAGTGGGTACGCGTTGTATCCCGCAATACGCGTTGTACAGCAATGGACCGATCGGTGTGCCCGGCCGGCCCATTGCATCTGTTGTGAGCGGGTACGCGTTGTATCCCGTAATACGCGTTGTACAACAATGGACCGATCGGTGTGCCCGGCCGGCCCATTGCATCTGTTGTGAGCGGGTACGCGTTGTACAGCAGTGGACCGATCAGTGTGCCCAGCCGGCCCATTGCATCTGTTGTGAGCGAGTACGCGTTGTACAGCAATGGACCGATCGGTGTGCCCGGCCGGCCCATTGCATCTGTTGTGAGCAGGTACGCGTTGTATCCCGAAATTCGCGTTGTACAGCAATGGACCGATCGGTGTGCCCGGCCGGCCCATTGCATCTGTTGTGAGCGAGTACGCGTTGTACAGCAATGGACCGATCGGTGTGCCCGGCCGGCCCATTGCATCTGTTGTGAGCAGGTACGCGTTGTATACCGAAATACGCGTTCTACAGCAATGGACCAATCGGTGTGCCCGGCCGGCCCATTGCATCTGTTGTGAGCGGGTACGCGTTGTACAGCAATGGACCGATCGGTGTGCCCGGCCGGCCCATTGCATCTATTGTGAGCGGGTACGCGTTGTATCCCGAAATACGCGTTGTACAGCAATGGACCGATCGGTGTGCCCGGCCGGCCCATTGCATCTGTTGTGAGCGGGTACGCGTTGTATCCCGAAATACGCGTTGTACAGCAATGGACCGATCGGTGTGCCCGGCCGGCCCATTGCATCTGTTGTGAGCGGGTACGCGTTGTATCCCGAAATACGCGTTGTACAGCAATGGACCGATCGGTGTGCCCGGCCGGCACATTGCATCTGTTGTGAGCGGGTACGCGTTGTATCCCGTAATACGCGTTGTACAGCAATGGATCGAACGGTGCGCACGCGTTGGCTGGGGCCTGGCATGGCAACGGACGCGTATTCGAAGCTTCAACGAGTCTGATGCAGTGAATTCAGTTGGCCAGCCACAACAATGTTGCAAAATCATGGGTGTCATGAACTTGGATTTTTGAAGGATGCTGTGGGCGTGTATTAGTGCTGCTATTCCATGGATTGGTCAGATTCAGAAGATGCAAACGACTTGGACCTATCACTTTGGACACATGGGACAGTATCTGCCTCTGCAGCACACATATAATGCTGGCTGTTCCCCTGAGAGCTCACTTGCCTGCACTACATGCTCCAGGACGACATCTGCCACCAACACTGCTGCTGTCTCTGCATCCTCTGGCTACTGCAATGGCACGTACTGTGGAGAGAGCCCCAGCCTTCAGCCTTGAGGAGAACCAGGCCCTGCTGGACAGCCTCCTTCCACAGTACAGCAAGCTGTATGGGACACCAGGGGAGCAGGTGAGTGTGCTGTCCACTGCCTTACTAATTTTGCATGTTGTCTGACTAGCAGGACTTACAGTGTGCACACCACTGGCTAGCATGCTCACTGAGTAGTTCTGAGCCCCCAAAGTGTGTAGTTACATGCACTGAACAGGTACAGTGCAGTAACAGTGCATTCCAACAAGGTTTACTTTTCATGCAATGATACCATGTAGTAACTGCTGGCAAACTGTTCATAGCCATCGTTGCACTGCCTGTGTACATCATGTGCCCAGTGATTGAGACATGTATATCCAACTGTGTGATGCACGGATATGTTGCATGTGTAGTAATGGCATTTTCACTTTGTCATCCTCACAGGTTGATGCCCACCAGAAGCAGAAAATCTGGCTGACCATCGCCCGGGCAGTAAGATCCGTGGGGGACTACAAGCGCCGGATCCGCAACTGCCAGAAGAGGTGGCAGGACCTTCGAGGCTGGACCCGGAGGATCGCAAGGGTCCAGCTGAAGCTGTCGCCTCCTCGCAGGAGGGGCGGACACCGGACCCTGACCCCCCACATGCTCAGGATCCTGGCGGTGGTCTTCCCTGACCTGGATGGGCAGCTGAAGGCCAGACAGCAGCAAGGAGGGGGTGAGTCCATGACAGCACTGTGCACTTTGTCTGACATGCTATGTGCCCTCCTCTGGCCTGGTTAAACATCCACAGTACATCAGTCTTGTGGTCCAAGACCCATGTCCCTCTATTGTGACATGCCCACTCCTCATCTGATACGCATATGTGTGGCCCTTACAGTCAGGAAATTGTGTCACTTGGGGACTGTGTCATTGCATTTTGCTTTGCTCAAGGTGGGGGACAGCATTTGTTCCGGTGACTATGTTGTGGGATTCATGGGTGGGTCAATTGCTCACACAATGCCCAAGTCCTGACATGTAATCTGCGTGTAACTTTGATATGTGGTCCACTTGCTGATCTGATTCACCACATGTCCCTGGGGTATTTGGCACACCCCCATGCTGTGGGTGGGAACAATGTTTGGGCCTCAGGAGTATATATATCAAGTGTGTCACACATGCTTAGACACCTGCCTACTGTCCAGGACTCATCCCTCTTACAGGTGCATCTGGACAGTCATGCCTACTCCAGGGCATACAATAGACTCTGTACTCCCACTGCCGTGGATCATCTGACATGTTGTGATCAGTGACATGTTCCCTCAGGTGTCTGCCTCTGTGTCAGTGTGCTGTGGCTTCGTTGTCAGGACTACTGGTATGTTTGTCGGTTAGGGTTCAGCATGCCATCTGAGATGTGACCATGTGAGACGATACTTCTGTGACTTATAGATGTTTGATCACTTGACTGTGCACACAGGTGTATGCGACTGTGACTTTCAGGCAGCTGTTATTCATTCACAGCACACTGTGAGGTGCTCAGGTTCTGGGAGTTGTGTTTCATGTCCCCCATATGTCCAATTGGCATGACGTGGACAAATACTAGTTCAGATGATGTGGTGTGTGGGGGATAGACATGTGCACTTGTCAGTTACATAACTTGCATTCCCCATGTCCTAGGATTGTGACACAGTGCAGACTGTTGTTGGCAGGCTGCCATGGCCATGTGACTGGAGACAGTGATGTATGACTTTGCAGGCATGCCTGTGTCATGGCATTAAACTTCCTAAGAGTGATCCTGTAGGGGAGTGACATGTGCAACATGCACCCCATTGTGGCATGGACTATCCGGACATGGGTGCATCATGGTGTCTGGTGCTGGTATGCATCACATGCATTTCTATTTAGACTCTGGCCATCCCTTTCTCCGGACACCTGCACTGACTCAGTGGCAAGAGATGTGATGTGTGCATGTTCACATACTTCACTGTGTTCCCTGCAATGTCCAACAACTGTGTAGGTGGTGCATGTGTCCACACTGGGGTCTTACCATCAGAAAGGCACCAGACAGATGGGTGCAAGGGCAGGAGGGGTGTGAGTCCCATGGTTGACCATCAGACTGACAATTGGCTTCTCCAAATCTGTGTGAGGAGTTTTGGCAATGTTCTACTAAGGATGCCAGGGCTGGCTCTGTAAGTGCTGTACTTACTGTGGTGTGTGCGGTCAGTGCAGGTGACTGATGTTTGTCTGTTTCCCTAATTGTTTGCAGATACATCCACGGCCACAGGAGGGGACAGCTCCACGGACCAGGAGGAGCAGCGGAGCCAGACTGGGTCAGCATCCGACGAGTGGTCAGAGGGACCCAGTGGCACGGAGGGCGAGGGGAGCCACACCGAGGAGTCCTCAGCACCATCCACCTCAGCTGAGGACCACAGCAGCTCGGAAGATGACTCCCTTGAAGAGGCGGGTGTCAGCAGCCACCACACCCCCGCTAGTCTGTCTGGCCCCGCCACCACCACCACCAGCACCGCCCTCCCATTGGCTCCAATTCCAGACGTCCGTGGAGGCTCCTGTGTTCGGGAGCGTGTCTCCTTCGTGCCAGGCACCGCACCCCCTGCCCCTGTGTCCCCTGCTGCCCTGAGTGAGGAGTCTGTGTACCTACTTCGGCAGCTCCATGTAGGGCAGACAGCAATGCTGAGTGTCCTCCATGCACACACCACTCTGTTGACACAGCTGGTGTCGTTCATGGAGGGCATCTCGATGGGTATGTCTGCCCTACAGAGGAGCAATAAGTCCATGGACTCCTCCCTGACGGCAGCAGTGTCCCTCCTCCAGCAGTCCCTCCCACCTCCTACCTCTGCCCCATCCACACTTCCTGGCACCCTACCTGTCCAAAGCACATGCACACCTGCACATTCACCCAAGCACACAGACACGAGCAGCACAGACACACCCAAAAGAAAGGCAAGACGTGCACACAAGCATCCTCAGGGGACAGATACCACACACACAGGGGATGGGGAACAGACACACACACAGGCATCCACAGTCACTCCGCAATCCTCCAAATCCTCTCCCTCCAAGACCCCTTCCCTTGCCTCACCTGCAACCCCACCTACACAGCAGGTCTTCCTGTGTGACGTCGGCCTCTTCCCATCCGAACCTGCAGATCCGGCATACCGGGGGAAGAGGAAGTCCACCCACACAGAGGGGAGTGCCCCTCGCCCCCGGACACCCTCCCCCAGGCGCAGACAGACTGAGGACCCCATTCGGAAGTCCGCCCGGACCAGGAAGGGCAAGACCCCACCACCATCACCACGCAGCTCCACCACCCAGTCTCTCTCCTCCATCCCCCAGGCCACCACTCCACATGTTCCACCGACACACCCTGCCCCAGGTTCCCCCACACACCGATACCGCATCCCCAAACTGCTTAGGCCCTCCCCCCTGCCACTTGCACTTGCACTTCCACCCCCAACCCAGACGCTCAGCCTGTTTGTGTCACTGGTGTGGAGACCGGGTCCCCCCCCTCTGTCCTGCCCATCTCATCTGCCCCCCCTTCCACTCCCTTGGAGGCATGCACTGCAGTGGAGTCCACAACCACCCCGTCTGACTCGGGCACTGCAGTGGTGCCGGCCTCCCTGAGTCAGACACCTCCACTGCAGTTGCTGGTGACACTCCTGCACCCACCACCCCTTCACTGCCTCACTCTGGCATCCCCTGATCCTGTCCCTGCGGTGCCTGGCCTGCCCCTTGTATGCCCCTCCAAGGGGGATGTCCCCTGTCCCTACCAGTGCAGGCAAGCAATGGGTGACAAGTTGTCACATATCACCCTGTTGGGACTGTGTATTTGGACTGGCCATTGGCCTTACTTTAATTTGGACTTCTGATTTTTAGTGACATTTGCTGAATAAAGCCTATTTTTGTTTACTTGTGGTTTTTCTTTTGATGTACATGATGTACATGGTTATCATCATGCATTTGCAGTTGTAATAGTGTTCAGATCAGGGAAATGAAGTGTTGCAGTGATGGACTCCATGTGGTCCATGGGATGTGTGTCCTGTTGTAGTCTGGATCTATGGCATCCTCTGCTGCAGTCTGAGGGTGTGATGTTCAGCATATGACACAGGGATGTACGTTTTGCATTTGTAAATTAACATCTTTGTCTTACAGTGATGCACATCTGGTGGGCTTACCACTGTTCAATGTTCCTATTTCCCTGACTGTGTGCCCATCTCCACTGGACATGCAGTTTAGCGCACCAATGTTGAAGGACTCATCAGTGTATACAGTGCACCTTGCTTGACACGTATTTTGGGTGTATGCAGATGACTGACGTGACACTCCCGTACCCAGGCTGATGTGAGCAGAGCCTTCAGTGTGTTGTAGTTGTAGACTCACTGACCGAGTGTTCTGCCGACATGTTTGAGTCGTGCACAGACAAGGCTTGGCACAGCGGACCTTCCACAGCAGTGGAGTGCCCTCATGGCAGTGTGTAATCCCGTGACATTGCCTGGGCCCGTGTTTTGTGTTGTGTAAGCATGTCTGTGCGTGTACCCTTCCCTTTTCCTACACAGGCTGTGTCCCTACGGATGTTCCTGTTTCTGATGCTTGCTGAGTTGTTCTGTGTTCATCAAGCATCTTGGACCTGGTTACTCCGGGATGTGGGTGCATGGCTAACTAAGGTTCATCAGGTTGTCATCCCAGGTTGTCTTTGTTGTCATGGCTGGGGATGTGGGCACATTCAGGATTCCCCTTGGCACTTGTTGGTTACACATGTCATGTAATTTACAGTCTGTGGTAGCTTTCAGTGATTGTGACACGTTGTGTGTGTGACTGCTGCCACTCCTCAGGGTCAGAGCTGCAATGTTGGAAGTTGTGTACGTGTGTTCTTTGTGTGTCACCTTGTCTTCTTCATTGGTGTGTGACTATGGCCAGGATCCCATTGATTGTGGTGGATTTCACGTCATGCCCATGTACCGCGTAGTGTGCAGTGTGTCAGACATTCACGAGTCTTGTTGACTGGCCATGTGTGATGGGTTTCTGCACCTTAGTTCCCCCCACCACCCCTGGGATTGTCATGGGTGCATGTGCAATGTCACCAGTCCATGTGAGCTTCACTGCTGCACATTGGTGGAGATCAAGGTGTGTGGTGTTGAGTGTGTGCAAATGTGAGTTGTTGCACGGCTAGACCCCTACCTCCATATTGGCCATGGCTGGCAGGCCGTGCTGTTTGATTTGTGCTTGTGTAGGTGTGATGGTAGTTTGTTGCTCAGGACACATGGCTGTGGTTCACAGTGTGAATGACATCTACCTTTGTCATCACAGTGGGATTATCATGCAGGGTAGTGTCACCACAATGTGGGGTACCTGGGGGTTGTGCTGTGGTGAGTCTGTCTCTTGCTGTATTAGTTGCTGTTCCTACTAGCTTGTGTGACATGTGTAATTTGGGCTCCCTCTCATCTAACAATGCCTCTTTGCCCACATAGGGGAATCCGATCCATGAGTTACTTTTGTATGGCACTGTATACACATCTGTGTAATTGGAATTCAGGCCTCCTCATGTGCTGTGTGGTTGCCTTGGGACACTGGCACACACCCCCATCACCTGTTGTGTTTGATATGCAGTGTGGGTCTGCCTGTTTGTGCATTTGCACCACTGCATTGGCATATCTTGAGTGTGCCATTGGCTGTATGTTGTTTGGTGGCTTTCCCCTGCTGTCCCTGGGACTCCTAGGTCATCAGTCAGCACAATAATCATGGTTTGTATGTCCCATTGCTGCCATGGTATGGTATTTGTTCACCTGACATCTACAGTCTCCCTAGGATATCTACATTTGTGTGTCCATTGGTGCAGATATGTGGGTCTGCATTATGATGGTCACTTCTGTCATTGTGTTATTTGTGAATGTTGACAATGTGAGCCCCCATGGGTGATGTTTGTATGCACATGGCCAAAGGTATGTTTTATTTGCACTGCACTGTTTGCCTCACCCAATCTATGTTGCTATGGGACACAAGCACTACTATGCCACTGATGTGTTTGTTGTTGTGTGACCAGGAATCATCCATACAGTTTGGCTTTGGCAGCTTTTTCCCAGACTACACTTCCCTTTTGATCACTGTGGTGATGGGGCTTTGGGCCCCATTGCCACACTGTTCAAAAGGTGCATCAGCTATGGACCCCACACTTCCCTTCTGGTCACTGTGGTGATGGGGCTTTGGGCCCCATTGCCACACTGTTCAAAAGGTGCATCAGCTATGGACCCCACACTTCCCTTTTGTTCACTGTGGTGATGGGGCTTTGGGCCCCATTGCCACACTGTTCAAAAGGTGCATCAGCTATGGACCCCACACTTCCCTTTTGGTCACTGTGGTGATGGGGCTTTGGGCCCCATTGCCACACTGTTCAAACGGTGCATCAGCTATGGACCCCACACTTCCCTTTTGGTCATTGTGGTGATGGGGCTTTGGGCCCCATTGTCACACTGTTCAAAAGGTGCATCAGCTATGGACCCCACACTTCCCTTTTGGTCACTGTGGTGATGGGGCTTTGGGCCCCATTGCCACACTGTTCAAAAGGTGCATCAGCTATGGACCCCACACCTACCTTTTGGTCGCTGTGGTGATGGGGTGTTCAACCCCATTGCCACAGTGGCCATGGTCAGCTTGCATTGTGGAGGCCACACACATTTATGTGTGACACATGTGCTAGGGGGTCACATTGTATGTTCAATGTCATGTTCAGTGTTGTAGGCATTTGTCACAGACTACACACGCTTGTCATGGTGTTGGGGGTGGGGATGTAATTTTCAGACATTCCTTATGTGGGAGTATGCTGGTTGTGTCATGCATTACCCATCCTATGAGTAGGGGTGGAGGTAGTGGCAGGCATCCAGCCCCCCCTGAGTAGGGGTGGTGGTAGTGGTAGGCATGTAGCCCCCTGAGGGTGGGGATGGTAGTGGTGACAGGCATCCAGCCCCCTGAGGGTGGGGATGGTAGTAGTGACAGGCATCCAGGCACCCCTGAGTAGGGGTGGTGGTAGTGGTGGCCATCCATCCCCCTAAGGGTGGGGATGGTAGTGGTGACAGGCATCCAGCCCCCTGAGGGTGGGGATGGTAGTAGTGACGGGCATCCAGCCCCCCCTGAGTAGGGGTGGTGGTAGTGACAGGCATCCAGCCCCCCCTGAGTAGGGGTGGTGGTAGTGGTAGGCATCCAGCCCCCCCTGAGTAGGGGAGGTGGTAGTGGTAGGCATCCAGGCCCCCTGAGTAGGGGTGGTGGTAGTGGTGGCCATCCATCCCCCTAAGGGTGGGGATGGTAGTAGTGACAGGCATCCAGAACCCCTGAGTGGGGTGGGGGTAGTGGCAGGCATCCAGCCCCCTAAGGGTGGGGATGGTAGTAGTGACAGGCATCCAGCCCCCTGACTGGGGTGGTGGTAGTGGCAGGCATCCAGCCCCCTATGAGTGGGGATGGTAGTAGTGATGGGCATCCATCCCCCTAAGGGTGGGGATGGTAGTAGTGACAGGCATCCAGCCCCCCTGAGTGGGGTGGTGATAGTGGCAGGCATCCAGCCACCCCTGAGTAGGGGTGGTGGTAGTGGTAGGCATCCATCCCCTAAGGGTGGGGATGGTAGTGGTGACAGGCATCCAGCCCCCCCTGAATGGGGTGGTGGTAGTGGCAGGCATCCATCCCCCTAAGGGTGGGGATGGTAGTAGTGACAGGCATCCAGCCCCCCCTGAGTGGGGTGGTGATAGTGGCAGGCATCCAGCCCCCTATGAGTGGGGATGGTAGTAGTGATGGGCATCCATCCCCCTAAGGGTGGGGATGGTAGTAGTGACAGGCATCCAGCCCCCCCTGAGTGGGGTGGTGGTAGTGGCAGGCATCCAGCCCCCTAAGGGTGAGGATGGTAGTAGTGACAGGCATCCAGCCCCCCCTGAGTGGGGTGGTGGTAGTGGCAGGCATCCAGCCCCCTAAGGGTGGGGATGGTAGTAGTGACGGGCATCCAGCCCCCCCTGAGTAGGGGTGGTGGTAGTGGCAGGCATCCAGCCCCCCCTGAGTAGGGGTGGTGGTAGTGGTAGGCATCCAGCCCCCCTGAGTAGGGGTGGTGGTAGTGGTAGGCATCCAGGCCCCCTGAGTAGGGGTGGTGGTAGTGGTGGCCATCCATCCCCCTAAGGGTGGGGATGGTAGTAGTGACAGGCATCCAGCACCCCCTGAGTAGGGGTGGTGGTAGTGGTAGGCATCCATCCCCCTAAGGGTGGGGATGGTAGTAGTGACAGGCATCCAGCCCCCCCTGAGTGGGGTGGTGGTAGTGGCAGGCATCCAGCCCCCTATGGGTGTGTATGGCATTGGTGATGGCCATCCCACCCCTATGGTTCTGCTGTTGCTAGTGTACGTCATTTGTGCATCCCTATGTGTGTGTGACATATTTCGGGTACGTGTCGTTTGTTTGTATTGTTGGTGTTTGACTTACCGTCTGCGCCGTACGCGTCCGTGCCGGTCCCGGTAATAGATGTAGAGTATAGGTAGGACCTGCGCAATGGGATTCATGCTTGGATCATCTCGTTCGGGTTTCTCGTGTCTTCGAGTCGTTCTCGTAGCAGGCTTGTTCGTCTCGTAGCCGTGGATCGTCTTGTGGCGCGAAACGGAGCTTATGTACGGCTCGCCCGGATGCTCAAACGTCCCAGACGTAGCGACGGGTTAGGCGCGTACGGAGTGCGCATCGTACTCGTCCGGCCGGAAGGTGCTGTGTATTTGCTTCCGTACGACTCGATTCGGCGTTTACGGATCCGGCTCGGGCGGGGAACAGGAGCTGAATTGGGTAAGTACGGCTCGCTCGGAAACTGGGTTGTTATACGCATCGTACTTGTTCGTCCGGACGAATGTTCGAATCGGTCGGGAAACAAGCAATCGGCTGGTTTTTTTTCCGGACGAATACTGTTAGGTGCGCTTCCGGCCGGGATCGGAATCGACCCCTGAGTGTTTGACTAGAGGGTTACCCTTCCAACTACAATCCCCGTGATGATTTACCTCTCCCAGATCGGGGTAAGGGAGAGAAGGATGAAAACAAAGTATGCGTGCACCATGGATGTATGTTTTTAATCTTTGTGTGGTTTTTAATCTTTGTGTGGTTTGAAGTGAAAGGTATCTCCAAAAGCACTTATTGGTACACTCGTACTGAATAAGGTCAGAATGCGATGTATATCGCCACTACACGATATACAACACTAAAATCATCACAAAAAATGTGATAACAGTATGAGATAACCGTGAGAAGTGTGCGGTTGACACTTTTTATGGTTGATGGCTTTGATCACACGTTTAAATGGAAGAGCATGGGTGTACCTCATAAGCACATCACCTCCGGGATGCAATGACCAATGTAATGAAGTTGTTATGTGATGTGTTTTCTTGTTGTTCTCCTCTTTTTTCTTTGTAGATGGAGAAGAAGGAATAACACCCTTAAGTACTAAAGATAAGTGTGTCTTTTTATTCTCACAAAAGGAGCAGCTATCTGCCCTTTTTTTACATAAGTAGCGTGATAATTATCCTCTGCTCTTACCAGGGAGGGAACCTCTACATTCATATAGCCCTGAAGAAAGCCTAGGACCCCTAGAGGGCCAATAGACAGGCTGAAACATGTTGGCACTAGGGTCTTAGGACCACTAAATATCCAATTGACCCTTGTATATGCTTAATTATTTTAACATCCCATACTGTTCCAAGAATAAAGGGATACTGGGAACAGCCTGAGGATTTTTAATCTGTAAGACCCCCTGGCCATATTTTTAAAGCGCTCCCTGGAATATGGTTGAGCCCACCCTGACTTTTAGGAGCAGGGTGACCCGATGATGAAGCATGACACCACTAGGGTGTGTGAGGGTAATTAAAACAAAACGAATTTTTTCCTTTCCCACAACCCGGTGGGTAACATCTAGGTCACTTCATGAATCATCTTCCCAGGATTATTTAATGTTATCTCGACATACAGTGGGGTACTGATTTTGAGGTAATAAAGCACACACTTCATGAAAACACAGGCCCTACTTAATGCAATTAAGAGGGGAGGTTTTCCTTCCACACTCCAGTGCAAGTGGTAATGGGAGTAGAGCCAGTAATGCTTTGCACAAACAGCGAAAGGGGCACACAAAGACACAAGCAGGAAACAATAACCACCGACGGGCGGGAGGTGGTGGGGAGATGGCATGGGGAGATTAAGTGAACTGCTGCCAATACATGCGTGCAGCAGATATGGTGCAGAAGCTGAATGCAGGCAAATAGTAACACGAGCAGGAAACCAAGCAAAAATGAGTTCCCCAAACGACTGATAAACGTAGCTTAAAGATACAGTACTTGGTCCCTGCTCCTTGAGAGGAAACAAAAGACAAAAAGTAGGGATTAAGGGAATGATTGACCACTAGCAAGCATGAATTTTTAAAGGGCACTGAAACAAACAAATGAAAAGCAGTGGGCAGGCTTTAAGCCCACAAAGAGGATACAGCAGGTCTCGAAAGCTCAACCTAAAAAGATGCTGATAGTTTGGGCTTGAGAATAGTGAGGAAAGTGAGGAAATTCCAGCTTAAAGCGAATAACAACGTAGCAAACTGTGTAAATAAAAGTATGGAAGGAGCACATTCAGATATTTGACTTCAATGGCAAGTTTGCTGACCTTAGAAGGGAAGTCCTTTCCACCAATTAAATAGAGAAGTCACCAAACGTACAGCTTCATGCTCCTTAATGCTGCTGCCACTCAATAATTATTCGTTGAGGTGGACAAGAAGAAATGGTATGCGGAAGCCTTCCTTTAATTTCCTCCTAGTGTTGCCATTAATGTAAAGCTGTAAGTCGAGAAAGTTTTAACCCTGTTTCCAAAGTTATGAGAAGGCACAAGGGCTGTGATTGTCCCACAGTTTGCAAAGAAATGAGGAACATTATGGTATCCTAAAAAGGCCATTTAAAGAGACCCGGTAGTCAATAGTGTATCAATTTGTTTTGATGCACAAATATGATAATATTTAATATAGATAAACTCTTTCCCAGTCTTCGATAAGCAACCTTCTCTCTTTTTGTACCTGATAGACATTTCCTGTAGACTTATATTATGGGTTTATATGCCAAGTTTGATCTCTGTTTTATTTTTATTTACCTTATACCCATCCCTTACACTTTCTTTCCTAATATGTCATGATTTAATGTAATATTGTGGTAGTTTGCATTTCCTGATTTTATCACAATGAACATTCGAGTAAAATAATAAAAAATAAAGTACTTCAATAGGTGGGCACTTGATTTTTAGCTTCATATGTTCTAATATGCATTTCAAAATTGTGGTACAAGGATCGTGTGTGCCAAAAATATTAAATAAAAGATGAGTCACTTGGAGTGTTTGAACTGATTAGTTCCTACTCCTGCCACATGAACCAACGTGAATCTAGGGGCACTTATTCTTAAAGGGACTGGACTTCCAAACTGAATTTAGAATACAGATGTATCTAAAACCCATATGTGTAGCGCAATACAGTAATGTGCTCTCATTTCCCTCTTGTAGGTCCAGTGATAAAGGTATTAAACCTTCACTGGGTAAAACTCCTGTACAGCCTTGCTCAGGGCTGCACCGTCAGTCCAGCTTGTAGATTTTAATAAGAGGATTGTGTTTGTACCACTCAGAGATTTGAATGAGCACAACAAGAGAAACAGCTGTGGACATGAGGTGGTAGAGTTTCATCCCTGTGTCTGCGCTGCTAGGCGACTGGCTACTGCGAAAAAAATCCCTTTAAGTAACAGGGGTCAGTGTAGGCTAGATAAACGCCTAGGTGCATGGGATTAGGTTTCTGGTCACACGGAGACCCCTGATGTATTCTGGTCCACAAGCAGTCCTGTGAATTGAGATAATGGTGTAAGATCCCCCATTCTAAACAGGTGCTGCTTACAGTAAAAAGACCGTAAAAAAAACTTCCTTGACGTCATAAACCAGTTAGTAACATCACTGGATGAGTACAGCGTGGAGACCACATCCTAGTTTGCTAATCATGCATTAATTAGCAATGTTAGCTTAAACATATTTTGTGAACAAAAAGTGACGTTTAGAAAAACATGTAGTAGCACAGAGCAAATCAAGCTGTATTATATTACTATTCTGATGACTGGCCAAAAAGAGGAAAGTGGACTGAAATTTACTTCATGACACCTGATTGTACTTTGGAGAAGACGTGATAATTTAAATGGGCAGGAGCTCATAGGTAACACTGACATAAAATGTGTCTCCTCTGTGATAATGTTTTCTTGTAATTATTTCTATTCTCATTATATATGGAGATAGTCAAATCATGTTTCAGGCTTTATAGGAAGATATTTTTGAAGAATGAGCAACGACCCTGAATAATGTTTTGAATTTGAGAGTCGTGTTATCTTATTGTTTTTCCCACCTTTTATTCATATTAACTTCAAATTTTAAATACAAGAGATGAAAAATGAAGTTTCTTGGAATATGATGTGGATGAATTAAAAGGGCATATGCGAGTTTCTCCATTTGTTGAAAAATGCATCCTTCTGTGAGATACACCACTGTGGTAAAATTCCGTTGTCTAACTCTAAGACAGGGAGTTTACAGGTATTGCACAATTACTGAAGTTTTTAAAACTAGTTAATTAATTCACTAGTTATAACTAATGTGTACATTTGAATTAGCAACAAGAGGGCTACGGCCCTTAACCCTATATTCAAGGAAGGATTTGCACAAGGTAACCTTTTTCATTTCTCCTGAAGTAACTGGTGTTTCTCGTCTGATATATTTTGCCAATTCCAGAAGTCAAAATAATCAGAAAAGTGTTAAGATATGTTACAACAGACGCTGATACATCCAGTTAGAAACTATGACCTGCTGTAGAGGAATGATTTTATGAAAACTGTGACATGATGCTTCTGAATGTGACGTCAAAGAATGTTAGTTAATCTTGACCTCACTGCTATTAATTATGCTGTGAAGGAGGTCAAGCACCGGCTACAAACCACAAACCTGCTATCCACTGCGAGTGCTGTGAAGGACTGAAAGGGATTTACTGGCATGGTCAGTGTCCCTAAACCTCCAGGTTGCCTAGCCATGCAGGACATCCTGAGGTAGGATTGAAAAAGGGACTAGGGGATGGATTTGTGTTGTTGTGGGCTTAATGTTTTTGTCAATAAACTTGTAGCTTGCTTTGTTTTGCTACTCTATTTCATTGATGGGTCTATCCTAAAATTGTTAGGTCAGTTGAAGTATGTTATTAACATAAAGAAGAGCACCCTGGTTTCCCTTACACTTCAATTTGTCCTATAGGGAACAGCTCAGAGGCCTTTTTAGTTGCAGATTACGGAATTGATTTATGCGATTCCAGTAATCATTCTGGGCCACATGTATCAACCTATTTTGCATTCACGAACGGTGTGAGTGGCTAAATTTGACTATTTGTGAATGCAAAATAGCCTTTCAAGATGGATGAAAGGCTTTGGCAGTGCATTTTAGTTAATCACAATTATTTGCCATTACCTAAAATTGTGACTCTAAATAAGGAATCGCAATTTGCAATTCCTTAAGCACACATACCAAGCATTTCCTAAATGCAAACAGGGCATTTAGGAAATGCTAATTCCATCAACCCCAAGTTTATGGTAACCATGTGCAATTTTTTAAAATGCCCACAAAAAGCATTTTTCAAAGTGCCATGTAGCTCACACATGCCCTTAGGGCATGTGTGCGCTATACACTGCACATTTTTTTGGGGGTGCTTCAGGGGGGCCTAAGGCCCCCGGGCACCCTTAGTTTTGCATTTCCTAATTTGCGATTACCAATTAGGTAAACGCAAATTAGATAATGCAAAACCATTCACACCTATGGGCCTTTAGACCCATAGGAACGAATGGAGTAGCATTTCCTAATAGCTATTCTCTAATTGCGACTCTGTAAGAATCGCTATAAGGGAATCGCTATTTTCTTGCATACCATTTGCATTCCCTAAATAGCAATTACCTAAAATTCACTATTTAGGGAATGCAAAATGGAACTTTGATACATGTGGCCCAGAGTTTTGTGATTTTGTCCCTAGAAATCATACATTGTTTCTAGAAAGACTTCTCTTCTAGTTTGACTCAACATATGATACATGTATTTTGCAAGTCACTTTTATTGAACAGTGTACTAATTTCGATATAGAAAGCTCAGCATTGGTCTTTAGAATTACACTGGAAGCAGAAGGAGATATACATCCAGTGGAGGACAATGTGTAATTAGGAAACGTTATATTAGATGACGGCTTGCTCGCTTGACCAAATTCTGTGATCCTCAGCAAACATTTTAACTTTAGTTCGCACAATTTTATTTGAAAGTCCAATATGAAAGCACCAAGAAGTAATCAGTTTAGGACACCTGCTACAGAAACACTCCACTCATATATGGTTTCACAAACTATAATGCTGCTCCTTATAAAACAACAATATTGGCCATATATAAAGTGCTCATCAACCGACCCTGGCAAAATGCTAGCCTTTGCATATTGGAAGTATTTCTTTGCTTATTGTAGGCTTCTGTGGTATGAAGATGGCCACTTCTGGTACAAAGGTCCTGGCATAATAGTGGTAATTTATGACCCTTGGTGAACATCCAAGGCTTGATGATGCTCATTCATGAGATAGTGCTGGCCCAAAAATAACGGTGCAAATTACAGACAAACTGCCAGCATCCCTGCCATGAGATGGTGATGCATAGATACGTAAGCCAGAATCTACCCATGTGTGGCAGTAGTACTTGTGAGCGGTTAAGGAAACTAATAAATTGATATTTGTGGAGCAAACATTTATTTACTAAAAATGGAAACCTGGTATTTCACGATAAAAAATGTTGTCATTAACTGATAAGCATTAGTTTAGGCATGCTACTGTGTCTATGTCAGATTGGATAATTTCTCTGTTGACACTGTAGAGTCATTTCTGGGGAATACCTAGCTAAAACCCTGTCAGATCAAAACCCTATGGTGCTTTCCATTGAGTGGGTTGCGCCCCAGACAGCTATCCCAACGTGGAAACTCAATGTTGCAGCATTAGAGGACCCTGTTTTTAAATCAGAATTAGTGGTTGTTACACATATTTATTTCTCTGAGAATGAGTGCACAGCATATATTCCATTAACAGAGTGGGAAGCCTTTAGAGTTGTAATAATAGGGCAGTGCATCTCTGCTACAGTGCGGGTATGGCTACAATTAATTACACAGGGAGATTTACAAGAAAGAGTTGCTCCTTACTAATTTGAAGAGAGAGTCCATTCATGATCCTGCTTTTATGAACCGGTTAAAGGATAAGAGAAAGCAACTGTTGTCTTTATTTGAATGATTAAGGGGATATGATCATAATAAGTATCTTACTAAAATCCATGACGAAAGGGAGAAGGCAGGGAGATTGTTGGCTTGGCTCATTGACCTGAGAAAGAAGCAGGTGCCGATCCTGGGCATTAATGATGCTGTGGGAGACTTAGTGCACTCACAAACAGACAATAATGAAGTATTTTGATCATAATATAGCGACCTATATTCCTCAAGGGGGGATCCTGCACCAACGGTATTACAAGACTATCTTTCCAATACTCCCCTTTCACGGTTACCCCAGGCAGAGGCATTAGTTTCAGACATCCTGATACAGGAAGTAAGGGCTATCATAAAAGAGTTGGGCAGAGGTAAGACTACTGGGTCAGTTGAGTTACTCATTACATTTTATGTAAACTGTTTGGATACCCTGGCCCCGAAACTGACTGAACTGTTTAATGTCACTAGAGATGAGGATTGCCTACCACCTAGTATGAGAGAGGCACTTGTATTTCTTCCCAAGAAAGAAGGGGACCCTACACAGGCCTCCTCTGATAGACCACTGCCGATTCTCAATGTCGACTATTGAATTATGAGTAAAATATTGGCAAACAAACTGCTCCTTACAGCGAGTCATCTGATCCACTCAGACCAGATTGGGTTTATTCCGAAATGAAGTACGATGCCCAATGTTAGGAGGTTGGTGCAAGTTCATAATTGCACACTTGTCCTCGCCATAGATATAAAAAGATGTTCGACTCCCTCAACTGGGAGTATCTATATGCCGTAATGATGAAAACAGGACTGGGTTGGGGCTTCTAAAAATTGACAAAGCTGTTATACGCTTCTCCACTTGCTGACCTCTGAGCCCTTTGTTATTGAGAGGGGAACAAGGCAAGGTTGCCCCTTGCCCATGGACCTATTTGCTTTCACAGTGGAGACTTTGACCAACACTGTCAGACAAGGTAAAAGCTACCAGGGTATCTGAATTGATAATGACCTCCTCTATAACTCTATACGCTGATGATATGCTCCTGTACCTCTGGGATGAATGTGAGGGAGTAAAAGGGGCTGTGAGAAATTGGGTTAATGTTTGAGTGTGGTGTGAGCCCTGGTCAAGCAGCAACCACAATCCTTGTCAGGGTGAGGCACAATCCAATCCTAAATTAACCTGCTCAACCCTGTGGTATCTTGGCACAGAGCAGTCAGGCTTAACTTAGAGGCAATGTGTAAAGTATTTGTGCAACGCTTCAAACAGTAATAATGAGAAAAGCAGAGAAAAATGTAATAAATAAAACAAGACCAAAATGATGAAAATCCAATCAGAAGAACTGGAGTTATTAATTTTTAAATAATTTAGTGAAAACAGCACCAAAAAGCACAAAGCATCAAATCGAGATATCTGGTTGCGCTGGACCTGGTCAAAATCACACTTTCAAGTCATCCGCAATGGAACGTAGACCTGCTGAAGTTTCCCTTCTCAAATCAGTGCCAAGAGTCTCGTTTGTCGTGGATGGGGCCATGAGGTGCAGGGAGAGCGTTGCGGGAGGCTGCCAGTGTAGCGCGAAAATCGTGAAGCCGTCACAGTGAGTGTTGCTCGAGCTTTGGGTTGGCATCCACGCAAGCAGTCGATGTTGTAGTGTGAAGAGGCGGCTGCCAGAGATTAACGCTGAATCATGGTGTGACTGGCATGATCTTGGTGTGAACGGACCATTTCGCGGTCATGAAGAGCCCAAAAACTTAAATATAAAGCTCTCTGAGCCACACCAAGGGTCCAGGACCTGAGAGACACCACTTGGGGGTCAGGAATTCACTTCAGCTGGGGCTAGGGTCTGGTGCTGGGGAGATCTTTAATGTCCCTGAGGCTCAGTTCAGGTTGACAGAAGACTAGCCCTTGGAGTCACTCTGGTGTCCTGGGTGCAAGGGTGAAGCTGCAGGTCCAGTTCTCCTCTCACTTAGGCAAGAGGGCAGCAGGCAGCAGGTCAGCACAGCAAGGCAGCAGTTCCTGAAGAGCAGCAGTCCAGCTGAGTGGCAGTCCTTTCAGCAGCACAGCAGTCCTTCTTCTTGGCAGAGTATCCACAGGTCCTGCAGTGTACTTACGATTTATTTGGTGTCTGAGGTCTAGTATTTATACAGAGTTGTATCCCTGAATTGAGAAGAAGCTTCTAGAGGTATGCTTTGAAGTGCCCAGGTGCCTTGCCTTCCTGGCTCCAGACTAACTAAAGGGAGTATGCAGCCCTTGTGTGGAGACAGGGCACAGCCTATTCAAGTGTAAGTGGGGCTGGGACCAGGTCCTACCTCCCTTTCTGCCAGTGATGAACCATCCAGTCACACCTAAGCTCCCTATTGTGTGGCTGTCTAGGAGGCATACACAAAGCCCAACTGTCACCCACACCCAGTCATGTGACCCAGAGACAGGCTGTAGGTACCAAATGGCTAAGGCAACAAAAATGACAACTTTCTAAAAGTGTCATTTTCAAAACTGTAATTTAAAATCCGACTTCACCATAAGTTTGAATTTTTATTTGCAATTCCAGAGACACCAAGCTTGAAGCGGTTACCTGTTCCTATTTGGAAATTATACTTGTAAAATGTAATAAGGTAACTCGAATGTTATCCTATGGGAGAGGTAGGCCTTCCAATAGTGAAAAACGAATTTAAGAGTTTTCACTACCAGGACATGTGAAGCATAAAAGTTCATGTCCTACTTTTTAAATACATTGCACCCTGCCCCTTGGGCTGTCCAGGGCCCACCCTAGGGGTGACCTATATGTATTAAAAATGAAGGTTTGGGCCTGCAAAAAGGTTAATTTTGCCAGATCAAAATGGCAGTTTAAAACTGTAAACACACAGGCTGCAATGGCAGGCCTGAGATGTTTAAAGTGCTACCTAAGCAGGTGGCACAATAAGTGCTGCAGGCCCACTAGTAGCATATAATTTACAGGCCCTGGGCACATGTAGTGCCACATTAGTAGGGACTTATAAGTAAATTCAATATGGCAATTGGGTATAAGTCAATCCTACCATGTTTTAAGGAGAGAGGACAAGTACTTTAGCACTAGTTAGCAGTGGTAAAGTGCGCAGAGTCCTAAAGCCAGCAAAAACCAAGTCAGAAAAAAACTGGAGGTTGGAAGGCAAAATGTTAGGGGAAAACCATGCAAAAGAATGCCAGGTCTAACATGGGAGAAGTTGGCCCATGATACTTTTGGAGTGGTATTGGGGCTACGGGTGAATTGGGACAAGTCCAGTGGGTATCTAGTGCAAGTACTGATAAATCATGAGAGACCGCAGGAACTGGGGGATAGACTACAGTGGGAACCAGTCTCTATTACATACCTGTGTACGTATATTTAGGACCGAAGAGTCGTTGTTGTTGGAGGCTAATAGAGGGGCGACTATCACCTCTCTTAGGCAGTCAATCAAGTTCTGGTTAAGGTTTCTCCTCTCGGATGTATGGGATACATGGAGCTCTCGAAAATGTTTCTGCTTCCTAGACTCTTGTATTTCTTTGTTGCCCTGTCTTTATGAATCCCCAGGAGGACCTTTCAGGAGCTAGACATCATGCTCACAGACTTGATCTGGGGCAAGAACAGACCCAGGGTATCACTGGCCAAACTTTACCTTCTTGTTGACGAGGGAGGATTAGCTGTCTCAGATCTGGAGCTCTACTACCTGGCAGCCCAATTGTAGTGAGTGGCGTGATGGATATTGTATTACCTAAACCCTGGAGAAAGGGGGCTCACAACCACCCCCCATGATACCTTCATGCGGTTGCTGCTTAATGCTACTGCAAAGCCATGAATGGGAGACAAAGATGTCCTTCTACGTCCCTACGATATGTGTGGACAAGGGCATTACAGAGAAAGTATACTAAACTTTGATATGCACAGTGGGGATTGGTGCAATCTGAGAATATGGCGGGAAAAGGGACTCATCCACCTGTGCAATCTTTATGTTGGAGGAGTTATTGTTGGCTTTGCAGACCTGAGTGGAGAGTATGACTTGCCAGATAGCCATTTTCTGATGCATGGGATAATAGTGGATACACTCCATGATTGGTGGTGCATGAGCACAGTGGAACCAGCGACTCATGCTTGACTACATAACTTTTACAATCTGCACAGTTGACACAAGGCAATATAGATCACTAATTCAGCAATCCAAGGTTGAACTAATGACACTAAATAACAAGTGAATAGAGGACTAATGGCCTATTTAGATTTCAGCGGACAGGTTACTCCGTCACAATGGTGACAGATATGTCATTCGCATAAATATAAATCCCATATTATCCTATGGGATTTATATTTCGGTGGACGGGATATCGCTCATTGTAGCGACAGAGTAACCCATCAGCCGAAATCAAAATCAGGCCCTTAGTCTCTCCCCTAAGTGAGTGAGACTGGTTGAAATTCTACAGTACACTCTCAATGTTTCACAGAACTCTGGGTTCAAATTGCTTCAATATTCTCACCAGCATCCTGCATTGAGAATATATTATCCCCAAAAGATTCAATAGCATGTTCCCTGAAGTGCACGCTGGTTGTCCCAGATGTAATGAGGTGGGGGACTATTTCCTACTCATGGTGTGGAGTTGTTCGAAGTTGGCTAACTACTGGAACATGGTATTTTGGTTTGTTAATGAAGTCACAGAGAGGTCTGTCCCAAATACTCCTGCGGCCTGCCTGCAGGGTTTATTTCCATGAACCATAGCCAACACTGTGACCAGAAGATTTATAGATCTGGTGCTCGTATTGGCCAAACTACAAATATCTATGAGCTAGAAGAGTGCAGCTGGTCCTAACATCTCGAAATGGTATAATAAGGTCTCTAAGTGGGCTGAGTGTGAGGAGGAAGTGCTGCAGAAAGCGGTAAAGCGGGGGATCAGACAGCCGGAGGTGACGCAAGCCTGGGGTGCTATTGAGATGACAATGCCAACAATTGACAGTAATGGCAATCTGTATATTCCTGCTGATCATGAGGACTGAGGTGTTGTGTGCCTGCTCCCCCCCTGCTAGAGATGTGACCACAGTATGGTTCTGCATCCTAACCCCCCTTCTCCACTCTACGATTACATGCACTTCTGTGGTTAACAACTAGTCCCTGTGCAACCCACTAGTGCGATACTGTTATAATAGCTGTTTTTGTTGCTCTAAAGAGCAATGTGTGCCCAGCAGACATGTTTCCTGGAAGTTTAATGGATAGAATGTACCATCACTGCAATTTCAGCGTTCAGTCCTGAACTAGAGGTAGTTCTATTGAGCTGGATATTACAGATTTGGGGACTTTTTTTTTTTTCTTTTCACTTCGTTATTGTTGTATTCCATTATACTTGCCTCAGTAAGTATCGGGTACTGCTCATGAATAACTGAACCGTCATTTGATCTCTGTACTTTATATCTTAGTACTATTGTCTACTTAATAAAATTGTGTTTAAAAAAAAAACTAATTAGCATTATTTTGGGGATACCGAGTTTATTTCTCCAGGATGAAAAACATGTATTTCATAGCAAAATGTGGGTACTATTATAAACTGACAGGCTGATTTGTGCAGGCAAAATTATTGTATTTCCCAATATATATCTATAAAAGCAGATATCTGAGTCATTAGCACTACCTCTTTAGGAAACCCTAGCCTACAGGTGTATTGTGAACATGTAGAGTATCTCTCACCGCAGCAAACAATGATGCACGAGCCAGTAAAATCTGTCTTATACTAATGGACTGCCTGAGAGTGCAGGTTCTGAGCATTCTTTTTTCCACGCTGCTTCTTCAAAGAGGATTCTCACTAATAACCTACTGTTTGAGAATACACTTAGAAGAGGCTGTATGAAAAAAGAAAGGTATATTGAATTGTAGATAGATGCTATTGTAAATGGGAAGCCTTGTGAAACAGCTTTTTCCGAACAGCTTGTATCATCTATGGATTTCAGATTTTGTCTTTGGCAATTTGTGCTGTAAAATGTACAATCTTGATACCATCTCCTCAAAATTATTATATGGTGGGGAATCTGCACCCTTTTGATTCTTGAATATCAGAAATGTAAAGTTTAATCTGTTATGTAAAAATGGAGAACATAATTTACAAATGCAACCTAAAAAATGAATGTACTTTACGCACACCTCGGATCCACCCTGGATCCCCTCAAAAGAAAAATTTGCAGAAAGAGTAGAGAGAGCACCAAAAGTTTTGGGTAGTGTCCACACAGACAGTGAGCAGCCCAGGCACCATTGGTGAAAGTGGGCAACTCTAGTGGTGGAAGTGGGTGGTGGCCTTATATGAAACATTCTGGGAGCCTGCACTGATGTATGTACAAATTAAGCACTCCCTGCGGATAGAACTGAAAAAGAACTGAAGATCTCACTGAGAGAAGCTGGTGAATGAGGAAGGGCTCTAGCTGGGGCGAAGGACATCATTTAATGACGTAGGATACATTTCATGCAATTCATCTTTTATGGTATTCCCCTTTTCAAGTAATGGTGAAGACCCCAAAACTATAACAGAATGAAGAGCATTCTATTTTTACTTCCACTGAAAACAGAATTAAGATGGGCGGGTATGTGACACGAATATTATGACACAAACAAGTAAATGCTGGTTGATGTCTATCATAGCTTTCACAAAATATCAAAATGTTTTTGCTGAACGATTAACTGCAGATGTCCCCTCATACATATTTACTTAAGTAGACATTCAGTCGAATTGAATCCCTTGGTCGATTGAAAACGAATAGATGTTTCCCATACACTTTACCACTGCACTTTCTTTCTCAAGCACCGAGGCACAATTTTCCTTGAAACCATCCACTTGAAATCACTGTCTGAATTTATTGGCAATACATGCCTTTGATTGCTGGCATTCACCCTCAGCTGAGCCATTTCACAGTCACTGCGCAGCACGATGCTTCTGCCTCATTTACAGCTCCTGAACACGATTCAGACGATCAACCGCAACATTAGTCCAGGAGATCACGAGCTAATGCTTTCTGACAAGTGCTGCTGTGGCGCTGGCACAGTCAGGCTGGGCGGAAGCATTTAAGGAAAGCAATGGAGCCAGCAAGAGCGAAGGCGCGTGGCGGGGAGATGAGTGGTGGTGTCTCTTAATACCGCAGACACTCTCCAAATCACAACAGTCCTGATTTGTTGAAAGTATACCAGCATACATGCTGGGAGGGAAGGAAAGTCTTCACATGGAAAATTCTTGGGTGAGCACTGCAAGCGCTACCTTTAGTCCTAAGGAGCGCAGTGAGAGCTAAATTAAGTCATAGGGCTGGATCACAAAATATTTTTGAATGATGCTATTTTATGTCCTTAGTAGTAAGCGTTGAGGCAGGGCTTGCTCTAAACACTTTTATTATGAAAACAGGATTCTAGAGGTGGTAATGTGACAAAAAATATTTGTGCATCAGCATGGGACACACTTTGCTGTAATATGTGTAGAATATCATGTACAATTTAAGCTATTATTGGTTGTGAGAAAATGTTGATGTTCTGCTCATTTATAAGTTAACATTTTAAAAAAAATAAGTTTTGTGCACATTTTTTGTGTGACCCTGTCTTGAGGTGATGATGTGTTCTGTTGTTTTTGCACAGCTGTATTTTTGTGCTTTATTGTTGCAATGTAATTTTGTTGTGTTGCACCTCAACTTCCAACTCCACGCAGATGGAGAAAGCACCAGCAGAGGTACCCTTGTCTACAGACCACGCCCCAGCTTCTGCAACGCCATCCCAGAGCTCATCACCCTGATTGCAATCGACTCTGAGCCCGGCATCTTCCCAGGGGACCTCAACTTCCACCTCAACGACCCCAGAGATGCCATCACCACTGACCTTTGGAGAGCATTAGCAACATCAGCCTCAAACAGCTTGTCACGGACCCTACCCACATCACAGGACACACTCTCGACCCAATCTTCACCTCCAGCGACAGAGTCAAGTACGACCACGCCATACAACTCACCTGATCCGACCCCTATAGCATCCACTTCACCATCTCAGGACCCACCAACTCCAGCTCTGTGCCCCCAAGATCCACGCGCAGAGACTAGAAAAAGATATCAGAATACTGGTGGAACAACACTCTCTGCTCCCACCTCCCAGACTCTACACCCAACCATGAACAAGCAGCAAAAAACTTCTCCCAGTGATCACAGAATGCGCCGACTCTATCGCTCCTGCCAAGACAGCAAAGTTCAAAGGACCAACCAAAAGAGCCAGTTGGTTCACCAAGGAACTGCTATCTACCAAGGGCACCTACCGGTAACTATAAAGAAAGTGGTGCATCAGTAAAAAGACAGAAGACCACACCGTCTTCAGGACAGCACTCAACCAGTACCACAGCCTCCTGAAAGAAACTAAGAAGAATGCCCAAGCAGACCACATTAAAGCCAGCACAAACCACAGCACGGAACTCTTCGCCATCATGAAGGAGTTCCCCCAATCCCGCTGCCACCGAGAAGGACATTACACCCTCCCAAGAAATGTTAGACAACATTGCTGACTTCTTCCATTTGAAGATCTCAGCCACCTATGAAAACTTTGAATGCCAACCCTCCGCTGCTGACAGTATCAAACAACTCACACCCACGAACACTAAACCTGAACACCTGCTCACCCACTGGGACCTCCTCACCACGCAAGACACTATCTCCTTCACGAACTCCATGCACTCGGGAGCACCCACAGACTCCTGCCCCATCACATCTTCAACCTCGGAAGCAAGACAATCGGCGACACCTCCATCAACGTGGCCTCCTTCCCAGAGGACTCGAAACATGCTGAAATGAAGCCCCTCCTGAAAAAACTATCCGCCAACCCAGCCGAACCAAAGAACTACTGGCCGACGTCTCTGCTCCCCTATCCAGCCAAGTTCCTCAAGAAAGTGATCAACCAGCAACACACCCAACACCTGGAATACCACATACAATTTTCCACTTTTAAAGTGGTAAAATATCGCAGATCCAGCTCTTCAACTACTTAAGACGCGAGCCAGCCCAAAAATGTTGCAGAGACTGTGGGGCCGATTCCGATTCGGGCCGGAAATCTCTCCGACCGAGCCGGACCCGGAGAGATTTCCGACCGAATCGGACCCATGCAGCCCGACCGAACGAGTACGATGCGTCCGTATGCTATCGTACTCGAGTCGGTCGGACTCCCATTGAAGTCAATGGGAGCCGGTCGTACAACGCGTACGTGGGCTCCCATTGCCTCAATGGGTGCGAGGCGAACAAGGGCGCCCCTACAGCGGGTACGCGGCGAAGCGACTCGCGCCGTACACGCACAGGTAGGGGGACCCATGGGTCCCCCTGTGCGTGGCTACGCGTACAGGGGGGTCCGACACGGACCCCGAAGTACGGCTCCGACTGCTCTTTCGAGCCGGACGGGCGCGTGTCGGTCGGACTCGCTCGCGGCGCGCATCGTACTTACCCGGCCGGGGAACGTCTCCATTGCACGGTGCGAGTCGTGTCCGAGCGAGTCGGTCGGTGCGGTTCGACCCGGGAACGAGTCGGTCGGAGCGGTTGGGACGCCCCGAACGAGTCGGTCGGGCGATTTCGCATCGTACTCGCCCGTCCGGACGCGCGTACGGATCGGTCGGGAAATAGGGCTCCGAATCGGATCCGGTTAAGCCGAATCCGATTCGGAGCCCTACCGGCCAAGATCGGAATCGGCCCCTGTGTCTTAACTTAACTTCCATTTTTGCGGCATGTGCAGATGTAGGGCATATATCTTGGGCTTTGCTGAATCCAGAAATAGTTGTAAATAACCATTTCCAGTAGAGGAAAAATGCAAGATGTATGGCTTATCTGTTAATCGGCCATGGAGAGAATACTAAGGCAATGCCTAAATTATTTTTAATTAATTTAAAATAAGAGTTCACCAAGAAGTTGCTAAGAATGATCATGAAATATGTTTTCCCCTGTGGAGAAAACCTGTCCCTAGCAAATTTTGAAATGATAAAGAGTCAGAATATCAAGTAGGAAATGTCGACTTGCACTAATATCGAGTGCAAAATATCGAGATACATAAATATCGACTGCAAGAATATTGTGGTCAAGAATATCGAGTTTCAGGTAAGAAATATCGTTTTCTAAAATATTGAAGTAATTAATATCGTTTGCAAAAATATAGTTGTAAAAAATAACATTTTTTTAGTTAGTGTTATGTATTTTAGTATGTATTTTAAATGTATGTGCTCTATTTTTTTGTCTAAGTATTGCATTTGTTTTTTAATATATGTGCTAAATTTTTAGAAGTTATTAATTTTATTTTAATAAAATTTTGCGTTTTAGTTCCGTAGCGGGTTGTGGGTTTATAGGGGAATAGGGTGGGAAATAATTTAATTATAATAAATTGAATATTAATTTTTATTTATTAGTATTTATTTATTTTTGATTTTATAGTGTTAATTGTGGGAATTAATTTATAATTAATTAATTAATAATTGGCTGTTATTTTTTATTGATTAATTAATTGGTAAATATGTTAATTGTGTCATTTTTTAGGAGCGGGTTGTGGGTTTATAGGGAATAGGGTAGGAAGTAATTTAATTATAATTAATTTATTAATATTTTTTATTAATTAATATTTATTTTATATTTTATATTGTTAATTGTGGGAATTAATTTATTATTAATTGTTTATTAATTGGTTGTTAATTATTATTAATTAATTGGTAATTATGTTAATTGTGTTATGTTTTTAGGAGCGGGTTGTGGGTTGATAGGGGAGTAGGGTGGGAAGTAATTTAATTTTAATACATTTATTAAAAATTTTAATATAATATTTAATTAATTTTATTTTAGTGTTAATTGTGTGAATTAATTTATTAATAATTATTTATATTTTGCTTAATTGTTATTAATTAATTGTTAATTAATTATGTTAATTGTGTCATGTTTTACGAAATTGGTGGTGGTATTTATAGGGAATATGGTGGGAGGTAATTTATTTATAATTAATTATTTGTTAATTAATGCTAATTAATTAAATACATTTTAAATATGCCAATTGTGTAATAATTTTGAGTTGTGAGTTGTGGGGTTTATGGTGGTAAATGGTGGGAAGTCATTTTTTAAAATTAATTAATATTTTTGTTAATTGATATTAATTGATTAATGTAAAATTAGTTATGGAAATTGTGTAAATATTTTTAGGTGTGTGTTTTGGTGTTTTTTGGGGTAGAGGGCAGAAAGTAATTTAGTTTAAATTAATCATTACTTGATCATTAATATTCATTTATTAATTGATAAATATTTTTGGTAATTGTTTAGTTTTTATTTTGTTTGGGGATTTAGGTTCAATAGCTGTAACGTTTGGTTTGTACATTAATATTTAAATTTTTAAATGTGTTTTATAATTATTAATATTTGTTAAATTGATAATTAATTGTGTTAATTATAGAGGTACACTTTTTTGTTTAATTTAGATGTGTGTTGTAAATTGTGTGGTATTATAGGGTAGGAAAATAAATATTACATTTATGTAATTTTTTTTTTTTTGATTAAGATAAATTTCTATTACCAAATATGTATTTGTTTGAAAATTGTTTGTTAAATTAAAAAAAATATATTTTTTTATGCAATTTTAGATTTTTGCTACATTAAAATTTTTTTAAATGTTTTGGTAATTTTTATATTTTTATATATGTTTTGTTTTTGGGTTTTTATTATATTTTGTATTGTAGTTGTTATTTTGTTTGTTTTTAAATTTGAATTTTGTTCTGTGGGAATAGTAATTTTTACCCTCCACTATCCTACACTTTCCCTACTGTTGCATTCGCAGGAGTGGGAATAGTAATTTATACCCCTACGCTATCCAACACTTTCCCTACTGTTGCACTTGCTGGAGTGGGAATAGTAAATTTTACCCTCCGCTATCCAACACTTTCCCTACTGTTGCACTTCCAGGAGTGGGAATAGTATTTTTCTCCCCTCCGCTATCCAACACTTTCCCTACTGTTGCACTCATTGGAGTGGCAATAGTAAATTAATACCCTCCGCTATCCAACAGTTTCCCTACTGTTGCACTCATTGAGGTGGGAATAGTAATTTGTACCCCTCCTCTATCCAACACCTTCCCTAATGTTCCACTCCCTGGAGTGGTAATAGTAATTGTAACCCCTTTGCTATCCAACACTTTCCCTACTGTTGCACTCATTGGAGTGGGAATAGTAAATTATTCCGCTCCACTATCCAACACTTTCCCTACTGTTGCACTCATTGGAGTGGGAATAGTAAATTATTCCCCTCCACTATCCAACACTTTCCCTACTGTTGACCTCGCTGGAGTGGGAATAGTCATTTTTACCCCTCCGCTATCCAACACTTTCCCTACTGTTGCACTCGCTGGAGTGGGAATAGTCATTTTTATCACTCCGCTATCCAACACTTTCCCTACTGTTGCACTTGCTGGATTGGGAATAGTAAATTATTTCCCTCCGCTATCCAACACTTTCCCTACTGATGCACTCACTGGAGTAGTAATAGTAATTTTTACCCCTATGCTATCCAACACTTTCCCTACTGTTGCACTTGCAGGAGTGGGAATAGTAATTTTTATCCCTCCGCTATCCAACACTTTCCCTACTGTTGCACTTGCTGGAGTGGGAATAGTCAATTATTTCCCTCTGCTATCCAACACTTTCCCTACTGTTGCACTCACTGGAGTGGGAATAGTAATTTTTACCCCTATGCTATCCAACACTTTCATTACTGTTGCACTTGCTGGAGTGGGAATAGTAATTTTTATCCCTCCGCTATCCAACACTTTCCCTACTGCTGCACTCATTAGAGTGGGAATAGTAAATTATTCCCTTCCGCTATCCAACACTTTCCCTACTGTTGCACTCGCTGGAGTGGGAATAGTAATTTTTTACTCTCTGCTATCCAACACTTTCCCTACTGTTGCACTAAATGTAGTTTAAAATGTAGGTTTAAAAAATATTACATATTTTAATTTATATACACAATTGTAGCAAAGTGGGTATGAGACAATTAACGCCATTGGATAGACACCCACTGTGACATGTTAAAAAGAAACCGCATGGTTGAAATGATCTTTTTAAGCATGTGGAAACCCAAGCTATTACAAACAGAATATCTAAGGAGTCCAAACTATTTCATATAGCGAGATTCTTATCCAATGAAGACCAAAATTGTGTTTGGAAAGCACTAGTGAAATTGCGTGACTGATTATTGTGACAGCACTCATGCGGTTGTCTAGTAAAATAATTTTCAAAGGTTTTCAACGACATTTTTGTATCGTGACATACTAAAACAATCCTTTATGCCCTGCGGCATAGTGACTTCCATTAATTAAAATGGTGAAAATATGCATTGGACCACCTTTTGTGGTTTCATAAACTCTGTGCATGAGATAAAGTGGAAATTATGAGTTGCATTGTACTGGAGGAACAGTAAAATTGAATGTGATTATCCATCTATTAAATCTGCCCCAGTACCTTGAACACTTTAAGTTAAATTCTCTGGTATAAGGAATCACCATGTGGGACTGATTTTTCCGATTGTGAACCCACATATATTTCCCCAACCTGGGAGGTTTAACGCATACATTTGCCACCAGCTGTAAACAGGTGGCAAGTGTATTTGTGGACCTCAGGGTGGGGTGGAGTGTGGTGTGGTGTGGTGTGGTAGGGTGGGGAGTGAGGGAGGAGGGTGCAGTGAGTAGGGGTGGGAAGAAGTAGATGTTTCTAGCAGGGGATGATCCCTTTTGCAGAAAAAAAGGGAAATGAGGCTGCTGATGTTGCAACGAAAGCTGCATGTAATTATTCCAGCTGGAAAATAGGAATCTTGTTTACACATGCAAAAAATGGGTATGGAAAAACGGAGCCACCTGGAACCAAGCAGACCAGGATTCCCTGAGGTAATTCTGCTCCACCTGACTCGTAATCAGCCCTAAAGTGTCTTAAACAGAATTCATTGCTTCACTGGTAGCCAGTGAAATGCCTTCCTGTCTGACTAGTGGAGTCACATTTATTTTAGTTTACAAACTAATCGGACATCAAAATCTTTGACTTTCTGCAGCTTCTTCTTTGAAGAGCAAGGTAATCCCCGATAAAGAATGCTGCAGGAGTCAAATCTTGAGAGGATGCAGACAGAGACACTTTGAAGGTGAATATTTGAGAGGAACACTTTTTAATAGCTTTAAATAAAACAAAATAGATAAAACTTAATTAACTTGAGCCTGAAAGGATAGATGAGAGTCCCGCATCACTCACAGAGATTTATCCTTAGCTGTGAGACATGCAGTGACTCTTGTAGAATTTGGCCATGCAAGTTGAATCAATCTCTCATTGGTTTTGCCAATTTGGAGAATTTTTGATTTACTTGTGTTCAACTTGATAAAACTATGTGCTATCCAATACTAGACTTCTGCTAGGCAAGAAAGAAGGTACCAAATTATCTACTGAGTATCGCCAATATAAGAGAAGACTAGACAGCCACAAGATCTGACCAATTTAGCCAAAGGACAAGCATAAATGTTAACAAAAAGCAGGAAGTGATACAATTTTCTTTAAGAAAGAAAAACTAAGCTAGGATCAAACCTCCATTTTAAACTTTGGTTAGGCGGCTTAAAAGTGTATTGTGATCTACCATGACAGAGAAAGATCAAGAAATATAATGGAAGAGAGTCATCTTAATGTAAAATGGACCTAACGTTTTACAAAGCAAGGCTAGTTTCTATGCCACTGCCCTGGAGGAAGCCGAGCAACAATGGCTCTAGACAATAAGCTTCTTCTAGAAAATGGACAAGTTACCATCCATTCAGTGAATTTTCCCATGTCTGAAAGTAGAGTAATAGGTCAGTGGATTTTCTACCAATTCTATAAATTCTCTTTTGTAAGAGTGGGGTGATTAAACCTTTCTTACAAACAAATGGAATCTCAGCAGAGGAAAGGGACAGTTTAATAATGTTAGTTAACATCAGAGTGAACATCTGTGCACGAGTAAATCTGAGTAGCAGGTAAGTTTGTTAGTAATATTGTGAGAAAAATTGTAGACAAATATTGTCAGGGGAACTAGTTTGTAAGAATGATGAAACTTCTTCTTGCAGGTTGACGGAAAAATTACAACAAATCATTGTTTAATTAGTAACATTGCTAGTAAGTAAAGCACTAGTATTAGAGAACTGCAGGCTTTCAATTTCCGAAGAAACATTCTGAATCTTGGACATGAAAAAAAGTGCTAGATTGTCACAGAATATTGTGAAGAATTTGTTTTAGAAACCGCAATGCGGTATGGTGATGGATTCCAGAGCATATTGGAAAATCCCAGAATTCTGCATATATTTGATATACAAATATGCAGATTTACCTAAGAAAATTTTGCACTTCTAATTTTTCTGTTTTATTTATATAGAATAGAATTCTGCTCTGAATAAGGAATCTCCATTTAAATTCCAACTGTCTCAATTTTAAACAGTGTTTTTAATAGTTTTGAGAACTATGGGGCCTATTACGATGGCGGTCGGATGACCCCTGCCCGGCCGGCGGTGGCAACCGCCGGACCTGCGGCGGACATCCGCCGCGATCGGAAGCCAGAAAACCGCCGGTCAGACTAGGATGGCGGTGGTGACCGCGGCGGTGGGAAATTCCGACCGCCGCTTTTCCGCCGGTTGCCATCCGCACTCCTGCCCTGTGGACGGAGAAGGACCGGGATAATGGTGGCGGTGCAGGGCAGGCTCCGCCGGCATGATTATGATGCCGGCGGTAGCCAGCCTTTCCTCAGCGGTCAGACCGCCATGGAAAGGCATGCGGTGATTGTCTTCCGGGGGCCCGTTGCGGGCCCCCAATGTTTTGTGGGGGGGGTGGGTGCACTGGGGGGGTACCCATGGTCCCCCCCTACATGTCCCTGTACCAGGTGGCAGGCACTGTGCAGTACCTGCCACGCAGTGTAGGGAAATGCGGGACATGCTCATTTGGACATCGCTGCGGTGCTGCGGGCAGCAGCAACTGCCGCAATGTTAAGGCCCGCGATCCAACCGCCGCGGTCGGATTTCGAGCAAGGAACATCCTAATGCGACCGGCGGTTATGTCGCGGGCCTTGCGGGCGGTCTTTTCCCGTTACCATGGCGGTCGGGGAGGTTTTCCGACCAACATCGTAATAGGCCCCTTTGTTATTCTGATATTCTGATATTTTTGAATTGTAACTAAGAAATATTTTAAAGGGGTTTCTACATAAAGAGGAGTAGTTAGTATACTATTAAAAATGTGAAGTGCCTCCAGACCAAATTGTGTATTAGACAATAGGTATTTTAAAACCTATATAATCTCTGAAGATTCATTTAATTTTATTCTAGGAGGCAAGTTTAAACTGTCTTGAAGGATTTAATTTCCAACCAGGTAAAATTTTAAATGGAATAAGACTACGGTCTGTCCAGTGTGGAAGTATTTCTGAGAACTGAGCAGAGTTGTGTGGAATCCAAATGTGGTCCAGTATATGGCCTTTAGTATGTGTTACTCTTTGTATGATTGACAAATCCTACAAGACAACATAGTTTCTAAGAAACTATGACACATAGGGATCTTGAGGGTTATTGGATTGAACATTAAAATCATCAAGAGCCATCAGCTTTGGGAAGCAGAGCAGTGCTTGACCTAAAAAAACATATAAGTTTAAAAATGAGTTAAAGAAGATGGCGGGGCATCACCATCTTCAAGGAAACCATCTGATGCACTGTCACCAAAGATGACCCCACGCCTCTCATGGAACACCTCAAATTCCAACTACAAACCGACGCCAAGACCACGATAAGAGGCACCCTCATAAATAGACCCTGGGGCACCCACCAGCTTTTTGCTATGCCATCTCCAACCTCATCGCCCCCCTAGCTATTGACTTCTACCACTACGTCCTACTCGTCGACCTCAATTTCCATGTTGATGACCCCAATGACGCCAACTCCATCACCCTCCTAGAGAACCTGGACAACTTTGGGCTCACTCAACTGGTCACCAAACACAGTCACATAGCTGGACACACACTCATCTTCGTCTTCACCTCCAGGAACAAAATCAAATTCAGCCACGTCACAGAACACACCTGGACCGATGACGTCTTCGTTCACTTCATCACCTCCGACACTCAGCACACCATCGCCAAGCATCAAGGCTCCTCCCATCGCAGCTGGGGCAAGGTAACCGAGATACAGTGGACACAGGCCCTCAGCACCACCCAGCTCAAAGCTTCATCAGATCTTCATCAAGCCGTCCAGAACTTCTCCGCATAGATCACCAAATGCGCCGACAAAGTTGCCCCGTTGAAACCAGCAAAAACCAACAAAGCCCCAAAACATGTCGGCTGGAACACCCCAGAGTTAAGAGCCACCAAGCGCAACTGTTACCAACTTGAGAAACTGAAGCACGTGCCATAAGGAACCCCTCCGACAGAGCCGCTCACAAGGCAGCCCTCAGCAACTACCACCTGCACATCCAGGAAGCCAAGAAAGCAGCCATCACAGCCCGCATCGATGCTGTGGCCAACCACACCAAGGAACTCTTCAAAATATTCAAGGAATTCTCCAACCAGACAATCACAGAGAACACCATCCACCTCTCCCAAGAAATCTGCGACACCCTCTCAGACTACTTTCACTGCAAAATTGCCACCATCTACAACAATTTCGACCTCCAACCCACTGCCCTCAACAACTTCAACCAATCAGCGCACACTAGCCGAATGATCACCAACTGGTCCCCGCTCACCACTCAGACCACTACGGCCATCATGTCCCCCGTCCACTCCGGTGAACCCACGACCCCTGCTCACACTGTCTCTTCAATCTCGGTACCAACCCAATCAGCACGCAACTCACCAGCATCATCAACACCTCCTTCTCCACAGCAGCCTTCCCGGACAGATGGAAACAAGCAGAGGTCAGACCCCTCCTAAAGAAACCCTCCGCCGAACTCAGCGATCTCAAAAACTACAGACCGACCTCTCTGCTTCCCTACCCAGATAAAGTACTCGAGAAAGTCATAAACCAACAGTTCCCCGAATACCAGGAACAAAACCACCTACTTTACACCTTACAATCAGGAATTGGTGCCAACCACAGCACTGAGACTGTGCCAATTACGGCCACAGATTACATCAGAACTCTCCTCGACTGTGGAGAGACTGTGGCCTTGATCCTCCTCGACCTCTCTGCTGCGTTAAACACCGTCTCCCACGACACCCTCATCGCCAGACCACATCGGCATACAGTAAAATACCCTCAAGTGGATCTCCTCTTTCCTTTCAGAATGCACAGAGCATCAGGCTGCCTCCCTTCACCTCCAAACACAAGGACATCATATGTAGCATACCCCAAGGATCAACCCTCAGCCCCACTCTGTTCAACACCTACATGACCCACCTCGCAGATTCCCTCAGATCCCAAGGCCTCAACATAATCTCCTATGCAGAAAACACTCAATTAATCCTCTCACTCAACGAGGACCCATCCAATGCCAAAACCAACATCTATGACGCCATGACCAATGCAGCCAACTGGATGAGAGACAACTGCCTCAAACTCAACTCCGACAAGACAAAAGTACTGATGTTCGGGAAGAATACCTCCATCTGGGACCACAGCTGGTGACCAGCAGAACTTGGACCAGCACCCACACCTAAGGACCATGCACACAACCTAGGCATCCTCCTCGACAGTGAAGTGACCTTGAAACGACAAGTCAATGCAGTCGCATCTTCCTGCTTCCACACCCTCCCATGCTCTGCAGAATCTTGAGAAGGATCCTAGTCAACACCAGCAAAACTGTCACTCAGGCCCACGTCACCAGCCGCCTCGACTATAGCAACGCTCTTCATGCCAGCATCTCCACCCAGCTCCTCAAAAGATTCCAGACCAAATAGAATGCTGTAGCCAGACTCATCCTTGACCTCCCCAAACTGAACCACATCACCCCCCATCTCAGAAGCCTCCACTGGCTCCCCATCCAGAAGAGATGCCAGTTTAGGATCTTCATGCACGCCTACAAAGCTCTATACGATCAAGGACCATCCTACATCAATCATCGTCTGAACTTCCACCTACCCGCAAAACACCTGCGCTCCTCCTCATGTGGACGCGCGCACACCCACCGCATCCATCGCAGCGGGGGCTGCTCCTTCTCCTGCATTGCCGCCAAGACCTGGAATGACTTACCACTCCACCTACAAACAGCAACCTCTCAGGTGGACTTCAGAAAGAAACTCAAGACCTGGCTTTTCGATGGAGACATGGCACCCTCAGAGCCCAGATACCCCTAGGGGTGACAGTGCTGCGCTATACAAATGTTGATTGATTGATTGATTGATATCTGAACTCTCCCTGTGAAATTCTGTGAATTAGTAAATGCCGCAGTACATTAGAATAGCAGGACTCTACAACTGAATCACCTTAAGGCATTCCATAGTCAAAAGAGTGTGTGCTTCCATATTAAATTATGCATCACTTAAAATAAGACAAAATAAAAGAGACATACAAAAAGACGCTTAAGGAAACAATCACAGAATATGACCAAAATGCTCAAAAACAATCGACATCTTTTTCAAAATGCAAATAACACTATGAACATTACAGGACTTAAATGAAGAGCTACAAGTATATTACTTTTTGACTACTTTTAGAAAAGGCCTCTTCCATGTTTATTCATACCTAAGACTAACTGATTTGCTATTTATTTGTTGCTTTCTTTTCAGATCTTCTCTTTTCCACTTCTAAAAATGTCCTATGTAGGTATTACCTGAAGACTGAAACAGACTGTCCACTAGGTGGATTAATGTGTCCTTCGAACACTGACAGTGGCTGCCAACGTTACATCTTACTAAGAGTACTTCTCTTTGAAGCATACTCTTACCACTTGGACTTTCTTTTATTTTGTTGATTGACATCTTTTTAATACACAAAGGTCTGTGTTAGAAATGGGGTTTCTGATTGGCTAGGGTATGCACCTAAGCCAGGCAGAACATACCACTCTAGTCAGGGCAAAGGGAGTTACACGCTGAAGATAACCCCTGCTCATCCCCTTGGTAGCTTGGCAGAGCAGTCAGGCTTATCCCAGAGGCAATGTGTAAAGCGTTTGCGCAACACACTCACACAGCAGCAACACACTAGGCACACCACAAAAGAAACTCCACACAAGGTCATATAAAAATAGCCTTTGTATTATCCATAAACACATAAGAACCTAATCACATATATACACTGTGTCACCAGGCACTTGTCATGACTTTATAGGGATTACATAAATCACTAGGCCAATCAGGCCACTGTCATAACATCATCAGGCTGACCAGTGACTACTGGTAGGATTCCCCTGAGCGTAACACATTATGCAACACATGGTTAGCAGTGCACCACAGTAAACACTTGAAGCGTGCACCTCTTTGTATTCCTCACAGGTAATGTCATATCCACAGCCTAATTACATCCGGGACTAACACAGCCCGGTATAACCATAGTCCGCCATGCGCCAGAATAACCACTGGCCCGGTGCACACCTTAGAGACCTTATGCCCACTGTCACTGATTCCCTCTGCGTAGGCTCCTGCCCGCCTACCACAGGGAATACGGGACGTTTAATTTGGGGGCCTCTGTCGAGGTCTCACCCTGCCCTGGAGCCCAACACCGCAAGCAAGGGGGCAGGGGTGCAGCTCACCCTGTCTCCTTCAATGGAGAATGCCCCCTATGTTGTAGATAGGAATGCAGCTGCCCGCGACCATGCGGCGCAGCTGTGACAATGCTAGGAGGGCAAACAGTGCTCCTCGCAGGCCCTACTCACTGGGGCCTCTCCGGTCTCCTGGGGGATGGTTTCACGGGGCTCGTGAGGCTCTTTGCTCACCCCACGCCTCCGGCAGCTCACTCTGTGCGGCCGAACGTCCCTCGCTGGGGAAACGGGGCTAACCTTTCTCCACGGAGCGAAGTCTCCGTTGGACTTGCTCCTCTCACAGCAGTGGGCCCCGCCCACAACCAGGTGTAGACTTTGCCTGACTTCCGGTGGCTTCTCCGTCGGTCCTTCAATCTTTGCTCCTCCCCACGGCACAGACGCCTTCCACGTCCACCGTAGGGGGAGGCTTGAGCCCACTCCTCAGGCTCAGGAAGATAAAATTAGAAGTGCCCTCCATGCGCTTCTGGTGTGCGGACACCGCACTCTGCAGGGTTTGGCAGCCCGGGGCCACATAGCAGCGCCCCGGCTGCCGCAAACTAACAGGGGAGCCTGGAACACCCGAGGGAGAGTGAGAGCGCCTCCGTTGCTGTGGCTCTCCCCTGCCATTGCTCAACCCCTACAGGGAACAGTACAGCACTGCACACACTCCATCAGAAAATCACTGGGAGCAATAAACAAAAGTACCAGGGCTCTTCCAAAGTGGAGTGCACCACCAGAGCCCAGAGCGCTTCACCACGCGCTGTGTGTAGAGCCCTGGGTTACACCAACCAGGTGCAGGCAGGCAGGCCAGCACGTGGGGTCTTCAGAGCAGGCTAATAAGTCCATACTTTAGAGGGATCCTAGTCCCACGGCGGTTCCTCCTGGCGCCCAGCAGTCCTCTTCTTCCAGACAAGGTCAACAGACATGGGGTCACAGCCCCAGTACTTATAGTACTAAAAATCTTTGTTCTTCCCCCTGGCACAGGGCTCTGAGCCCAGTCTAAACCAGTTCTGGGGGCACTTGGCAAGTGCACAACACTCCCCATTGTAAGTGTAGGCCCTGGCCTAAGACACACCACAGGGGGGCGGAGCCATCATTGTGGAAGGCAGACACAGCCCCATTCAGGTGCAGGTGCTACTTCTCCCACCACCCCAAATGCAGACCAGGCCTATTTAGCCTAGTGCTGACTCATCCAGACTCTCTGGAGGCACTGCACATCCCCAGCCCCTGTCACTACAAAGCCAGACAGTCAATACATATCCTAGCAGAGGACCAAAGACACATAGCACACAGAAATGCCTACTTCTAAAAGTGGCATTTCTAAAATAGTACTAATAAATCCACGAACACCAATATGCAGCATTTATCACCACTATTCCAAACATACCAAACTTGATCATGCTACCCCTCTCATGTCAGGAATTACCTCTGAAGCACACATCAGGGAATCCCCAATGCATTCCTATAAGAGGGCAGCCTCACAGCAGTGAGAAACCAAATAGGCTGTTTGTCACTACCAGGACATGCCACACAGTTAAGCCACATGTCCTACCTTTTACCTACACCGCACCCTGCCCATATGGCTTTCTAGGGCCTACCTTAGGGGTGACGTCACAGTGGCAGTAAACTGTGTGTGCAGGCCCTGCAGTGGCAGAGGCCTGGGACAGGTTTGAAAGACTACTTTGGTGGGTGGCGCAAGCAGCGCTGCAAGCCCATCAGTAGCATTTAATTTACTGGCCCTGAGTATATGAAATTCCTCTGAACAAGGGACTGATAGGTAAATTAAATATGCCAAACAGGTGTAGACCAATATTACCAAGTTTACCATAGAGAGCACATGCACTTTAGCACTGAACAGCAGTGATAAAGTGCTCAGAGTCCTAAAACCCCCAACGACAGGTCAGAAAAAATACAGGAGGAAGGCAAAAAGTTCTGGGATGACACTGCAAAAAGGGCCAAGTCCAACAGTCTGTAACACTGATTGGAACATCTTTGTGAGTACCTAGAACTGTACTGTCTGCACGCGCATTTTAAGTACTTCATGTGCTTTTGCCTCCTGTAATAATAAAGTTTGTTGTATACACTTGTTCCAAGATCTGTACCAGGAATTACTAGATCAAGTGTAGCCATTTCAAAGCAGATGAATTGTATGCTCTTTTAAAATTTCTGGTATGAAGACCCAGGACACAAAGGGCCTCATTCAGTAAAAAGCGGGTTGACATGCAAAAACCTATGACATATATATTGACTCTTACCAATGGTATAGATGTATGGATATCATGGGATTTACTACAATTCTCATGCTTACCCATTGGCCTCTACACCAATCAAATATTTCCATGATTATGTATAACCCTGAACTGGCAGACTTTACCCTGGTGGTTTACAATTCCATCTAAGGTTCAAAAGCCCCTTAACATTGTTTTCTCCTCACGAAAATCATTTTCCCAAGTGAAAATATACGATCCCTTCCCTTACATTACAAGAGCAATGGGTTGACTATGGTAGCGTTCATCACACAGTTTTCAATCTTTACAGACTTCTGTGGAGTACAAACAAGGTTATGACATTTTGGTGTTCACAGACTTCCCAATGACCATGCCCTACCTCTCTCCTGAGAACAAAGCTGTTCCCACCCACATCCATACACACACTGCTGGAAAAAACCAACAGTACTAACATGTTTTCCACTGTACAAAGTTTAATCCATGTATATGTATATGGAAACAGATTCTGATTTCTGAGTTTGTTGCAGGTGCACAAAAAGGTTTATGTCTCGAACACTGCAACATTACATAGAGAAATTGAATACTATCTTACATTACCCCAACAACTCACACAACATGTCAAGAGTACATATACTCCATGGCTTTCATCTGTGTGCAATACAGACTTGGTACAGACCATATAGCGATCACGTCAAATTATAATTTTAAAACTCATGACACTTGTGAAAAACTTCCATTAAGGCACATTTCGGTTTACTAATATGGCCAAATGCTAGCCTACATTAATAAAATAGCACTTGCAAATATCAAACACCATAAACTTAAGAATGTAACATTTGTTGTTATCTAGGCAACTATACCTTCCTATAAGTACTGCTCCTACCCCACACATGACATTGCAGGTGATATCACAAATTACACTTTACATAGTTAATTAGAATGTTGTTGATATGTGGCTGAGTAGCATCAATCCAGCACAGTACAAAGTGATTACATAAAAGAAATATACTGCATATTATGTTGATATCACATATGAAAGAGATGTTGATAAGCATTGGCGTACAAGAGGGCTGTTGTCACAGGCGATGGCACATTATATGATTGGTATTATACAATTGTAGACCACTCCTTGTGCAAAACGCACCTACGGTACAGTCATATTGTGGTTTGTATTGTACAAAGGAAAAGGGCACAAGTCATTTTATGTTGATACTATACACATGGTACCCCAGACAGTTTCCTGTATATATTGCTCACCAGGCTTCTCTATAGGCAGCCAAATGGCATAGCCATTCATTGTGTACAGCCTGGCTGCAATTTATGGCCTACATCTAAAGGGCACTGCTGGGAAGGAAAAGTTCCTGGCATGGTAACGGATGTGTACCCCTGCCCTGAATGCCCCAAGCTGAAATGATGTCTGTATCCCTGGGGCTTATTTTTGTTGTCATGGGTAAATACGGATCATGCATGTGCGCTATGACATAGGCCTGTCTCACGGATTGCGGTCTTGTTGGACCAGGAGGGGTGCCCAAAATGCTACCCTCTTAGTGGTGAAAGGCCTTTGCCAGGAGAAGCATGAGAGCGGTGGTGGCAGCACACCGTATAGTTATCAGTAGCAGTGAGCAGTCCTTTTTACCTGTGTCACTGGCTAATTCTTGTAAAGTTCCACCACTGTGTGCTTAACTCACCATTGGTCTACATCAAATTAGTATGTAGTGATGTGCGGTGCATGTGTGTTGTATGCATATGCTGGTGGGTGTATATGTGCCTGTGAATGGTACAATACATGGAAGATTTTGGGTTCTATTTTGCGAGACCCAGGGCTAACTGAAGGAGCATGAGGAGGTAGAGGAATCCCCCAGACAGATTTGTGGGTTGCTGTATTCCTGTGAGCTGTGTAGGACATACTGAAGGAAGAGAGAGACACCCTGTAGTACACTTCGAAGGGTGCTCTTTGATTCAGGGAGAAGGGCCTGGGCACATTTCTGGAAGGAAATGTGGTTGACAAGAGAATCTAGGGTTCTGTGGTAACCTTTGATGCACATATCACTGTGGCTGACATCCAGCTGTCAATCTCTAGACACTCCCATGACCTGGGTTGTGGGGTTATCAGATCTGGAGTCACTCCTGCTGTGATGGACTACTTTCTGGAGGAAGGACAGGCAGGGCAGAGGAGTGAGCACTTAAAAAGGAAGCAGACTACCAACACAAACTTCAAAGACTCAGACCTTAAATTTCATTTGGTGTCTGGAAATTGACTATAAGAAGGTGAGGTTGAGGTCCCCAAAAATTCAAATGTCAAGCAGCCTGTCAGGCTGTTTGAGGAGGCGAAGCTCTGCAAACCTTCTGTCTAAGGAAGGGCTGGGGGTTAGAACCTGCTGGTCTCCCAGCTGGGTGAGGGGACATCACCCAAGGAAATCCAAGACCACCAGCCCAGGAGCCTGGAGCACCTGTGCCTGCCTGCGTGCCAAGATCAGTGTGCCCTGTGAGGAAGAGGAGAGTGCTTGGGGGAGTGATTTCTAATGGGGTATCATGGTGAGCAGTAGTGATGTGTGAGGAGACAGCTGCTGCAGCAATCAGATTGTTGCCCTTGTGCATGTTCAAGTTGGCAACCCTGTATGACAGAGGGGGCCAACGTGAAATAGCTGTGAAATAGCTGCCATGCCATTTGGGCTGTAGTCCATGTGTGGAAGTTGAGTTAGCAACCCCGTATGCCAGAGGGAGCCTCTGTGAAGATTACCGGCATTCCGATTGGGCAATTGCCAGTGGCAGAGTGAAGTCATGACCCTGTATGCCAGAGGGAGCCGTCATGAAGATTACTGCCATGCCAATTGGGCCATTGCCAATGGATTGAGGAAGGTCAGTGACCCAGTATGCCATGTGGGGCCACTAGAGAGGACAAGTACTATTGTCTGGGTCAAGCTTTTGTCAAGAGGTGAGGCCATTGTGGTGACCCAAGCGGGCCCGAACCCCCGACTGAGGATCAGAACCGGAGCAGTCAACCCTCCCACCTGAGTGAAGGATCAGAGAAACTTACTGTCACACTGGAGTAAGCACTATGGAAGCCCAGCCACTGTCCCTGCAGAGCCGCAAGTGCTACTCACCAACAGCAGTCATTGCAGCTCTCCGCAACGTCCGCAAGTGAAGCACTCCCAGAGACTCCAGTCACACAATCCCTGCAGAAGTGGGTAAGACTGATCAAACAGCCGGATGGTCCTGGGGGAAATCCTTCTGCCACATATCGCTTCTGGGGCTAAAACACTTTTGACTGATATCAAAGACAGAGGGGCCGATTCCGATCTCGGCCGGTAGTGCTCCGAATCGGATTCGGATTTACCGGATCCGATTCGGAGCCCTGTTTCCCGACCGAATCGTACGCGGGTCCGGCCGAGCGAGTACGATGCAAGCACCCGTGAAATCGCCGACCGACTCGAACGCGGCTTCAACACGCTCCGACCGACTCGCATGAACACGACTCGCACCGCGCTATGGAGACGTTTCCCGGCCGGGTAAGTACGATGCGCGCCGCGAGCAGTCCGACCGACTCACGCCGTCCGGCTCGAAAAGGCTGTCGGAGCCGGACTTTGGGGGTCCGCGTCGGACCCCCTGTACGCGTAGGCGCGCGAGTCGCACACAGGGGGACCCATGGGTCCCCCTACCTGTGCATGTACGCCGCGATGCGCATGGACGCGTACCCGCTGTAGGGGGCGCCCTTGTTCGCCTCGCACCCATTGAGTCAATGGGAGCCCGCGTACGCGTTGTACGACAGGCTCCCATTGACTTCAATGGGAGTCCGACCGACACGAGTCCGATAGCATGCGTGCGCATCGTACTCGTTCGGTCGGACTGCTAGGGTCCGATTCGGTCGGAATTCTCTCCGGGTCCGGCTCGGTCGGAGAGATTTCCGGCCCGAATTGGAATCGGCCCCAGAGTGGGGCTCCTGAGACTCGGGCTACTCGTGGGGCATAACCTGAATGTTGCCTATAGTGAATGGTGAATAACCCCTACCACTAGTGGGACTCAGGGACCTGCCTATTGAATACTAGAGCCCTGACCTCAGGGGGCTGTGTATATTGTTTCTGTATTCCTTATTTCACTTTGCTTTCATATATAAATACTCCTTTTCCATAAAAGCAAGTATTTGACTAGACAATCATTTATTGCTGCTATTGAACGTATTTTGAGTTGTGAGCCTGTGTTCGCCCCCTGTTTCTACCCCCTTCAGAGAAGCCTTGGACTGCCTGACCCCCCTACTGCTGAGAGTCAAGTACTGAAGGGGTACTTGCCCCAATTACTCCGAACCCATAATAGGTTGGACCCCCGAACATCAGGAGTAAAAAGCCTCAACCCCCAAGGTTGGGCCCAGTAACTCCTGTTGCCCCATGGCCCTCTTAAAGGCATTCTGACAGGCACAGAGTGCAATCTGAAGATTTCCATGTCACAGATTATATCACTGGTCACAATGTAAGTGTAGGAAAACTATCTGTCAATGTTATTTCTCCCGTTTCTGTTTAATTTTGGACCTCTAGATTGTAATTCTTCTGTTGTGCTGCATTTGAAAGTCAGTGACATCAGCATGAGAATGCAGACTGATGTACACAGGTAACTCACTTTAATTTAGCATAAGAGTCTCTGAACAACGCAGGGATGAGGTTCTCCTAGAAAACATTTCTGGTGCATTGCTGCCAATTACTGGACACGTTTTGAACATGACTTTGAGAATTATGCTTTTGACAGGACAATTTTCCTTTATTTGCAATAAACATTCACTCTGTATTTATTCATTTTTGGTAATTTTGGCTTTTGTTTTTTTTATATGGTTGCTTTGTTATACACAACACACCAGACATTACTGACTGGAATGCCTTGCTGGTCATACCATTCTCCAAAATAACGAGCCAACGCTTTACTCATTGAAAGTAGTTTACTTTAATAGAATGATCTCTCTGTTGAGCCATACCTTTCATCATTTTATCAGCAGGAACATTAATCAACTGAACCTGGTTATCTGCACACCATTCTTCAACATACCCCTCTATAATTTCCAGGCTTGAGCACAAATTACTCTTGGTTTAAATAAACATAAATAATCTGACACACAAGGCCTTACCTTCTCAATAGTCCCAGATTTAAAGTATTACAATGATTTCAAAAGATGTTAAGTAACAAATTTGTCATTTTTTGTTTCAACCCAGAGTTAGTGGAATTATTTCATTCCACTTCATTATCTGTTTAAAAACTGATTTTACATACTGATCTCAAAATCTTGTTCTGTGTATAATACCCATGTTCATCTGAAAGCAAAAAGCCCATTACATCGTGTAATTTCACCATCTTGATAGTTCAAATAGTTATTGACCAAATAGAACAGTTTTGTTCCAGCCTACTCACATACCAAAAGATCTTGACAATCACTGCAGATCTTGACAATCTTTGCTTCTGAGCATGTCCGCACTGGCCAGTTTAGGTTTAACACCTTGTTGTTTATTCAGCACAGCTGGTTCTCACTAGACATTTGATTTTTATTCTATTCAGTTCAATGTATTACTTGCAAATGGAGGGAAACCCCCACAATCTTTCAATATACTTTGCAGTCAGTTAATCCTCAGTCAGTGATGGAAGTGTACCCATTCCTATTTCATGCTTACTGGCAATCATTAGGGAAGAGTATTTCACGATAGATGTCCCAATACTTAGTTCATTAAGCCATTTCTGGTCTATACCAGAAAAGAAACGAGATGCACATCCAGGGCACCGGCAACCCAATTATAAAGTACTAGTCATTGCAGGTTCTATCAACAGACTTCTGAGCACATCAGTGCTATCATTTAGGTTTAACACCATGTTGTTTATTATGCACAGCAGTTACTTTCCTCCTACATAATGGTACTTTCAGTCTTTATTCCTTTTAACGGACTATCAGGCAAGAGGGAAGTGTGGACTGTCAGTATTTGCGGAGTAGTATTAAGACTGCAAAAATGATTAAAAGAAATAGTTGAGCATCTCATAGTGGCAGTGTGATACTTTGATTTAAGAACACTGGACTACAAATATTGAACAGTGTAAGCACCAGAATGTTTGTGATGGCTAGAAGCTGTGCAAATTAATGTGCTAGAATCTGCAAAGATATTCACAATAATTTAGTTTATGTTGGTACGCCATTAAGGATCATGGATTCTGGTAGACCCACATCATGCCTTTTAGTGTTCGGTTGAACCTTTCAACCAACCCATAGGTTTGGGGGTGGTAAGGAGTAGAGGTTACCCCACACCCTTCAACATGGCCTTTATATACCCAGACATGAAGCTGGTACCCAGGTCAGATACCACCTCCTTGAAGAAACCCACGTGGGTAAAGATCCCCATCAGTGCCCTAGCCACTGCGGGTGCAGTCACAGATTTTAGAGGGTTAGCTTCTGGGTGCTGGGTGGCATGGTCCATCAAGACCAGAACTAATCTGTTGCCCATGGCTGTCTTGGAGTCCAGAGGCCCAACAATGTCAACGACCACCCTCTCAAAAGGGGTGCTAATGAAAGGAAAAGGTTGCAGGGGAGCCTCGTACTTCTCCCCTGACTTGCCACTCGCCTGAAAGCCAGGACAGGATCCACAGAACGCATCTGAGGCCTTCCTCATTGCAGTCAATAAAAGTGGATGACATGCTTGTCAAAGGACTTAATTTGCCCCAAATGACCTGCCAGGGGCACATCATGAGCCAGCCCCAGTAGGAAGGCCCTGAAGCACTGGGGTCCCACCTACGCACTAAGCTCAGGAGCCTTTTGCTCACTATACAGGATGTCATTCTCTCAGGAAATCAGGTGTTTGCCAAAGACGTCACCAGCTACTTGGGTCTCAGGCTGCTGCCGAAGACCCACAAGAGTGGAGCATTTCCTCTGCGCCTTGCAGAACTCCTCCCTGGTTGGCCCAATTTCTGCTGCCAGTTAGACAGCTCAGGAAGGTTCCCCAGTTTAGCCACATCCTCCTCTAAAGGCTCTGGGGTGTCCCCCTCCGGGTTAGCCTCCTCCTAGACCATGGGAGTTTCAGGGGCGAGTTTTCTGCGCACCTTGCCCTTCCTCTAATTGGTAGGCACCTGCTCCTTTCTTCCATGCTCCAGGTCCTCTTGGCCACCCTTTCAGACTGCCATGGACTGTGTGGTCAGGCACACCCAATCAGGCGACACCAACATCTCAAAGTGTGAGCTTAGCTCCAACTCCTTCCAGGCGGTATGCTCCAGGTCATTGCCAGGTAGACAATCCACAGGCATGGACGGACTCACAGCTACCCTCAAGGAACCCGAGACCCTACCCATTCAAAGGGAACCAGACTCATAGTTGTCAGCCGCAACAACTTGGTGGAACACATTAGGGACTACTTGTTCTGAAGATGCCGGATGGTAGTCATGCTGGCTCCTGTGTTTCTCAGAGCCTTCACCCTCTCCCCATTAATCATGACCCAATGCCTGTACTTCCTATTATTGCTAGGCATGTGGGTTCTCTGCACCATATCTCTGTCACCCAGGGACACTAGGGTAACCTCAACTCAGTCCCCACCACTAGCTGGGACAAACTCCCCCCTAAGCACTACACTAGCCAGCCCCAGTGACTGCCCAACCATGGGGGACTGTGCCCACTTGGGACACGTGGCATCCCCATAGAAGTGTCCTTCTTGTTGACACTCATTACACTTGGGGGTGCCTTCCATACAGATTTACTGTCAGGGAACCATTTCTTCTTCTCAGCAGGGATGTGGGAGTCCTGATGCGCAGAAATATTTTAGGGCACTTTAGAGTACTCCTTGCTTTTGATTTTGACCCCCTCCTCCTTCTGGTGAGGAACCTGCCCACTCTTGTGGTGATCCCCCCAGATACCTTCTTGTGGACCCTAGTGCGGACCCAACGGTCCGCCTCCTTAGCAAGCTCCCTGGGGTCACAGAGCTTACTGTCAATCAAGTGCTGGTGCAGATCTGTAAAACAGAGACTAAACATGTGCTTTTTTGCAATCAAGTTATACAGCCCCTAATAATTCTTAACATCACTGCCCTTCACCCAACCATCCAGTGTCTTACAAAAATAAACAACACAATCCACCCAGGTCTGTGGGGATAGTTTCTGACACTCATTGAACTTCTGCTAGTACTTCTCTGGGGTCAAACCATACTTTCTGATCAGGGTTTCCTTCATGGAGGGATTCCTCATCCTGTCACTCTCATCTAGGGCCAGTAGGGTGTCCCTTCCCTCAGCAGGGATATGCTTCCAAAGACTAGTCCCCCAAACCCGCTCAGGGATCTTGTGCATCTGTAAAGCAATCTCATAAGCCTCAAACCATCTATCTATCATCTCCCACTCCAAAGCCAGGCACCAGACCCTTGGGTATGTGTGCTATTTTGTCAGAAGACACTGGAGAAATGCTGACACCATCTTGGCTGGACTCAGCCCTTCTGGCCTTCAGGTCCAGCTCTTTCAGGCTCAGCTCCTGAGCCAACATTATTTTCCTTTCCTCAATGGCCAATTTTTTCCCCTCCAAAGCTTTTTCTTTCTCCAATTTGAGCTTAGCCAGCTCCAATTTCAACTTTCTCTCTTCCCTCCTGTCCTCCAGCTCCTCCGGGGACAGGCCGCGGGATAATACACTGCTCCCTGCCATAGTGGAAACCACTGCTCCTGGCAAGTTGTAGGCCCCCCTGTGCCACAGGCAGTCCCAGATTCTCCAGTGAATCCTGGTCCAGCTCCTCATCATCATCTAGTTCCTCATCCTTCTCTCTGGTCACAGTTACTGCATCACAAGCTTCTGTCCAGGCTCTCAGCGCGTTTTGTAGCTCCACCTTCATGGTGAAGCCCTTTGTAGAAAGCTCAATCTCCTTGCAGAAATACTTGAGCTGCGCCACAATTTAACTCTCATGTTGGTCCAGCTCAAAATTCATTTTTGCAGGTGCAGAGGTCATTCCTCGAGTCAGCGACATGATTTTTGGAAGAAAAACAAAATGGCAATCAGGGAAAATTGAAGAAGGTTCAAATTGGTCTTTGATATGGATAGTAGTGTACACCAATTATTGTATGGCACTGCACAAATATAAGTCCTATCCTCACTGCTGATCACCAATATTAGAAATCGGGTTTCTGGTTGGCAGATGTATGCACCCTGTCCAAACAGGAACCACAATCCTAGTCAGAGTAAGTCAGAAACACACCATAAATTAACCTGTGCTCACCCTCTGGTAGCTTGACACAGAGCAGTCAGGCTTAACTTAAGAGGAAATGTGTAAAGAATTTGGGCAACACATCAACCCGTTACCACAGTGAAAACACCACAAAAAGACTCCACACCAGTTTAGAAAAATAGTGGATAATTTTATACATAAAACAATACCAAAACAACAAAAATCTAATCAGAAGAAGTTGAAATATTAATTTTTATAGATGAAATGTAAAAGTAGCTCTTAGAAGCATTAAGAGCTTAAAGAGTTAATTGGTCGCTCTGGACTGGGACAAAGTCAAGAGTTCAGGCTGACCACGATGGAGTGCGGGCTGGATACAGGGCCCACGCAGGGCCCGCTGCGCAAACGTACCTTGACCCTGGTAGCAAACAACGAGATGCAGGGTGCAGCCGAGAGATGCTTCGGTGATCCCCACGCAGTTGGGTGATGTGCCGGATTTCTCCACGCAAAGGATGTGATTTGTCGGTTCTGTGAGTGACGCACCAGTTCAGAGATGATACGTCGATCTTCTCCACGCAGTGGCGGCAATGCGTTGGATTCTGAAGCTGCGCTTCCAGAGGTGATGCAGGGGTTCCAAGTGTGATGCGTCGGTCTGGTACCTGCAACAGCAGCAATGCATTAGTTCTGATCGGTGCAACGATGTTGATGTGTGGATGTCTGGCAGATGCAGCACTTTATACTCACTTCCAAGGGCCCAGAACTGGGTTGGCTCCACTTGGCAGAGCAGAACTTGCAGCAAGCAAGGTCCAAGTGCTGTTTGTAGGTTGAAGAGAAGTCTTTGATATCCCTGAGACTTCATAACAGGAGGCAAGCCAACAAGCCCTTGGAGATACTTAGGTTCTGGGATGTAGAGCTACAGGTCCAGTCCTTCTCACTCCCAGGCAGGAGGCCAGCTGGCAGCAGGCCAACACAACAAAGCAGTTCAGCAAAGTAGCAGTCCCTCTAGCAGCACAGCAGTTATTTTTCCTGGTAGAATTTCCTCAGTTCCAGAAGTGTTCTGTTTTGGTGGTGTCAGAGGTCCAGTACTTATACCCAGTTGTGCCTTTGAAGCGGGGGAGACTTAAAAGATATGCTTTGAAGTGCACAGAGTCCCTTTCTTTCCTGCCCTGGCTCCAGACTCATTACTGGGGGTATGCAACCCTATATGTGGGGACAAGACACCGTCGTTCCAGGTTTAAGTGTCAGCTCCTTCGCTTCCATATTGGTCAGGATGACCCATCAGCATGCAGATGGCCACTCAGTCACACCTACCCTACCTTTGTGTGTCACTGTCTAGAGGGAATGCAGGAAGCCAGCTGCTACCCACCCCAGATGTGTATTCCAGAGTCAGGCAATAGGCATAAAATGGTTAGAGTAATAAAATGCCAACTTTCTAAAAGGGACATTTTCAGAATTACAATTTAAAAACTAACTCCGCCATAAGTTGTGTTTTTAAATTGTGATTCCAGAGACACCAAATTTGGGGGGTCCCGTCTTTTCACGATTGGAAATTACACTTCTAAAATGTAATATGGCAATCCCAATGCTATCCTATGGGAGAGATAGGCCTTGCAGTAGTGAAAAACGAATTTAAGGGTATTTCACTACCAGGACATGTAAAACTTAAAAGTACATGCCCTACTTTTTAAATACACTGCACCCTGCCCATGGGCTGTCCAGGGCAAACCTAAGGGGTGCCCTGTATGTAATAAGAAGGAAGGTTTGGGCATAGCAAGCAGGTTAACTTGCCAGGTCAACACAGCAGTTTAAAACTGCAGACACCGCAAATAAGTACGGTAGCTATAGGCAGAATGTGATTAACTGTATTCCTACCTAGGACAACATGTTCAAGTCCAATTTGGACATCACAGGAATACTGTCCAAGTGCCAAGGGGAAAATAACCTTACAGCGGCAGCGGCGCTGAAATGTTTGGCTGATACCAGTGGCAAGGAACAGGCTCGATTAGGTGGCAAGGCACTATACACCTTTTGAAGTATGTGTGACTATAAAGGACATTGTTCCCCTCCTTGACCAGGAAGCCGGTATCCCCTAAAATCTAGGGTTAATAGATCTACATCCAGTGGCGGCTCCTCCGCTAAGGCGGAGGAGCATCACCCCACTGCTTTTAAGGAGTGTAAATAATGGAAACATAAAATAACAATAACTCAAAGTTATTCTCATTTTATGTTTCCGTGCTGCTTTGCGGGCGGTAGGGGCTGCTCTGCTCTCAGAGCAGGGGAGGGGAGGAGTGATTTGCCAACTCCAAGTGCGCAATGACTGTTTGGCCGGCCCTATGGGGCCGGCCAAACAGTCATGCGCACTTTGCATGTTCTCCACTGCATTACAGCCTGCGTGGAGAGCATGCCCAGGCCCCCAGTCCTCGTCTGAGGGCCTAACCACGGCTGCAATGCTACATCTCCCCCACCTCGCCACCCCCGATCGGTGCCAGCCGCCGCCGTCTACATCCCACCTCAGGTAGGACTCACCTGGGTGTATTCTGTTTCTTAAGCACCAAACATTTTAGCGACGCGGCCGCTGTAAGGTATTTAGGGATCCATGGCCCTGAAGAATGCCCCAGACTCATTAGGGCTACATAGTAGGGTAGAAACATACCATCTTGCCTTGGTTTTTAGACATACCTGTAGTCCCCATTTAATAAAGGTGATTCACCGGGGAACCGCAAGCTATTTTTAATTTACTGATCTGGATCCCGTCTTTGTCCAGTAGCTTTTTATCTAAGAACTCCCTCCTGGCCTGAGTCCAACAGGAGGTCGAGTCCACCCTGATGGCATTGCCCTACCAGTGTGGGGAGAGGTTGCAGATGATGAAGCATGACACAATTATGTGCGTCAGGCTTCCTCTTCCATAATAACAATCTTCCTTTCCCTTGGCACTTGAACAGTAATCCTGTGATGTCCAAATTGGACTTGAACATGTTTTCCTAGGTGGGAATACAGTCAATCACATTCTGCCTATAGCTACAGCACTTATTTGTGGTTGTATGTCTCAGGAGGACGTGCAGTATCTTGACTTCCCCCTCTCTACTTGTGTTTTAAGAGTTTAAAACTGCACAGACAGGCTCTGCAGTGGCAGGCCTGAGATATGTTTAAAGGGCTATTTAACTGTGTGGCACAATCAGTGCTGCAAGCCCACTAGTAGCATTTGATTTACATGCCCTGGACACATGTAGTGCACTTTACTAGGGACTTGTAAGTAAATCAAATATGCCAACTATGGATAAACCAATGCTGCCATATTTTAAGTAAAGAGCACATGCACTTTAGCACTGGTTAGCAGTGGTAAAGTACCCAGATACCTAAAGCCAGCAAAATCGAAGTCAGCAAAACAGTCAAAAAACAGGAGGTCTGAAGGCAAAAAGTGAGGGGAAACCACACCAAGGATGCCAGGTCTAACAGTTATGTATCTGCAAAGGTTTTTGTTAATGATGCATAATATACTTTACCTTTTGTCTCTCATTTCACTACTGCCTCCTCTTTCACTTATCACTCACCACCTTGAGCTGCTGTGTAAACACTACGATCTTGTTCTACAATGTTGTCTTCTTTTTCAAGTTATATAATATTCCCTGTGGTGTTTTATTGGTATGTCACGCAGTTGCATTCGCCCAGTCTAGATGGGTAACTGCCTGGCTTTGCCCTGCTTTTTTCATTACATTTGCTACTGCCCTTTTTATGTCATCCCTGTGGTGGAAATCCAATAAAGCTACAGTTTAGCCCAACAGCCTGCAAAGAAGCTTGATCTGCCGTGCTTTAACAATGATAGCAGGAGAAAGAAAACGCGCTGTGCTGTGTGTATCATTTCCATTCTGGCAGACGTGACAATGACTGGAAATGCAGTGCCTGCCAAGAGCTTTTATCAAGTATGTTATAACAACTAGAAATACGTGTAAATAATAAATGGCAAGACCTTTTGGGAAATGGTGGCAATACTAAACAATTTTAGGTGCCTGCTGATGGGGGTTTGTTAGTACTCGAATTCCCCGGCTTCCCAGTTGAGGTTCTGGCCCGACAATAAACAACAGTTTAATACTTTATCTAATCCCAGCCAGGAGGTGAGTTCAGCGGCAAGCTTTTGCAGATGTTCACATCCAATAATCTATCCATAATTGATGAAACAGGGAGGTCAGATGTAATGGCTGCTTCTATTGCAGCAACAAATAAATGGTTATTGACAACATACGCCAGTGTGGTGCTGAGTGGCGAGCGGCGAGGCACGCGGGGCGGCTCTGAGGTGGAGGCAGCGCGCGCAGGGGAGGGTAGCGCATCGTTACGGTGTGAAGTGCGACATACGGGCCGTGCTGACTGACTGAGGCTGTAAACCGACGGAGGGGGCTGCTGAAAGAAGAACGGGACAGCAAGCCGAAACAGGGAAGGAAAAAACACAACAGGAGACTGGTAGACAGGCGGCGCTCGGCTTCCGGCTGTGGTAAGTGGAAACGCATGTACTGTTTTAAAGTGCGCCTGCATAGCATTAAAGCGATCGAGGCGTCGGTGTGGCTTTTATCGGTCTGAAGTGTCTATGGAAATAGACTGTACCCGGCAGCCGAGAGGCTGTCGCGTTAAAAGAGTCTATTATCACAATTTCACAGGTTAGTGCCTTAAACTTCCTATTAATGCACACATTTTACATCCAGTTTCACTTTGATATACGAACCGCTCCTCATAAATACAATAAATGCTTCTGCCCTTCAAAACATGCAAATAAAGTATAGGGTAGGCAATTTAGAAAAGAGAGAGCAGAAGGAGCAGTGAAAAGATGACAGTGCATACATGAAAGCAGGAGAAATTACGCTGACAGTGGAAGCCAGGCATTCGTTTGTAGGGCTCAATCCACACACGGATAACCTCCAGTAAACAGACTAATAAGCAGACAAGCACATAAACAGCTAGACTTTTCAGTAAAATAGACAACTGTGATTTTTCCCCTGTACACATTCACCCGACATCATTTTAGCAGGAAAAACCGTGGGGTGTGCCTGAAATTTGTGCATAACTCTCAATCACAATCCAGGCTCAAATCGGGAATCGAAGGGAACGTTTGTCAGAGCGAATGTCGCTGCCAGTGGTGTAACGCCCAATGATGGGCCTCCCTTGCAGAATGTAATGCCCATGAGTCTTCCATATCTCACGGATATTCATCGTCCTTGGGCGGAATGGGGACCCCCCCTGAAAGGTTGGGCCTCCTCTGCGCCGCAGGGACTTCAGGGGCCTGCCTTACGCCCCTGGTTGCTGCAACAGTACCACTGTGACATTTCTAATTTCAAAACTACCAAGTTGCATCAGGCCGTGCAAGAAATCCCAAACGTGTGGGTTCAGAGCACATGTAAAAAGACAGGAGGCATGGGAAGAATAAACATCTAGTTTCATTCAAAATAAAAATGGTAGAAGCTTGAAAAAAAGTCCACCGAAATATATAGGTTGCTGCAGATAACAGGCAAGAAAAGCGGCTAATTTACTTAATTATTGAAAAGATTTTGATGCTTAAAATACTGTAAACATATTTATTAAAGGTAATATTGTGTACTGTATGTGAACTTGTCCTTTAGGGGTTCCGCGAGTAATGTTGCACAGTATGAAAAATGTTGGATAACCTAGTTTCTGAACATTTCTCCTGTGCCACGCCATTATTTACAAACAGGGAGGCCAATTCACAAAGGCACTTATGAGTACTCAGGGGCGTAACTATCAATGGTGCTGCTGGTGCAGTGGCACCAGGAACACGGAGCCTACTCTGGTATTTCAACCCCCGAACAGCAGCCAGCCCAGGCACTAAGGATCATGGCACCCCTGCTACGCCACTCGTGGTACTGTTATGGAAGTACTATTTCACACACCATACACGTCACAACCATTTCTGCTGGTTGTTACAGCAACTTCTTCATCAACGCAGTAGTTGGATGGCAGCAAAATTCAGGGCCGACGCTAAGCATGGGCAGTGTAGGCAGCTGCCCCGCGCCTGCTCAGATCCAACTGGCGCCTCACACCAGCGCACCATCTTTTAAAACACTCAGTTATGAGGCCCATGCAGCAGTGTGGTGCAGCGATGCAAGGCCCAACGAAAGAGGCCCCTTCCCCTGGACCTCGCAGCCATGGGCTCCCACAAATACCCCACCATAGACCTTTATGCCCTGGACCCCCAACAACTGCTGTCTCGCATCACCGCGCTCCACAGCGGGACCTTTCACCTGCATCCGCTGCCGGGTCACCTCCACCCCAGCACCAACCAACACCACAGCAACCGGCGCTATGCCAGACCTGGATGCCGACACCCCCGTAACAACTCTTCAGCCTTCTGATCAACGCCAGATCGCTTTGCAAACAGACCACTGAAGTCTGGGACACCTTCTTCACCCTCACCTCCTACATGACCTTCATCACTGAGGCCTGGCTCACTCCCACATTGGCCCCAGACATCGCCACAGCACCACCCATCGGCCACAAGATGGAACACCGTGACTGCACTAACAGACACAAGGAATCAATCACCTGCACCAACATGGAAGACGATACCATGCCGATTTTGGAACACATTAACTTCCAGCGCCTCACCGACAACAAAACCACCTTCAAAGGCACCCTTGCATGCAGACTGCCAGGACCATGAACCGACTTCAGCAACGCCATCACTGAATTCATTACCCCCCTCGCCGTTGAATCTGAACACTACATCTCCATGGGAGACCGCAACTTCCACCTGGATGACTCCACTGACACCAATTCCACCGACCTGCTGGAAAGATTGGACAATAGCGGCCTCAAGCAGGTGGTCACCGACCCCACGCACAAAGCAGGACACACGCTGGACCACATTTTTGCATCCAGTCACAGAATCAGATACAACCACACCTCGGAACTCACCTGGTTGGACCACTCCATCGTACACTTCACCCTTGTCGGACCTCTCCACACCGCCCCCAACCACCACAGCAACCCCTACTACAGCTGGACCAAAGTCACTCAGCAACAATGGACCAATGCCCTCAGCACCACACAGCCCAACATCACCACCAACCTGGACCAGACAGTAAAGAACTTCTACCCCTTGATCACCAGCACCGCCAACCGAGTCAGCCAAAATGCACAGACTCACCAAATGAGCCTGCTAGTACACTCGGGAACTCATCACGTCGAAGCACAGATGGAAACAACTGGAAAGAAGATGTCGCACAGGCAGGAACCACACCGATTGAGCCACCTACAAACCAGCCCTCAACGTCTATCACTGCCAACTCAAAGCCACAAAAAAGGAGGCCCTGGCCCGCCGGATCGAGAACAGCACCAGCCAAACCAAGGAACTCTTCACCATCGTCAGAGAGTTCACCAGTCCGTCAGCCACCGAAAACACGATCCCCTCCTCACAGGAACTCTGCAACGCCCTCACCGACCACTTCCACAACAAGATAGCAACCATCTATAGAAACTTCGATCCTCAACAACTCCGACCTCTTCAGCAACCCATCGACCACCACCACTGACCACCCGCTCACCGCATGGGAACAACTCAGCACACCGAACACAACCACTCTTATGAACTCCATCCACTCAGGAGTCCACACTGACTCTTCAATCTCAGAGGAGATGGGATCAGCCACCAACTCACCACCATTCTCAATGCCTCCATAACCACAGCCACCTTTCCTAATGCAGGGAAATACGCAGAGGTTAGACTCCTCTTCAGGAAACCTTCGGCAGACCCCAGCTAGCTCCAGAACTACCGTCCCATCCCCCTGCTCCCGCCAAAGTCATTGAGAAGGCCATCAACCTCCAACTCAGTGAACACCTGGAGAGAAACAACCTACCAGACCCTTCCCAATCAGTTTTCAGAGGCAACCACAGCACTAAGACAGCCCTGATTGTCGCAACAGACGACATCTGCACCTTACTCGACAGAAGAAAATCAGCCGCCCTGATCCTCCTGGACCTCTCCGCAGCTTTCAATACCATCTCCCACCACACATTCATCGATAGACTATGCCAGATTGGAGTCACAGATGATGCACTCAGATGGATGGCATTCTTCCTCATGGGGTGCACCCACAGAGTCTGCCTCCCACCCTTCACCTCGCAACCCAAGCACAACAGCTGCGGAGTACCCCAAGGCTCATCCCTCAGTCCAACCCTCTTCAACATCTACATGACCCCACTCGCAGACATTGTCAGATCGCACAACATCAACATCATCTCCTACGCCGACGATATCTATGCCTCTAGTTCTCAGCAGTCCCCACCTTTAGGAAGACCAACTTCCACAACTGTCTGAAGAATGTCTTGGCCTTGATGAAGGACAACTGCCTAAAGCTTAACACTGACAAAACTGAAGTTATGATCTTTGGCAGACACACCGCCCTCTGGAACAACTTCTGGTGGCTGGCGGAGCTTTGACCCAGCCCCACGCCGAAAGACCACGCTCGTAACCTCGGCATCATCCTGGACAGTTAACTCTCCATGAAACGTCAGGTCAACGCAGTTTCCTCAGTCTGCTTCCACATGCTCTGCATGCTCCGCAAAGTCTTCAGGTGGCTCCTCATCAGCACCAGGAAATTGGTGACGCAGGCCCTAGTCACCAGCAGACTAGACTATGGCAACACACTCTCTGCGAGCACCACCACCAAACTCATGCAAAGACTCCAGACGAACCAGAATGCAGCTGCCAGATTGATACTCTACCTGCCCAAGAGGACACAGATCACTCAGCACCTGAAGGACCTCCACTGGTTCCCTGTCCAGAAGAGATATCATTTCAAGCTTCTGACCCATGCCTACAAAGCCCTCCACGACCAAGAACATGCCTACATGAACCACTGCCTGCATTTCCACCGGCCTACCAGGAATCTCCGCTCCGCACACCTCGCCCTCACACAGATATCACGTATCTGCAACTGCCGCTTAGAAGGACGCTCCTCCCACCACACCACCAAAGCCTGGAACGCCCCCCCCCCTTCACCTCCGCAATGCACCCTCGCTGACCCACTTCAGGAAGGGACTCAAGACCTGGCTCTTCGACTGATACCTGCGGCACAGTGCCTGGATACCCTCAAGGGTGATAAGCCGTGCTATACAAGTACTACCTTATTGTTTGATTGATTGATAAATGGGTACTTGAAGTGACCTTAGGTGTGAAGAGAGCCCTGCCCCTGACTGAATGAAAATCAGGGTATCCTGCGGGACTCACAATAAAAGAAAGAATCATGTTGCTTCACAATGGGCATTGGTTACCTAGAATGAAGGAAAAGGGTGAAGCACAGAGAATGGAGGGGCAGTGAATATAAGGGGTAAGATCAGGGCCACTGGAATTATGCAGCAAGGGAGCACTAATATATACAGCAGAGTTGACTAAATTATGAAGCAAGAAAATGCAAATTATGCCACATAATGCAGCACATTTTTTATAGTATTACTTCATTATTTTGTAATTTTTACACATGATAATACTGTCAGGGTAAATATTATACCTCATTAGTACCAGTTTAACATCCAAATACAGAAATATTGAAAGATGACCTATTAACTTTTGTGATGTGCCTTCCACTGGCCACAAACATTTGTCACCTCATTTTTAGTAACTTTTGATCTGTTTGAGCTAGGAACAATTTTTGGGGTTAAAAATATGAAGATTATGCAGCAGATGATGGATTATGTGACAAATCCATAATCATGCGGAAAAAAGATGCAGCCACAGAATCACATCATTCCAGTGGCCCTGGGTAAGACAAAGGAAATAAATAAGGTAAGAGTTGGGGGAGAGATTAGAGGGAAGGAGAGTCTGGGGTATATTTACTAACATTTTGCGCCACGTTTGCATCACAAAAGTGATGCAAATCTGCACTAGATATTTATTTGAAATTTACTTTCCAGCACAAACATAATTTTAGAATATGAGAAGGCATCATCAAAATTATTTAAAAAAAATATTTCTTTAACACACGGAGTGTTTCACCTTAGTACATCAGATTATATCACTGCATTGAGAAGTATTTATTAAAAGTAATAGTTTTTAAACATGATCTGAGAAACATTCCAGTCCCCGCCCTGGTGATAATGGTATTAGTGAGCGAAGAGGGACATCAGCGTTCATGTGTATCCAGTATGCAGGCTAGATTCCTACTGTACATGGAGCAAAATTAAAGTCAAATACGTCAAACACAAGAGGAGTCTGTACCGCACACAACCTGAACACATGTATTCAAAACTGCTCTGTTGTGTGATAATTAACAAAATGGGGGCTCAGTGAAATAAAGCATTTGTCTAGGCTCACACAATGTGATCAAGCAGGGAAGCCGGGATTGATACTAGATTTTCCAGTTTCTCACTATGCAATTCAGCCACTAGATGGGTATCTCTTTATGACATGAAAGCTTAATTCCTCCTCTTTAATTCTTGAAGGATGAGACTAGAGCGTGGGTAACAGGCAGGGTCCAAATTGTCTTTTGGGCAGTTTTATAAAGGGCAAACTGTGCCCATGGACATAAGAGAACTTCGCAACAGACAGATTACGTTCAGAGTTTGTTTTTTCTGGCACAGGGAGATTTGCCTGGATTCACAGGATGCCGAGGCCAGGATTTGATCCTGGCTCCTCATGATGCATGGTGGGCAGTTGTCTCCTGTGAAAGGTAGGGTCGTTTTGGGCTCAAGGTTTCCAGTGGACCTTGAGCTGAGCCCACCTCTAATGGCATACAAAAGAGAGAATGTTAATAGGGGCAGAATCCATGCAAAAATGTAAGTGGCTTTCGGAAAATGGGAAGGGGAGAGGTGGCTGTAAAGGAACACAGCAGCTGAAGCAAGGTAAAAGGCTGCAGGGAGAAGAATGGTGAAGAGCAGCGCACGAAGGGGAGAGGTGGATGTTAGAGGGGCAGAACCATCAAAAGGAGGGTAGAGGCAGGGAAGAGATGAAATGTGAAGAGTAGATCATGGAGGGGAGATGTGGATATAATTGGGGCAGAACCAGTGAGAAGAATCTGGGGGAAAGTGAGCAATAGATGCAAAGGGAGCAGAACCAGCAAAACAAGTTGAGACTGGAGGGAAAGATGAAAGGAGAGAAGTAGTGCATGGATAGAAGAGGTAGATATAAGAGAAGCAGAACCATCAGGAGAACTTAAATGGTGGAAGAGGGAATTTTGAGAAGTGAAAGTAAGAGGGCAGGAGTGCCAAAAGCAGGTAAGAGGCTGAGGAAGAGAGATAGGGGAGAAGCAGATGTTAGAGGGGTAGAACCAGCGAGAGACAATTAGAAGCTGGGGAGAGAGAAGAGGTGACGTGTACATCAGGGAGGTGAGAAGTGGTTGTAATAGGGGCAGAACCAGTGAGAAAGGTAAAAGACTAGGGGAGAGAGATGAGGTGTAGTGTAGAGCATGGAAGGAAGAGGTGGATGTAAAGAGGACAACACCAGCATATACAAGTTAGGAGACTGGCGGGAGAGATGAGAGGTGAAGGGCAGTAAATGGAAGGGAGATGTAGATGTAAGAGAGGCAGAACCAGCAAGAGAATGTAAGCGGAGGGGAGAGACAGAGAATGGAAAGAGGTGGATGTAGAAGGACAGACTCAGTGAGAAAGGTAAGAGGCAGGGGGGGAGATGAGATGAAGCATAGAGAATGATGAAGAGAGGGGGATATAAGAGGGACAGAACCAGAAAGAGAAGGGACGGAGCTAGGAGAGAGATAGATACAAGAGGGACTTAACCTGCAAGATAAGGTTAGAGGCTCAGAGAGATTAGAAGAAGAGTAGAGCATAGAGGGGAGACATGAGTATAAGAGGGGCAGAATCAGAGCGAAAAGATCAACTTGGCTCTGAGAGGATGAAAATGCAGAGGTGGATGTAAGTGGGACAGAACCAGTGAAAGAGGCTTTGGGAGAAGATGAGAGGTAAATGTAGAGCACGGTTAAGAGGCATAGATATAAGAGAGGCATAGATATAAGAGAGGCATAGATATAAGAGAGGCAGAACAAGCAAAGGAACATACACAGAGTGGAGAGAGAGACAGTGGTGAGATGTGGATGGAAGAGGGCAGACCAGTCGAGCTATTAAGTGGTTGGTGGGAAGAGAGAGAGAGGAAGGGAGAGGTGGATCTTAGATGGGCAGAAACCGCAAGAGAATGTTAAAGGATGTGTGAGAGATGAAGAGTAGATGAGGGAGGTAGAGATTGATGTAAGAAGAGCAGAATCGGCAAGAGAAGGTAAGAGGAGAGAGGAAGGGGAGAAGTCTATGTAAAAGGGGCAGAACTAGCAAGAGAAGATAAAAGGAAAGAGGAGTAGGAAAAGGGCTAAGTGGATTTGGAATGGCAGAATCAGTAAAGAAGATAAAAGGCTGGGTGAGGAGTTAAGAGGTGAAGAGTAAGACAGGAAAGGACATAGATGCAAAAGGGGCATGACCAGCAGGAGAAAGTGAGAGTCTGGGTGGAAAGATGAGAGGTAAAGACTAGAGGGGAAAGATGGATGTAAGAGAGATAGAATCGAAGAGAGAAGGTAAGATGCTTGGGGAGAGATGGGAGATGAAGAGTAGATAATGCAGGTGTAAAGTAGATATACAAAGATCTGAACCAGCACGAGTAGGTAATAGGCTGGGCAAGTGAATAAGTGAAAAGGACAGCATGGAGGAGAGAGGTGGATGTAAGTGGGCAGATTCAGCAATAAAAAAGTAAGAGGCTGGAGAAGAGGTTAAAATGTCGTTGTACCATTGTGTGCAGTCCATTGAGCCTTCTGCCAAAGTTTGCAATTCCCAAGCTCATTATTTTCCATGTATAAAATTAGAAAAAGATTCTCTTTTGAGATGCGTGTGTTATCCTTCACAAAAGGTTGTGATCTTGAACTATCCTCGGTATGTCTGCAGAATTTCAAACTGCTCTCCTTATGCTCTATTACTTCTCTTGACATTTATATTAAACCTTGCTCCCAGTGGGATACTTTCCTGCCTGTATCCTGACCGGAGATCTAGAGATCATAGCTTCTGACCTTCCTTTGCAATGTCTTGCTTACTTCATCACCGGTTCCTACCAATGTAACAGACCAAAAACAATTGTGGTTGTTTCTCCGCTCAAAAAACCTTCAGTAGGTTCAAAACTTCTCAGCATCATCTGACAACTGTTTGCTGCCATTTTTTTCGAAAATCCCACAATATTTTTATGTAATAGGAGAAAGGAAGAAGTATATTATGAGACCTTTCTTTGAGTCAGGGGAAATAGGTAATTGATTGGCAAGATATGTGGAGGATACCATTGTTTACGATTGCGGTTTCAGAAATTAAGATTATTTAATTTCATTTTGGATAAGAGATATTCCTTTTGGAAATTTGTCTCTCCAAAGTGCAATAGTGGGCAGTCAAAGCTTACTTCAGGAGGTGATAAAGATATTGCACCTTATCAGACTGTGGAGCTGTGTCTTTTAAGAGGTACTAATTCAGAGAAGGTGGTTATGGAATAAAACACCAAAAATTGTGTTTTGTGACTAATAGCCCCCAATACCCAACAAACGTCTTTAGATATGTATGAGCGTGTATGGTTATGGAATGAAACACCAAAAATTGTGTTCTGTGAATAGTAGCCCCCATACCCAACAAACATCTTTCGATATGTGTGTGTGCGTGTGTGTGTGTGTGTGTATAAAGTGTCCTGCAAAGAGATAACAGACAGTAGGTCACCCTGCAAGACTTGAGTGCTGTGAGGGCCAGGGAAGGAGGCTAGGCTCATATAGGAAAGGTAGAGAATCTACAGTTGACTGATGGGCCTATGGCTCCTGCCAGCTGGTTGGATGATTTGTTTCTATTACTGCAGATAAACTGGGCTTCTTGCTTGGGCTTACTTGGCTGCTGGTGTAAAGCCCAAAGAGCTGCAGCAGTCTTAGGGTTGGTGTGCACAGAGCCAATCTGACCATGCTCACAAAGCCAGCTGGCTCAGTGTCATTCAAAAAATGTAGATTTAAATGCAAGTAAAGCGTGTAAACATCCACAAACATTCATTTTTAGGGTGTTCACAAAGTTATTGCCAGTCCCTGTTGGGCCTGGTCCTTTTTGCAGGTTTATCCCCAAACCTTTTGCCTTCCTCTGACCTGTATTTGTTGGTTTTAGGACTCTGGGCACTTTGCCACTTGTATTCAGTGCTAAAGTGCATGTACTCTCTCCTTTAAACTTGGTATGATTGGCTTACACCCGTTTGGCATATTTAATTTACTTGTAAGTCCCTTGTACAGTGGTATCATATATACCCAGGGCCTGTAAATTAAATGCTACTAGTGGGCCTGCAGCACTGCTTGCGCCACCCACAGACGTAGCCTTTCAAACCTGTCTTAGGTCTGCCACTGCAGGGTCTGCGTGCGCAGTTTACTGCCACATTGATTTGCCATTTAAAGTTACTTGCTAAGCCTGAAACTCCCCTTTTACTACATATAGATCACCACTGAGGTAGGCCCTAAGTAGCCCTATGGGCAGGGTGCCTTGTAGGTAAAAGGTAGGACATGTGCCTTCATTGAGTGGCATGTCCTGGCAGTGACAAACAGCCTATTTGGTTTCTCACTACTGTGAGGCCTGCTCCTCTCATAGGTTTGCTTTGGGAATTCCCTGATGTGTGGGACCTGTAACCAGGCGCTGCTGGCACTACATGCTGCACCCTGCCAGAGGACTGCCAGAAGGAACCACCATTGGACTTAACTGCTTGGAAGTGCTGACCTGCTGGGCTGAGATAAGAACTGCCACTTTGCTACAAGGATCCTTGTGCTGGTCTGCCTGCCTGTGCCCTGCTTTTGGTGCCCTCAGTGTTCTCCAGGGGCTTGTGGGCTGGCCTCCCCTCCCCTTCCCCTGTTCTTGTGAGGGGTTCAGGAGGACTCCTTTAAAAGTTTCCAGCGTGTACTTGGGACTCCCAACATTAGCGGATGGCGAGCTCTTCGTTTGGCGCTTGATTTGTCCTAAAGGGGGAAGGAATAGTGAGGTAAGCACTCTGCATCTGCCCCTTCACCAGCACGTGGTGAGCACTGGTTGGGCTTCGGACCCACTCGCAGCGCGGGGTGAGCGCTTGGTGTGGAGACTGACCTCTGCTCGATTCAGCGTGTACTGAAGGTGCTCAACCTTTCCTGGGAGCCATGCGTGCTTTTGCGCCCCAGGCTGTGGGTGGCACCAAAGGGCATCCCCAACCCAGGGAGCCCTGCTTCGCCTGGCAACGGCGAGACCTCCACCAGGATGCAGGGTTTGTAATCGACTGAGGCTACACTCCGTGCTGCGGCTGACTCTGAAGAGGAGGAAAAAGCGGAGAGGGCAGCCACAGCAGCTGCACCGCGAGCCCCGTGTGCAAGGCCCACCCAAGACTCAGAGCAGCCACATGGCTTGAGATCCTGACGGTGGTGAGGACTAAGGAAGGCCTCCCAGCGGGAGTCCGTAGCGTGGGGGCCCAGGTGAGTCGGAGTGCTGAGCCTTGCTCAGTACGAAGGCCTCAAGCCGGAGGGCTCGTTCTAAGTACCGTAACTCCTCTAGTGGGAAAGCCGTATTGTTAGTAATTGCCTTGTACTGGCTGGTGCGGGGGACCCAGAGAGGTCTCCCCATGAAGCCCTTTCATAGGGATTGCCCCGTCTGTGTTTGTGCCTACTTTGGGGGCATGTGCTCTGTATTCTTGGCGTGAATCCTCTGGAGAGGACCCCGGGAATGACGCTGGGCTCTGGGTACAATTAAGGTGCTTCAGACATTACCGTATCCCTAGTAGTAGGAGCACAGGTGTGCCGGTACACTCTGTTGGGAATCTCAGTTACCGCCTAACCTGTATGAGAAGCGCAGGTGCACTGTATCTAAGTGTCCATGGCATTTATGGTGATGTTTTGGTGATTCATATAGGTTTTGCATCTAATTACTGCATTTTGGGCCCTGATGTGAAGATGTATGTTGTGGTTATGCCTTATACTGACAGGATAACGAATACTCTTTCAAAGAACTACATAATAGGTACAGTAATGGTGTCTTTCATGACATGTGCAAACTATAAGTCTTTATCTTATTGCACTACCTGTGTTGTTTTGACAATTGCCAGTTGGCAAAGTGATTAGTGGTTTAAGTTATTTTGGTCTATGTTTATATGCAATACAGAAAGTATTTTTATATAATACTGTGTGGAGTCTCTTTTGTGGTGTATTTATTGTGTCACTGATGTGTGTGTTTGTTGCGCAAACACTTTACACATTGCCTCTGAGATAAGCCTGACTGCTCATGCCATGCCAAGCTACCAAGGTGGTGACCAGGGGTTATCTTGGGTGTGTAACTACCTTACCCTGACTAGAGTGGCGGGTTCTAACCTGGCTTAGGTGTATACCCTAGCCAACCAGAAACCCCATTTCCAACAGTGCCACACTGGAAACTGTTGGAATTTTACTCATGTTAAGGGCGGGAGAAATTCTGTAGCTAGGGTAGGAACAGGAACGGAACACCCCACCCGAATTCGGGTGAAGTGGTTTCACTACGGGAATATTATTTTTCCTGTGTAGATACTATTGTTAGACTTGGCATCCTTGGCATGGTTTCTCCTTACTTTTTGCCTCCTGACCTCCTGTGTTGCTGACTTCATTTTTGCTGACTTTAGGACTCTGGGCACTTTACCACTGCTAACCAGTGCTAAAGTGCAGATGCTCTGTACTCTAAAACATGGTAACATTGGCTTATCCACAATTGGCATACTTGATTTACTTATATGTCGCTAGTACAGTGCACTATCTGTGCCCAGGGTCTGTAAATTAAATGCTGCTAGTGGGCCTGCTGTTTTAAGGAACAACGGTCCCTAACAGAAAAAACATTTGCGAAAATTCATATGTATAGAGATACAATGATGTCTATATTTTGGCCGTCCAACTGGACATCATCTTTTAATGACAAAGTAAAAGAAAACATACAAGTGGGGACATATATATCATAAAAATGGAAAAGGCTCAGGCAATACAAGAAGGTGCGTCCAGAAAAAATTATAGCTATTAGGCCAACAGAAAATACATTAGAGCACCCTAGCACATATTACTACAAAATATACACTTGTGTCAGAGTGCAAAAAGTCAAAGTGGGCATGCAGCACTGATTGTACCACCCACTCAGTAGACCTTTAAACATGGCTCAGGCCTGCCATTGTAGAGCCTGCGTGTGCAGTTTTAAACTGCCATTTTGGTCTGGCAAATTAACCTACTTGCCAGGCCCAAACCTTCCCTTTTATTACATATAAGTCACCCCTGCGGTAGGCCCTAGGAAGCCCCAAGGGCAGGGTGCAGTGTATTTAAAAGGTAGGATATGCACTTTTCAGTTTTACATGTCCTGGTAGTGAAAAACGGATACATTCATTTTTCACTACTGCAAGGCCTATCCCTCCCATAAGTTAACATGGGGATTGCCTTAAAACAAGTGTAATTTCCCATTGGGAGCAGATAGAAAATTGGAGTTTGATGTCTCTGGACTCACAATTTAAAAACACATCTCTTAGTAAAGTTGTTTTTTAAATTGCAGTTCTGAAAATGCCACTTTTAGAAAGTTGCCATTTAAGAAATGGGGGTCTCTAGTTGGCAGAGGTTGGTACCTTTGTCCAAATAGGGACCCTTGCTTCTAGTAAGGGTAAGTGGGATACACACTTTAGATAACCCCTGCTCACCCCCTTGGTAGCTTGGCACGAGCAGACAGGCTTATCCGAAAGGCAATGTGTAAAGTATGTGTACCAACACTCACAGTAACACAGTGATAACACCACATATGGACACGACACTGGTTTAGAAAAATAAAGTATCTTTATCTACACTTAACAAGACCAAAACGACAAAAATCCAACATACAAGTATTAAGAAAAATGACTTTCAAAATGTTTTAGCAACTGAGTCCAAAGAAAACTATGGATGCATGATTTCTTGCAAAGTACCTGTTGTTGCGAGAAAATTCACCAAGCCAAACAGCCGCAGCGATGAGAAGCGTCGAAAAACAAAGAGATGCGTAGTTCCTGAGATCTTCGTGGATGCGATGCGACAGTTCCGCTGTACACAGGGGAGCAATGCGTCGGTCCAGTCTGTAGAGGGGAAGCGATGTGCCAATTCTGAGACGACTCCGATCCGCGGGTGATGCGGCGGGGAAAACTTGCCGCACAGGGACGATGTGTGGAAATCCGGGATGCGTCGGTGAACGATGCGGCGGCGGCAAGTGGCGCTGCGTCGATCTTTTCAGCCACGATCCCTCGATGCGTCGATTCTTGCAGCAGCGACAGGCGCTGCGATGGTTTCAGCAGCGGCGCGGCGGTGCGGGAAGATTCTTCTCGCACCATGGCGTTGCGTCGGAAAAACTGTCGCTAGAAGAGCGATGCGTCGATTTCCTTGTTGTTGAGTTGCTTTCCAGCTCCCAGCAGCAGAAACAACCTCCAGAGGCCCCACACACTCACAGGCACTCCTGGCAGGTCAGAACTCCCAGCAAGGGAGTTCAGGGGAGCTGGGGGGTGAAGTCTTTGTGTTCATGAGACTTCAAAACAGGAGCCAAGCTCTACTCAAGCCCTTGGAGACTTTCCTCAAGCAGGGGACACAGCACACAGCAAAGTCCTTCTCCTTTCTTTGGCAGAAACAGCAACTGCAGGCCAACTCCAGACACACAGCAAGGGCAGTACTTCTCCTCAGTTTCTCCAGCTCTTCTCCTCAGCAAAGGTTCCTCTTGATTCCAGAAGTAGTCTAAAGTTCAGGGGTTTTAGGTCTAATACTTATACCCCAAAATGTCTTAGTTCTCTTTGTGCAGAGAAGCCCTATGCCCAGTCAAAACCAGTTCTGGGGGGCACTTTGCAAGTGCACAACAACCTCCATTGTCAGTGTGAGCCCTGGCTCCAGACACACCACAGGGGGGCGGAGCCATCATTGTAGAAGGCAGACACAGCCCTATTCAGGTGCAGGTGCTACTCCTCCCACCACTCCAAATGCAGATCAGTCCTATTCAGCCTAGCACTGACTCATCCAGACTCTCTGGAGCCACTGCACATCCCCAGCCCGTCACTCCAAAGCCAGCCAGTCAATACACATCCTAGCAAAAGCACACAGGATGGCTAAGCAAGAAAATACCTACTTTCTAAAAGTGGTATTTTCAAACACAGAATGTAAAAATCACCTTTCCTAAAAGATGCATCTTTAGATTCTGAGTTCAGGCACACTAAACTTTATTTTCCTATCTGGTCCAAATGGTAAGTTATATTTATAAGATGTTATAAATTAACTCCCATGCTTTCCTATGGGGACAGATAGCCTTACAATAGTGAAAAACGAAATTGGCAGTATTTCACTATCAGGATATGCCACACACATCTGGGCATGTCCTACCTTTCCCATACACCGCACCCTGCCCACAGGGGTACCTTGGGCCTACCTTAGGGGTGACTGACATGTAAGAAAAGGGAAGGTTAGGGCCCGGCAAGTGGGTGAACTTGCCAAGTCGACATGGCAGTTAACAACTGCGCACAGACACTGCGGAGGCAGGTCTGAATTACTGTTTCAGGACTACTTGTGTGGGTGGCACAATCAGTGCTGCAGGCCCAATAGTAGTATTTGATTTACCAGCCCTGGCACACTCAGTGCACTCTACTAGGGACTGACCAGTAAATCAAATATGCCAATCAGGGAGAACCAATTACAATAACAATTTACACAGGGAGCACTTGCACTTTGACATTGATCAGTAGTGGCAAAGTGCCCAAAGCATTTAAGCCAGCAAAAACGAAATCCAGCACAGCATCAAAAATACCGGAGGTAGAGGCAAAAAAAGTCAGGGGAAACCACGCCAAAGAAGCCAAGTCTAACATGCCATTTTCTTACTTTACCCATCTTGTGCCTCTGCCTGTCTCTGAATACATGTCTGGATTAGGGTGACAGCTGGGCTTTGTGTATTCCCTCTAGACAGCCACACAAAGGGAGCTGGGATGTGACCTGTGTACCCTGCTGGCCCATCACCAGGCTGATGGGCTTGCCTGAGGTAGATTGGGAGGGAGGAGCTGGCACTTGCACCTGAATAGGGCTGTACCTGTCCCCACAAAAGAGCTGCATACTCCCCTGTAGTTTGTCTGGAGCCAGGGAAGGAAGGACAGGGACCTTGGGAGGTTCAAAGGCCTCTTTGATATCTCCTCCACTTCAAAGACATATTTGGGTGTAAGTGCTAGACCACTGACACCCACAATTCAGTTAACTTTTGAGTCCTGAGGAGACTTTGCCAAGAAGAGGAGCTGCGCAGCCAGGAGGGACGGCCACTTTGCTACTTACTCTGCTGTGTTTGCCTGCTGCCAGCTGTTTGCTGTGCTATCAGGTGGGACTTCTACTTTGCAACGTGCTCTGCTGTGATGGCCTGCTGCCTCTTGCAGTGAGAAGGACTGACCCTACTCTACAACCTCTTCACTTATAGCAACTCCAAGGGCTTGTTGGCTTGCCGCCTCTTACAAAGTCTCAGGACCAGAAAATACTTCAATCCTCCCTAACTTGCAGAAGGGGTTTACAAGGGTCGAGCAATCTGCTGTGTGACCTGCAAGTATCAAACTAAGAGTGACTATGCCGAAGTGCTGATCGAATTTGCCGTCTCTGTGATCCCACAGATGCGGCAGCGCCGAGGGAAGCCTGAAAGTGCAGCCGTGGCATTGCGCTGGTGATCCTGGGCTTCCCCCGTGACGTAGTAACCAGCTCACGTCACGTGATTCTGTACTGCACGCCGACGTTCCCAATCACCTCCGAAGGAAGGGTCAGCCGAAAAAAGAGACCACCACACATGGAAACCCTGGGGTGCCATTGCAGCCGTTTCTAGCTCCGGCAGTCAACCAAGTACGATGCCGCAGGCCCACCTCCCAGCTCGCGGAGCCCTTCGTGTTGTGGGCTTTGAACCAGGACATCGGTGGCCCTGCTGTCCTAGCTGGGCTCCAGGTAACCGGGTAACTGACTACATGCCTAACTCGTAAAGGAGTGCCTGAAATATTATCAGTTTCACTTACTTGACACATGCTAGTGCTGCTAGGACTGGGTTTACTACAGTAACGGACAACGTGCATAACTTATGAAGGAGTGATTGAATTCTTATCATTTACGTTTTGTTAACTTGAGAAGTATTAATTGGATTTTTGTTGTTTTGGTCTTATTTTAACCAGATAAAGATAATTTATTTTTATACACTGGTGTGGAGTTGTTTTGTGGTGTTTTCACTGTGTTACTGTAATCATTTTGTTGCCCAAATAGTTTACGCATTGCATCTTGAGATAAGCCTGACTGCTCTGTGCCAAGCAACCAGAGGGTGAGCACAGGTTATCTTTATTGTGTTACTAGCTTACCCTGACTCGAGTGGTGGGTTCTGCCTGGCTTGGGTGTTTACCTTAGCCAACCAGGAACCCCACCTTTAACAACTAGCACGAAAGCGCTGCAAGGTTTGTAAGGTTCGAGTAGCCAGGCAGCAATTTATATTAAAAAATTAAATTTAAAAAAAGGACAGCTAGGATGGCAACAAAGAAGCTGGTGGGGAGGAAGCAACGTAGAGTGGGCAGGGGGCAAGGAAGCAACATAGATGCTTGGGACTGGGCTGGGGAGGCAAAACAAATAATAAACAGCCATAGTGAGATGGAGAAAGTTTGGTGGGTAGAAGCACGAGAGCAACACAGAGCACAAGGCTGGCGAGTTTTGGGGGGATGGAAGCAACACATGAGGGAGAGAGGTAGAAAACACTTGCACTTCTGTGGAGCGCTGAAAGAAAAAGAAAAAAGTAGTTTCCTAAATGCGAGCAGTGAAAAGATACAAGTCATCTAGTCAAAAGGACAGTAACAGGCTATGCTCTATAAGAAGAACAAACAGAAGAAGGGAAGGGACAAACACAAGATGGACAAGGAAAGTGTTAGAAATGGGATTTCTGGTTGGCTAGGGCAAGCGCCTAAGCCAGGCAGAAACCACCACTCTAGTCAGGGCAAGGGAGTTACACGCTGAAGATAGCCCCTGCTCACCCCCTTGGTAGCTTGGCACGAGCAGTCAGGCTTATCCCAGAGGCAATGTATAAAGCGTTTGCGGAACACACACACACACACACAGCAGCAACACCCTAGGCACACTACAAAAGAAACTCCACACAAGGTTATATCAAAAATAGCCTTTGTATTATCATAAACACATTAGAATCATAATCACAAAATATACACTGTGCCAACTGGCACTTGGAAATATTCACAGGGGATTATATACATGACAGGGCCAATCGGGCCACTGTCAGAACCATCACAAAGCACAAGTAGTAAAAATAAACCGCAACCAGTAACTACTGGTACAATAATGTACTTAGCATCATCACCTGCAACATAAACACAATATGTCTGCATCACCTTAGGCATAAACCTCCTAAGCATCAACACATTATGCAACAGGCATCCTCAGCAGCATAAACACATTATGCATAAATCACAATTAGGAGTGCACCTTAGTGACACTCCCAGGTGCATACATCACCTTCCTTTAGGGCCTCGCGCCCTCCTGGTACACACAGGTACCAAACCTGACCCCAGGCCAACTGGCCTTCCTCTGGGGTGCAAATGCCCTCTGTCCAAAATGTCAGGGCGTAAATGTAGGGCCTCTCAAGTAGCCCTCTGGGGCCAAAGCAGCGAAAACATGGTGCGCAATGCGCTGGGGGCAGGGGAGGGTATCTTACTCCTTTCTGGACAAAAACAATATGCCCCCGTCATTGCAGCTGGGAGGAAATCAGATCAGCCAGCCCTGGCACTAACTGTGCCCTGAGAGCCCAACTGGGACTCCTAAACAATGTGCCCCTCTCGTGGCAGCTGCCCGTAGTCAGGGCGGTGCAGCTGTTGCGAAGCACTGGCACTAACTGTGCCTGGGGAGCCCCCTCTCTGGGCCTCTACTCGCAATAGAACTCAGCCCTGGGCTCAACAGTGCTGGAGGAGCCCCATTCACCGGGCTCCTTCTCCTGCAAGCACTCGGCCCCCTCTGGCTGCGGTCTTAGCCCCACTCACCGGGGCGTCTCAGGACTCCTCCCATCTTCTCCTCAGGTCGGGGAAAAGGGGCACCGACAATGTGCCTCGGCCGGCCGCTCTCCTGGGCCTCTCGGGACCCGACTCTCCCTCTCAACGTCCAGAACAGGCCCCGCCCGCAGTCAGGCACGGGCGCTTGACTTCCGCTTCTGCCGGTCTCGGCGCTTCTCGGCGGCGGCTCTCTCTTGGTGCCACAGTGCGGGGTAGGCTCCCGGCTTCAAGTGAACATCAAAGCGGGGTGGGCTCCCGTGAACAAGAGCACATGAACAGCGGGGTGGGCTCCCGCTTTCCGGAGAGCAAATACAGCGGGGTAGGCTCCCGCTTTCAGAGACACACAAATGCGGGGTGGGCTCCCGCTCAAAAAGGCATCAATGCGGGGGGGAATCCCCACGTCGGGATTCCCTCGGGAGACAACGCAGCCCCGCGCTGCAGAGCCCACGCGCTCCTCTTCTGCGCCCTCAGCCAGGTCCTTGAAGCGCTCATGAGGCGCTAGGAGTCAAGAGGCTCAAAAGGCAAGTTGGGCACAAAAGGTGTGCCAAAAACATAGGAGCAGTCCTCTCCTCTGGCCCCCAAAGTCCCAGGGCAAAAAGGCTGGGCCCAGGCAGGCCAGCTCACAGGGCCCTCCAGCAGGGAGGCAGTCCCTCGTGGCGGTTCCTCCTCGGGCCCAGCGGCAGCAAGTATCTCCTAAGCAGAAGGAAGCACACACACATGGGGTCACAGCCCCAGTATATATACACGATTTCTCTTTGTTCTGCCCTGGCACAGGGCTTGGGGAACCAGCCCCAACTGGTTCTGGGGGGTATTGGAGCCCTTTGTTTACAGGGCTCCTCTTCCCCTTTGTCAGGTGGGGGCTCGGCCATCAGACCACCACAGGGGTGCGGAGCCAGCATTCACTCAGGCAGGCACAGACCTATACAGGGTCAGGGGACTACTCCTCCCACTACTCCAAATGCAGATCCCCTATTCAGCCTAGCGCTGACTCACCCTGCCCTCCCTGGAGCCACACACACCTCACCAGCCCCTGTCACTCCAGAGCCAGACATGCAATACACATCAGGCAGGCAGACACATAGCACACAGAAATGCCAACTTCTAAAAGTGGAATTTCTTAAATAGTGATAATAAATCTGCGCACACCATTGCGCAGCATTTATTATTACTATTCCAAACATACCAAACTTGACCACGCTGCTCCTCTCATATCAGGAATTACCACTGAAACACTTATCAGGGAATCCCCAATGCATTCCTATGAGAGGGCAGCCTCACAGCAGTGAGAAACAAAAATGGCTGTTTGTCACTACCAGGACATGTCATGCACTTAAGGTACATGTCCTACCTTTTACCTACAATGCACCCTGCCCATAGGGCTAGCTAGGGCCTACCTTAGGGGTGACTGACATGCAGTAATAGGGGGGTCACAGACGTGGCACACACTTTAGGTGCCACGTCACAGCGGCAGTCACACTACGCACACAGGCCCTGCAATGGCAGAGGCCTGAGACAGGTTTGAAAGGCTACTTTGGTGGGTGGCGCAATCAGCGCTGCAAGCCCACCAGTAGCATTTAATTTACTGGCCCTGGGTATCTGAGATACCACTTTACAAGGGACTGACAGGTAAATTAAATATGCCAAACAGGTGTAGACCAATCTTACCATGTTTACCACAGAGAGCACACACACTTTACACTGGAGAGCAGTGCTAAAGTGCCCAGAGTCCTAAAACCACCAACACCATGTCAGAAAAAAGGGTAGGAGGAAGGCAAAAAGTTCAGGGATGATCCTGCAAAAAGGGCCAAGTGCAACAGAAAGCCATCAAAAAGCAAGCAAATAAGAACACAACAAAGGCAACCAATGGTAAATAATGGGTTGGGTCAAAGCCTACTGTACGTTTTTGGTACACTTCACAATAGGCTTTCACCTACCAGACAGCTAAAGCTGTTTGGTATCCAAAACCTAGAACAGACTATTTTGTGCAATACAAAACGAATATATAACCCTATTTTTTCAGATGATAAAACAAACTCTTATGATGGGCAGTCTGTCCTACACCACTGGGCACTGTGTGGAATGTCTGCTGTGCTTATAAAGGCCTGGAGTTGCGATGCGTCAATAAAATAACTGGAAAGCAACAGATCTGTGTTTTTTTACACTAATTTTCATCAGAAAGGAACAAAATATGAGTTTTGAAAAGACTTCAGACCAACCATATTCTACTGAATATAATAATTTTTGTGTCAAAGGTTTTGTCCTAGTTATTTGTGGCATGTAAATATTAATTGTGCAGTATTACAAAATTACTTCTATGCTGTCATGGCCAGTTGCAAAACACGTAATAACGTGCACGAGGGAAGCATAGGGCTCATGAGTAGAGACTGTTCATAATTTGTGAAAAAACGTTTTAAAATTGCAGTGGGGAAAAATAATTAAATTCTGCAGAACCAACAGTGAAAATTCATGTCATTGTTTCTTATACCAATGCCAAAAAGAATGAGGGAAAAGTACACCACATGACAGTTTATGGACCTGATTTACCGAGATTTTGCTTTGCATTCCTTTTATAACAGTCCGTACTTATTTCTGAATTCGAGAAGTAATCCAGGAATACTCTAAGAGTAAGTCACTGCAAATTATTTGTGAATTCGGGCCACTTATTCCTTTCAAGGCACTTATACAATAGGTGTGTTTGACATCCAGCTGAAGCCTAACCTTGGCAACTGCTATACAATGGCAACACAATCTTGTTCACGCTGTGCCTTGTACCTTACTTACCCGCAAGAGGAAAAGCCAGAAGAGTGCCTTCAGTGATGGGAAGGGTGGTATGCCACAGTGTGTTTCTACCTGCTCTCCCCGTTGGGTCTATGTAAACAGTTTTGTGTTTGGGGCTTCCTAGGTCTGCTTTAAAGAAAATGTATCTATAAATCAAGGTGTGTGCTCGGGCTGGAGACATTTTGGCTTCAGATAGTCTATCATTTCATGTGGGGCATTAGACGTACTTTGCGTTAGAAGTTTACCTATGTTAGCTACTGAGCGAGTGGGTGTATTTTAGACAGACATCTTAGGGTTTGCCGGTTGTATGAGGTAGAAGAAAATCAAGCAAACAGGTTATATGTCACTGCCCCAGTCTAGGAGAATTTCAAAATACCCATTCTTGCCCTTGTACAGAGGAAAATAGGCACATGGAAAAAAACGTGAAGTAATACAATGTTCATTAATGTAAGTACAGTAAGTGACTGTAGCGCAACAGGTAATTTATATGCAAGACATATATATATACATACATACATGCACTTGATGTCCTCAATTATGTTATTTGAGATGTCATGAGTGATGTCATAGAAAATGTCATAAGCAGTTCACGGCGGGGAAGCAAGTTATAGTTAGCGCTGTTAACTATAACTGGTGAATTTCTGCGTTTTTTTTTAGTTGAAAACGTTAATGTTTTCACTGAGAAATTCACTTAACTAGAACATTACTTTAATCTTTGTTATTTTATATATATATATATATATTCACTGAAAAAACCATAGGTTTCAGACACGTTATAGTTACAAATTAGCATTTAAAAACCTTTGAAATTCACTGAAAAAACCATAGGTTTTAGGGACAGTTTTAGTTACTTGGACATTGCACTCGTACAAAACCCGTGAAATTCCCCCGTTATAGTTAGTTCAGCTAACTATAACTCGCGCCCCGCAATGCACTGCTGATGACGTCACATATTACCTCACTCATGACATGGTCAGTGACATCACTGATGACATCACTGATGACATCTCAAATGACATCACTGATGACATCATCCAGTGACTGTGTGTTTCTGTAAAGTTTAAATATTTTTAATATATATAGGAAAAGACGTATTGAAGAATGAGTGGGTGTGTAAGTGTCTGTATGGATGATTTAGTAGGTGCGTGACTGACTCTATAAGTGAGTGATTTAACGTATCTTACTGAATGCATGGGTTAGTGACTAAACTGGGTGAATGTCTGTATCCGTCTGTCTGTTGCTGTGTAAGTGGCTGCATGTGTTTGTGAATAGCTAAATGAGTGTCTATATGAGTTATTGAATGCTTGTCTGAGTATCTGTATGGGTGCCTGAGTGTTTGTGTGGGAGGGGTGTGTGCAACTCTGTGCATAGATGTGTGAGTGGGTGATTCACTGGGTGGATGGTTTCAAGAGTGCATCTGTGATAGACTGTATGGGTGGGTAAGTGTGTGTAAGAGTGTGTTAGTGAGTGAATGTATGTCCCAGTGGTACATGTGTGAGTAACTACATATGTGAAAGGCAGTATATATGTGTGTTGGAGTATATAAATAGCTATAAGCAAGAGTGAGTGATTGTGATAGTGGCTGTATGGATGAGTGTGTGCTTGTATCTGTGATTGTATAAGAGCGTAACAATGTGCTACTATTTGTATGAGTAAGTGAGCTGGTGTGTGTATAACTGTATAGGTGAGTAAATGGCAGTGTGTTTAATTATTTGCATGACTGACTAGGTGTGTGAGTATCTCTATGGATGAGTGGCGTTGTTTGAGTGTCTATATAGGAGTAAGAGTGCATATGATAGTCCTGTACTGAGTGACCGTAAGTATGAGTGACTGTACGGGTGAGTGAGTGGATGTGTGTGTGTAGACCTAAGAATCAGTGAGTGGGTATGTAGTTATTGGTGTTGGAGTGTCTATGGTTTTGCGAATGGCAGTCTGTAATTTAGAGTGGGTGTATCAAAGGTTATATTAGGGTGTGAGGAGGTGCATCAGATTATCACGTGGATGATGTCATCAGTGATGTCATTTGAGATGTCATCAGTGATGTCATCAGTGATGTCACTGACCATGTCATGAGTGATGTAATATGTGACGTCATCAGCAGTGCATTGCGGGGCGCGAGTTATAGTTAGCTGAACTAACTATAACGGGGGAATTTCACGGGTTTTGTACGAGTGCAATGTCCAAGTAACTAAAACTGTCCCTAAAACCTATGGTTTTTTCAGTGAATTTCAAAGGTTTTTTAAATGCTAATTTGTAACTATAACGTGTCTGAAACCTATGGTTTTTTCAGTGAATTTCAAAGGTTTTTAAATGCTAATTTGTAACTATAACGTGTCTGAAACCTATGGTTTTTTCAGTGAATTTCAAAGGTTTTTTAAATGCTAATTTCTAACTATAACGTGCCTGAAACCTACGGTTTTTTCAGTGAATTTCAAAGGTTTTGTAAATGACAATTTTTAAATGTATTAATTGTTATATTAATTTTTTTCATACTGATTTACTACATTTTTAGAAACAATTTTTTTTACATATTTTATTTTTTAAATTACATTGTAATTACATTATACATTACATTACAAAAAATACTTTCTCAGAATGAATTACTTTAGTTTAAATACTTTGCAGATAGGGAATAGACTTTTAAGTACAGTAGTTACAGTTGTTGCAATGGGCAACACATTTTCAAACACAATGCAACATTCAGCTCAATGTGAATTTCTAGTTAAATGCAATTAGTTACTTTATGGATTACTTTTGTAACCACAGGACTGGATCCTAGATTCAGTCCTGGTACATCTCCTGTAAACAGTTGAGTAAAAGCGTTTTGGTTACAGTCGTGATTTTTAAGGAATATTATTGTATTTTAAAAGTTGACACTTAGAAACTTTTTCTCATAGAATCACCAATGTTATCCTATGGAAGGAAATTCACTTAGCAGGTAAAAACTGTTATCGTTACTTTTTCTTACTCAGTGTTGGATCCTGGATCCAGCACTGGTGCATCTCCTGTAAACAGTTGAAAAAATGCGTTTAAGTCATACAGGCGATTTTTAAGGAATATTTGTAGTTTGTGAAAATCAACACTTTGAAACTTTTTGCTGAAAACCAGTCAATCTTAGCCTATGAAGGAAATTCAAGTTACCGGTAAGTACGGTTAAAATTACTTTTGAGGATCAGTACTGGGCTGAAAGATGCAGCACTGAGGTCTCTCCTGATAACAGGTGAGTAAATCGGAATTCGTATTTCGGCTGATTTTAGAGGAATATTTTAAAGTTCCAAAACTTCACACTTAGAAGAATTTCCAAGTGAAACCAGTCAATGTTAGCCTATGGAAGGAAATTCAAGTTACTGGTAAGTACGGTTAAAATTACTTTTCAGGACCAGTACTGGGCTGAAAGATGCAGCACTGAGGTCTCTCCTGATAACAGGTGAGTAAATCAGAATTTGGATTTCGGCTGATTTTAGAGGAATATTTGTATGTTTCAAAAATCAACACTTAGAAACTTTTTCAGCAAAAAGCAGGCAATGATATCCTATGGAAGGAAATTCAAGTTACTGGTAAGTACGGTTAAAATTACTTTTGAGGATCAGTACTGGGCTGAAAGATGCAGCACTGAGGTCTCTCCTGATAACAGGTGAGTAAATCGGAATTCGTATTTCGGCTGATTTTAGAGGAATATTTTAAAGTTCCAAAACTCCACACTTAGAAGAATTTCCAAGTGAAACCAGTCAATGTTAGCCTATGGAAGGAAATTCAAGTTACTGGTAAGTACGGTTAAAATTACTTTTCAGGACCAGTACTGGGCTGAAAGATGCAGCACTGAGGTCTCTCCTGATAACAGGTGAGTAAATCAGAATTTGGATTTCGGCTGATTTTAGAGGAATATTTGTATGTTTCAAAAATCAACACTTAGAAACTTTTTCAGCAAAAAGCAGGCAATGATATCCTATGGAAGGAAATTCAAGTTACTGGTAAGTATGGTTAAAATTACTTTTGAGGATCAGTACTGGGCTGAAAGATGCAGCACTGAGGTCTCTCCTGATAACAGGTGAGTAAATCGGAATTCGTATTTCGGCTGATTTTAGAGGAATATTTTAAAGTTCCAAAACTCCACACTTAGAAGAATTTCCAAGTGAAACCAGTCAATGTTAGCCTATGAAGGAAATTCAAGTTACCGGTAAGTACGGTTAAAATTACTTTTCAGGATCAGTACTGGGCTGAAAGATGCAGCACTGAGGTCTCTCCTGATAACAGGTGAGTAAATCGGAATTCGTATTTCGGCTGATTTTAGAGGAATATTTTAAAGTTCCAAAACTCCACACTTAGAAGAATTTCCAAGTGAAACCAGTCAATGTTAGCCTATGGAAGGAAATTCAAGTTACTGGTAAGTACGGTTAAAATTACTTTTCAGGACCAGTACTGGGCTGAAAGATACAGCACTGAGGTCTCTCCTTATAACAGGTGAGTAAATCGGAATTCGTATTTCGGCTGATTTTAGAGGAATATTTTAAAGTTCCAAAACTCCACACTTAGAAGAATTTCCAAGTGAAACCAGTCAATGTTAGCCTATGAAGGAAATTCAAGTTACCGGTAAGTACGGCTAAAATTACTTTTCAGGACCAGTACTGGGCTGAAAGATACAGCACTGAGGTCTCTCCTTATAACAGGTGAGTAAATCGGAATTCGTATTTCGGCTGATTTTAGAGGAATATTTTAAAGTTCCAAAACTCCACACTTAGAAGAATTTCCAAGTGAAACCAGTCAATGTTAGCCTATGAAGGAAATTCAAGTTACCGGTAAGTACGGCTAAAATTACTTTTCAGGACCAGTACTGGGCTGAAAGATGCAGCACTGAGGTCTCTCCTGATAACAGGTGAGTAAATCGGAATTCGTATTTCGGCTGATTTTAGAGGAATATTTTAAAGTTCCAAAACTCCACACTTAGAAGAATTTCCAAGTGAAACCAGTCAATGTTAGCCTATGGAAGGAAATTCAAGTTACTGGTAAGTATGGTTAGAATTACTTTTCAGGACCAGTACTGGGCTGAAAGATACAGCACTGAGGTCTCTCCTGATAACAGGTGAGTAAATCGGAATTCGTATTTCGGCTGATTTTAGAGGAATATTTGCACAATGGTGAAGGGAGGGGCGGGGCCTGAGGTTACATCTGTGCAAACGCGCCCGTGGCGCGTTTTAAGTTGGGGGATTAAGTCCCCTTGAATCCTGAGGGTCCCTAGGGGCCAACTAGCCCACCAGGAACCTCCAATATGCGCCAGGGGCTGCGTTGCAGAGACGTGTAGAGAGGCCACACCCCTTTTACACCTCTCTGCAACGCAGCTCTGTGGCGCTTTCTGGATGTACCTGTTGGGCTAGTTGGCCCCAGGGACCCTCAGGATTGAAGGGATTTAATTCCCCATCTTAAAACGCGCCACGGGGCCTGTTTGCACACATGTCACCTGAAGCCCCGCCCCCTCCCTTCACCACTGTGCAAACGCGCCCCGTGGCGCGTTTTAAGTTGGGGGATTAAGTCCCCTTGAATCCTGAGGGTCCCCGGAGTCCAACTAGCCCACCATATACCTCCAAAATCGCCACAGAGCTGCGTTGCAGAGAGGTGTAAAGGGGCATGGCCTCTGTACACCTCTCTGCAAGGCAGCCCCTGGCGCATACTGGAGGTTCCTGGTGGGCTAGTTGGCCCCCAGGGACCCCCAGTATTCAAGGGAATCGTTCCCCTCTGCAAACGCGCCAGGGGCGCGTTTGCAGAGTGGTGAAGGAAGGGGCGGGGCCTGCGGGCCCGATCGTTTTTTTGTTGTTGTTTTTTTGTCCCCTGAAGGGGGGCTGTGTGGCCCCCTTCCTTTTTTCTGTTTTTGGGCCCTGGGGACCCCATCCCCCAGGGCCTTACCCCTTTTTAAATTTCAAAATAAAAAAAAACGGGAAGGGGGCCGCGTGGCCCCCTTCCCCGGGCCTGTATTGGCCCCGGGGACCCCATCTCCCGGGGCATGGCCTCTATTTTTATTTTTAATATTTTGAGGGGGGCTGCGTGGCCCCCCTCCTCTGGCCATTTTAAGGCCCGGGGACCCCATCCCCGGGCCGGCCATACCCTTTTTTTTATTTTTATTATTTTTGAAAACTTTGGGGAGGGGGCCGCGTGGCCCTCCTCCGAGCCACTACTTGCCCCGGGGACCCCATCCCCCGGGGCCTGGCCTCTCGTTGGGGACTGTGGGGGGTCCCCAAACCCCCACAGTCCCGCCGGCTCCCACGTCCCTTGGGAGCCGGCATTGCTGTTCCACATGGGGAGCAGCTGACATGCTGCTCCCCATGTGGAAAAGCAATCGGCTTTGGATATTGGAAGAGAGAGCAGGTTTCCTGCTCTCTCTTCCAATATCCAAAGCATGTTTGCAATGACAGGACGGGAGCCGCGAGGCTCCCGTCCTGTCATTGCAAACAGCAGTGTCCCGGGGGTAGGCACCCCGGGACACTGCAGGAGCCGGCCCTGGGGGTGGCGGTCCCCAGGGCCATCAAGGGCTCCAGGAGGGGGCCGCGCGGCCCCCTCCCATCGTGTGCACAGCCCCGGGGAGGTGGTGGTCCCCGGGGCTCTAAATGTTTAGTGCCCCGGGAGGTGGCGGTCCCGGGCGTGTGGGGGGCTGGAGCCCCCCACACAGGTTTTTCATTTAAAAAAGAAGCCCCGGGGAGGTGGTGGTCCCCGGGGCTGCGGGAGGGCTCAGAGCCCTCCCGCAACCATTATGCATAAAGCCCCGGGGGTGGTGGTCCCCGGGGCTTAGGGAGCCCTTAGAGGCCCCCACACATAAAATTAACCCCCCCCAGCATGCCCCCGGGACTTGGCCCACCCGGGGGCCAATTAACATCGAAGCGCGGGAGACCGCGCTTCGATTTTTTTTTTTTCCGGCAGGATTCGCGCACCCTGAGCGCATCCTGACGATTTTTTTTTTTAAAAAATGCTTTTTAAAAAAAAAAAATGCTTTTTGCCCAGGGGGTCCTTGTGGGACCCCCTGAGCAGGCCTAGGGGTTAGGGTGTTTCTACCCTGCCCCCTTTGTGCGTTTTGCGCACTTGTTTCTTTTTTTCTCGGCGGGATACGCGCACCCTAAGCGCATCCCGCCGATTTAAAAAAAATAAAATCTTTTTCTGCCCAGGGGTCCTTGTGGGACCCCTGAGCAGACCTAGGGGTCAGGGTGTTTCTACCCTGCCCCCTTTTGCGCTTTGCGCACTTGTTTCTGTCCCTCGGTTCTACCGAGGGACAAAATGGCTGCCAACACTTCTTGATTTGGAGTGTTGACAGCCAATTAGCATGCAGCTCGTGATCGGGAGGGTACGCGGATCCGACGCGCCCATAGATATATATGTGATTTTAATTGTGAATTTCTCAGGAACTACTGAACGGATTTACACCATTTTAGCAAAAGGCACCAGTCTGAACCAAGGGCTACCTCTTTGCCAAATTTGGGGTAATTCCGTTCAGCAGTTCGGGCTGTAGCTGCGACTAAAGGTTCCTATGGAAAAATGAATGGGGAAAACGTGTTTTGGGACCCCCCCTTTTTTCTCGGCCCCCGCTTGACGTATCACCCCGAGACTTTCAGGGTAGGAGCGGACCGGAGCGCCCCAACAAGTTGGAAGCTTTCGCGAAGATTCGTCAACCGACGCCAACGTTATTGCAAATAGAATGTCGCGGATTTCCTATGGATAATAGGTTGTAACTATAACTATCTACTGGCGACCGCCAGTAGATAATATATATATATATATATATATATGTATATATAAAGGCCAGTGACGGTCGCCACTGTGTAGTTATAGTTAGGTCCGCTGTTCCACTGAAAAAGTGTTTTTTGTGTTGCTAATAACTTTGACCCTGTTTTACGAATCTCCACGAAACCTTCTAAAAAGGTGCTAAGTTTTGACTAGTTTGAGCATGAAAAGTTTCAGGGTGATCCTTCTAGCAGGGGCTGAGAAAAAAGGGTGGGGGTCCTAAAACATAAAATTCCCCTTCATTTTCCATGTACTTCTTTAGAAGTGCTACAGGGAAAACTGATGAACGGAATGACACCAAATTTGGTAGGCTAGATCTTGGTCCACAGATTGTGCTTTTTGTAATTTGGTGTAGATCTGTTCAGTAGTTTGAGGTTTAAAAATAATTGTATATACAGTTGGGTCACGAGAGGCGTGAGAGAGTCTCGCATGAGTGCCAATTTAAAATTAGCGTGCACTGATTGGCCCATGGGGCTTTTTTCCCTTTGGGCCATCTTTCTCCCGCGGAAGTCAGACTCCTGCATGAGCGAGTGCTCTGATTGGCTGGAAGCAACATGAGAAAAATGTTGCTGACAGCCTTTACAGGACTCAGGGACTTAGTCCCCTGTCCAGAAGTATAAAAAAATTATATAGCAGAAAGGGGCAGGGATACCCTGCCCCTCTAGTCCCCACGGGGGAGACCCAGAGGGACCCTCCGGGAGCCAAAATGCAAAAAACTATTGGCAATTTTTGCTGTGATCCCACAGGACTCCTGCGGGATTGCAACCAAAAAAAAAACAAAATGGCGACCAGGGCTGCTTGTTCAATCATAGGCCCAGGGGAGCCCACCCAAAGGGCTGCATTTCATATGGGGAGAGAGGTGCATGGCCTCCCTCCCCGAGCCTTCAAAGGCCCTGGGAAGCCCACCCCAGGGCTAATTAATTTAATTAAAGGGGAGGGGGGCCTACACTCGGTGCGGAAACTAGGGGGGGCTCCCTCGGTGTGGAAACTTACAAAAAAGGTGAGATGGGCACGTGGCCCCCCTCCCTGAGCCTTTAAAAGGCTCTAGGGACCCTATCCCCCAGGGCCGCTACTTTAAACAAAAAGGGAGGGGGGCTGCGTGGACTGCCTCCTTGAGCCATTAATGGCCCATCGCCATGGGCCGGCTCACTTGTTGTGTCACGGGGAGCCCACTCCTGGGACACAGCAGTTTCCCTGCCTGTACCAGCACGAACAGAGTAACTTGTGTTTGTTCCGGTCTAGCAGGAGCATTTTTAAAACTCCAGCCAAACAGGAGCAAACACTATGTCTGCTCCCAGTGAGTGGGAGCTTTAAAAATGCTCCCACCAGCTGGGAGCAGACTTTTGATCTGTTTCCCACCCGCAGTGATGTGGGCAAAGAAACAGATTGACAGATTGCTCCCGCCCAAAGGGAGAAACATAAATAGCATGCAGGGAGCTGGTTAGGGCCACGGGGGCTCTGGAGATCCCCTGTGGCACCCAAAGTTGTGTAATGTGGGTACCCTGGGTGGGCACAAGGGCACCCACCTGTATTAAATGCAGGTCCTGGGGGATGGGGTCCCCGGGGACAGAATAGGCTTAGGAAGGTGGGCCATGTGCCCCCCTTAAAAAAACACACAGCCCTAGTGGATGGAGTCCCCAGAGCCTTTTAAGGGCTCGGGCGGGGGCTGCACGGTCCCCCTCTCTTTAAAGAATAAAATGTGCAAAAACACGGCATTCCCACCATTTTCATGGCTTATGAACAGTGTGTTTTCTCTCCAATTGCAGATTGAAAAATGATCTGAAATGTTTGAGGGAGGCGAATGCGTCCTTGATTTGTTGGAGTGCTATCTCTTCTTTAGTGACTGTCCAAGACAGGTGTATGAGTATGCAAAGGCACCAAATCACCTACAAGATACATCCGTTTGGCTTGCTCCTTCCATGTTAGTAGTAAGCAACGGTGCTGGCTCTGGTGGATTGGCCACAGGCCAGGCCCTCTTGCCAACCCCCTGCTGTGCACAGCCAAAAACCTTGCGCAGCATGGGGTTGGCTGCCTGCGGGGGGGTTTGCCGCAGAGCCTGGCTGTAGATGAGGGTTGGCTTTATGTATGGTAATACAATATTACGTTACGTTAAAAAAAAAAAAAAAGAAATTCACTGAAAAAAACTAAGATTAAAGTAACATTATAGTTCGGTAAATATGTCAGTGACAACATTAACGTTTTGAACTGAAAAACCCCCACAGATATTCACCAGTTATAGTCATCAGAGCTAACTATAACCTGCGCCCCTGTCATGCACTGCTTATGACCTCACATATTACTTCACTCAATACATTTTCTATGACATCATTTATGACATGGCAGGCTGGGAGGGCGGAGCTGGACACAGCCCTACTTACACTTGAAGAGGCTGTGTCCTGCCTCCACATGAAGGGATGCATAACCAGGGTAGCTAGCCTGGCGCCAGGACAGGGATGGCAAGATGCCTGGGGATGTCAAAGGGAAACCTCTAAAAGCTGCTCCCACTTCAAAGGAAGGTCCAGACACGAACTCCTCAGTACACTTCTGGACTTGTGGATACTCTGCCTGGAAGAAGGACTGCTGTGCTGCTGAAAGGACTGCCACTCTGCTGGACTGCTGCCCTGAAGGACTGCTACTTGCTGTGCTGACTTGCTGCCTGCTGCCCTCTTGCCTGGGTGAAAAGGACTGGACCTGCATCTGTTAAACCCAGGACCCCAGAGTGACTCCAAGGGCTAGTTAGCTGGCCTCCTGACTAGAGCCTCAGGACAAAAGTCTCCAACCACCTTGAACCCAGCATCTGGACTCTGCCATCTGTGAGTCCTACCCTGGCAAATGGTGCCACCTAGTCCCGGACCCTTGGACGTGGGCCTGAAGGTGCTCTGCCAGCCTATCTGTGGATCAAGCCAGAACCGACACAGCACTCTGTGCCATGCAGCAGAGCATGGCGCAATCCCAAGCAGAACCAACGCATTGCCTCTCCTGCAAGGATTCTTCCAGCGCAAGGACTCCGTTTCGATCTCGCAGCTCGCATCAGAACCACTGCAGTGCAAAGCTTCCCCAACGCAGACCCTTGCATCGCAAATCTCTCATCGACGGCAGCCTCGACGATGAGGCAGGTTCTCGCATCGTGGCCTCACAGCTCGTAGGAACCAACGCATCACCCCAACTGCGTGATGCATCCTCGAAGGGATCCTGGACATCGACTCAGGACCTCACATTGCAGCTCCACAGCACATGTGGCTGTAGCTACTCAGGGTCGATGGGTGGTGGTAGTCTCTCATACTGCTAGCGGACATAAATGTACTCTCTGCACAGTCTACGGTAGTATCCTGGATAATCCCACTGTTATTGACCAGATATCCCGGGAATTGATACTTCGGCCCCTACCCATAGTCTTGTGCGGGGACCTGAATATCAACCTCCCGAGTGATTGGAATATAGTGGCTCAATTTCCATACACCGGTTGGAAACCCTGAGTATTCAAAGCTCTAGAAGGACTGTCTAAAGAACATGGCCTTTTTGATGTCTGGGCTAGAATGAAACCAGCAGAGCATGGTTACACGTATTTTTCTGCTCCACATTCTACACATGCCCGTCTGGACTACTTCCTTGTCTCAAATCGGTTCCTTGCTGCTTGCAAAAATCGAGCGATACCCGCGGTTCCTTTCGGATCATAATCCACTGGTATTAGAAATCGAAGGAATGGGGGGTAAAACTAGAAATGCATGGAGCTTTGAGCGCGCCCTGCTCGTTAATGAAGGCTATTGCACACATATCAGAGAGTGGATCCCAAGTTACTTTAAAGAGAATGTTGGTAGTGCCCCATTGAGCATAGACTGGGATACTTTCAAGGCCTGCCTAAGGGGTGAGACACTTACGTTTTCACTGAACAGGGCAAAGATAGAGAGGCAAAACATGCAGACCAAACAAGACAGCTTAGCCGCCACGGAGGAGAATCTGATTAGAGTTTTACAGCAAGGAGGGGATGTGAAAGAAGCCTAAGTCGGGGTAATAACAGCCAGGGCTGCGATAGATGTAATCTTTGCAAATAGAGCAGCAGAGAAATATACAGCCTGGAAGGAGAGAACATACGAATGCAGCGAGCATGTTGGGCACCATTTGGCAGTCAGAGCAAGGCAGAAAAACGTGAATAGAGATATACAAGAAATATGTGATCCTAATCTCGGGTTAGTCTCAGATTCAAATAAAATTAGAAGCGCTTTTCAAACTTATAATCAAGCCCTATATACGAAGATATCGGGAGCAGATCGCCACATGCTGAGGAATTTCTTCAAACTGTGGTTGCAAATAAATTGTCCATCACCGAGGGGGAGTCCCTAGAAGGGGAACATTATGGGAAGAGATTTTTTCTAGCTCTTTCCAGCCTACCCTTCGGTAAAGCGACGGCCTCGTGGTCTGTTGTTAAAATTGTAGTCTTTTTGAAAAAGAACAAATTAGTGGTAGAGTTAGGGTCATATTGGCCGATAACATTAATGAACAGTGATTCAAAAATATATTCTAAAGCGTTGGCCGCGAGATTAGCCCAGGTCATAGCAAAATTGGTGGCAAATCAACAACACAGGTTTATTGCGAGAGGGATACAACCGACCTTATCAGATGTGTCATATCACTTTTTGATGCAGCACAATTGTTAGGAGACCCTATGGCTTTAATTTTACCCGATGCTGAAAAAGCGTTCGATAGGGTCTCCTGACACTATCTTTGGAAGGCTATGCAAGCAGGGTGTATCGTCCCAAGATTTATTCAGGGAGTAAAAGCTTTATATTTTAACCCGGTAGCAAATGTCTTCATCTCCGGGGGTATGACAGAGCCAGTGACCATTACTCGTGGAACACGACAGGGATGTCCCTGCTCTCCACTACTGTTCGCCTTGTATATCGGTCCGTTTATAAGAAAGATCACTCAGGATATCACAATCACCAATAATCTTCCAGGGATTCGAAAGTAAAATTCTAGCTTATGCGGACGATAACCCCCAATCCTGAAACAGCCATTAAAGCAATAGAAAGGGAAGCATCCCTCTTTGGGGGCATCTCTGGCTTCTCTTTGAATGAAGAGAAAAGTCAAATTGTTATCAACGATAAAATTATGTGGGCAGATAAACGAGTAATCAACCAAGCAATATACCTAGGCGTCTGCTTATCCTCTAAAGTTGAGAAAATCATACATTTAAACCTAGAGCCTTTGTTAGCTAAAACTAAGAAAGATCTATTAAGGCTAAACAATTTACATCTTACTATGATTGGCCAATGAATGCAATATTTTAAAAATGCTCTTTTTTCCCAAAATTTTAAATTTTTTAGATCGATGCCCTTGGACAGCTGGCTCAAAGAGTTTGATTCTATTTTTTCAAGATTTCTATGGGCCTACTCCAAACCTAGGAGAGCTTTGAGGTATTTATCGCTTCCAAAAAATAGAGGAGGGTGGGTGCTCCCAAATCTTAAACTATATTACTGGGCCACGATGTTGCAATATAGCCGTATCTTACTGATGGAACCTCCATCGAATGATTCCCCACAAACTAATCCTACTATTTATGAACTGTTAATAGGAAAAAAAGCATGGGGATGCCTTTGGAGGCAATTAGAACCGAGTTACTACAAAAAAGTACAGTTTAAGTTCCTCCTGGGAGCATTTAAGGTATGGTCAGCTTTGCGGAAGCTGCTGGGCCTAGGGAGATTGAACTATTAAATCCCGTTTAAGAACAATTCGACTCTACCCGATATATTTAGGGATGGTTATATACAAAATTGGGTATCGGCCGGTATAGATAAATTGGGCGTCTTTTTTTTCTCCCCATGGTTTGGTTGCATTTGATGAGCTGAAGGCAGAGTTCGCCATTGACAACAAGGAATTAAGTACCTACAAATAAGGGACTTTTTACTGCGCAAAGGGGGCGGGCCTATTGGCTTTGACAAGAAAGAGTTGGTGGAAATTTTACGGGCACAGACTCAAATACGTATCGGAACATTATATAAACTATTAAATAATAAAATGAAGGATGACCTTGATAAAATCTCCCGAAAGTGGCAAGAGAAGATTGTAATATCAGAAGCCAATCTCTTAAAAGCTCTTAGTATCTCCCATACTGTTTTAATGTCTGCTAATCTACAAGTGCAGTTTTATAAGACCTATTTTTTGTTATATTATACGCCCGCTAGAATTGCAAAATTGGGTACGAGCCGTGGGACAAGCTGTACGCGTTGTGCAGCGTCCTGTGCCGATATAGTCCATATGTTCGCCACCTGCACTTTACTAAGTCCTCTCAAAAATGAAATTCAAGATTTTGTATATTGTAAATTAAATATAGAAGTTTGACTGACCCCAAAATTGATTCTATTTGGATTATCTGAGGAGGGACAAGCGCATGATACAGAACAGTTCCTTGCGGTTGCAATGGCGATTTTAAGACTGGCAATTGCCTCGGCATGGCTCGATCCACAACCTCCACGGTTTCAGTTGTGGCTGACTTGCCTACTTGCAGTTTCTAACCTTGAGAAAGCGATTTATGCTAGAAAAGGTCATAAAGCAAGGAAACAAGGGCTGTCAATCTGGGCCCCTTTAGCAAGGTTGGGAACCTAAGCTAATACATATATATTTTTTTACCGATTGTATTGTCTGGCAAGGTTTTAGCAACTTTCTCTGTCTTCGCACCTGCACTTTAAAAAACGGCTGGTTCCCAGTATCTATACATTTCTTAACATATGTGATATATTCATTCTCAACCCAATAGTCATGGATTGTATTATCTTTGGTTTTCTGATATAATCTCCGAGCCCACGTATTATCTTGCAAAGTTTTAGCAACTTTCTCTGTCTTAGCACCTGCACTTTAAAAAAAAAAACGGCCGGCTCCCAGTACCTATGAATTTCTTAATATTTGTGGTATATTTATTCTCAATCCAACAGTTATGAATTGCATTGTCTTTGTTTTTTTTATATACTCTCCAAGCGCGCGGGGTGGCGAGGAGGGGGGAAAAGATGATTTGTTTTGCATTGGTTGAATATGTGCAATGAAGAAAAAAAAATACAAAAAAAAAAGGAAAAAAAAACTCTCAGAGAGGGAGTTTGTTTTCTGAACACAAGATGCAAATGGTAGTGGTGCACAGACAGTTTTCTCCCTGCACCTGAGGGGCATTCTGCATTTTACCTGCCACAGGGAAATTGAGTGACGGTTGACGTTATTGTGAGCTGGTGGCCCTTGGAAGATAGTCGGTCAGGTCTGTAGGTTTACACCGGCAGAACCATCAAAGGCTTTGCCTGTATAAACACTAGACTTCCTCTGATGACTCTAAGGGTCGATTACGAGTCTGGCGGTCGACGGACCGCAAGGCTCGTGGGGGCGGGGAGGTGGCGCGGATGTCTTCCAACTGCCCTATTAGAATTAGGGCAGTCGGACCGCCATTGCCCCACCACCGTTGCCAGGGAACAGCTGTTCCGGTGGTGTGGCGGTGTAGAGGCAGCAATAAGTTTGGTGGGACCGCCGTGGTCCTGCCAAGCATATGACAAGTTTCCTCTCCGCCACGGGTTTCATGGCGGTTCCTTCTTCATGAAAACTGTGGCAGAGAGGAAACAAAGGTGCCTCTGGCCCTGGGGTGCATGCAGGGGGGCGCCGCACCACCAAACTCATAATCGGCCCTAAGTAGAGCAGCGGAACTGCGAGTTTTATGGGACAGGAACACCACTGATATACAGCACTGCCCCTGCTCTGCCAAACTCAGAATAAGGCCCTGAGTACCTAATGACAGGTTTGTAGGGAAATCTGGAAATTTCCTTTTTTATGTTTTTGATTGTCCCGAGCAAGTATGTGGACTGCAGAACAAACCTGACCGTCTTTCCCAAAGCTCAAACATTTATTGCACATACTACATGATTTCAAGAATTCACACTTTCTAAAAAGAGAAAACGTTTACTAAAACGTAATAACTATGATTGAAACAAAATGTTGTTTTGTGGAGTAAGGCCAAAGATTTATTGCAAAAATTGCATCAAAGGCATTGATTTCCATGAACATAATTGAGTGTATCACTATTTGTGTTAAAATACGTTTTTGTAAAAGTACAAACTACACACACACAAAATTGACATGAACTCTGTACCAAGCTAATAGCACAAACACAGTTACGTAATATCAGCCTTTGACGTGACATTGTAGATAAGCATGCCCCTCTTACACTTAGGGCTCATTCTGTCATTTTTTATTTAATGTTATTTTCAGTGAGAATCCCATAGAAACATATATGTAGTTAACTAGTGTGAATAAGCGCCGTGTGAATATCCATTTTTGATTATTTGTTTTCCTGCTGCACAGAGACACGCAACCATCATCTTTACTAGTACAAACAGTGGGTGTGACTATGGTTAAGTAGAGAGTCCGGGTGTTCGCATTTGGCTCCTTATTTGACAGCTTAGCTAGTATAGTCTCAGACCCCTTCCATGTGGCCTTGTAATCCATACTGTAATACAAATTACCACTAAATGGCATTTTCACTCGCTACCCTGGCAAAGAGGCCAACGATTGAATGAGCAAAGTTCGAACCCTCCAATGAACAGAACAGTGTAAGTTATTTTGCAGTTGAGGATGGTCGCTCTGATTTCAATAGCGTCATAACTCTTTCATAAAGACTTAACGGACAGCCAACAAATACGCAAGCATGTCTAGACAATTTAGTAGTGCAGTGCACAAGACCTACCCTAAAGTCTCCAGGTACTTTAGTACGTTTCATCCCCCCCTTTTTTTATTTTGTTGTCGACACTCGCTTCACTCAGTCATGAAATGTAACAATTCAATTAAGTGCATAGGAATACAAAGTATGTAAACCGGTCTTAAGCCTTAGTATAGGAAGGCCAGGTATGTAAACCCACTAAGGAACATTGTACTAGTAAGTTCAGAGTTAGAGGCCTCCATCCTCAGCTCCCTCTATCGAGTCCCAGCAGCCGTCCAACTCTCGGGAGAGTGACTCTCTTTCCCATGCAAATAGGAAGGGCGAGGAAATCTCTGCAGAACCAGCACTCCCCCCACCCCCAGTTTCCTTCTGCGACATTATGGTTGGGTCAAAAGTGCATTCGACATTTTCGTCTTTATTCTAGTCAATCTGGGGTTCTTCCCCATCATCTACACAATACCCTCCATTATGGTTGTTATTGCGGGACAATTTAGCGTTTTCTATATTCCATAGTGACATGCCTAGGTCAAGGACTTCAGTCGCTCTTTAAAAAATAGACTCTATTCTTGATAGAATGGACATAATTCTATGTCAGGACCGGAGGCTTCGGATTATGCTATCTCTCTTTGCTTTATTTTCAATAGCAGCCATTTTAAAACTTCAAACCAAATCCACATTTCCCAAACACCCTCGGGAAAGTGGTTGCCAAAAAAAGAAAGAAGGGACAACATATCCCTCAGTCCAATCAACCAATCCAGGCACAGGATCCATGCCATAGTCTCTCGTCAACCCCTTGCTCTTCCTCTTTCTTTGCTGCTACGCAGCCATGAGCTAAGTGTTTTTTCTTTCCCCATATAAAAATTTCTCTTAGCTGTGTTAACTTGTTTCATAGTGGTCGCGGGACCGTGTTTTCTGCCTCCCGCCACCGCTATTGGGTCGGATTACATATTATGTGCCTTTGATGTTTGCGGTGTTAATTGCTGTGGTGTTTACCTCAGAAACTGCCGGCGTTCCTCGCTCCGCTTCCGGCGAATCCCTCCGGTGCTGCGTTCACCCGGGACTAGCGTGCGACGGTCTTGTGACTGTTTGTGTATCTCGCGCTAGCGATCTTCGCCGCGGCCCGCGGGCCCTTCCTGGGGCCCACGCGGGACCGTCTTGAGTCCCCTGCGATGAGGCGCGACCTCCACCTCCGGCCGCTAGGGGCGCTGTGACGCCTTCCGATTTTTGGTGGTGCCTCAGCATCTCTATGGCAACGGCGAGCGGAATTCCAATAATTCAGCGCGCATTCCGCCCGCCGTTGCCTGAAGCCTCGCAGCCCCTGGAGACTTACGCCCTCGGAGGAGGGTCAGTAGAGCTTTGCTCTTGCCCCATTGACACTCGGAGCTTGCTCTGGGTCGGTGTGAGTGTGTTTCTTGCATAACGCCCGTGCAGGGTGTACTGGGTGCTGTTGATGGGCATTTTTTCTTAGCAGGCTGAATAAGGGCCTGCAGGTACACGTCCCAGGGAGCATTGATACTGCCTTTAGAGCTGAGCAGGAAGCCTGTTTGTTCTTTTTAGCAGGGTGGTGTCCCTGAGGTGTGTTTTCTGCACCTCTGAGTTTCTTCTGAAAGGGGGCTGTGCCCTGTGTTAATCTGCTGGTCCCCAGCATAAATTACCCTGCATACTCTGCTGTGGAGGTGTCGCTGGCACACTATTGTGTTAAGCCCAGTGTCAGAGTATATCGCTCGGCCTCATGTCACAGCAGACGGACATGAGTTGGGAAGAGGATCCCCTTGCCCAGGTACCCTGGGATGATGACTTCTACGACGCGGTCGACGCGTCAATCTATAGAGCGTAGAAGAAGTTATGGCCCCTATGGAGGACCGTTTAACCCAAAAGCTTGAACAGTTCTGCGCTAAGTGGACCCCACCTGCACCTACAGCCCCCCCCACGCCCGCTGTTCCCAGGACCCCCCAAAGGGCGAAGGAGAGTGACCCAGTGCCTGCAAAATGTCCCAGGGTGGACGGGGTCGATCAAGATGCGTTCGGGCGTCTACGGGCGGCGTTCTTAGCTCAGAACCCGCCCCATCCACTCCCTGTAGACCCTTCCCCTTCACCTATCCCGGCCTGTCCGCCCAGTCCTTCCCAGGGGTTTGGGGATGATACCCAACTGGACACAGATGAGGAGCCCGGCCCTTCAAGACCATGGCGTCCGGCTTTGTCATCAGGCCCCACAGGGCCTCAGGGACCCAGCACCGGGACTGATATGTTAGACCCGGAGTTGTTAATGCACCCCCGGTCCTCTGAATGGACCCCTTCAGCAAAGGTGGCCAGCTACGTGGCAAGCAGGATCCGCACTCCCATGGGCAAAGAAGCCCGTAGCCGTCTTCGTTCCGAGTGCCCTTGCCCCTCCCTTGACGGGAAGGTTGCGCAAACTCCGGAACTGGACCCCAGAATGGCCACTTTCCTTGCGAAATTGATAAAGGACCCTAAAAAGGGGATAGACCGTTCCTGGAGGGCATGCCAGGATAAGTTGCTGGATGCCCTCGGCCCCGTCACCATGATTTTAGACATGGCGGAAGACGCCAAGAGTACCGGGGCCCTGATTTCTCCAGAGGCCCTCTCAGGTTGGGCCCAGGGCACTGTGGTCTTCCTCGGGAACGCCAATTGTGCGCTTTCAACAGAGCGCAGGAGGTCATTTTTAATAAAGGTGGATCCCAAGCTAGGGGATTTAGCTGACTCCGAGGCGGGGGCGGTGGCCCAGGGAGGTTTGTTTGGAGAGCCGTTCATCAAGGAGCTGGGCAAGTTCGTGAACACGTTCACGTCGCTTGACAAAGCCCAGACTTCCATTAAAAAGGTTTTCTCCTCCTGGGTTTTCCGGGGGGCCGGTCGAGGAAGGGGCCGCTCGACCGGCCAGGTCCCCCAGAACTCCAGGGGGCAAGGCTCCAGGCAAGGTCACTTCCAAAACCAGTCACGTTACAACAATTTCTAACCCTCGCGAGGAAGGCGTTTCAGAGGTCGTGGCTTCCGTGGAGGAGATAATTCCTCTAACACCGGTAAGTGTTGTGCCCGAGTCTCAGGTGAGAGTGGGTGGCCAGTTGGCCGAGTTTCTGCATGCGTGGATGGCAGTCACGTCCGATGCTTGGGTGTTGCAAACAGTCCAAGGTTTTCAGATCGAGTTTTGTGGCGAACCCAAACAAAAGTTCCCGCCCCGGCCTATCCGTTTCTCAAGTCAGGAAGAGGAGTTGGTGGACGCAGAAGTCTCTGCGCTCTTAAGCAAGGGAGCTCTATGTCACACCGTCTTGCACCCGCAGGGTTTCATCAGCAACATGTTTGTAGTGGACAAAGCAGATGGGGGACAACGTCAAGTCCTAAACCTCCACGATTTCAACGAATGGCTTGTTTATCGCCATTTCAAGATGGAGGGTATTCACCTCTTAAGGGACGTGCTGCGTCCCGAGGACTGGATGGTTCGGTTGGATTTAAAGGATGCCTACTTGGCCATCCCTATTTTTCCTCCTCCCAGAAGGTATCTTCAGTTTATGTGGCGGCATCAGGTGTATCAGTTCACCACACTTCCTTTCGGGCTCTCCTCCGCTCCTTGGTGTTTCACGAAGGTGCTCAAGCCGGTAGTGGAATTCCTGAGACCAGGTTAATTGTGTATTTAGACGACATGCTTTTGTTAGCTCAAGACCCGCGGGTCCTTCGAAACCAGTTGCAGCAAGCTGTCAGTCTTCTGGAAGGCTTGGGCTTTGTAATAAACGCCAAGAAATCTCTTTTGGTTCCAGCCCAGAAGGTCACATTCTTAGGGTTTGTCATAAATTCCACAGAGGCAACTCTCAGTCTACCACCGCGGAAGTTGACAAAGATACGTCACGAACTGCGGCGCACCTTAGCCAAAGGAACGGTTCCTCTTCGGCAAATTGCCCGCATTGTGGGGTTACTCTCGGCCTCCATCCAAGCGATTTTTCCAGGCCCGTTACACTACCGGGCTCTGCAGCGCCTCAAGGCGAATCACCTTCGCAGAGGGGCCCCTTATTCCCTTCCAGTTACCCTGTCAGAGGAAGCACAACACGAAGTTCGGTGGTGGCTCTCTCACATGGAAGCCTGGAATGGGAGGGCGATCTTTGGCTCCGCCCCAGACCTGGTTATCGAGTCAGACGCCAGCAGATCGGGCTGGGGCGCCAGATGTGGACATTTTTCCACAGGAGGTTCATGGTCTTCCCAGGAGCAAGCCTTGCACATCAATTGTCTCGAGCTCCTGGCGGGTTCCTTCGCGGTGCGCTGTTGGACCAAGGATCGGGTCCAGTCCTGTGTCCTGTTGAAAATGGACAATATATCGGCGGTCAGATACATCAACCACCTAGGTGGTACTCGTTCCAAGGTGCTTTCGGATCTGGCGACAAATCTCTGGCAATTTTGCCTCGACCACCACATTGCGCTTTCGGCGGAATACCTCCCCGGTCGGGAGAATCTGGTGGCGGATTGGCAGTCTCGTCATTTCAGAGACTTCAGCCTTTGGAAATTACATCGGGACGTTTTTTCTCTGGTGCAGGACCTTTGTGGTCCTTTTTCTGTGGATCTTTTTGCCTCCAGGCTGGATTATCAGCTTCCTCGGTTTTTCAGCTGGAGGCCAGATCCTTTGGCAGTTGCCACAGATGCCTTCCGGCAGGATTGGACGCAGGAGCAACCCTATGCGTTCCCGCCCTTCGCGATGATCATTCGAGTGACAGCCCAGGTGAGAAGGCAACAAGCGAATGTGGTTCTCATCACTCCCATCTGGAGGTCGCAAGTTTGGTTTCCAGTTCTTCTGGAACTTTCTTGGGATTTTCCAATCTGACTCCCCCACTTTCCAGATGTTCTTCTCAGCCCGGATCAGCTTCCTCACCAGATAGTGCTCAACGGGTCCCTGCGCCTTATGGCGTGGAGGATTACAGGGGCAGATGGTCGCTCCCAGGCCTTTCGGAATACGCTGAGAACCTCTTGTCCAAGGACTGGGCGGGCAGTACCATTAAGCGGTATCGATCTGCCTGGAGGCGATGGTGTGGTTGGTGTATGCGACGGGGTTGTGATCCCGTGGGCTCAGATGTAGTTCAGGTTCTGAATTTTTTGGCGAGTTTGGCCCAGCAAGGCCTAGCCTACCGCTCTGTGAACACCTTTCGGTCCGCGATTTCAGCGGGGCATGCCCCGGTACAAGGCAAACCCTGTAGGAGAACACCCGTTTGTTTGACGACTATTGCGAGGCCTCCGTTTATCACTTCCCCCAGAACCACGGTACTCAGAGTTGTGGGATGTGAATAGGGTGCTTAATCTTTTTTTGTCCTTGCAGGCTAATGAGTACTTGTCAAGAAAGGAGTTATCAGCAAAGCTGGCTATGCTCCTTTGTCTGGTTTCATGCAGGAGGGTTTCTGATGTGCGTGCCCTGGATATTACGGGCAGAGTTTTTTCTCCTTCAGGAGTGTCTTTCGCCATCAGACGCAGGACTAAGAGTCATACTCGAGTGATCGAGTACCCAGCATTTCCAGATTCGCCTAAGCTTTGTGTGGTGCGCTGCTTAAAAGCATATGAGGACATGTGTTCGGAGCTCAGACCTCCAGGGGAGAGACAACTTTTGATTGCTCTCCGAAAGCCGCACAAGGCGGTTTCCTCCCCAACGATAGCGCGTTGGTTGCGTTGGGTTATGCAGGAAGCAGGCATTAGCCTTCGCCAGTTTGGTGCTCATTCGGCTCGGGGAGCAATGGCTTCCAAAGCGTTCACTCTTGGAGCACGTCTAGAGGACATTATGAATGCAGCGGATTGGTCCTCCGACTCCACCTTTAAAAGGTTTTATTTTAAGCCGATTATTGATATGGCTCATTTGGTGGTAAGTAAGCTTTAAAACTAGCATAATCCGAAGCATCCGGTCCTGACATAGAATGAAAAATTTCCTAGCTATCGTAACGGAAAGTTTCAATTCTATTAAGGACTCGGAGGCGAGGATTATCCCACCCAGGGCTCTTTGAGACATCCCGCCCGTTGAGAGTAAGTACGCATTTTGATTTGTTCTGCGTTGCTATTTCCTGCATTGTTTTATGATTGTGAGAATCCTTAGAACTGTTTTATTCTGGGATGCAGCATGTTCGTGTCTAGTAACATGTTAACCTTGATACCCTTGCTTGCAGGTTATTGCCTTGACTGGGTCTTCTAGTCCTAATTTTGTCATTTGGTTCCAGGTTCCGATGCCGGGAAACAGAACGGCTGAAGACAATCTAATGGCGTACTCGCGCAAAGAAAGAGGAAGAGCAAGGAGTTGACAAGGGACTATGGCATGGATCCTGTGCCTGGATTGGTTGATTGGACTGAGGGATATGTTGTCCCTTCTTTCTTTTTTTGGCAACCACTTTCCCGAGGGTGTTTGGGAAATGTGGTTTTGGTTTGAAGTTTTAAAATGGCTGCTATTGAAAATAAAGCAAAGAGAGATAGCATAATCCTCGTCTCCGAGTCCTTAATAGAATTGAAACTTTCCATTACGATAGCTAGGAAATTTTTCATTCTTGCTGCTGTACGTTCGGGTTGACAAGTGAGATGTAGGTCAACCATACTCCTCCACACCATGTTTACACTCTTGAAGCTGATGCTTTCTTCACATCTTTACCATAGCCTCAAGTCTTGCTTCTACCTTATGTTATACCACTCGCAGGCTTTCATACCCAGGCACAGAGGGAGTGACAGATTTGCTTGACAAAAAAACCCTGATTGTTTAAATGGTGTATATATGAGCAAATAAAAGGAATCAAAGCTCAACCAATGGGATGACTACTTGGCAAAAGGAGATAAGGCAGTAATTCTAGTAGAGTGTTCCACATCAAAGCATGATCTGCTGTCACGGCTCACCATCCCGATCTAGCCTTAGGGGTTGACATTCATACCTTTCTTCCTTATATTTGTTTTCATTTTGATGGGAAATTAAGTGGAATTTGTATAAACATTACACTCCAGTTGGTCACACTGTCAGATCACACTCTTTTTTCTTGTATGTTTGAAAATAAGGGCAGGAAAACCCATATAAAGGAGGTATAAAATGTCTGGAGGAGTGATAATAAAAAACTTACAAGTTTAGCAGTGTCGTTTCATCCTGAAGACTTGGTACCAAACCTCTTCTAGTTGTATATACATGGTCTCTACAACTCCTCTTTTTATGTTTTTATTTATTCATTTTTACTGTTTACAAACAGAAATCAAACAATTTCCACAGATACGTAAAAAATTGAGCAATATATTTGATGGGAAACAACAGAAACCAATATATAATCATGTGACACTGGATGCCTAAGAGAAACAAAACTAGGTAGGGGTGCGAAGGTGCGGTCCATGATTATCTACACTGCGTCTGGGGTAGGAGCCCTGGGTGCAGGAAGATTAGAGCCGGAGCGTAGAAGACATGTTCTGTAAGGCTCCCACATGTCCCTTAGGCGTGTCGTGAGGGGCAGTTCATAGGCATACTGCTCCTCCAGGTCTCAACAGTAAGCGACAACCCGGAGCCATTGAGCAACAGGGGACATCCATTCTGCATCCAGACCATTGTCACACGTCTTTTAGCTAAGACCAGTAATATAGATGCAAGGCGCCTCATTGCAGGAGGAATACCAGGTGTGTCTTTCAACAGTGCAACCTTAGGGAAGGCTCCATCACAATTTCAAACATGTCACACAATACTCGAAATACCTCGTGCCAATATTGTAAGACCTTCAAACAACCCCGAGATAGATGCAGAAAATCTGCCTGATCCAGCCCACATCTCCCACACTCAACATAGTTCATCTCCCCAAATCTGGTGATCTGTGCAGGCGTATAATATTGGTGAAGAAACCTAAAATGTATCAGTTTATGTCTATAATTGACCAGTGTGTCCTTCACCTGTGCACAGAAATACACCCATGTTTTTGAGGAAAGTGTGTACCTCCGAGTGGCCTCCCACCGCTGTCGGGCCTCCACGAGAGGGTCATCCTTAGCCTCCATAATGGGGGAGGACAGAAAAGAAATAGAACGGCCCATGGTAGGTTTGTATTAAGGAGCTTCATCTGAACAGGCTCTGCTGGATAGGTTGGGAAGGCAGCTTTATTAGAAGAGCCAAGTCTATGATAAGCAACGATCGTAAAGGGGGAATGTACACTCCTGTGTAAAAAAAACTGGTCAGCATAAAACACTGCCATTATCACCTAGCACATTCAAATTAGCATTCTGCAATAGAGATTTATAGAGCGCTCACACATTGGGGGAAGTAGCAGGTTGTTTGGTAAAGGAATAAACAGGGGTAAGGGGCATCACGACCACCCCACCCCGCCAGTAGTCACCAAGCTCAGCATGTAGATCCCATGACATCCACATTTTCTCTCACGGCACACAGTTTAACGGATAATTTAGGCAATATGTCTCATCTTCTGGCTATTGTCCTTTCAACCCTAACATGTGCTTCAGAGCGAGTGAGTGGCGTCCATGTGCAACCAGGTAGTATGTGTAAAAGTCTGGGACCACAAGACCGCCCCGCTGTAAAGGCCTTATAAGAACCTTCCATCGGATTCCAGGCTGAAGCGCGCCCCATATCAATTGGAGAAGGAGTTGACGCAATTGCTTAAAAAACACTGCTGGAGTCCTACCGGAATATTAGCAAACAAGTGAAGAAACTTCAGTAATATCACCATTTTCACCAGCCAAATACGGCCCATCATAGAGAGAGGCAAGCGGAGCCCTCTGTCCACTTGTGCTTACAATTTATCTAGCGCAGCCCCGAAATTTGCCCTAATTAATTCAGCATGGTTGCGTGACTGAGATACCCAGATATATGACCCCCTGCGGACTCCACAGTAGCGGGTATTCTGTGATAAGTACCGAAGGGAACTCACTGAGGGGAAACATTTCATATTTAGCCCAATTAATACAAAGCCTAGAAGGACCCCTGGACCGAACAATTTACAGAATGACAGGTGATAGATTCTCCTCCGGCCTCTGGACGTAGAGGATCACATCATCCGCATACAGTGAGATGACGTGGGATCCAGTTCTAAGCTTCAGTCCTTGTTGTGCATAAAATTCCCGTATATAGCATACAAGCGGTTCTACCGCCAAGGCAAAAATCAAGGGGGATAGTGGGCATCCCTGCCGAGTACCTTGAGTCATAGGAAACGCCTCTGAATGCAAGCCATGCATTCTGAACACATGCCGAGGGGGAAGTGTACAGCAGAGTGATCAGCGAGATGAAGTAGGACTGGAGCCCAAGATGGCGGAGCACCTCCATCATGTATAGCCGTTCCAATGTATCAAAGGCTTTTTCCACGTCTAGTAGGACCACGACCAAAGGGAGCTTCGGGTCTGCCCTGTGCAGGATGGCCATTAGAGTACGGAGGTTAAAAGCAGAGGCTCTTTGAGGTATGAAGCAAGATTGATCAGGCAACACTAGGAACTTAATTAAAGGTTGCAGGTGCTGTGCCAAGATCTTCGCCAGAATTGTGTTATCTGTATTCAGTGAGGACAAATGTTTATATGATGAGCAGGACACAGAGTCACTATTGGGCTTCAACAGAACCGTAATGGCCACCTCTATGGTGGAGGGGGGGAGCTTGCCCACACCAATAGCAGCATTATACATATCGAAAAGACGGGGTACCAGAAAGTCAATATATGCTTTCTAAAAGTCGGTCAGGAGGTCGTCACCTCCTGGTTCCTTGCCACTGGGTATGCCCATCATAGCCGCCTTAACATCGGCGAGAGAGTTCGGAGAATTAAGTATTTCACTGATAGGGAACTAAAACCAAGCTAAGCCGGCACAATCAAGATAACAGGAAGTATCTGCCACAGTGTAGTTAGTTGAGGCGGGATACAGCGTTTCATTATAGTGACAGGGAAACACAAGCAATTTAGCTGGGTTAGTTGTGATGAACAAGTTACTTACCTTAGGTAAGGCATTATCTGGTAGCGACTCTATCTAGCCGCAGATTCCTTACCTTTGAATTTCCCAGGCGTCAAGCTGGATCCGGAAACTTTTACTGATAAATACCCCTTGTGCGCGCCGTCGGGTGGCTCCATTCGGCTCTGCGTGACGTCGTCGGCGTCATTAGCGTCGGTTATGATGTTGCGGTACCTATATAGGCATCACCCAGGAGTGTGGACGTCAGTTCTTTTCTTTCTGTGCCAGTTAAGCGCCGATCCAGGAAGAGCTACCTCTCTCACTTTTTGACAGGTTTTTTCTCGACGTTTTGTCGACTTCTGTATTTTTTCATCGTGTGTGAGGGATGTCTTCGAGGAAGACAGGGTTTAAGCTGTACGGCTCCTGTCCCCGCACAATGTCGGTCACTGATCCCCACCTTGTATGCCTATGGTGTCTCGAGTGTGACCATGATCGAAGTCGTGCTCGGACTGTCAGGCCATGGCTCCTAAGACCTTGAGGGAGCAGGCTTTGAAGCTCCTTGTGGCCCGACAGCCGACACCGTCAAGCGAGACTCCGCGGAGGTGACCGGTTCTGATCGCGGAAGAGGAGGTCGCGGGACCGCTCCCGAAGCCCGAAGTCCTCTTCATCCCACTCTAGGTCGGTGGGACACTCAGGGAAGAGGCACAAGAAGAAGAAGTCCAAGCGGACTTCGTCTTCACCTCGAATGTCGTCCGTTGACGAAGAAGGTAAGGAGCACCGACACTCTAGGCACGGTTCTGCGGAGCCAGAGCTAGGGTCAACTAGGTTAGGCTTGGGAGAGGCTGCATAAACACTCTAGTGCACTGCTTAGCCTCAAGGAAATCTAAGTGACCACGAATGGACTTAAGAACACAGGCCCTTTTAGAGATACACATACCCCTGATGTAAGCCTTGAAGGCTTCCCAGAGGGTCACAACATCAGCTACTGAGTTCTCATTTAGCCAGAAATATTCAACAATGGCCTCCTTAATGTCAGTGCAAAATGTAGCGCCCTGCAATTTTGCGCTTTGCAACACCCAGCTGAGAAAGTGAGGAAGGGGGACCGGGCCGTTCAACACCAGCATGACCGGGGAATGATCCCAAAGGGTACATGGGAGAATCACACAGCTGCTGATCATAGACCACAGGGAACAAGATGCAAGCCACATATCTAACTTGGAGGATATGCTGTGTACGTGCTAACAGTATGTGTAAGCCAGCTCGCTGTGGTGTAACATACACCAGGCATCGACCAAGTTGCATATTACTATCATGATATGAGATAGAGCATGACTAGCCTGCAGCAGAGGATACGGCTTCATGGAGGTTCCATCTAACTTGTGTGGGAAGAGTTGTATTAAAATCGCCTCCCCAGACAGTAGGCCGAATACCTATACTTACTGCAAAGGCTGAGGAGATCATCCAAAAACTCAGGACTATCCTCATTTGGACCATATAGATTAACGATAAGTAGTTGGCGCCCATCTAACTTAGCAGCAAGTGCCACCAGCCTTCCCACCGTATCTTTAAGGGTGTCTATCAATGTGAATTTAACGGAGCTCCTAACCAGAATAACCACCCCATGGGCATAGGTGGAGTAGGAAGAGAAGTATCTGTGTGTGCCTCAAGCTTTTGCAAATGTGGGTGAACCGATGGATGAGCAAGGAGTTTCCTGAAAAACAGCCACGTCAACTCGATGACGGTTGAGGTAGGCAAGCACTTGTTAAGCCTGGCAGGGGATTGATCAACCCCCGCACGTCCATATGAGAAAGGTTACAATGCGAAGGTTACCATAGTGGAGAGTATCTGTCATGAGGGACTGGCGCAACCGCAATCATCCTCACCCACCCTAATGCGCCGCATAGTGTAGTGTAGTACCCGATTATTGTGCTGTGGCAAATAACCAGAGAGAAAAACTGCATTATAACAAGAGCAGAGAAACCCCCACCCACGCCAACCCCAATTGTCAGCGAGTGCCCACCCAATTCCAACAAAAAACAATGCAAGAGTCCATGCAGGTGGTAGAGACTGCATGTGTGCACTCCACGTATGGGGGACCAAGGAGCACAGCGGGGCCTCTAGCGATAGTCTGAGAACAGTGCAATTATCTATAACTTTCGATCACTCGCAGTCCGCAAGTGGATTAGGCCATGCAATTACATAGTGGGTAAAAGCAACCCTCACCAACGTAATCTCAAGAGGTTGTGCATTACGCTGTGGTCTAAAGAGAGTCTCAAGGAGCCCACAAAGGTATACTGGAAGACATACTGCTATGATAAACCATCATACGGGACTAGGAGAAGGCAAATTGAGAGAGCATGACATTCTCACACAGCCAATGGAACAAAGCAGTTGGTGTATGGGCCAATGATAGCCAGCGGCAGCTAGTTGTTATCACTGAGGAAGGGCAGGACTACCACTCACAGGTACATATTGCTCAATAAATTCCAGTGCAGACACCGGCTGCTGGAAGAAATGTGTTTTTTCTTTATATTCCAACCAAAGTTTAGCCCGGTACAACATCGAGTATTTCAATTCTTCGGCACAGAGGACCTTCTTGACCTCACTGAATGACTGCCAGGCCTCCTGAACAGTCAGGGTGAAGTCAGGGTAAAATGAGATACGCAAATTGTCATATTGGAGATCAAAGAGGGCATGGTTAAGTTTAGGTCCCTGTCCCTATAATTGATGAAGCAGTCTATTATAGGTCTTGGGTTTTGGCCAGGCTTTGGGACTGGGGCAAGGAATTTATGTGCTCTCTCCTTGTGCTTAATTTGTAAAAATACAGGTGCCAGGGGTATTCGTCAGGTGGTCACTGCCCCTTGCACCATACATAGCCCCTGTCAGCACTGCCAATGATAGTACAAACACAGCTACTAACCATCACACTCCTACAAATGTGACAATTTAAACTATTCCAGGCCCCAACAATATTAGAATGGCTTGGGCGGCAGGCAATAGTCATATTTAATGTATATTGAATTAATAAACAACTGTTTCTGTGTTCATCTCCACATTAGACAGTTAGCGCCACCATGTGGCAGACTGTCACAAGCGCCAGTGTTGACAATTAAGTGCAGTTGCTTAGCACCGGAAGTCACCGGCTCAAATTAAGCACTGCTCTCTCCACTATGAATACACAGGAAAACTTATGCTGGCCAAACAGCAAGTCAAAAAGTTCCTCCACAAAGAGCTCCAAATTGCCAGTCATTACAGACCCTGGAGCACCCAGGTTATGGACATTGTAATGCTGGGACCGGTGCTCCAAATCTTCATTCTGTCCAGTAGGACTTTCAACTTGCACTGCAGCGTAGTTAGTGCATCGACAGTCCGGTTTTGCATGTCCTCTATATCAGAGATGTAAGACTTTGCCTGAGTGAGCTTGGCATCCTGCTGGTCCACGCGCTCCTGAATTCTATCAGGTCGTGCAGCGAGAGAGTCAATTTTTGTATTGATAGCCTGGAAGCTAGCCTTCATTTCCCTCAACACAGTTGTAAGTTCAGCATCAGGGAGCTAGAAAAGAACCTTCAGTTCTTGTCGAAGGGGGTATCTTGTCAAAGGGCAGCTTAGACTGATATTGTAACCCTTGCCCATTGTAGTCAGCTATCCACACAGCACTGGGTGCCACACAGCAGGGCAACCACACAAGGACGCCTCGGGCAGCTGTAACTGTCAGGCCCCTGACCCACCAGGCAGGAAGGCACAGCCAGAATGTGCTCACACTAGCATAGCATAAGGCCTCAAGTTGTATGCCCTCAAGTATGTGGCAACAGTACAATGCATCAGCTCGAGGTATCCACAAATGCAGATGCAAATACAGCACACTCTCCAGGACTGAACCGGCCTCCAGGTAGCAGATCAGCCCCAACAGGTTCCGGCTCGTCACGCAAAAGGGCACCCAACAGCAGAGTAGGCCCAAAGCAAGGATGGCAGCGCGGCCCAGACTCACCGCCTATAGCGCGAATAGACCACTTAAATGCCCGATGGTAGCGCAGGCCACAACAGGCCCGAGACACTCACCTGCTGCCCAGCAGAATGGCAAGTAGACCCCACCAGGTCCAGAGGCATCCTGTGGCCCGGCAGCAATCAATGGCCACAAGCGGACACAGAGAAGCCTTCCAGGTAAGCTGCAGCAGCAGCCCCCATAGCCACTGGGGGCAGGTCGGGTGGTCAAAGGGGGTAGGGGGGGCAACTAAGGGGAAAGCAAACAGCTCGAGGGATCCACCCAAGCACAGCAGGCCGCACCAGGAGGCAATGTACTTTGCTGCCTAACAGCAGAGCTGGCACCACCAGGCCCTGAGTTGGCCCATGTCTGCAAACACAAGGATAGGGGGCGTCTCACCGCCCAACAGTGACCACCGGGCCCGACAGGCCGTTGAAATGTGCCCCGAGCAGCCGGTGGGACCCCGCGCATCGGCAAGCAGCCTTACAGCTTCCTACAGCTCATCAGTTAGCGAGGCAGCGCAGCCCGTCAGGAACTAACCTACAGCCGCACCCATTAACAGGAAGGGATTACTGCAGCATCCAGCACAATCCGGGGGCTGGCCACCTCTCCGGTGCAAAATCCTAGAAGCCACGTGTCCCCAGTGGTATTTATGTGCCCGACTGTGATATTGGAGCAATGATGCTGCTATTTCACATTCAGGCTGCCGGAGCCCATTTTCTATGCGGCCATCTTGGTTGCCGGCTCTCTGACGCCCTCCTACTTTAGTAAGTTTCTAACAGAACAGTTGGTACCAGCAGACTTGTGGAAGTGTTTATCAACCTTGGGTTGGACAAAAGCTACAGTGTTGCATAGCAAGGATGCTATGAGCCTTAGTGCAAGGACGTCTATTCCCTCAGCTTCCTGGTTAGGTAGTAAAAGACAGCTATATTGGAAATCAGTGGGCCCCTCATATCTCTGGAACTCTGGTGCCACAGCACCCAAGGCCGTACCTGACGTAATGTGCATCGGGCTTTTACCCGGAAGGCTGGAAGGGTGGGGGGCTGATTTTGTTACTGAGGGATGGTTTTGTAGCAGTGCAGCAGTTTTAAAAGCACTGCAGAGTTCCTTGTACATCCAACAGTTTTCAGACAACAATAAAAGTGTCAAGATAACTCTGGTGATTAATTTACCTGCTGGAGAGAGATCGGAGTTTTGTCTAGTGGCAGTTTTGACTCATCAAAGGTAGCGCAGAGGTTTAATATGCCTGCTGCAAAGGGCATGTACTATGCAGATTACAGAACAGTATTATATGTGCATAGCTCAGTGGGTTTCTGCTTTTGTCACAGAGATCATTTTGTTACTGCGCAATTCATAAGTTGCAATTGTAATCTAGGTTAGAAAGCTATGTTTTTTTGTCCCAGTCTTTCATTCTAATAATTTTGCAAAAAAGGGGTTGTTTAGGTAGAAATAAATTCCTATTAGTAAAGTCAACCCTAACCAGTGTGTTACGTTCTGAATCCGGTGTATATGTGCTCCCCCAGACCAAGCACTCTTAAAAAATGCCTACCAGTATGGATGACATGTGAATCCTACACCTTATAGTCCCCTTTGTCTTATGTAACACTTTCTATGCACTGATTTACACACGTATGATTCATTGTCTCTGTAAGTGTGTGTGATGTAAAATGCTCCAAAACCCTACTCTGGTATGAAAAGCGCTATAAACAAATGAAATACATGTGAGAGAGGGGCTATGAAGAGATGAGAGGCACTGTTGGAGGGAGATAGTGAGGGAATCACTGAAGAGCACCAATAAAGATTGCTGTATCCTGATGCACTGTAACGTCATCATTTACTATACTTTAAAAATTAATACAATTGAATATATAATGAAATACGTGTTGTAGAATGCACCATTTTCCCCCAAATTTTCTTGAGGGGAGAACTCCACCAAAATTTGCCAAGACTGCTTTGGGTTCCTCTTGACTGCACTTACTTGCTGCATCATTGCTAGTTAAGCCCGTGAGGCCGCAGCCACTTATTTGTTTGTTGTGTTCATTCATGGTTTGGACTAACCTGTTTTAAAACACGACAGGTGCGTTACTGTGCAACCCCAGCTCCTCCACAGGTATCAGTGGTGTGTGGGAGCATTCGAGGGCAGCAGTTTAGGCTTGCAATGAAGTCCAACGTTCACAGCAGGCTTCTTGCAACAGTAGTAACTTAAACAATGCACACAATTCTTCAGACTACAAGCACAATTTCCTGAACAGTCGCTCCTAGTCCCTACTGTCCCCGACAACAAGGATCACCAGTACCCATGGTTAATTGGCATTTTTCCATGCAGGGAACATCCATAGGAGGGACGTTTCAGAGGTTTCTTAAGCAGGACCTTGACCCCCTTTATCCTTCTGGGTCAGAAGGAGACAGACACCACCAGTGTTAGGAACACGTCTTGGGGGCATGGATTCAAGCTGGAGGTAGGGATAGTCCTCCAGTGCTTTCCACAGGTGGATTAAGAAAAGATCATGAGCAAGTCTGAATGATTTCTTGCTTTATCTTCCAAATAGTGTCTGAAGAAAAAATCGTATGCATTGACTCCCAGTGCACTAACGCCTTAGTCATTGGTTGGTAACCTATGTAATCCCATAAGCCAGCTCATCGGAGAACAACCGAACCCCCCGAATATATTATCTGGGGCCTGACATTTGCAGAGGTGATGGATAGAATTCTGCACCTACTTGTCTTTTTCATCTCTCTGGGCGCCAGCATAGTAATATTGTTCGAGGGCAGTGTAATTTGGTGGCTGTTGCTAGGTTCGTTAGATGAGCTGGATATTGTATTTTGTTTTGTAGGATATGTATGCTGCTGTAGATGAACAGGTTTAGTAATTTTGGGCTCTGGGGGACAGTGTGATTTGCATAAAGGTTAATATGGGAGAATATGTGTGCATTTGGTAGTCCAGAAAATGCACTTTTGGAGGATATCATAGTGTTTTGGCATTTAAGGACAGCTGCATTTTGGGAATTGTATGGTTGTTTTTTGGGTTTTGCAGACTGTAGGGTGAGTGTGCACTGTTTATTGTGAAGAGTTGTGTGTGATGTATTGAAAAGCACGTTGTATTGTAACACCTATCTGAGTGTCTTCAATTACAAGTCTGATATGAGGACATGGGGGAACCATTATTCGAGTTTGTGGTGTGTTGTGAGTGTTACTATTTGAGATTTAAGGAGCTTAAGATTGATGAGTGTGGTGGCATGAAGTGCTGTGCCATTAATACTACAATTGTGTGTTAGTGGGTTCAAGGTGAAGTGGTCACATGTGGTGACCTGAAACGGTAAGCCACAGGTATGGGGTGTTGTGAAAAGGATATTGTTTGTTGTGGTGTGTTAAGTGCACAGAGTAGCTTTCGTTATAGTTGGGTATATAGTGATATTATGAGTGCTGAGTTTAGGAGTGTGTTGAGTAGGTATGGTGTTCCTTTTGTCTGATGAGAATCTTATTTGGAAAACACATAAGTTAGAAGCAGTATTCCCTCTATCTATACTACCAGAAATGACCAGGATCAAGAGTATGTGTATGCCGAACAGGATGTCTCCAACACTGCAACGATATACTCCATGGAAAGTGGGTTTGCAATTCTGTACACTACCATACTCTATACCCTGCCCTTGACAGTATTTTCCGAAGTGCTTCAGGAAACCCAAAAGGAAGATGGGGTAGCCTCATCAATAGATCTTGAAATTAAATTATTCATTCATATTGATACTACAGCAGAGATAGTTCTATTAATGTAAAAAGTGGTCCTTCCTACTGGCCATACACAACGGTATCCTCAGGGGTTCATATGTTCATCTTAGGCTCACCGGACCCCACTTACAAGTTTTTCCTCTACAAATTAGGAAAAAAATGATTTAACGCAAGAACTAGTTTTTGAATTGAAAGTTGAAGAATGGTTTGCAGCTCCTTCAATTTAATCTAGTTAGTGGACGCTTGCTATCCACAAAGGACTGCTAATGATAGTCGAATGCTTAGATAAGAAGTTAAGAATCATACTGAACAATCTAAAGCTTATTTAAATATTGAAGCTTTCTTTACTGTAAATAGCTGCTAATGTTGGACTTACTGAAGTAATTTTCAAGATGTAGCTACACAATTACCAAATAGTCATGAAACGTGTTGGCAGGCTGAAATTGATATCAATGTGCCACTGTAATGAGTTAGCATCCTCTTCTGTTTAAAATTAAATATTGGAGGGCAAGTTAGAACTGTCCTCAACAATATTTATGAATGAACATATTATATGAAAACAGAAATAATACTTTTTTGGAGACTCATTTAATCATTTTGACTTGTAAACATTAGGGTGTGTGAGGGTATAGCAAAAATCTAAGAAGAGACTACCAAGTTTGACGGTCTTTATGTTAAATACAAAAACAGCGATGGATGAATTGTTTGAATTCATCTCACCCACTGAAAACTACTCAGGACTGCAACCCAATCCATCATTTTTTGCTCTACATGACACCACAGATTAAACCCAGCCCTATGCAAATGCAAATCAGCCCTATGTAAATTAGTGTTAGTCCTGTGTAGCCCGAACTGTCAAGCAAGGTCCGATATGAACCAGAACACAAGAAACTCAAGAGCAGTTTTGGCCTAGTTGGGCCTCTTCACTCAGCTTCAGCTTGTTTCCAGTGACACAGTGTGAAGAGGACCCAGGTCTGGACATTCCATTCACACTTAGGGCACCACAATGAAGAATACATAAAAAAGTGATGAATAGAATGCTTGAATTAATTTCAGCCACTGGTAATTACTTGGGCCGCATCCCAGTCCATCATTTTTTTTGCTCACCATGCCAACTCAGATCAGATGTAGCCATATGCAAATCAGCCTTGGTCCTGCTCCAATGGGAACAGTCCAGTCTGAACTGCCAAGCCAGATCCTCTCTGAACCGGAACACAAGCAACCCAAGACTGGTTTAGGCTAGTTGGGCTTCTTCACTCAGGTGCAACTTGGTTCTAGAGACAAAGTGAGTATCAAACCCATGTCTTGGTATTTCCATCACACTTTGGGCATCACAAGCATAAAAACAGTGATGGATGGAATGATTGAATTAATTTCAGCCACTGATAATTACTTGGGCCCCATCCCAGTCAATTGTGTTTTTGCAGACAATGCCACCTCAGATTTGACCCAGCCGTATGCAAATCCGGCTCCAGTGGGCCTAGTTAGGCCTCTTCAGTTGGGTGCAACTTAGTTCCAGTGAGCACGAGACCCACACAAGGGAATTGCTGTAGCACTTCGAGCATCACAGTGAAAAGTACAAAAAAGTGATGGTTGGAATGCTTAAAACCACAATCCCGTTCATCATTTTTTGGCCAGGAATGCAGTACGAGCAATCACCAGTGGGTGAAATTAGATTAAGCATTCCTTCCATCACCTTGTTGTTTTTGCAGTGCAACTATGGTTAGCCAAAGGAAAGGTTCACCAGGGCCAAGGGAAAGGCTCCCTTGTGACTACCAACTAACCTAAGCCAGTCTGCATGGTATATTTGCTTGATGAGGCGAGTAGGGAGTATTCAATAAACTTCTTTGAAGCCCTGGTGTCCACCTGAGCCTGGACTGCCAGGGGCCTTCAAAATAGGGATAAGGAAATCCAAACTCCAATCTTCCAGGGCTATCCTATTGTCCTATTGGATTAGTAACAAATGTCTCAACTTCTCTTCACAGTAGCTCATGTGTGATCGTATGTATCCCTTGGAGGGACCATAAACCATTCTGGATAGGCCCACTCTTTAAAAAGAGGCCTTGCATCCAGCATGGGGGACTTTGCCATTACTGGTGTTTCGTTCGTGGTGTTCCTCCATCGGCTCAACACACTAACCATAGAAAAAGGTAGTTAAGCACTACTCAGTGAGCCACTTTAAAACCTGCACCCTAACCCACTCATACATGCCATGGCTGTCGCTGTCAGAGTCAGCTACCTCAGGAATGACTCAGGCCTCATCGCATGTTGGTGATCCCTCCTTCTTGATCACATGGAAGTTTGAGGCTGAATGGTCCTATAGGCAGTCATTTTGACCAGTTCTGGAGTTTACACAAGTTGCCTTTGAACCCCATGACAAAAAGATTCAGGGTTCACTAGCAAGCCACTTGGAACACAGGTATATGTATTTAGAATTGGTGACATACAGTATTAGTAAATTGTGTTAAATGTGCTCTCAAAATTTCTCGATTCCTTCTATTACAATAGGTGTTGATATTTCCGTTCGGTATTTGAAAGCTTATATTTTTCATACAGGTCCTACATACGCTGTTAAGAAGAAACAAGACCACTTTGCCCTTACTGTAATGAAATTCATGCATAAATCGGCCTACTCACACCAGGAAGCAGCCAAAATGCATCCGGTAGATGAAAACCAATAACAGAAGATTTGCTCTATAGTTTTGAATGATAATATGCAGTTTTTTCTGTGAAAATGTATTGTGTTTGAACTGCACTCATACGTTTTTAAGATCATTTGGAGTCATTTAAAGGTGAGCAGTGCCAACAAAGAGCCATTTCTCATTTGTAGTGGGTTTTGCAAGCATTGCAGTCACAGAGTGCCTTGGTGTCTTTTAAATTGTTTATTAGGTCGAGCCTAGACAGCACATGCGCTGTCGCAAGACCTGTAGTAAGCAGCAGCATAGCGAGTGTAATCCCGCCTGCTGCCCTGCTGCCTGCCATTGGTTAACTCCTGCGTTACTCTAATTGCCTGCCTCCTTATTGGTTGGTGTTCCAATACATCACTTCCGTTTTTAACGGAAGCAGCACCGACCAACTACAATTTTATTACGCCCCAAGTGTTCATGTGTAATGTTTAGGGACTTCTTGCTATATTGTGTCTTACCATGGCGCATAGCACGGCGCCTGGTTTAATGTTTTTTTTATTTTGTGACCATGGCGCCCGCTTCACGCCCTTTGTGTGGCTTGCGTGTTTTTAAGAGACACGGTGTCAGCTTCGTGTTTCCTTAATATATCAGAGTTGGACGTTACGCTATTCACTACTGAATGTACGAGCTTGCTGGTTGTGCCGGGTCCACCCAGAATCACGCAGCCCCAATATTTTGGCAAAGCGACCCCTCTCAGGGCTGTGATTTATAACGGCGTTCCAGTTAATGGTTTTCTTCTTGTTCTTTCAGGGCAGCTTGCACAACTTAATTTGCCCTTCCTCCGGTGCCTTTCTCCATATGGGAACGAAGCCCTTGAGAAATAGATGGCTCTTGGGTGTGCATTATGTGTGGCAGTATCACCCGAGCATGAAGGAGAGCCGCCTTTCTTTTGTTTTGCAAGCTGCGGCGTGCTCCTTGAAGCTCTTTTTGCTTCCACCCCCTCCCGCTTCGCATTGAGCCCCCTGCCACCCCCCACTCAGCACAAATGCAACCTCACCCTTAATAAGGCGGCAATGCCTCTTCAATACTTACTCCTCCTTCGCAGCATTTGCTGCCCTGCCCGACCTCCTCCCTCCGCTCCCAGGGGTCTCCCAGTCCCCACTCCACCATGAAGTGCTGGAACTCGTGGACGCCCGCAGGGGTATAAAAGTCACACTGGCTCAATAGCTGCCTCCGGCGTCAAATGCTTGTGTATTTCCTCATTTACTCCATAACAAGCCCCATAATGTAGGTGCTAAACGCAATTAGTTCACCCCGTGGCGAGTGAGCTCACATCATACACTGAAAGCCCGCATTTCCCTTAACGCTATAAACCAGCACAAAAAAACCATACTTTAATAGCGTGCCCCACTATACATTGATTTATGCCAACAGCAAAGCGCCACTAATTCTGAAAGCTTTTGTGGTACGGACGAGGACGGAGTGCTTTTAGTCTTGGACAGTTAAGTATCTTAAAATATAGTTAAAAAGACGTAAGTGAATCGGGTTCATTAACCTGGATTTACCCTTGTAGAAGCCATGCCGCTGACCCTAATTAGAATGTGCTGCTCCAATAATTGTCACTAATAAGTTGTAGAGCCTCGGGAGACCGGTTCTTGCTTTTACGCAATAAAACACCCATAAAACACTGCATCCAGGGCCGGACTGGCCGTAGCGGGCACCGGGCGTTTCCCCGGTGGGCCGCCAGGGTGGGGGCCGTTTTTGTTACCGGGGCCTGCAATAGATCGGCCCCCTGTAACAAAATTGGCCGAAACCGGCCCTTGGAAACAGCTCGGCCGCATCCCCTCACCCCCCCCACCCTCCCCGGGGGGCCGGCCGAGCAGTTTGCCAGGGCCGGTTTCCGTTCCCAGTCTGACTGCATCAGTGCAAAATTCACCCTCCAAAATCCACACTACCGGGACTTTAAGCCGCCACACTGCAATGATCCTGCCTGCCTCGTTAATTACTTGTAGCTAAGTTCCTTTACCTAGGAGCTCACACACCCTTTTCTGTTTATAAAACTCCATTTGACTTAGTTTCACTCAACTTGTGTTTTTTTAAATTTATTTTTATTTCTAGCTATTTGTTCAAACGTGCTTAGCTGTTGGCATTTACACATGAAATCTTTGCTTCCTTACACACCGTTTCCTTCATTTATCTGCGCTTTTTATTTTAAAAATTGGGGGAGGGTGTCCATATAAAACATGCTTAGCTGATAGCATTTGTTTGTGCACGATTATATCGTCAGTGCATTTTTGACAAGCTCTTGGTTTGCTGTTAGGTTAAAATGTGCTAACACTGTATCTCCTTTTATTTTTTTAAAAGTCACCATATTTTTTCGTATTTCACAGTGCCAGTGAGATGCACGTTAAGCAGGACTTGCCGTGCCACTGACACTGTCCCAGCCCTTCCAGTATGTCTGACGCAGTAATATGGAATTTTTTAATTTTACTAAAAGGCACCATATTTTTTGCCTCTTACAGCCGCAAAATAAATTGGGGGTTTGGTTTGAAAAAGAAAGGCAGCTTTAATAACACAAGCATTTGCAATGCAATAGGTCTCACATTTGTGAGAGTTTAAGCTATTAGCATTGTAAATGACAATGCCTTTTATTTATGTTTTAAAAACAAACACATAAATAAAAGGCATTGTCATTTACAATGCCAATAGCTCAAACTTACGTAAATGCGAGACCTATTGCATTGCAAATGCTTGTTGTTTTTCTAGCCACGTAGTTTGAATATTAAACAATGAGCTGTCAGTAGGTGAATGGATGTAACCACAATACAAGAGAGGGAGGGACAAGGAGCTGTTAGAAATAGGTCCTGTACCAATGCTCCTAAGGACAACGTAAAACTCTATAAATGGTATCAGTTCCTTGAAAGAGAGAAAAGAGGGCGCTCAGCAGCCTTAGTCGGTTGCGAGTGGGAATATTAGTCTCCGAAACTAGGAATGAGTATGCAAGAGTGGGGAGTGGTACTCCTATGTGTCTCGTGCCCTCACACACCCTTGCGAGTGTAAAGCATCATCATTGGGCACTGCTCCTCGTGGGGGTGGCGGTGCAGTCCCTCACGGCCCCTACTAAAGGGCTCTTTGGTGGAGATCTTTTTAGGAGTTGCCGCACTTGTGCATGTGGGTATGTGGGCCAAGTGATGGGTGTAAGTGAAACTAAAATAACCCGTTGGTACCCTAATAGGTTTATTGGAGGGTCCTCTGGGCTAAACTAAAATCTAAACGGGGATAGAGATGCGCGTTAGGCAAAAATATGGAGGAAAGAAACAATTAAATTCCGCTGCTCTCAACCCGTAATTCAGTGTAAAGGTGTTCTTAAAAGTGAAAGATGGTCGACATGTTTCGCGCCGTCAACGGGTCCCTAATGGATCCCTACGCGCTTCATCAGGACCGTGAATCAATGTAGAAGGAATGCGAATCAGGAAAGACACCCTATATTCACACCATACCTACAATGAGGTCAAATCAACATTATACGTTTGAGACACGTCTTATTCGTGTACTCTGGACCAAACCCTCCCCGTGGTGGAGTAGAGCCGCATCGGCGTTTACGGTCGGGTGGAGAGTGGAAATTATTCACCCTCCTTCCTGGACCTGGAGACCTGTCAGCCCAACAAGTACGCCGTACTTGTTGGGCTGACAGGTCTCCAGGTCCAGGAAGGAGGGTTAATAATTTCACTCTCCACCTGACCGTAAACGCCGATGCGGCTCTACTCCACCACGGGAGGGTTTGGTCCAGAGTACACGAATAAGACGTGTCTCAAACGTATAATGTTGATTTGACCTCATTGTAGGTATGGTGTGAATATAGGTGTCTTTCCCTGATTCGCATTCCTTCTACATTGATTCACGGTCCTGATGAAGCGTAGAGATCCATTAGGGACTCGTTGACAGCGCGAAACATGTCGACCATCTTTCACTTTTAAGAACACCTTTACACTGAATTACGGGTTGAGAGCAGCTGGAATTTAATTGTTTCTTTCCCCTCCATATTTTTGCCTAACGCGCATCTCTATCCCCGTTTAGATTTTAGTTTAGCCCAGAGGACCCTCCAATAAACCTATTAGGGTACCAACGGGTTATTTTAGTTTCACTTACACCCATCACTTGGCCCACATACCCACATGCACAAGTGCGGCAACTCTAAAGATCTCCACCAAAGAGCCCTTTAGTAGGGGCCGTGAGGGACTGCACCGCCACCCCACGAGAGCAGTGCCCAATGATGATGCTTTACACTCGCATGTGTGTGTGAGGGCACGAGACACATAGGAGTACCACTCCCCACTCTTGCATACTCATTCCTAGTTTCGGAGACTAATATTCCCACTCGCAACCGACTAAGGCTGCTGAGCGCCCTCTTTTCTCTCTTTCAAGGAACTGATACCATTTATAGAGTTTTACGGTGAATGGATGTAGTCATTACTATCTGTAAAACAAATGGAACAGCAGCCTGTAACCCCTTATCACACAACTTGACTGATATGGTTAATTCCTTTTATGATTTCATTTCCAGTTATCAACTATAAATATTGTTTTATGATTTGTTCCACTATTGAGCCTTTGGGATGGTATGCATGTTCACCAAATACCAATATGCATTATTGATGGGGTCCCCCATATATATTGTGCTCTCCATAACAGTGAAAATGTTTTTTTTCAGTATTGATTCTTTCATGTAATAACCATTTTGTGTAGGGAAATTTCAATTTACTCTACATGCAATTTCATAACACCTCTAATGATTGCACTTTGAATGTGGCCTCTAGTCCTCTCATTCTGCCTCACATCTCTTTATTACAAAATGGGTATTGTTTGGCTCCATTGTCATGCCCATACAGTGCTCTAACTCCTATGATTTTTCTTCTAGCCACAGTGTCAGCACAAGTACATTGTTGCCGTTCCACCTATTTCCCACCAAAATACGAAGTCTCAGCTTTCCTGCAGTAGCTTTCCCATTAATTAACGCAATTGCATGAGAATACAATGGCAAGTATGTTACCTATAAGCGGCGGCTCCTCCGCTGCGGTGGAGGAGCGTCTCCCCACTGCTCTGCGAGCAGTTTAAAAAGGAAAAATAAAATGATAATAACGCAGTGTTATCATTTTATTTTCCCGTTCCTGCTTAGGTGCGGGGTGGGGCAGGGCTGGCCAGAACAGGGGCCAGGGGGAGGAGTGGTAAGCACACTCTAAGTGCGCATGACGGTTTGGCCGGCCGTATTGGGCCGGCCGAACAATCATACGCACTTTGCATGTTCTCCGCCAGCTTAATGCACAGCCTTTGTGGAGAACATGCACAGCCTCCCAGTCCATCTCCGAGCACCAAACCACAGCACTCAGACCAATCACAATGCTGCTGTAAGGCATTGTTGTGATTGGCTAGGGAAGTCTGGGAGCCTGTGTGCTTCCTGGTTCCTGTTCCTGGAGTCGACCGAGGAGCCGAAGAAGACAGAGAGGGGCTGCCGGCCTGCAGGTAAGTGTTTTTTAAATTATTATTTTTCCATTCCCCTCACCTCGCCATCCCCGTTAAGTAGCGGCCGCCACTGTTACCTATATTACCTAAATGTAACAAACATATCACCTTACCAGTTTAATGTTATGCTCTTTATTACTTGTTCCACTAGACACCCTAAGTGATACAGGTATGCCCAGACATGAGTCCAATGTTCACTGTGTCACATTATGACTAAAACTATACCTCACTGACGAGGCCTATGTAGACTGAACCAGCCTGGGGTTGCTTGTGCCCCCCATCTAGAGAGGACCTGGTCTGGACAATTCCTACTGAAGTAGGACTAAGGCTTATTTGCATATGGTTAGCCTCTTTCTAGACTGCCAAAATGGGCAAAAACTTATGGACTGAAATGCAATCGTCACCGCGGTCCAGTGGCTGAAAATAATTCAAGTATACCTTCCATCACTTTGCTGTTTGTTGCAGTAGATGTGCCTAAGTGCCACCATTTATTGGTCACGTGCTCACTGTGCTATAGAACTCAAGCTAAACCTCACTGACTAGGACTAAGTAACCTGAAACTGGTGAAACTTAGTGCACCTCATGTGAAAAGCCAGAATCGGGGTATATCAACCCAGAGGGGAGAAACAGATCTTTTAAATCTCTGGAAAACAAATTGAGCCAATCACTAAAAGGGAATATTTAAATACCCCAAACATGGACTTTTTGACTTTTACTGATAACTCATGAAGCCAAGTCTGCGAATTCATTTTCTGTTACTAAACTCACAGGAGGTTGTTGATGGGTCAGAGGTCCCATGTGCAAAGAAGAGGGTATGCAGTTCCAATGGGGAGTGAGAGATAAGGATAGAGAGATACACTTGATTTACTCATGGGGGTAGAGATGCCCCACAGAGTAAGGAGGGAGGGGGATTCCTCCCTTCGGAACTAGGGCCCTCACACACCCAGCCAGCTAGGTGTCATGCTTCATCATTGAGCCTGCTCCTCGTCGGGTCGGCTGCAATACCCGACGGGCACCCAATGAGGGGCTCTTTAGTGGAGATCTTTTGTTCCTGCCGTTTGGTGCAGTGGGGGTGAGGGGCCTAGCTCGTGTAGATGTAGTGCAAGGGTGAAAGAAGTGATTAAAACAGGTCAGTTAGTCCTGGAACAAATTTTATTCTGGTAGGTAAACTGCCTGATTAAAAACTAAGGAGTGGCGGATATCTAGGGACTATGTGTCTAGATGTCTGCGCACTACTCTCAATAGGTCGACATGTTTCTTGCCTTGGGTGTCAGGAGGATCAGTGGCAATTCTTCAGGACCAAAAGATATACAATAATAACTATCTACACATCGTGGTGAGGGAAACCTACCTCCCACGTCGTAATACTGTAGGTAAGTTCCAGGACTAACTGACCTGTTTTAATCACTTCTTTCACCCTTGCACTACATCTACACGAGCTAGGCCCCTCACCCCCACTGGACCAAACGGCAGGAACAAAAGATCTCCGCTAAAGAGCCCCTCATTGGGTGCCCGTCGGGTATTGCAGCGCTGACCCGACGCGGAGCAGGCCCAATGATGAAGCATGACACCTAGCTGGCTGGGTGTGTGAGGGCCCTAGTTCCGAAGGGAGGAATCCCCCTCCCTCCTTACTCTGTGGGGCATCTCTACCCCCATGAGTAAATCAAGTTTATCTCTCTATCCTCATCTCTCACTCCCCATAGGAACTGCATACCCTCTTCTTTGCACGTTGTCCTGGGCATGTATGCTGGACCTGAAAAAAAGCCCTCTTGTCCCCTCTTTTTGATACATTCAGAGGTCCCATGCTCATACATGTATGGCACTGACTAATGTTGGTGCAGAGCAATACAACTGGTGTTAAATTGGAGAATATGCTATGTCTAACCTTTAAGGAGGCCCTATAGATGAATGGAGCACCATTGTTTTTTCCCCCCCGTCATGTTCAGATGTGTTATTGTGTTTTCCTTTGGGACCAGGTCTACAAAGACAATGCCACAGTAATCACGGAAGCAAGACCCAGTGATGCAAAGGAGATCCAATTCATTCTCTGAAGTTAAATCAGAAAAATGTTCTGCATTTTTACGGCTAATCTTATGTTAAGAAGCATACATGTGACAGTAATTTTTATTTTTTATTTTAACAATTTCTTTATTGTGGTTTCAAGGTACAATCCACGTGCATATACAGTTATATCCCATAGACAACCATTAACAGTGTACATTGCAGTTTCCAGTCAAGGAGAAATTTTGATCTAAGCCGCCCCTTGAAAATGTTTTCGTAACCGACAGTTAATTTGAACTTTTTCACTCATAGTAAGTTAAAACTTATAACTAAACAACCCCCCCTCCCGGCACCTCCCCCCTACCGGGCCCAACCCCCTAGAGGTCCATCAATCATAAGATCAGTCAAGGGTATCCTCTTGTCTCCCTTCTTGTCTGTGGGACTCATTCCCCGTGTGACGAGCCTCATCCGATGATGCCTGTGTGGAATGTGGGGAGCTTCCCTCTATCTCCTGGATCATCAACCCCCACGCCAGCAATACTTACGGGAGTTTGACATCCCTTCTAGTGCTACGCATGTGCCCTTCCTCCGCCAGTGCCCATTCTCTCAAGTCCGATTTCCAGTTCGCTATCTGCGGCCCTCGTTGTGTTAGCCAGTGGATCGCTATACGCCGCCTAGCTGTTACAAGTCCCAAAACCAGGAACCTCCTACTTGTTTTTCGGTTAGGGTCTTGGGGAATTAAACCAAGGAGACAGGTACGCACCTCTAAGGCAATCGTCCACCCAGTTATTTTGCTCAGGTCCTCTAGGACCGCCGTCCAGTATACCTGAATCGTCGGACATGTCCAGACCATATGCGGAAAATCCGCCTGTACATATTGACATCTGGGGCACCTTGGATCTCTCGATCCGTCTATGGTATGTAGCCGCTTGGGCGAGAGGTAGGTCATGTGAACAATATTGTACTGTATCTGTTTAAACCTATTGCACACCGCCACCTTGCGTACACTTTCATGAATTTTTTCCCAATCTCGTGGCGTGATCTCCTGCGGACTGGCTGCCTGCCACTTCTCTTCTACTTTGAGAGATCCACATTTTTTATCTTCCCTTAGCGCCCTATATAGGTGGGTGACAAGTTTCCGCCCTCCCGCCATGGCAATTAGTGTGACCAGGGTATGTGTGTGTCCAGGGGCGTCCGGGAACATAGGCCATAGTTGCCGTGCCGTTGCCGCTATTTTGGCATATTGCAAAAATTGCCCCGATCCCAACCCAAAAGTATCTACCGCTTCCTGGTACGTTATAAACCTATGTTCCGGGTAGAGGTCCGACAACATTAGACAGCCACCCCGCCTTCCATTTATCAGTGGACATGACCCGCTCAATGAGTGCGAAGGGTGGCATAAGCCAGAAGTCTGCCTCTGGGGCAAATGGCCGTGCCTGAATAAGTCTCCTGATCACCCTGTTCCATATGGCAGCAAGTAATCTGCCCAGTGGGGGACATTGTTCCTGCCACCCTTCCGTTTGCCAGAGGAGCGCACCCAACTGTCGATCTCCATAAGTGTCCGCTAGTAGTGATCTTTCCCAGGAAGGGTCTGTATCTAACCAGGCTATGGCGTGCTGTAATTGTGAAGTGAAATAATAAAGTTCTAGGTCAGGGATTTCCAGACCTCCCTTACCCCATGTGCGTTTCATAACTTCTAGGCTGACCCGACAGCGTTTCCCGTTCCATAGCAATTGTATAAGCATTGCGTCGAGTTCCTTGAACACCTGATGCGGGAGCTCAAAGAAGGAGCCCTGCATTGTGAAGAGACATCGGGGCAGCACCACCATTTTTATTAAGGCGATCTTCCCCATCAGTGAGAGTTTAAGTGTGTTCCAGAAGGCAATACTGCCTTGTAGACCCCTGAGTATCTTCCCCATATTATGTTGATAAAAGATGTCCTTATCTCTACTGATCCAGATCCCGAGATAGCGCAGCGTATCTGGCACCCACGGGAGGCCCACCTCTGGGAGTTGGACTCCGCCCCTCTCGGTTTCTGACCCGATCATATATAATTGTGATTTTGTCTTATTAACGTAGAGCCCGGAGGCCTTGGCAAACTGATCTAGAGCCGCCAGCAATAGCGGAAGCGATTGGGCCGGCTCCCGTAGGTACACCAGCGCATCATCAGCATACAATGATACAATATGTTCTGTGGCCCCGACTCGTATGCCTTGCCCCTGGAGAACCCTACGGAGATGACACGCTAAAGGCTCCATTGCCAGGGCGAACAACAAGGGGGAAAGCGGACACCCCTGTCGTGTCCCCCTTGCTATTGGCATTGCATCCGAGACATACCGACCCGTGCGGACCCTTGCCACCGGCTGTGTATAGAGGAGTCTCACCCAATTCATAAACCCTTCACCTATCCCCATTTTTAGAAGTACCTGCCATAAATATTCCCACCTGATTGAGTCGAACGCTTGTTCGATATCCAAAAATGCCAGGGCACTCTGTTGGGCCCTGCCCCCCAGTGATTGCATAACGTGGGCAAGACGGCGAATGTTCCTCAGTGCATTCCTCCCTGGTATAAAACCTGACTGGTCATCATGCACCAGCTGCCTGAGATATGGAAGTAATCTATTTGCCAGTACCTGACTAATGATTTTAAGATCTACGTTTAGCATAGAAATTGGCCTGTAGGAGTTGGGGAGCAGGGGGTCCTTCCCCGGCTTGGGGATCATCACAATCAACGCTTCTCGCATGGAGTTTGGCAGTATGCCGGTCTCACCGGCTTCCAGAACTATTTCCAGGAGCTTAGGGACCAGGACTCCTCCATATTCTTTGTACAGCTCCGCCGCCAGGCCATCCATCCCGGGGGATTTAGCTGTTTTCAGGTGCGCGATCGCCGCCTTCACCTCCTCCCCTCTAAAAGGAGCCCCAAGGGACTCCTGACTCTCTGGGTCAAGGCAAGGTAGGTCCATCTCGGCAAGGTAGGCTTCCATAGCCTGGGGGGCGGTATGGGGCTCGGGCTCGGAATATATCTTTTGTAGGTGCGCTGTAAATGCCCCATTAATCTCGTATTGGGTATAAACCATTCGACCCTGATCTGTTTTAAGGGCCAGTATCGGGAGAGGCTGTATCTCCATCCTGATCAAGCGCGCCAGTAGGCGGCCGGCCTTATCTCCCTCTGTGTACCATCGGCGTCTACTCGTGGTTCAATTATATTTGCCCAGTGACTCCCATATGTCCCCTATCTTCCGCCTTTGTTCTGCCCATTTGGCCGGCCCCTCCAGGTCTGTGGGAAGCTCCGTTTCTAGGACCACTAAACGTTCCTCCTGATGTTGCAAATCCCGCTCTAGCACTCTTCTCACCCCCACCTCAGTGGACACACACACCCCCCGCATCACCACTTTCATCGCATCCCATTCAAGCGCCCTTGAGCTGGCCGTGTTCCAGTTTACTTCAAAATAGCCATCTAGCCCTGCCGCTATCGTCTCCTTGTAAACCGGGTCCGTTAAAGCCTCAGTGTTAAGTCTCCATAGCGGTATTTTGGATCTTGGTCGGCCCAGGGTGTAGGCTATCATCAGGGGTGAGTGATCGGACAGATAGCGGGCCAGGTATTGCGTCTCTACTATCCGATTGGCTGCCGCCCTCTGTATAAAGAAATAATCCAGTCTGCTGTGTGTGTTAGCTGCTGGTGTGTGACACGAGTACACTCGACAGCCAGGGTTGCGGTGCCGCCAGATATCCATCAAATGATAGTTATGAATCATCTGGCGCATAGCTTCTCGTGTTTTGGGCTTAACTTCCGCTTTCGGGGGTGCCTATCTAACTCTCCATCAAGGGCACAGTTAAAATCTCCTGCGATAATCAGTTCTACTTCTGGTGCCAGGCCTAACTGTCCTAGGACCTTACCCAAAAATTCCCCATCGTCAGTATTCGGAGCGTATATGTTGACTAAGCACATTTGGTGCCCATCCAGTGACCCCTCCACCACCACATACCATCCGTCTGGGTCCAGACTACACTTTACATCCTTAAAGGGGACTCCAGGCGCCACCCATATAAGCGCCCCTCTAGCATACCCCGAGTAGGAGGTCGCAAAAAACTGGCCCCTCCACCGATGTTGGACATATTTCAAACAGTCTCCCCAGAGGTGCGTCTCCTGCAGAAAGGCTATGCTTATCTTGTATCGTCTGAGATACGTCGCCACCCGAATCCGTTTGACCATGTTATTGAGCCCCCTAACACTGCATGTTATAAATGTATAAGTCTGTTGATCGCCTGACATGAGTCGAATATCCTACGTTTCCTTGGTACCCGTCGTATGAGCTGGAGAAACCCAAAAGTGTTGTGTTGGGACCCCCCTGTTCGAAAGCGCCCAGGACCCCCACCCTCAGGCAGTAGTACCTCATTCTCACCCCCCAACCCTGGTCTGAGGACGCAGGACTCCGCCTCACAGCCGCCACCCTCCCCTCAAGTCCCCCCCGCAACTTAGTAAGCAATAACAGCAGTCAACAGGACGTCAGCAAGAACCCTCAGTCCCTGGTATACAGCCAAACTGCCTGGCGCCGCGCGACCCCGCCCAACCAGCGGTCTAGCCAGGCCGCCTCAGCGCACTACAGTTGGAGTGTCCGAGCTGCAGTGTGGCGGAATAGTGTCTCACCCCAACAGCAACGTTCCCACCCCCCTTTATAGTCCCTTGGGCTGAAGCCTCTCCGCAAGTGTTCTGCATCAGAGTCAAACCCCATCACGGGCGAGGTCCGTACTTACAGTTCCACTGCTCGTTACCCCCAGCACTTCAGCCTCTTTACTTGCCCACGAGTGTCTCAGGAGCCACCATCGACTGGGCCGGCAGTGCCCTCCGGCTCCGATTGAGTTTTTTGGACAAGACACAACGGGGAAAACTGGTTTTGCGTCGATATTCCCCTCATCTCATCTATTAGGGTGCCGTCCGGCCCCACCATGATTCGACCTCTGTCCAATACCTCTTGTGACCTGGGTCGTTGTTCTCCAGTGTGGCGATGCTGGTTCCGTTGTCGACCACTCCTTCTCCTCTGTTCTTGCCATCCTTGGTGCTGATCCTGCCCATCCAGGCCCATCGAGTCCATCCAATCCGTGGCCTCTTGCGGAACGCTGAAGAAGTGGACTCTGTCCGCATATTGTACTCGGAGCCAGGCCGGAAACATTAAGCTGTACTTCACATCAAGGTTTCTCAATCGCCGTTTGACTCCCAGGAAGTTGTTCCGCAAGTCTTGTACCTTTTTTGTGTAGTCCGGGTAAATATGGATATCTCGGTTCTCAAACCTAGGAGGACCGTTCCTGCGGATAAACTGAAGGATCAAGTCCCGGTCCCTAAAATTGAACAAACGAGCAATCAGAGCTCTAGGTGGCGACCCCGGTTTCGGGGGGGGACCGAGGGAGCGGTGGGCCCTCTCCACTGCCAACATCTTAGAGAGCCTGAGGCCCGGAAGGGCGGAGCCGATCCATTCCTCCAGAAATAGGTCCGCCGCCGGACCCTCCGCCTTTTCCGGGAAGCCCAAAAATCGGAGGTTGTTTCTCCTCGACCGCCCCTCCGCGTCTTCCGCCCTGTCTTCGAGACGAGAGGTGTGATGCTTGAGTGCGGACACTGTCGCCTGTAATTGCTGGACTTCATTCCGTAAGGAGTCCAGGTCCCCCTCCGTAGTAGTAACTCGGTCCGCCACCTTCCGTAGGTCCAGGCGCAAATGATTTATATCCATGGCCATGCCATCCATTTTGGACTCCAACGCCACTCGCGATTCTCGTATGGCCTCCAGAATGTCATCCTTGTCGCGGGCCGCCGATCCCTGATGCGATCCTTGTTCAGGGTCCGGTCAAATGCGCTCAGCCGAGGTTGGGTCCGGCACCGTGTACTGCATGATCTTGTTAGTTTGTGCTCCTCTGAGGGGCCTGTCTTTCCCCATCTCCAGTGGGATCTCGCCAAGGATATCTCCGGGACCCTTCGTTCCTCAGCCACAGGCGCAAGAATCCGTCCCTGGCCTATCTGGGCCGGAGGATGTCCACGCAGGTACCCCTCAGTACCCTACATCCAGGGCAACTGAACACCGCTAGGTTGATCGCCTCACAATGCGCCGCACACCGTGCCCTAAGTCAGCCACTGGCCTCCTCCGGCCTAATTCCCGGCATAAACCGGCTCGCGGCCCACCAGTTCTCCTCCACCGGGGTATGCCGGGTGGCACCTCCACCGATCTGCGGAGCGAGGTGCCCCCGCCGCCGATGGCCGTCTCAGGATTTATGGCCCGGCTGCCGCTGCTATTGTGCCCCCAAGTAGGAGTCCAGGCCCCCCTTACCAGCCGTCCGCCCACGCGGACTTCACAGCGTCGTCTGCGGTAAATACCGGAGTATACAGTCCGAGTGGGCCTATCGCGGCCCTCCTGAAGCCCCGGGCTCGCGTGAAGCGCGCCCCCGGACGCTCTCCCGCGGAACAGTCTAGCGAGCCGCCGCAGCTTCTCACCTCTGGGCGCGAGCTCCCCGGATCCCTCTTTCCATGCGGCAAGGATCAGGGTTCCGGACGGCTCTCCAGCGTTAGTCCCTGCTACGGGATCAGTCCGATTCGACCTTCAGGGAGGCCTCTCAGTGCTCAGCTGTGGTCCGCGCCGCCATCTTGCGCGGAGATTGTCCGACACGCCTCCGGGGGAGTAAAGTTGCTTTCCCGGTCCGCAGGCCGTTTGAGCAGCACCCAGGTAGGACTCCCGGGAACAGGGGGGGTTCCGACCCCTGTTTCAGGAAGGAAGAGCACGATTCCGCCAGGATTTATGCAGGATTACGGCATATAGGGCAGGAGCTGCGCTAAGCTGCGACTAGCCGGCCATGCTGTCAGGCCACGCCCCCATGTGATAGTAAGTTTATGTATCCCTTCTTTGTTCTTACCTTCAAACCCACTCTCTGCCAAATCTGCTTTGCCAAAAAAATCTACTTTTTATATTTTGGATAGCAGTTGAGTATTGAAGATTCTGTATATTAAGGGCTTCTTTAGAGAGACCTGGAAGTGCCCACTCATAGTAATATGAGGACAGCAGCAGTTGCGCATCTTAAGGAGTTGCTCTGAGAGTGAATTACTACTCTCCTGATCCTCTGTGAAACCTTTCTTCTTGCTACTGGGATGACAGTGTTTTTGGAGGACTGTTGCCATTATGGAGATGTCATGTGCGACGAAATGCCACTAACGCAAGCCATGGAACAGGACTAATTGATGTCGGTGTGTTCCAGGAGGAAGGCGTAGCAATGGCGGACCAACATGAATATAGTGAGGTATGGCAAGGCAAGGTGAGATGAGATGAGGGTTCGAGCCATGCAGTAAGTATGTGTGGCTCCCCAGAGTTGGATCTGCGCTATTGGCACGAGGATTCTGTGCAGTATGCTGGAGCAAGTTTTTCAAGCTGTGCAAGCAGGCTGTTGAAGGTGGTGGCAAGACAGCAGAGATATTGGCAAGGAGGTGGTGCAGGGCAGTAGACTATGATGGTCTGGTATGCCGTGAGAAAAGTCCCAGTTCGCTTGCCTGTCGGTTAGAGTGTAAGTGGACAAATTCGGTGTGTGGAAGACTTCTTTGGAGTCCTGTTTAGATGAAGCCTGATGGAAGCGGTCTGGTGGAAGGGAGCAGACCTTCCAAAACAGTGAGTGCCTCTTCGCCACTCTCAAGGAGTTGGGAGGAGGGGTAGTGGCCACCACTGCAGTCAAGTGGTTGAGTCTACCCCTAAGTGTTACTTGCCAAGCAGAGCATATGGGCCATTCCCTATAAAAGGATTTGTTTTCTTCAAGTGTGTAGTGGAGGGATTTGACACTCGACCCAAATGAAGCACAGTAGACTATGAAACACTCCATGGAACGCCAAACAGTCCTTCACCATTAGTGCTTCTAAACTGACTTCTGGTCTGCTATATCGATTCAAGCCAAACTTAATTATGGCTCCTAAAACTTCAGCTACTGAAAGACTTCCCAAAAACTTATTACTGAAGTATACAAAGTTGACTAATTTGGAAAACCCTCTGAGTACAGCGATTAGTTAAAAGACTTCTAATAAGGGTGTGACCGACCACAATCCAGTCTACCCAAACATTAAAAAGGCCAGGGAAGGTTTACAGGATAGCCTTGAGGGCACAGTAGACAAGAATCACTGTTATTCTCTTTTTGATATGGCTAAGTGTATGGATCAATCAGGCAAAGAGACCATTGCTGGTATAGAGTCTTCATTACCACAGTCTGCTCCCTATTCTATAACAGAATTTGTTCTGCACATCTCCACGCTGTCTCAATGTACATCTACTCCTCATCACATACCAGATTTCCCTTGATGGTCCTGACTACTCTACCACCAGTTGAGCCAGCAGGAAAGAAGTCCGCCCACTCGAACCACTTCACTACCCTTTTTAAGAGACTAACTATCAGAACAGTCCTCTCAGGGTCAGGCCTTGGCACAACTTGAGAGTCGGCTGAGCGACATCGATCAGAACGCATAACTGTATAACTGACAGGTTAGAATAATTAGAATAGACAGTTTCTGATTTAGAGGATCAGATGGGGATGTTTAGGCCAATGTAATCTCAGATTTACTAGTATAGCGGAAAACGGTGACAATGACTGTGGAATGATTCTATGCATAGAACAGCTCATACAAAAGTACAAATTGTATAACTTTGCTGCAAACTTCACTATCATGTGGGTCCACCGAGTCCCCGGCCAAATTGGAAATACATATCCTAAAAACCCACGCTTAGTATAGGTCAGTTTTTTAGACTATCGTATCAAATAGTAAATTCTGTCTAAAGCAGTGCAGCAGAAATCATTTGGTTCTTTGGATGATTTTTTTTCCAGGTCTTTTCGGACATGACTATTGCCTCAGCTAGAAGAAGGAAAGACTTTAAGAATATGTTGGATTCTTTTAAAGCAGTTGGGGCACTGGCCACACCAGTCCAGCAATGTAAAATGAAAGTTCTCTACAAAGGTCATTTTCAGGTCCTTACTTCAGATGAATTGGGTCCCTTGCTCACTTTGCCACTAGATTCAAGCTAGCCTGGCTGATGAGGGCTGTTAGCCCGAAACCGGTCCCAGGATGCTTGATTCCGGTCTAGGGAAGACATGGCTTGGCAGTTCGGGCTGGACTGTTCCCATGAGGCACAGGGTCAAGACTGATTTGCATATAGCTGTGTCTGAATTGAGGTGGCGAAGTGAGCTAAGGAACACTTAAGGCTCTTTGCAATTGCTTCAGCTACAATAATAAATCCTGTAGAAGAGGGGAGAATTAGGTTCCCTCATGGGTCTAGACGGGGTGTCGGTGGTCCCTAATTTTGTTTGCTCTATGTATTGAGCCCCTCACAATAGTCATCCATAAGGACAATAAATCTGCTCCCCTGTTTCCGGAATATCGAAATTGAATGCTGATGACATGATTGTCTATTTGAGAGCAGACAAATCTAATATTCAAAACTTATTAGGAAAGATTCAAGCACAGTGATTGGGGGTTACGTACTTAATCCAGGTAAATAAGAGATGCTTGTATTTAATGCTCTCATCACTGATCTCCCTAGGGGCTTGGGTTGCAAGTATAACCCTATCATCCCAATTAGAATATTTGGGAATATAAATTACGACAATCTAGGGTGACTTATTAAATGTAACTATGGTAGTTAAAGTGGGTACTCTTCTCCCTAAATGGAAAGCTCTACTTCTTTCGATTATTGGCAGAGTGGCCCTGATCAAAATGTCAGTTTTACTGCTATTTATTTTCCTATTCTCAAATGTCCCTATTAAAGTTCCCCAAAAATATTTTTTCCAGATTTATTCACAGATGCGCAGTTTTATTTAGAACAATCTTCACGCTTGTTTGAGTTTCTTTTACTTGCAAGGAGATAAAGGGCATGGTGGGTTAGCCCTACCCAACCTTTAACTATATTATCAGGCAGCTCTATTACATATTATTTCCTGATTTAATTACATACTTTCCACTCCGATATATGACAATTGCTCATTCTATGCAATGACTGAAGAGGCAGGTATTCAATTAAAATATTTAATCTTACCACAAAACTAGATATACATTAATTCAAGAGTTTTCTTTTTGCAAACATGAAATAAATTTAAAAAAATACCAGAATGCCACGAATTCCTCCTACTGTAAGATTGTGCAGGTCTTGGCCTACATATGTCTACTGCTAAACTTTATTACTAGGAGAGTTTGTTTCCATGTTGTTGCGAATTTTAAATACAGCACTGGGTGGAGAACCTGAGCTCAAATCAGTGTTGCAGATAGTAATATTGTTAAGATGCTGTGACTTAGCTTTTTGAAAAGTAAAAGCTTATTACAAATATATCCGCATCTTTACAGGAGAAAGTTTCCGTTATTTTAAAAATGTTGTTTAAAGTTAAGCTTTGAGGTATTGGCAGCTGGTATACATAGGTGCAGGTAGTCAGCATGTTCGCTTGTTCACTAACTACTTAGAGAAAGTAGAGAAGGAACCAGGGTTTTGAGTTATGCCTAAGGCGTGGGAAGAACTAAGCCATCATAGCTATAAGGTATGTAGGGCTGCAAATTTTAGGAGAATATAGTTATTACCTCCCTAAATTAGTGAGCAAGTTTTATCCTTCTGCCAAAAATTGATGTTTTAGATGTCATCTACAGGGGAAGGGGGGTTGGCAGCATGTTATCGCCACCTGCCCAGCTCTGTACTATTTCTGGGATCAGTTAGCTGCATATCTAGGTTCACGAATGATTAAGTCATTTCTGCTTGAGACTTTCTCTATTTTGTTCGAGATAATCAGAAATGATGGTCCCAGGGTTAGATGTTTTCAATAGCTGAGCGAAAGTTTGTGTTTCTTGGTATGTCCGTAAACTGGTCTTTGATTCAGCAGCACTGGAAAATAACTGAGATAACCCTTTTTGTCCCTTGGCAAAGCAAAATAGATGGAGTTAAATTCTCTAAATTCACTTATGCAAAAAGAATTAATCAGTTAGGCAGATATAACAGAATCTGCCGTAATCTGGGTTCGGTATGACTCTTGATGTGCAATGTGCTATTTTTTTTCTTGCTAATAATTTTCCTAAATGATGATCTGGCTTCAGTATCAAATATGATGTGGAATGTGTTCTCATAGCTCACTGTAGCAGCACTGTATTTGGATTCTGCAATTTACTATCCTTCCATAGGCAGATATTGAATTTTTACCCTCTTGTGAATTTTCTGAAAGGTGATTACGGTCATCCTGTTGTACTTTGCATGAACAATCAATTAGGTCTGGTATGAAACATGATACATATTGTGGCTTTTTATCGAGATTATTATAGAAGTACTGCACTGGAATATGCAATTGTCATTACTTATGTACATGTATCTGTTGAAGTCTTGCCTCTTTGTTGCAAATGGAGACAATGCCTTTTATAAAGGTTTTGCAAGAAGTATTGATTAGGTACTGTTGTAATAATATGTTTTTGCAAACTATCAATAAAAAAAGAACAGCAGGGTATTCTCTGGGCTGTAAACTCTTGGGCCTTGATGCAACAGCTAGTTTGAGCAATCAAACCAGGTGACGGCATTATCCAGTCATAGGCGGCCCATCTATATGTGAAGGTGCTGTGTGGATGTCTCAGACATTTGGATTCCATGCTTGTCTGCAGGAGTGTGGTTTGACATTTAATGTGCATCCGTGTGTAATGTAGTAATGTTTCACCATGCAGAAAAAACAGAATACGAAAGTGCAATGGCACTAATACAAAAGGCATCTTCCAATAACACAAATGCACTCTATAACATAATATTAAGTGTATTTGTAAAGTGGCACTAAGTAACAGATGTTTATTGTTACCCAACTCAATAGCACTCATTTTATCATCCTTGGAAGTATGAAAGGCTAAGTTAACCTGCCAGGATTTGAACCAGTGATAATGAGGTCAACCACAGATTCTTGGACTGGGTGCTTTAGTCACTAGCCTCAGCTCATGTACAATTAAGCACGTTGAACTACCTTTGCATGTGCGTAGAAGGGAATTCACCAAACATTTCCATCCTAGAAACCTGCAACTACTCTTGGAAGCCTTAGTGAATTTTGACGACTCGTAAATGTCCCCTAATGCGAGGGAGGAAACCTACAGTTGCATTTTTACGATTGTTTATGAGAATCAGGACACTAGAGGTTAGGCGTTACAGTAGAGCGGGAGCATGGGAAAGCGCTTAATGCCTTATTCATCCATTAAATTTATTTTCTGAAACAGGAACATACTCACAGGGTGCGTGATAAACAATGTTGCCACAATTTCTCTAAGAAGCTACAGAGTCTAAGCAAACCCAGGCAAAAATTGTTCCCTTCTCACTCGGTCACGTTTATCTGCTCACTAGACTGCCCCTTCACCTAAATGCAACCTGCCTTCAAAACTAAACTCCTCGAGGGTACTTCATTCCTAAAGTGCAGCCCTCTAGATGTGAGCTGTCTGCTCCAGGGACTAGAGCAGTTTGGATTTTATGAATACAATCATCACACAAAGTGAGCACTAGGAGCTCTAACTTAAGACATAGTGGGCCATATGTCACAGAGTGTGCACAGGCGGTGCATGTCTAAAGTAGCTGAGGAGCTGCAGCAGTGCTATTTTACAACCTTAGGCAATCATAACTTAACATGGCGTGTACACGCTCACCCAGAAAGGTATCTTGAGCTGTATAACAGATGTTTATTGTTACCCAACTCAATGATACTCATTTTATCGACCTCAGAAGGATGAAAGGCTGAGTGGACATGCCGGGATCTGAACCTGTAACCATGAGGTCAAACACAGGCCCCTACAGTGGACGCATAAGTCCACTAAGTCACCAGACCCGGATAAATAGTTGGTCTTCACAGAAACTTTGATAAATGCAAAATACTTAAGTTTACAGTGAATCCTGTTTTGAAAACGTGAGCTGAATGTACATCGTACTAATCACTAACAGAAATAGACAGCTAGCTATCGTTTAGTCTGTTTTAATGTTTGGCAGAATGATTTTATACTGACACCAGTAGCACATTTACAAAAAACGAGAACCTCTGACAAAATAAATTATATGGCTAACAATCATTAAGGCTTAGGGGAGAACCTCAGAGCACAGAGATTTTACTATTTCTAAAGGACATCGCAGGATTAATATAAGGCAATATTATGTGTGTTTACTTAACAGCCGGTGTTAGACCTGGCATCCTTGGCGTGGTTTCCCCTGACTTTTTGCCTCTACCTCCTGTATTTTTGACACTGTGCTGGAATTCGTTTTTGCTGGTTTAGATGCTTTGGGCACTTTGCCACTGCTGATCAGTGCCAAAGTGCAAGTGCTCCCTGGTTAAATTGTTATTGTGATTGGCTATCCATGATTGGTATATTTGCTTTACCAATAAGTCCCTAGTAAAGTGCACTAAGTGTGCCAGGGCTGGTGATTCAAATGCTACTAGTGGGCCTGCAGCACTGATTGTGCCACCCACAGGAGTAGCCCTAAGATGATGTCTCAGGCCTGCCACTGCAGTGCCTGTACGCAGTTGTGAACTGCCATGTTGTCCTGGCCGGTGTACACACTTGCCAGGCCTAACCCTTCCCTTTTCTTACACATTGGACACCCCTATGGTAGGCCCAAGGAACCCCCTGGGCAGGGTGCAGTGTATGTGAAAGGTAGGACATGTACTAGTGTGGGTAACATGTCCTGATAGTGAAATACTGCCAATTTCGTTTTTCACTATTGAAAGGCTATCTTGCCCATAGGTTAACATGGGGAATGCTGTGTAACATGGTTACCTGCATAGCAGCAAGATAGGAAGTTGGAATCTGGTACTCCTGAACTCAGAATTTAATTACACATCTTTTAGTGAAGATGGTTTTTAAATTCTAAGTTTGGAAATAGCACTTTTAGAAAGTGGCTATTTTCTTGTTCAACCTTTCTGTGTGCCTCTGCCTGTTTGTGAATTGACCGTCTGGTTTGTGAGTGACAGGGGCTGGGGGTGGCTGCAGGAGGCTGGGTGAGTCAGCACTAGGCTGAATAGACCTATCTACATGTAGAGTGGTGGGAGGAGTTGCACCTGGGTCTGAATAGGGCTGCGCCTACCTTCCACAATGCTGGCTCCACCTCCTGCGGTGTGTCTGATGACCCTGGCCCACACTCACAAAGGAAGGAGAGGTGCCCTGGCAGAATGCACCCTGAACTGGTTTGGACTGGGTCCAGGACACCACACACATGAAGAACAAAGACTTTTGGGGTATAAGTAGCTGTGCTGAAACCCCAGTAAAATTAGACTACTTCTGCAATCAAGAGGACTCTCCGCCAAAGAAGAGCAGCTGAAGAGACTGAGGAAAAGGACTGCCCTTGCTGTGTGATCTGGGGCTGACTTGCAGTTTGCTGTGATTTCAAAGGAAGAGATCTGAGGAACTTTGCTGTGTGCTGTGTTCCCCTCCTGCTTTCAGAAAGGACTTTGCTGTGTGCTGTGTCCTACTACATCTCCAAGGGCCTGAGATGAGCTGGCCTCCTGTTACAACTCAGGGACACAAAAGGTGCAGAAGAAACCATCTGGTCAGCGCTGAGTGCATGTTGCTGCGCACTGACTGTGGCTTCGTGAGCTTTGCCCGGCCTGCCCGTGTGTAATTGACTCGGTGTGCTTGTTGGCACACAACGGGGCTCTGCGTAAGGTCTGTCGTGCCCCCAGCGCGAATCCCCTGCAGGACCATCTCTGCGCTCGAGAGTGCGGGCCAAGGCACTACCCGAGACCGTAAAACTAGGGGTTAATATCACCGCCGCCGGCCCGGTTCCCGAAGGGAGAGAGAAGCGCTGAACTTGGGAAAATCACCATCGCCGGCCCGGGAGTCTCGTGAGTGCCGCTTCCCCTCGTTGCTGACGACAGAGATCCGCCGCGCTGGGATTGGCCGCAGCGCTGGGCATCCCCTAGCAACCGAGGGGCTCGACTAAGCAGAGCTGCGCAGGGACTGGAGGAGGCGCGGGGCGTCTCCTAGCAACGAGGCCTCCACGCTCCTCTGACGTCAACGGGACGGCCTCGGAAGCCGGGAGAGCCGCGCACGGAGGAGGCTGCATCTTCAAGAGGCCACGCGGACTGCCGAGCCCCCCTTCACTCCGCCATAACGAAGGTAACTCCCGCCTGGGATCGCATCGTCTCAATGGGGGAAGTATCAGCGCGCACTCGCGCATTTGTGACACGGGGGTGAGTTGGTGATTTCAGCATTACCAGCTGAGTTGAGTAACGCAGTATCAGCGCGCACTCGCACATTTGTGACACGGGGTGAGTTGGTGATTTCAGCATTACCAGCCGAGTTGAGTAACGCGCACAAACGCATTGAGGAGGGGTGATTTGTAACGGGGTAAAGAACCGGATTGGTGGCATTTTTCTTAATACGCCCGCTAAAGCAGTACAGAGGATTACCGCATTCTCTTTCTTTTAAAGTGAACTTTCACCAGAGCACCTCCCCAAAGAAACTCTACAATGAACTTTTGGTAACAGAAACCTACTAGTTTGCTTTTGCTAGAAACATAACAAGGAACCATTTTCAAAGACAGAGAAACTTTATTTATATGTATGTGCATTTTTCTACCGTTTTGATCTAACCTAAGCTACATAAAGATATTGCTATTTTTATAACAACCTGTGTGGTGTTCATTTGTGGTGCTTCACTGTGTTACTGTGAGTGTTGGTGCAACTACTTTACACATTGCCTTGGGGATAAGCCTGTCTGCTCGTGCCAAGCTACCAAGGGGGTGAGCAGGGGTTATCAACAGTGTGTACCCCCTTACCCTGACTAGAAGCAAGGGTCCCTATTTGGACAAAGGTACCAACCTCTGCCAACTAGAGACCCCCATTTCTAACATTGCTGGCAGCGGTGGGATTTGAACTTGTGTTTGCACTTGACCCACAGTGATTGGTGAACATCACTAGCTTAGCGCAGATCACTACGCAACCACATACTGAACTCTTTTGTTTTTTGGTTCTATTTTTGCGTAACGCCCAGGAAGCGTCATGTCTCAGAAGGGGAGTGCAGCAAATGAGAAGGCAGAATTGGAATTTCATATTGAGGATCTGTATTCTTACAAAAAGGATGAGCTCAAACAATTTTGCAAAGATTTTGGTTGTGCCATGAGAAGCAGCTCCAGGAAGGAGGAGCTACAGGAAGCCTTGAAGGCCTTGTGAGAGGCTAAAGAGGCGGAGGAGGCAGATGCTGAAAATGGAAGGGAGAATCCAGGAAGGAAGGGTTTTGGATCACACGATCTACCAATGGGCACACCGGCCTCTGGAGCTGGCAGCCACCATTCCAGTAGGGGATTCTCCCCAGAGGAGTTACAAGAGAACCAAACGATCAGGGAACATGAGCTTGAAGTCATGAGGCTCAAAGACAAGGCAGAGGAGAGGGCTCGTGCCTTGGAAGAGGGCAAGAGTGCCCGTGCCTTGGAAGAAAGGAAATTACTTTTGGCTCATGAGTTGAGCATGAGGGAGCTGGACCTGAAGGCCAAACAATTGGAGTCCGGCTCAAATGGTGGCAGCGCACAGCCAGTTCAAGGGGGTAAAGTATACATACCCAAGGATATAGTGCAGAATTTCCAGAAGGGACAGGATATTTTTGCATGGTTTGAGTCATATGTGGTGTCTTTGAGGATGCATGAGGTGCCTGAAAAGAGCTGGGGGGCAGGCCTGTGGAAACATTTTGAGGCGTCAGGGACCGCAGTTTTGACACCTTTAGATAAGGAGGGTGCCCTGACTTATGCCAACATGAAGGAGGCTTTATGCCTCGAGTATGGGCTCACCCCAGAACAGTATAGAGTAAAGTTCAGGAACTCAAAAAAGAACGACTCAGAACCTTGGGTTGAATGTGTGAGAACGTACACCCGCGCATTGGAAGGTTGGATGAAGGGCAGCAAAGTTACTGATTATGAGGGGTTGTGCCATCTAATTAGTTGGGAGCACTTGAGCAGTCTATGTGTTCCAGAGCTGCGCCAGCATCTTTTGGATAGTAAGTTAACTAATCCTAGTGAGCTTGCTAAGGAGGCGGACCGCTGGACCAGCACCAGGGTCCACAAGGGGATGGTGGGTACCACAGCCAAAGGTGGGCAGGGTCCCCAGCAGAAGAGTGGGGGGACAAAGGTAATCAAAAGGAGTTCTCTAAAGGGCCCCAAAATAATGCAGAGGGAAAGGAGTCCCAGCCCCCCCAGCCTAAGACGTTGCAGCCCCCTAAGGGCGGGCGTAGTAACTTTCCGGGTCCCCTCAGGTGTTACAACTGTAACGAGAAGGGCCACATTGCCCTTAAGTGCCCCAAGAAGTCCCCAGCACCCACTGGTACTCCGTCACCGGGTTTAGTGAGTGTAGCTTTTGGAGAGGAATTAGTTTCCAGTGGGGAGGAGGAGCAGGCAGTGATGACCCTAGTCTCTCTAGGAGACAGAGAGATGGTCCAGGAGTCCTACTTGCCTGAGAACACTAAAAAGTACAGGCAGTGGGTGACCATCAATGGGAGGAGGGTGGAGGCTCTGAGAGACACAGGAGCCAGCGTGACATCCGTGAGGTGTCAGTGGGTGTCTGAAGAGCAGGTCATTCCAGATGCACTTCACCCTGTAGTTGCAGCAGACAACTCCGTGCGCCTCTGCAAAGTGGCGCAGGTTCCCTTTGAGTGGGGGGGGTCTCAGGTTCCTTGAAGGTCGTGGTTAATCCATCCATGCCTGTAGACTGTCTGCTAGGAAATTACCTGGAGAGTTCCCCATGGAGGGAGGTGGAACGCCATGCTCATTTGGAGATGTTGGGTCTGCCTGAGTGGGTTTGTGTGACCACTCGGTCAATGGCAGCCAGTAGGGGTAACCAAGCGGACCTGGAGCCTGAAACAGTGGCCCAGGTACCTGCCAGAAAGAGGAAGGGCAGGGGGTGTGGGAAACCAGCGTCCCCAATTCCCACGGTCCAGGAGGAGGCAGAACCTGAGGGGGATGCCCTGGAACCTACAGGGGAACAGATAGCCGAACTGGGATACCTGCCTGAGCTGACCCATTGGCAGCAAGAAGGAGGTCCCTCCAGGGAGGAGTTCTGCAAGGCGCAGAGAGAATGTCCTTCTCTCATTGGTATGCGGCAACAGGCCGCAGACCAGGCAGCAGGTGGCGAGTCCAAGAATCATCTCATTTACTGGGAGGATGGGTTACTCTATAGTGAGCCTAAGGTCGCTGAGCCCGGTGCAGCCCGTGTGCAGGTGGTACCCGAGCGCTTCAGGACCTTCCTAATGGGTCTGGCTCATGACGTGCCTCTCGCAGGTCATCTGGGGCATGACAAGACCTACCAAAGGCTTGTCACCCACTTTTACTGGCCCCAGATGAGGACGCACGTTGGTGCACACTGTAGGGCTTGCCAGACTTGCCAGGCAAGTAGCAAGAGTGGAGGGAAGTGTAAGGCTCCCCTCCAACCCTTTCCCGTGGTGAGCACCCCTTTCGAGCGGGTGGGCATCGACATTGTGGGGCCTCTGGAACCCAAGACAGCCTTAGGCAACAAGTTTATCTTGGTCTTGGTGGACCATGCCACCCGGTACCCGGAAGCTGTCCCTCTCCGGACAATCACTGCCCCCGTGGTGGGCCGTGCGTTGATGGGGATCTTTTCCCGTGTGGGGTTCCCCAGAGAGGTGGTCTCCGACCGGGGTACCAACTTCATCTCGAAGTACATGAAGTCTTTGTGGGAGGAGTGTGGGGTAACTTACAAGTTTACCACTCCTTACCATCCTCAAGGGAATGGATTGGTTGAGAGGTTCAACCGAACCCTGAAAGGCATGATAATGAGCCTTGCGGAGCCCATGAGACGGAAGTGGGACGTCTTCTTACCATGCCTGTTATTTGCCTACAGGGAGGTGCCTCAGAAGTCCTTAGGGTTCAGCCACTTTGAACTCCTGTATGGCCACCCTGTTAGAGGACCTCTCAGTCTGGTGAAGGAGGGTTGGGAGAAATCCCCTGGTAAGATCCCCCAGGATGTGTTTAGCTATGTGCTGGCCTTCCGCAACCAGACTCAGCGCTTCAGGAAACTCGCTCAGGCGAACTTGGAAGCTAGCCAGGAAGAAATGAAAAGATGATATGACCAGAATGCCACTCTGGTCGAATTTCAACCTGGGCAGAAGGTGTGGGTGATGGCGCCAGTGAAGCCTTGTGCGCTCCCAGACAAGTGGACTGGGCCATATGAGGTGGTGGAGCGCAAGAGCGGTGTAACCTATCTGGTTGACTTGCAGTCTCCCAGGAACCCTTTGAGGGTCCTACACGTGAACCGCCTCAGGGCACACTTTGAGAGGTCTGATGTGACAATGCTCCTTGCCACAGATGATGGGATGGAGGAGGAAAGTGACCTTCTTCCTGACCTCCTGTCAGCAGAGGAGTAAGATGGGTCAGTGGATGGGGTAAACCTCTCTCCCACACTGACCCCAGAACAGCAGAGGGACTGTCGCCAGGTGTTGGGTCAGTTCGCCTCCCTGTTCTCCCTGACACCAGGAGTCACCAATTGGTGCGTCCATGATGTGAACACTGGGGACAGCCTACCTGTGAAGCAGACATTTTACAGGGTAGCTGACAAGGTCAGGGCCAGCATCAAGGAAGAAGTTTCCAAGATGTTGGCGCTAGGGGTGATTGAGCCCTCAAGCAGCCCGTGGGCTAGCCCAGTGGTCTTAGTACCAAAAGCTGCTGCACCCGGTGCCACGCCAGAACTCAGGTTTTGTGTGGACTACCGTGGGCTCAATGCGGTCACCAAGACTGACGCACACCCCATCCCCAGAGCTGATGAGCTCGTGGATCGGTTAGGCGCTGCCCAGTACCTCAGTACGTTTGATTTAACTTCTGGGTACTGGCAGATTGCCTTAACTGAGGGGGCCAAGGAGAGGTCAGCGTTTTCAACGCCAGAGGGCACTTCCAGTGCCGTGTCATGCCCTTTGGGTTGAAGAACGCCCTGCCACGTTCCAGAGACTGGTCAACCAGGTACTGTCCGGGCTGGAGGAATTCAGCGCCGCATACCTGGATGACATTGCTGCGTTCAGCTCCAGTTGGGAAGAACATTTGCAACACCTCTGTGAAGTGTTGAAGGCTCTGCAAAGGGCAGGCCTCACTATCAATTCCAGTAAGTGCCAGATAGGGCAGGGTTCTGTGGTGTATTTGGGACACCAGGTAGGGAGCGGCCAGGTGGCGCCCCTCCAAGCGAAGATTGATACCATTCTGGCTTGGGAACACCCCCCAAGACCCAGACAGAGGTGAGAGCCTTTTTAGGACTCACCGGGTATTATCGCCGATTTGTCAAGGGATATGGCACCATTGTTGCCCCCTTGACAGAGCTGACTTCAAGGACGCAGCCCAGGAAGGTGATCTGGACCGATGCCTGCCAGACCGTGTTTGATGCCCTGAAAGCTGCCATGTGCACGGCAGCTGTGCTCAAGGCGCCTGATTTCTCCAAAGAGTTTGTGGTGCAGACAGATGCTTCAGAGCATGGAGTGGGAGCAGTACTCTCACAACTGAACGATGAGGGCTTGGACTAACCCGTAGCTTTCCTTAGCAGGAGGCTACTTCCCAGGGAACAGAGGTGGAGTGCAATTGAAAGGGAAGCTTTTGCTGTGGTCTGGGCACTGAAGAAGCTAAGGCCCTACTTGTTTGGGAATCATTTCCGGGTTCAGACAGACCACAGGCCCCTCAGATGGTTAATGCAGATGAGGGGTGACAACCCAAAACTGTTGAGGTGGTCCATCTCCCTACAGGGAATGGACTTTACGGTGGAACACCGCCCTGGTACAGAACACGCCAATGCTGATGGTCTGTCCAGGTTCTTCCGCCTTAGTGATGAGAACTCCCCAGGGGATGGGTAGTTCTCCCCACCTTTCAGCTGGAGGGGACGCGTGTTAGACCTGGCATCCTTGGCGTGGTTTCCCCTGCCTTTTTGCCTCTACCTCCTGTATTTTTGACACTGTGCTGGAATTCGTTTTTGCTGGTTTAGATGCTTTGGGCACTTTGCCACTGCTGATCAGTGCCAAAGTGCAAGTGCTCCCTGGTTAAATTGTTATTGTGATTGGCTATCCATGATTGGTATATTTGCTTTACCGATAAGTCCCTAGTAAAGTGCACTAAGTGTGCCAGGGCTGGTGATTCAAATGCTACTAGTGGGCCTGCAGCACTGATTGTGCCACCCACAGGAGTAGCCCTAAGATGATGTCTCAGGCCTGCCACTGCAGTGCCTGTATGCAGTTGTGAACTGCCATGTTGTCCTGGCCGGTGTACACACTTGCCAGGCCTAACCCTTCCCTTTTCTTACACATTGGACACCCCTATGGTAGGCTCATGGTACCCCCCTGAGCAGGGTGCAGTGTATGTGAAAGGTAGGACATGTACTAGTGTGGGTAACATGTCCTGATAGTGAAATACTGCCAATTTCGTTTTTCACTATTGAAAGGCTATCTTGCCCATAGGTTAACATGGGGAATGCTGTGTAACATGGTTACCTGCATATCTTCCCATAGCAGCAAGATAGGAAGTTGGAATATGGTACCCCTGAACTCAGAATTTAATTACACATCTTTTAGTGAAGATGGTTTTTAAATTCTAAGTTTGGAAATAGCACTTTTAGAAAGTGGCTATTTTCTTGTTCAACCTTTCTGTGTGCCTCTGCCTGTTTGTGAATTGACCGTCTGGTTTGTGAGTGACAGGGGCTGGGGGTGGCTGCAGGAGGCTGGGTGAGTCAGCACTAGGCTGAATAGACCTATCTACATGTAGAGTGGTGGGAGGAGTTGCACCTGGGTCTGAATAGGGCTGTGCCTACCTTCCACAATGCTGGCTCCACCTCCTACGGTGTGTCTGATGACCCTGGCCCACACTCACAAAGGAAGGAGAGGTGCCCTGGCAGAATGCACCCTGAACTGGTTTGGACTGGGTCCAGGACCCCACACACATGAAGAACAAAGACTTTTGGGGTATAAGTAGCTGTGCTGAAACCCCAGTAAAATTAGACTACTTCTGCAATCAAGAGGACTCTCCGCCAAAGAAGAGCAGCTGAAGAGACTGAGGAAAAGGACTGCCCTTGCTGTGTGATCTGGGGCTGACTTGCAGTTTGCTGTGATTTCAAAGGAAGAGATCTGAGGAACTTTGCTGTGTGCTGTGTTCCCCTCCTGCTTTCAGAAAGGACTTTGCTGTGTGCTGTGTCCTACTACATCTCCAAGGGCCTGAGATGAGCTGGCCTCCTGTTACAACTCAGGGACACAAAAGTTGCAGAAGAAACCATCTGGTCAGCGCTGAGTGCGTGTTGCGGCGCACTGACTGTGGCTTCGTGAGCTTTGCCCGGCCTGCCCGTGTGTAATTGACTCGGTGTGCTTGTCGGCACACAACGGGGCTCTGCGTGAGGTCTGTCGTGCCCCCAGCGCGAATCCCCTGCAGGACCATCTCGGCGTTCGAGAGTGCGGGCCAAGGCACTACCCGAGACCGTAAAACTAGGGGTTAATATCACCGCCGCCGGCCCGGTTCCCGAAGGGAGAGAGAAGCGCTGAACTTGGGAAAATCACCATCGCCGGCCCAGGAGTCTCGTGAGTGTCGCTTCCCTTCGTTGCTGACGACAGAGATCCGCCGCGCTGGGATTGGCCGCAGCGCTGGGCGTCCCCTAGCAACCGAGGGGCGCGACTGAGCAGAGCTGCGCAAGGACTGGAGGAGGCGCGGGGCGTCGCCTAGCAACGAGGCCTCCACGCTCCTCTGACGTCGACGGGACGGCCTCGGAAGCCGGGAGAGCCGCGCACGGAGGAGGCTGCATCTTCAAGAGGCCGCGCGGACTGCCGAGCCCCCCTTCACTCCGCCATAACGAAGGTAACTCCCGCCTGGGATCGCATCGTCTCAAGGTGGCAGTATCAGCGCACACTCGCGCATTTGTGACACGGGGGTGAGTTGGTGATTTCAGCATTACCAGCTGAGTTGAGTAACGCAGTATCAGCGCGCACTCGCGCATTTGTGACACGGGGGTGAGTTGGTGATTTCAGCATTACCAGCTGAGTTGAGTAACGCGCACAAACGTATTGAGGAGGGGTGATTTGTAACGGGCTAAAGAACCGGATTGGTGGCATTTTCCTTAATACGCCCGCTAAAGCAGTACAGAGGATTACCGCATTCCCTTTCTTTTAAAGTGAACTTTCACCAGAGCACCTCCCCAAAGAAACTCTACAATGAACTTTTGGTAACAGAAACCTACTAGTTTGCTTTTGCTAGAAACATAACAAGGAACCATTTTCAAAGACAGAGAAACTTTATTTATATGTATGTGCATTTTTCTACCGTTTTGATCTAACCTAAGCTACATAAAGATATTGCTATTTTTATAACAACCTGTGTGGTGTACATTTGTGGTGCTTCACTGTGTTACTGTGAGTGTTGGTGCAACTACTTTACACATTGCCTTGGGGATAAGCCTATCTGCTCGTGCCAAGCTACCAAGGGGTGAGCAGGGGTTATCAACAGTGTGTACCCCCTTACCCTGACTAGAAGCAAGGGTCCCTATTTGGACAAAGTTACCTACCTCTGCCAACTAGAGACCCCCATTTCTAACAGCCGGCTAGTGTTTCTATTGACAGCCATCTTGTCCTAAAATACTATTTTACCAGGGCCAGTTGGCATTCTTCGAGTGCCTTTTATGTGTTTGTATTGACCAATGTGACTATTCCTAGAGGTCAGCGGATAGTCCGCAGTGAACTGTAAGCTGTCTAAACGGCGCCATTAGAAGCGCTACCCGTGGTGCTCAGGCCTGCTCTCACAGCATACAGTCGAGGCTCAGATGCACACGGCAATGAAAGCCCGAGCCTGCCTCCCTCAGGACTGGTTATTATTCCTCATAATCACGCTGCTAGAGGTCAGCTCGCCTCATGGTAATGTGCAGTTCATCAGCAGCTCCTTTGACGCGCTAAAGAGGTCTTTCTGCACAGCTAGAGGATAGGCCTCAGCAGGCGTTCATTTTTTCAGTCTTCGCTATCCCTTTGTGCAGTGCTCACCTCCAGCAGTCTCCTGTAGGACAACCCAGTGGGAGCAGCTGTGGCTAAATATCAATTTCCTCCAATTGCCCCTTTTTTCATCTATCCCTTCACCAACGCATACAATTGTGCGGGCGCATTTGCTTTCCATTTACACGAAATCTTACAAATTAAAAAAAACAAGCAAATGGATAATATAGGGAGTGAAAGCAATAAAATATAAAATCCGTAACATTCGCTTTTCTAGTTACTTCATACCAAGTTATTTTCCCTAACATGAATCAATCAATGGGAATAATATGACTGAATTTTCAATTCAAACGTTGTGCTCGAATCCCTAAAGACAGTTCGCTTTTTACTGCATTAGTGACAGACTTAACGTTTGGAGTAAATGTCTAACTATCATTGAATTCTCAGAGCATTCTATGTTTCCTTCCGGAAATATGCGTCACAGGTTCTCAAGAGGAGATCTGGAATTCTCTATCTTATTCCCACGTAGAAATGTTTATTTCCTGTAAGTGAAATTGTTTTCCCATGAGGAACCCCTTTTACTACAATTCAACCAACTTGGGGTGTTCCCTTCCCATTTCCACTCTGTGTAAGGGATTTTACTCCTCTTTAACATGAGTAAATCCTAAACCTTCGCCAGTGTGGGAATGTGCCTGACAAAAGGCTGTGAATCCCCCCAAATCTGCAAGTTCACCTACTTAAGCACGATTTGCCACCTTGGAATGTCCACTACCCACCATTGTCAGCAAATTTGACCCCTTCTAAAATTCCGCCTTGTGGGTGCTATTTTACATAAGAGTAAATCAATTTACAATTTAAAATTCACGGTTTGCTACTAACAAGCAAGTTCGAAATGATGATGGTTTGAGTTACTTCTTATGGAATACTTAATGAGCATAAAACATATCCATGGAGGACGCTGGATAAATTGAACAGCATTGAAAACCATGGCTTTTTCAAAACCCCACTTATTAAGCTGTTGTCAACTGTCTGATGCTTCCGCTAGCGCTGGGACGCCTACGGGTAGCTACCCGCTCTATAAATATTCCTAACATAACATTACACCACTTTCAGTCATTCTGGGGTTCAGGTTTACATATATTTCGAAAATTAAGGATATTTAGTCTTGTAGTCTAGCTAATGAGTGTGGGAGCTTTCTCCAGACAGAAATTTGCAAAAATGTTTTAAATGTATATATGTTTAACAGAAACAAATGTAATGCACTTCACATGGAGCCGAAAAAGTTGTAAAGACCTCATTAACAATAAGCAAAGCGTGCCACTGCATTTTTAGTAACTTTTGAACCGTTTGAGCTAGAAACAAACATTATTTTTGGTGAAATCTGCAGATTATGCAGCAGAAGATGGATTATGTGTCAAATACGGCAAATCTATAATTATGCGAAGATCGCTGCAGCCGCACAATCGCATAATTCTAGTGACCCTGGTTATAGTTAGTTTAGTAAATTACAACTGGTGATTTTCAGATTTTTGTTTGTTTTCTAAACTTTAGTTTTATTCTTATTTCAACACCTATTAGATTGCTTTAAACTTAGTTTTTTTCCATGAATTTCTGGAGATTTTTAAAAAAAAGTAAGCTATGATCTTATCACCAGGCCTTACAGGAAAGATGTTATCACCATACTTAACTATATCGTCACTTTAACCTTTGTTTTTTGAGTGATTTTTTTCTTTCTTCTAAATCATATTCAGTCCCGTGGGACTCAAAGGGCTGAATTGAGAAAAAGCTCCCTCAGCCAATTGGAGGGCCTTATGTTTTTTTAAATTTATTGTACCGCTTGAGTCCCACGGAACTACTCGTTCAGATATATCTAACTTTTTTATCCTTTGAAGCCCAACCCAAGCACCTCTTAAAGCAGAAATTACTCCTAAACAGATCAACGGATTTACACCAAATCACAAAAGTTTAATATGTGCGGTAATAAACAGTTCATGAGAGGGGTTATAGTTACTTGACTAAGCTACCACTGACATATTTCAATAGGTTTAGTTTTTTTACACTAGTTTTGTCTCATTTCAACACCTAAATATAGCATCACTTTAACCTTTTTCCTTTTCAGTGAAATTCTACTTTTTTTAAAATGTAATTGAAGGGCTTATCACCCAACCTAAATATAAAGTCACTTCATCCTTTGTTTTTTTCCGCGAATTTCTGGAGCTTGGTGATTATATTCTAAATTTGCCCAGTGCACAAACCTACTCAGGCAGCCAAACCCTGTTGTGCACAAAGTTTCTCTAATAAAACATTACTGTTTTAAAATTAGGGAGGTGTAAAGCGACTGAGAAGATGGGTAGGGTGAGTAAACAGATGTGGAAAGGGGATTCTGTAATAATGCAGATGTCTGTCGTTAACTATTTTTAGCCCCTTTAAAAACTACATTATACCCCAAATGACTAAAAACCTATACCCCAATGCTTAATTTGAGCCAGTGGTTTCCAGTGCTTAGCACCAGCACTTAATCATCAACACCAACACTTCTCATGAGCACCAGTTAAGGACACATACATTTATGGGGAGATTAAGTGATTTGCCCAGAATCACCGGATGTTGAGCCAACGCTGAGACTCAAACCTGGTTTCCCAGTTCTGAAGTCAGCAGCTCTGGCCATTACGCCACAGTTGGTTCTGTTTTAGGCAGCGCTAACAGGAGAAATGGGCTGGTGCAAGCTGCCTTAAGACGAGAGCCCCAGCACTTACTTTTTTACAAATGAACCCCTGCTATCCCCCCCCCACACATTTATAATAACCCCTCTGGTTTCATACCTGTGTTAAAATTCCAATGCTCATTTCCTTAAGCCTGCTATTCTTGAAAGACTTTAGATTCAACAGATTCTACTGCAACAAAATGGCATTCAGGAGTGCTTAACTTCTGTCTTGAATACAAAATGTTATCTCTTTAGATGTTCATTAGAATTCTGTAGTGAAGCTGCAGTTGATCAGTGGTGAGTTAACTGACAGACTGCTGCTGTATATTTTACTGACATGGATGAGGAATATATTTGTGACCTCATAGAAAATGTGTCCTGATTTTAGCTTTCTAGAGCCCTAACCATAATTTCTTTGACAAAAAACTCCTCATTTAGTTCATTTATTGCAGAGTCCTCTGTAGGAGATGCTCTCTTTTTTACAGCTTTGATTCCATCAAGATTGCATTCAGGTGTAGCACACATTTGTCATAAACACAGAATGTTTATGAGCTACTTTTTCTATTTTAAAACTGTGGTGAAGCTACAGTAGCACAATGGGATTAACTGACAGGCTGCTGGTGTTGGAAGTATATGTGTCATTCAGCATACCAGACTTTTATTCTGGCCTGATGAGGAAAATATTTGAGAATTTATATAAAATGTGTCCTCATTTTAGCTCTGTAGAGCACTAACCATAACTTTCAAGACAAAATGAACTGCCTCATTTAATTCATTTCTAAAGACAATGGTATTAGCTTTACAGCTTTGATTCCATCAGGATGGTGTTCAGGTGTGCCACATCTTTGTCATAAATATAAAACATTAGTGCCCTAGCTGTTCATTAGAACACTGCGGTGAAGCTGCAGTAGAACACTGGGAAATCATCTGTCAGACGACTTTTTAAGTACGTTTTACTCAGACTATCGGACTTTTTTCTCAAATTGCTGAGGAAGATAGGGAGAGAGTTTAGAAAATGTGTTATCAATTCAATTCAAAGAATCTTTATTCCGCCAATCATGACCATAAAAGATAAAAGAGAAGCCATTAAAATTACAGTAAAATGAGACAAAAATAAAAAAAATCATGATAAAAAGTAGGATAAAAGCATACATAGCATGGTACATTGTGTTATGCGACAACAGTAATAATGCAGAAAAATTGCCTGTTAATTTCCCAGCAAATAGCAGCAATAATATAAAGTGCACAGTGAGGGGAAAGGGGTGTACAGAAAGAATTTCTAAATGAGACTAATACGCCTGATTAAATAACCAATAAAATGCGAAGAGGAAAGAGCAGCAGACATACACTTCAACATACACTTAGATTGTAAGGTAAAACACAGCCAGTGAATTTCAAACGAAAAACACTGCAAGAGCGATTACCCCTCCATAATCAATCAATCACAGAATTTGTAAAGCGCGCTACTTACCCGCGAGGGTCTCAAGGCACTGGGGAGAAAAAAGGGGGGGTGGTGCTGCTACTGGTCGAACAACCAGGTCTTGAGTAGCCTCCTGAAGGTCAGCAGGTCTTGGGTCTGTCGTAGGCTTAGTGGAAGGGTGTTCCAGGTCTTGGCGGCGAGGTGAGAGAAGGATCTGCCGCTGGTGGTAGTTCTTCGAATGCGAGGGACGGTGGCGAGGGAGAGGTCGGCGGAGCGGAGTTGGCGGTTGGGGACGTAGAAGAGGAGTCGTCTGTTGAGGTAGGCTGGGCCAGTCTTGTGGAGTGCCTTGTGTGCGTGGATGAGGAGTTTGAAGGAGATTCTCCTGTCGACGGGGAGCCAGTGCAGGTTCCTCAGGTGGGGGGTGATGTGGCTGTGGCGTGGTACATCGAGGATCAGGCGTGCGGAGGCGTTTTGTATGCGTTGCAGTCGCTTGATGAGCTTGGCCGGGGCTCCCGCGTAGAGGGCGTTCCCATAGTCAAGTCTGCTACTGACGAGGGCCTGGGTGACTGTTCTTCTTGTGTCTGTCGGGATCCACCTGTAGATCTTGCGAAGCATGCGGAGGGTGTTGAAGCAGGAGGATGAGACTGCGTTGACTTGCCTGGCCATGGAGAGCGTTGAGTCGAGGATGACTCCCAGGTTGCGTGCGTGGTCGGTGGGTGTCGGGGCTGCTCCCAGCGTCGTTGGCCACCAGGAGTCGTCCCAGGCTGAGGGGTTGGAGCCGAGGATGAGGACCTCTGTCTTCTCCGTGTTCAGTTTTAGTCGGCTGATCTTCATCCAATCGGCGACGGCCTTCATTCCTTCATGGAGGTTGGATTTGGCGGCGAGGGGTCCTTGGTGAGGGAGAGGATCAGTTGAGTGTCGTCGGCGTAGGAGATTATGTTGAGGTCGTGCTGTCTGGCGATGCGTGCGAGCGGGGCCATGTAGATGTTGAACAGTGTTGGGCTGAGGGACGATCCCTGGGGTACGCCGCAGATGATCTCGGAGGCTTCGGAACGGAATGGTGGGAGGCGGACTCTCTGGGTTCTGCCGGTGAGGAAGGAGGTGGCCCATTCCAGGGCCTTGTCTCGGATCCCTGCGTCGTGGCGGCGTGCGCGTAGAGTGCGGTGGCAGACAGTGTCGAAGGCGGCGGAGAGGTCCAGCAGGATGAGGGCTGCGGTCTCACCGTTGTCCAGCAGGATCCTGATGTCGTCGGTGGCGGCGATGAGGGCAGTCTCAGTGCTGTGGTTGCTGCGGAACCCCGATTGGGATGGGTCCAGGATGCTGTTTTCTTCGAGGTATCGGGTTAGCTGTTTGTTGACGATCTTCTCGATGACCTTGGCTGGGAACGGAAGCAGGGAGATGGGCCGGAAGTTCTTGAGGTCTCTCGGGTCCGCCTTGGGTTTTTGAGTAGGGCGTTGATCTCTGCGTGTTTCCAGCTCTCTGGGAAGGTCGCGGTCTCGAAGGAGAGATTGATGACGTTGCACAGGTGGGGTGCGATGGAGCTGCTGGCTTTGTTGAAGATGTGGTGCGGGAAAGGGTCTGACGGGGAGCCGGAGTGTATTGTGCTCATGGTCTTGATGGTGTCCTCAATGTTTACGCTGGCCCAGGCTGGCAGGGGGTCGTGGACGATGGTGTGCGGTGGGTCTGGTGCATCGATCTTAGTTGGGGCTGTCTGGGTGTTGAAGCTGTCGTGGATGTCGGCGATCTTGCGGTGGAAGAAGGTGGCGAGGGAATCGCACATGGGTTGCGACGGCGGGATGTCGTTGGTGTTGGAGCTGGGGTTGGAGAGTTCCTTCACGATGTTGAAAAGCTCCTTGCTGTTGTGTGCGTTGTTGTCGAGGCGGTCTTTGAAGGAGATTCTCTTGGCGGACTTGATGAGGTGGTGGTGGTTACGGATGGCGTCTTTGTGGGCTGCGTGGCTGTCCGGTGTCTTATCACTGTGCCATTTCTTCTCTAGTTTCCGGCAGGTGCGCTTGGAAGCTAGGAGTTCCGAGGTGAACCAGCTGGCTCTTTTGGTGGTGTCACTGTGGGTGAGTTTTTTCAGCGGGGCGAGGGTGTTGGCACAGTCGTCCATCCATCGTCTGAGGTTGCAGGCGGCGTAGTCGGTGTTGGATGGGTCGGAGGGAGGGCTGAGAGCGAGGGTTGCCCGTAGTTGGTCTTCGGTGACTTTGCTCCAGCAGCGGCGTGGGATCTGTTGGGTGCGGTGGTGTGTGGTGGGTTTCTGGAAGGTGAAATGGATGCAGCGGTGGTCGGTCCAGAGGAGTTCTGTGGTGTGGCTGAAGGAGACGTGGGAGCTTGAGGCGAAGATGGGGTCAAGCGTGTGGCCGGCGGAATGGGTCGGTGTTGTGACGAGCTGGCTCAGACTGAGGTTGGCGAGGTTGTCGATTAGGGTGGTGGAGTTGCTGTCGTTGTTGTTCTCCAGGTGAAAGTTCAGGTCTCCGAGGAGGATGTAGTCGGTAGAGGTCAGGGCGTGCGTGCTGATGAAGTCGGCGATGGAGTCGCTGAACTGGGGTAGGGGCCCAGGGGGTCTGTAGACAAGGGTGCCTCTAAGGGTGGTGTTGGGGTCCATGTGGATCTGGAAGTGCATGTGTTCGGCGGTGCTGAGAGTGTCGTCGGTGCTGGTCGAGACCCTGATGGTGTTCTTGTGGACGATGGCGATTCCTCCTCCTACTGCGTTGACGCGGTCTCTGCGGGTGATCTTATAGCCGTCTGGGATGGCTATGGCGATGTCAGGGGCGGAGGAGTCGTTCATCCAGGTCTCTGTCAGGAAGGCGACGTCTGGTGATGATGTGTCGAGCAGGTCCCAGAGCTCGACGGCGTGTTTGCGTGCAGAGCGGGTGTTCAGTAGGATGCATCGGAGGTGGCTGAGGTCCTTCTTGGCGGGCGCTTCGGTGGCTCTGAGGCTGGTGTAGCTGCAGTTCCGGCAGGTGAAGGGACCATGGGTGCGTTTCGGGACGGCCTTGAAGCAGTTGTGCGTCCGTCCGGGGTTGAGAGCGTGGAGTGTGGTGGCATCGTAGCGGGGTCGGTCCTCGAGGCTGGTGCGGGGGACGCACGGCCCAGGGGGTCTGGCGCTGGGCGCGGTCCAGGCGCGGACGGGCGCAGACGGGCTTGCCTTAGGCGCGCCTTTGGCGTGCCAGCGGCCGCCATATATGGGGAGGTGGGAGGGAGGAGCAGCTGGGAGGCGGGAGGCAGGGGCAGCGAATGGGCAGTCAGGGGGGCGGGGCCGCAGGGGACGCAGCGGCGGGAGTGGAGAGAGGCAGCGAGGGGTACAGAAGGAAAAACAAGGACACAGTTCAATGGGGGCAGCGAGGGGTACAGAAGGAAAAACAAGGACACAGTTCAATGGGGGCAGCGAGGGGTACAGAAGGAAAAACAAGGACACAGGGAAAATGGGGGCAGCGAGGGGTACAGAAGGAAAAACAAGGACACAGTTCAAATGGGGGCAGCGAGGTGTACAGAAGGAAAAACAAGGACACAGGGAAAATGGGGGCAGCGAGGGGTACAGAAGGAAAAACAAGGACACAGGGAAAATGGGGGCAGCGAGGGGTACAGAAGGAAAAAAACAAGGACACAGGGAAAATGGGGGCAGCGAGGGGTACAGAAGGAAAAAACAAGGACACAGGGAAAATGGGGGCAGCGAGGGGTACAGAAGGAAAAACAAGGACACAGTTCAAATGGGGGCAGCGAGGGGTACAGAAGGAAAAACAAGGACACAGGGAAAATGGGGGCAGCGAGGGGTACAGAAGGAAAAAAACAAGGACACAGGGAAAATGGGGGCAGCGAGGGGTACAGAAGGAAAAAACAAGGACACAGGGAAAATGGGGGCAGCGAGGGGTACAGAAGGAAAAACAAGGACACAGTTCAAATGGGGGCAGCGAGGGGTACAGAAGGAAAAACAAGGACACAGGGAAAATGGGGGCAGCGAGGGGTACAGAAGGAAAAACAAGGACACAGGGAAAATGGGGGCAGCGAGGGGTACAGAAGGAAAAACAAGGACACAGTTCAAATGGGGGCAGCGAGGGGTACAGAAGGAAAAACAAGGACACAGTTCAAATGGGGGCAGCGAGGGTACAGAAGGAAAAACAAGGACACAGGGAAAATGGGGGCAGCGAGGGGTACAGAAGGAAAAACAAGGACACAGGGAAAATGGGGGCAGCGAGGGGTACAGAAGGAAAAACAAGGACACAGTTCAAATGGGGGCAGCGAGGGGTACAGAAGGAAAAACAAGGACACAGTTCAAATGGGGGCAGCGAGGGTACAGAAGGAAAAAAACAAGGACACAGTTCAATGGGGGCAGCGAGGGGTACAGAAGGAAAAACAAGGACACAGTTCAATGGGGGCAGCGAGGGGTACAGAAGGAAAAACAAGGACACAGGGAAAATGGGGGCAGCGAGGGGTACAGAAGGAAAAAACAAGGACACAGGGAAAATGGGGGCAGCGAGGGGTACAGAAGGAAAAACAAGGACACAGTTCAAATGGGGGCAGAGAGGGGTACAGAAGGAAAAAAACAAGGACACAGTTCAAATGGGGGGAGCGAGGGGTACAGAAGGAAAAAAACAAGGACACAGTTCAATGGGGGCAGCGAGGGGTACAGAAGGAAAAACAAGGACACAGTTCAATGGGGGCAGCGAGGGGTACAGAAGGAAAAACAAGGACACAGGGAAAATGGGGGCAGCGAGGGGTACAGAAGGAAAAACAAGGACACAGGGAAAATGGGGGCAGCGAGGGGTACAGAAGGAAAAACAAGGACACAGTTCAAATGGGGGCAGCGAGGGGTACAGAAGGAAAAACAAGGACACAGGGAAAATGGGGGCAGCGAGGGGAAACAGAAGGAAAATGGGCACCGAGGCCACAGGCAGAGGGGCAAGCTTACCAGCAGCAGCAGCGGGCGGACAACACAGGCGGAGCTGTGTGGTGGGGGAGCGACCTACCTGGCAAGGTCAAGGGTCGCTCTCCTCACCGCGCAGCGGCCGCCATATATGGGGAGGTGGGAGGGAGGAGCAGCTGGGAGGCGGGAGGCAGGGGCAGCGAATGGGCAGTCAGGGGGCAGGGCCGCAGGGGACGCAGCGGCGGGAGTGGAGAGAGGCAGCGAGGGGTACAGAAGGAAAAACAAGGACACAGTTCAATGGGGGCAGCGAGGGGTACAGAAGGAAAAACAAGGACACAGGGAAAATGGGGGCAGCGAGGGGTACAGAAGGAAAAACAAGGACACAGGGAAAATGGGGGCAGCGAGGGGTACAGAAGGAAAAACAAGGACACAGTTCAAATGGGGGCAGCGAGGGGTACAGAAGGAAAAACAAGGACACAGGGAAAATGGGGGCAGCGAGGGGAAACAGAAGGAAAACGGGCACCGAGGCCACAGGCAGAGGGGCGAGCTTACCAGCAGCAGCAGCGGGCGGACAACACAGGCGGAGCTGTGTGGTGGGGGAGCGACCTACCTGGAATAGATTTTGTTGCTCTGACTGTGGCCTTAAGAAAAGAGCTCGCCCTTAAACAAATGATTGGGGTTTTCAGCAGCTGTAGATGGCACAGGGCTTCTCTACATCTATGATGTTCAAGTGTTAATATATAACAGGTTTGAGGAAATGCCTGCATTGGTAACTAAAATAGTCATAAAAAAACAAAATGTAACAGCGACTGCTCAGCAATACCATCGCAGAGTCATTGTGAAACTGAGCCCCCTGAAAAATCTGTTTGTCTGCCGAAACACAGAAGCCTCCAAACTGATCCAGCTCTAAAGTTGAAAAGGAGGGACCTTTCAGAGTGTGTAAGGTCTAGAGAAAGGTTGAAAACGGGCTCAACAGTGGCAAAAAACTTGTAAAAGGTCTGCAGAGTGCTTTTCGTTAACTCAGATTGCAGCCTTCTTTCTTCACTAAACTAAAGAAACAACTGTTTGACTCGCAATTCATCTTCCCTCTTAATGCTGAAAGGGGACGTAAATAAAACAGCCAACCCCAATGCGTGTAATGTTTTAAAGATATAACTCAGCCACGGAATGGTGCATCCCGTGTCCAGGCTGAGACAATCATTAAGGATGTCTATACAAAGGCTCGTTTGGGGGTTAACCCAGACACTAATACACAACAGTGGCGCCAAATGCACCCTATTCTCAATATATCGTTAGTGTAGCTCTGCATGAATAATGTAACTGGAGGCAGTCAGAGGAAGATGTAACAACTTCCAGCATATATGATTTTCCTCAAGTTGGAGAGGGGAGCTACTGAAATAACCCCAAATCCCTGCCCCATACGTGGCTGCCCAGACACATTGGGCATTGAACACATTTACAAGGGGTGAGATGGTCCCTTTCCTTGTGGATCTGGGGAGATTAAAAAGTGCTCCCACAGATCTACTAAACTTAAGGCGGGAACAAGTTATCATTTTAGCAACCTACCATAATCTCTATGAGAAGAGAAACATTTGTTTTCTCTCAAACATGGTTCATAAAACCCCACTAAAGGATCAACAGGGTAAAAGCACCTTAGAACACACCACAATTCCAAAAATTAGTATGGTACTACCAACAAACGATTTATATTGTGACTAAAATCTGTTATGACCCTTCATATGTGTTCCTTTTTATGACCCTCAAAAACAAACTTTCAGTGCATTTCAATGAGGACAATGTCCCCGAACCCTGTAATGGCTGCAACAACATGGTGTCCATGTTGTGGCCAGACAAATAAGGGTGGCAGTACTTTTGGGACCCCCGCCCTTCACCTACATGCCCCTGTCAGTCATGGTGTGCTCACACTGTTCCATTAAGTTTTTGTAATTCATTTTTAGGAAGCAGGGACCATATCCCCGAGTCCTGTAATGGCTGCCACAACATATTGTTCATGTTGTGGCCAGTCAATCAGGATAGATCAATCACCTTTAAATTGGCCAATCAGAGCATAGCTGGACACACAATACCTAGATATCACTAACTTTTTCTGGAGGTTAGCCCCTTCATGCTTAACACGAGCACCTGTTTAAATGCAAATTTCTCAAAAACTACCAAAACTGATTTACACCAAATAATGAAAAGCGCACTTTCTGAGTGAAGTTCTAGCTTTTTGTCAAATTTGGAGTAATTTGTTCAGAGGTTTTCCTTGCATCAAAGTGCATATATTCATATGGAAATGAATATTGGAAATTGAGGTTTTCCAACACCCCTTTATACTTAGGCCCTGCCTAAAGGTACAGCACCAAACCTTTCATGAAAGAGACAAAGTGGATGAACTTTTTTTTTGAAAGTTTCATGCAGATTGGAAAGGTGCCAAAATTAAGAAAACAAAAATGTCTTTTCTATGAAAACTCTGACCTAACCAGAACTACATTGGCGCTTTCACTGGCAGAGTAACAGAAAATCTACATTGGTCAACTAGAATTTGCAATCAGATGCTGCAAGCTACAAATTGGTGTGAGGAATGATTGGTGTGATTTTTTTTTTTTTTAAACAAATTTTATTTGTCAAGCGGCACATTTACAGCAGGGCCCTGTAACCCAGAGGCGTCTGCACAATAAGGACATGTAATATTGACTTTGACATTTTTCATAATGATACCCAAGAAACATTAAAGGTAATACAATAAAAATCTAACTGCCCCCCCTCCCCCCGATTGCACTATACATCCACTCTAGACAGAACCATTCGAATATTTACAGAAGAGCTACCCACCCCGCTCCCTGGATCCCCCCCAACGAGCCCAAAGTTTATAATCACGGGTCCCGATCTACTGGAACCGGGTCTAGGAGCAATCCCCGATAGTCTGCCCACCTTTTCCATATTTTGAAATGTTTTAGCGGGCACCCCCTGGCAATGAAGCTGGGTTTCTCAAGGCCCATACAAAAGTCCAGGCCATTCTTCCATGCGGCCACTGCAGGGGGCCTTGGAGCCTTCCACGCCCTCGCTATGTCCCTTTTTGCTAAAGTGAGACCCAACAATAATAAATGGCGTTTATAAACGTTGCCGCCTATCCCCTCCAGGACGTGCAATAGAGCTAGTTTCGGCGAGCGGGGAAGGTCCCAGCCCAGAACCTCCGATAAGCAAGTGTAAACCCCCCTCCAAAAACGGTCCAGGGAGAGACACTGCCAGACTGTGTGCATCAACGTACCGTCCTCCCGGTTACATCTGAGGCACACAGGGGAGGCAATCAAACCCGCCCTCCACAACCGCATTCGTGTGTAATAGGCCCTATGTAGGTATTTAAACTGGACCAGACGCAGACGCACCGCAATGGCCGCCCCGCGCGGAGCAGCTAGGGCCTCCACCCAGTCCTCCTCTTCCAAGGGTCCTAAATCCCCCTCCCAATCCTCCCGGAGTTTCCGTAGCGTGGAGGAGCAGTGGATAACTAGGGTTTGATATATCCTGGAAATCTTACGGTCCTGGAGTTCACCCAGAAAAACTTTTGCCTCCAGGGGGCTGAACTCAGCTACAGACTCCAATCCCACCAGACTGGGTAACAGGGCGTGCCGGAATTGGAGATACTTGAAGAATTGGGACTTTGGCATATGAAATTCCATCTGAAGGTCCTGGAATGATTTCAGTACTGGACCCCTCATGACATCCCCCAAGACCGATATCCCTATATGATCCCAACCTCTGAATCCCTGCAAGGCAGCTAGTTGCGGCAAGCGCCCATTATCCCAAAGGGGAGTCTCCTGTGTCAGCTTGTTCCACCACCCCATTCTACGCAATGCCTGCCTCCAGACCTGGAACACGACCTTTGTTGCCGAAGGCAATGATCCCCGCAGTGGTGCCGAGTATAATACCGTATGCAGCGAATGATCTCCTATAAGCCGCCGTTCTACCACGTATGCCGGATCCTCCCGATTGCCATGCCACCATTCATTCAATACAAGTAGGTGAGATGCTTGATAATATGACAGGATATCTGACGATGCTAGTCCCCCACAGTAGGTAGATAAAAAGCACGTCCGCAGGGCCACACGCACCTTGCCCCCTTCCCACAAGAACTGCCCAAGGGCCGCATTTACTTGCCGGAACCAACGGGGGGGTATCGGATATGGGTGGTTCTGCAACTGATAAAGAAGACGGGGGAGCGCGACCATCTTAAATATGGCTGATCTGCCATAGATAGTCAGTGGCATACGGGACCAGGTCTTAATATCTTCGCACACTCGCTCCCAGACCGGTACTAGATTACGCTCCCAGGCGATTGCGGGCATATGTGTTATAAATACACCCAAATATTTCAGTCCTCCCGTCGCCAGCTGGATCGACGATGCCCAGGCGCCCAGATCTCCCCGACCTCCGAGCATCCACAGCGTAGATTTGCGGGGATTCATATATAATCCAGAGGTCTCCCCAAAGATCTGTAGCATACGCAGGAGCCTTGGTCTCGTTCTATCCACATTTGTAAGGAAGAAGAGGACGTCATCCGTGTACAATGCAATCCTATCCGACAACCCCTGAGCCCATTCAAAGCCCTGAGCCTGGCATCTATTCGCACCCACCCGGCCAGCGGCTCCATTGCGAGGGCAAATAAATACGGGGATAGGGGGCAACCCTGTCTCGTTCCCCGACCTATAGAGAACACGGAGGAGACTGCGCCAGCCACCCGCACCGAAGCAGTGAGGTCAGTATATAGAAGAGTCAAATAGGATAGGAACCGCGGTCCGAAATTCAGCCGGCGTAATAGTGCAAAGAGATATACCCAGCTAAGGGAGTCGAACGCCCTATCCATGTCTGCTAGCAGCAGCCCCGCCGGTGCACCCAGTCGTTGGATGGCCGCCACTGCAATATTTGCCCACTTAATGTTGTGTCTAGTCGCCCTCTGAGGCATAAAACCCGCCTCGTCCGGGTGGATCAGTGTTGCAATACGGGGTAACAGGCGATTTGCCAGGGCCTTTGCCAAGATTTTGGCCTCCACGTTCAAAAGGGAAATGGGTCTATATGATGCGTGCTGATCCGGTGGCCTACCGGGTTTGTGAAAGACGACCACCTCCGCATGCCTCCAATCCGGGGGGAGAGAGCCACGGTCTTGGGCCTCCTCTACCACCGCGCGGTAATGAGGACCCAGCTGCAAAAAGTATCGCTTAAAAAATTCGCTAGGAAACCCATTGGGCCCTGGAGCCTTCCCGGAATTGAGTTCCCCTGACGCAGCTCCCAGCTCCTCATCAGTCAGCGGGAGCTCCAGCTCCTCTCTCACCGCATCCGATAGAGCCCTGGGCGGGAGGTCGACCAAAAACCGATCAATCATGTCGGCTGGCAGACATTCTTTAGGGGCGTATAAGTCTGCATAATATGTAGCGAAGCTCTCCGCCAGGGCCCGTGGATCCGTGAGTGGCTCGCCCGCTGTGCCCAATATGCCCGGGAGGGTCTGTGAATGGTACACCCCTTGGCAGAGTCGGTGGAGCATCTTACTAGATTTGTCCCCCCATTGATACACTCTACTGCGCGTCGCCAGCCAGGCCTGCCGGGCCTCGTCCAGCAGGAGCGCGGCATAATTTTGTTGGGCAAACAGCAATTGTCGCCTGCCTGACCGCCTCCGGCCGCTCGACCCCGACGCTCAAGATCTTCGATACCCGCCTCCGCCTGAAGTAGCGCCTCCCTACGTGTTCTGTGAGCCGCCGTGCACCAAGATATGTCCGTTCCCCTCAAGGCAGGCTTCATCGCCTCCCACACCGAATCGGCCCCAGTAACGGACCCCACATTCACTCTCAGATATTCATCTATGGCATTGCACATATGTTCCCTATAGTCATCATTTTGCAGGTGCCACACCGACAAGTGCCAATGAAACGGTTGCCTCCTCCGCCCCATCTGTATGGTGAGGGCCACTGGAGAATGGTCCGACAAACCTCTCGGTAGAATCTCCGCTGCCTCTACCCTGCCCACAATCATTCGAGGGACGAAAATGTAGTCAAGTCTGGAGTAAGAGTCATGAACTGCCGAGAGATAAGTGAACTCCCGACCGTCCCGATGCAGATGATGATTGGTGTGATTTTGACAATATAATTGTACTGTGTCCATGAATTTTTTGATTTTGTTTGTGTTAGATTTCAACATTTGTGTTTACATATGAGGAATCCTTGATTTAATAATGTGTTCGGATTGTTACAGTTCCGGTCAGCCGGTCGGAGTAGCACTGCTCGAGAGCACCGACCGGCTTGCCACCATCTGGCTCCGTCCTGTTTTCCCCCGGGCGAATCATTACCCCTGTGAGTATTCTCCATCCGATCCGGACCCACAGGACTTGCCGAAACCAGCGAAAAGGTGGATTGGGAGAGGAGGGAATGGCGCTAGAGTAGCTGAGCCCCGATCCGACGAGTCTCCCAAGATGGCGGCGCCCAGCAGCAGAGGCAACTGATTTTTTCCATGCTCTGCAGCCGCCAGACGGGTCGCAGGCTTCCCTCGGTACAGGCCCTCCTGCACTCCAGGCAGAGGAGCTGGGACGCCCGGCCCCCCTCCGAGCACCGGGCGATGCAGCGCCGGCAGGAGACGTGGCCGCACTCGGTGATCACCGGGTCCCTGAAGTACTCGAGACAGACCGGGCAGGTCGCCTCCTCTTGCAGACTCCGCACGGCGCCACCCGACGCCATGGGTAGGTACCGCTACCCTCTACACTTATTCACACTTAATTCATCATCGCGGCGAGCATTCCAGAAGTGGCCTGACCCTAAGATGGCGGCCGCAATAGAGACACTCGCGCTCCGTCAGCCAGCATTTTAATCTGCTGCAGAGTGACAAACGCTTCATTTTCAACTCGCTGTGTTGCCCACGACCCATACATACGGGGAGCGCATCTTGCCTCACAACAATCCTCTTTTATGCCCACAATTTACCAGCACCTTCGGCAAATTCACAAAATGGCGCCCAGCTTCTAATAAGTTAATCTTTAGCCTCGGGAGCCACCAACTGTGCCATTTGATGTTCTGTTGCAGCCGGTCAAGTATTCCAGCGAATTCATTGTCCAATCTTTTAGCTGATCATTGTATGCTTTGCTGCTGTAACTGAACTCAGCCTACCATGCTTGCCTGACTTCGGTGCCTGACTATAAAATGGAGTGACCTGCACTACAGTCAGGGTTATTGTGCAGGCAATCATACAACATGGATACTTAAAAAACAATGCAATTTTATTACACCAGCCCAGTTTGACATTATATTGAGGCCAGCAGGACCTGTATCTGTCTACCAAGACCCAAGACCACCACCCTTGAGTGCAACACCACCTGAACACCTGGCTGAGCGATGGCAAAAATTTCCTGCTTTGTAAATATGAAATATATAATGGTCCAAGCCTTATTGCTGTTAAAATGTAATCCTGAGTGAATTTGTATATATATTTATCTCTTACCACTAGTATATGTAGTAGACATTTGTACTTACTACCATTCCTATGTGATTTTAGAGTTTATCTGTTTGTATCTCTTCATTCAGTGACTTTACAACTTGTACATTTGCAATTTTTCCCTCCTTTCACTCCACTTGAATATATATCTCTAACCACTAGTATATGTAGTAGACCTTTGTACTTACTACCATTCCTATGTGATTTTAGAGTTTATCTGTTTGTATCTCTTCCTTGAGTGACTTCAGAACTTGTACATTTGCAATTTTTCCTCCTTTCGCTCCACTTGTACATTTGCAATTTTTTTCCTGTTTATATCTCTTATGTAACTCATGTAATCCAAAGTCCTTATGTAACCCAACTGGTTCTTTTGTAAAGCGCTCTGACACCTTCGGGTAATGTTCGCGCTATATAAAATTGCATTAAATAAATAAATAAATAAAAATAAACAGCCTTCAGGTGGTGGTTTGAAAGGGGTACCATGTGCTCTGACTAGGAGAAAAAAGATGGGTGGTGTTTTCACATGTTCTTTCCATTTCCTCCCAATTTGTAATTGCAGGGACAACATTTTACTGAAAGCAATTTTTCCACATTGAGTTTTTCCACGTGTTATTTCCGCTTGTTAAATCTCCATCTGAAAATATTGCATGTGGTAAAATTACATGCAGCAAAACTTGTAATCGGCCAGTGTGGAATTAACACATGAAACCGCTGGGGTTTGCATCTCATACCTGCTCAAGAGAGTTTCTGGCTGTAAAATAGAAGGGCCTACAGGTACTTTACAGGGTCCATAGCAGATAGATTCACAACTCTCGCTGCACATTCTCCTCACTTGCAGACTGAGGAAACCCAGCAGTACATGCAGGGATAAATATCACAACACCCCTACCCTTGAGACAGTTCCATTTTACCCTGGTTTATTTTAGATCCTTAATAGGATCCTTAATAGGACCCTCGCGGGCTCTTATTAACATGGGTTGCCCAGACCTAAGGATGAGTCAGTGAATTAGCACACAGGTAATATGTAGGAAAATATCTATTATGTATTGGTGTAGCTTTCTGTTTAACCAACTGTCCTAGTTATATTATACGAAACAGAGATACCTTCTTACTTTTACTAGAGCTAAATCAGAGGGAACTCTAGCACCTGTCGTCTTAGTGCTTTTCAAGTACTTGGAGGTCTATTTGTTGAGATGCTCTTTCAATCTACTTCCCCCATTTTTAAAAACAAGCATTTGCAATACAATCGGTCTCGCATTTGTGAAAGTTAGAGTTATTGGCATAGTAAATAATGTTTTTTACTTATTTTTGTTTGCAATGGAGTAACGTAACAGGTAAAGCAGATAACTTTGGAATTGGTGTACTAAGTTCGAGTTTTAAGATTGATTAACCGCATTGTTAATGGAAAATAAATTTTCTTACCCTAACTGTTTTAAAATTATTTTATATAACATTAAGGACTTTGTGGGTTGTATTTGTGTTTTGTGTTTCTTTGGGCAAGTTGGTGTTCATGTTTCAAATGCTGGGCGGGGTGTTAGTCCTTGAGCCAGCCATGGTGATTGGTTCTGTAGCCACTAGAGGGTGCTCAAACCCCTGCATCAATAGATCGCTGTATTTTTTATTTGCTGTGCGTCAGTCTGAGAGTTGCCATTATTTAAGGAGATTGTCTGAAAATCTCTTGACATCTCTGTGTAACTGTCCCACAACTAACGAAAATCCACTTTTTTTTTGTTTACTGATGGGAGATTAACTAAACATATGTTCAATAAACATAACCTGAGATGAATGCCAAAGGCTGCTATCTACAATAAAAGAATTCCCAAGACAGCTTAGCCAGTCTTTCCATGTTTGTGTAGCCTGTTTCTACTGGGCCTAAAAAAGCCTGTTTTGCATCCCCGGCTGTAGGTTGCACACACCGGGCAGGGAGGGGTGTTTGTGGCTTGGTGTGAAACAAAAAATAAGCAACTTACACACTCAGTAAAACTCACCCAATGCGATGCCCTCCAAAAGTATGGGAAGTAAGAATAATTTCCAAATGACGCCCAGAGCTATCTCAGCCCACATAATGACAGAGATGGGCTCCATGAACGTTGTCGTTTTATATACTGTCGCACGAAATGGTCAGAGAAAGTCAAAAGTGAAGCAAAAAAATTGTGTTTTTCACATATAGAGAACATAAAAGGGGTGTCTAAGCATCAAGGGTATCTATAATATTTGAGCATAAGTACCCTATTTTTAGCAGTGACCATGGGCGATGGAGGTGTGGGGACGGCACTGGGGAGATTAGGCGACGGCAGCAATGACGGGAGGGAGGAGCTGCGAGCAAGGAGGCAACAGATGGCCAACCAAAGGAATCAATTGGTGATGTCTGTTGGAAGGGAACCAAGCACTCAAAGGCAGGACAGATGAACAGTATTGACCAACCAGAGTAAAGGAATTTAGAAAGGCAGGCCAACTAACCAACCAGAAGCGCTGGGTGTGTTGAATGCCCAACCTGACTACAGCATGCCTCGAAGAGACAGCGCAAGCCCTTCCAAGGCGAGACCTAATAAAGGACGGAAACCTGTATTTCAAGAAAGCAAGCAAACTTGAACTTTGTTTGCATCCAATTCTTGATGCTCCTGGAAGAGGGGTTACATTCACAAACTGATGCGCCCATCTTTTTACAGAGGGGATTAATTATGGGGCACTCTCTCTGAGAACAAAATCATTCGTTCTTGAGGGAATGCCTAAGGAGAAAGGATGCAATCCCAGAATATTTTCCAGAGTAGAAAAAACCTTAGGCTGAAGTGAGAGAAACATAAATATTTTTAATTCTTGCATATATTTTTATGTTTACAAAATGTAAATTGAGTTAAACTTTTTATTAACAATTCACACTATGTATCTATTTGTACACAAACAAGATGTGGTACTTTACCTGATTTATTGTGAATGCCCCCTGTGATATGTGGCTTAGCACATGTAGCTACTAGGCCTCCAAGTGTGCATCTGACAATGGAAAATTAGCATAAGGACACCTTGTTGCTACAGAAGAATGTTCAAGTAACTTTGAAGAACTTCTAAAGTTACCTTGTGGTTTGACAGAGTCAGTATTTAAAAGATCTTTAGCCTATGGAAACACTGGCCACGTCCATGGCAGTGGAATTCAAGTGCTATGGAAGACTCCAGCACATTGTAGCACTAGGGACAGACATTTCCTTCTTTTAGTTTCAGCTGAGTCTGCTGGGGAAGACTTTCGCCAGCATCCTGAGTCAATTTTGTATTGCTTGTAATGTTTATTGGCGTACTGATGTAATTACAATGAAAGTAAAAGTGAAATGAGCTGATCAGCTCATTTCACTTTCATTGCATCGATGCTTGGGGGCATATCTCAGCCCCCAGCCACCGATTTCAATAAGGGATGTACTGTTGGAAAGGGGAGAATCCTACCTTTCTAATGATATCCTTCCCTAGTGGAGCCCTGTTTAGGGATAGCCAAAGGAAAGCGATCCCCAAGCAAGGATTTACCCACTAGACACCAGGGAGTGTTTTTTATACATAAAAAGGGGTGGCGGTGGCTCACCCAGGCATCGAGTCCAGCCCCAAACCCCAAAATGACCCCAACAGTCATTCTGCCCCACTCCCAAGGAGGGCAGATAGGAGGTATTTACCTCCAATATGCTCCCCCTGGGTTGCAGAAAGCCCACTAGACACCAGGAATTGTTTTGTTTTATTGCTGCAAAAGGTGGGGCAGCCCGTCCAGGCATCAGGCCAAACCCCCATCCCCAAAATGACCCTAACAGTATTTCTGCCCCGCCCCGCATATAGGAGGTCTTTACCTCCAACCTGAGCCCCGGGGGGCAGAAAGATCACTAGACCCCAGGGAGTTTCTGAGGTGGGAACATGGCATGATGCCTGGTTGAGCAGCCACCCAGGTATTACACCATGCTTCCACCCCAGAATATGTGCATCAGTCTTTCTAACCCCCGCAGTGTTGGATTGAAGGTGTTTACCGAAAATCTACCCCCAGGGAGCAGAAAGGCAACTAGACACCAGGGGGAAAATAGACCAAAAAGTTTAAAAATGGACTGGAGGGGAGGTTCACCCAAGCATTGCACTGTGCTCCCACCCCAGAACAGGTGCATCAGACTCTCTGTTGCCCTCCCCCAGTGGTGCAGTTAGGGTGTTAACCCAAAATCGGCCCCCGGGGGACAGAAAGGCCACTAGACACCAGGGATTTCAGCATGGCACCAAAACAAACCAAAGGCTAGGGTGACCTATTCTGGAAGCGAGCCAATACTCCCACCCCAGATCGGGTAATAGAATATTTATTCCCCCCTGGGGATTAAAGCATCCTCTACTCTGTGGCAAGAAAAGACATTTTAATTGTTTCAGATTTTTTATTTTTTTTTACATATCAGTAGCACAGTGGGGCCAAGTTCTAATTTTGGCTTACTTTTATGCTGAATGGCTGCTCTGTCTGGGCTCAGGTCACTTGGCAACTGGGGAAACCTACCAAACACAGGCAGTTCTGAAAACTAGACACCTGATGCAGTCCAAGATGGTGTGCCTCTTGTGGCTCCTATAACATTTTCTTACCCGAAATGACCTTCAAACCTCAAACTTTGCCTAAAATCACACATTCGTCTTCCATTTCTGTGACATCAACTTCCAGAAATCACAGGGATCCACAAAATTACTACCTGCCAGCGTTCCTCCACTTGTCCCGATAAAAAGGCTACCCCACTTGTCTGGCTGGTTCTAGCACCCGTAATACAAAAGGCCCCAAAATACAATGTAGAGAAAACAGCAATAGGGGTCACTCTGGTGTTTTGGGCCCCGGCTTGGCAGCCACCCAGGGAAACTTACCAAAGCCAAACATTTCTGAAAACTAGACATCTAGTGGAGTCCAGGGCGTTATGCCTCACATAGATCCCACAACATTTTCTTGCACATAATGCCCTGCAAATTTCAAACTTCAACTAAAATCACACATTTTCCTTGCATTTCTGTGGCGTTAATATCTGGAAACCACAGGGATCCACAAAATCCCTACCACCCAGTGTACCTCCAGTTATCACGATAAAATGCTACCCGACTTGTGAGCCTGGGCCCAGTGCCCCAACAGACACAAATCAAACCAGGGTGAATGAGAGTCACGCGCAGGACTGCCATCAACCCAGGTTTGATGCATGCCTTGCGCAGGTTTGCCTTCCAAATGTAAGCCATTGTGTAAGAAAGAAGACTCATGCTAGTCTGGGTACCCACAAATTTAGAGATGTACAAATAACTATGGCTCCTAAACTCATCATCTGGTGTACATTTCAAAAATACAAAGGTTTCATTCATACCCATTTTTCAATCTTGATATTTTACCATGTAAATTGCTCTATAGTCTGTACACTATGAAAAACCATAGTAAGGTGCAGCTCAGTTGTTGGGTCTGGCTACGTCGGGTTCTTGGAGACCCTACAAACCTTATATATCCCTATGAGGAGAAGGGTCTACTGGATATAAAGGTATATTGCTTTTGTAAAACACTATATTGCTTTTGTAAAACGGCCACTGTGACAAGAAGTTACACTTACTGTTTTTTACTACTTGCTTTCAACATTTTGTTTTATCTCAACTGTTATTTTTGGGGACACCCTTGAGGGATCTACACAAATGATGCATCACTGAATTCAGAATTTTGTCTACTTTTCAAAAATGTATAGCTTTCTGACATTCCCCATGGGTTTCACTCCTGTTTCCACCACAAACTGGAAGTAGGTTGAAAGCACAAAAATTGGGAAAATGGGCTACCTCTTAGAAATATGTCAAAACTGTGACAAGTGATTTAGTCTATTAGGAATAGCCTCACCCCACTAATTATTCTCTTTCAATGAAAGAATGATAGAAACCGTTCATATATGTTAATGTGGGACTCCAACAGATTTGTGTAACAATGACAAACATACCACAAATCAATGCCTGGACAGCAATGATAAAAAACAGAAATATGATCTATTTCTAGGCAGGCTGCTTCACTGTTGAAATGAAGCAGTCTTAAAATCCAGCCACTACAAATATATTAAAAAAATTAAAAACTAGAGAAATATTATTTTGAAAGAACTTACTGATATTGCTTTTTCTGGCAGTCCAGCAGAGAGATATGCTAATCCTAACCGATAAGCTGAGGCACCTTCCATCTTTTTGTCACCACCTACAGAAAATAAAGTTCATAAAACACTTTATGATGCAACATACTTCAAGCACAATAATTTATCACTCTGACATAACCAAAAGATGACACAAAGTACTTTACAAAACTTCGAAATTAATAAAGTAACAATGACACATTTCAACTGTATAGAGATACTATAATACACCCCGGATAAAATAGCTAGCTGGGGGGAGACAGGCGGACAACACTTTAGTAATAAGATGAATTGTCCATAGTGCGGATTATATGCGGCAAATATTGTTCATATGTTCGCCACATGCCCTTTGCTATTGACATTCTGGCAGGGATTCAGACACGTCTGTAAAGTACGCTTTGGCTTAGATCTGGCTTTCACTATACAGGAGATTATGCTGGGGTATAAGGCTGACCCCAGCATTGCGCGACGAGCATTGTTTGCTATTATTTCAGTGACTACTAGGCTAGCTATATCAAGGGCCTAGATCTCTTCAAAACCCAGTAATATTGCAGAATGGTGGGCTATCGTGGTGGAGATCTTTGAGAGAGAAAAGGCTTTGGCTAAAACCAGAGGTACACTGTCATTGTTGAAATGTAATGCTGTTTGGCATAGAATGATTAAGGATTGATACAACATAATGTGAATTGTCTACAAACTCCCATAATTTTTTTTTTTAATATATAATCCTTAGTTACTGTACCTGATATATCTATATGATTTTTTCCTTTTATATCTATGATATGAACTCCTATATGTGAATTTACATTGCCTTACTGTTTGTTAATTATCTATGAATTATGTTGTCCTCCTTTGTGTTAATAAAAATAATTTAAAAAAAAGAGATACTATAATACATCGACATGTCATGCTGAATGGGGTGAGTGGTCAAAGACTTTTATACAGCGTATGTGACTTCAACACATAACCATTTCAGGGAAGACAAAACAGAGGCAAACTGAAGAACTCCTGAAAATATTCTTGTCATATCCTGAGGGGGCAGGACCTGAGTTTAAGACTTAGTGGGTCAATTAGGATCTGGCAGGCATCCTGTCAGACTGCTGGGTCTACACAGGCATTGACTTTTGCCCCCCAGCAAAGGACCATCCGCCATATTTAGAGATCCCTACTTGCCTGCACTCAATAACCTAATGTTCTTTCATGAATGTGGTTTTATTATCACTCCTTTGCTCTGAAGCCTGAAAGTCAGTGAAAATGATGTAAGATTTTAGATAATCAGAGACCAGGTGGTTTGCTTGGCAGCTTTTGTTAAAGCAATGTTATAATGGCATATTTTAGTTGTTGGGGGACAACACCACACATTACGGAGTCATTGGCTAGCAATGTAATGATAGTAGTAATGCATAATGCTAGAAGAGTTTTACTGCACTTGCATTACAAGGGTGTGAGCGAGCAGGCTGCAGTTTGTTAATAATGTTGTTTTGAAGGCAGGTGGAAAATAAATGTATTAAGGTTTGGTACAATGGTTTCTAGCCGTGGTGTAGCTGCGTGGAATAAGCTGGTCCTGAGCATTTTGTGTCATTGAAGGCAACCTGGTCATCACATCATTTTAAGGTAGAGTCACTTGTGGTTCACTAGGGGAGATTGCTATTGTTTCTTGATAGAGCCTAAAAGGGCCTTAGCTTGAATTGTTACCGTCGGCAATGTGGGATTGTGAATATGGCACATCATTATAAAGGCAAGGAGGCCCATCTTCTTTCAGCGCCTTTCAACAGCCATACCACTTCATTTCAGGGGTCAAAGCTCATCTAAGAAACATTTTCCGTGCTTTGCTTTGGACGATCTTATTATTTTCAAGAGGGCAGCAACATTATCAAGAGTAGTGATAAAGAACAGAGATTTAAACAACCACATGTACGGACATGGATAATGTGGCAAATGCCAATACCGGGTTGGGCAATCCGAAACCCACACAGCTTTTCTGGGCGATGAGGAAATTGGAATAGATTCTAAACAGAGCACTATGAAAACTGTTAACATTTTCTCACAAGAACATGGTCAAGAATCAGTATATCATCTTAAACGGGTATAATAAAAAATGATAATATATGCTTAGTGGGTGATTTATTATAAGTATTTTATAGTAGGATAAGGGCAGCGGTATTAAGCTAACCCTCTAAATCGCATGTAAATAGTGAAAAAAATTAGATTTTGATTGACTTATCTTCTTCTGTTTTAAGTGAAAGGAGTGTGGTCGAGGGTTACACCCGTTGGGGGTCAGTCTAGTTTTTGTTGCACAACAATCAAGATTTTGCCTTTGTTGTTTTATTATTGTCAAGATACAGGAAGCCCACCACGCACCACCGCACCGAACAAATGCCTCGCCGCTGCTGGAGCAGAGTCACGGAAGACCAGCTAACCACAACCCTCGCCCTGAGCCCACCCGCCGAACCCTCCGACCCCGACACCGCCGCCCGCAACCTCAGACAGTGGATCGACGACTGCGCCAACACCCTCGCCCCGCTCAAGAATCCGCCCAACAGCCACACCAGCAAGAAAGCCACCTGGTTCACCGAAGACCTCCAGGCCTCCAAACGAACATGCCGAAAACTGGAGAAGATCTGGCTCCACGAACGGACAGCGGACAGCTACGCCGCCCACAAGAGCGCCACCCGCAGTCACCATCACCTCATCAGATCCGCCAAAAGGGCCTCACTCAAAGACCGCCTGAGACAACAACGCACACAACAGCAAAGAGCTCTTCAACATCGTGAAGGAACTCTCCAACCCCAGCTCCAACACCAACGACATCCAGCCGTCGCGAGACCTGTGCGACTCACTGGCCACCTTCTTCCACCGCAAAATCGCCGACATCCACGACAGCTTCAACACCACGACCGCCCCGGCAACCACCGAGACCACTGCCCCCACAACCACCAACCGCCTGCTCTCCTGGACCAACATCAACGACGAGGACACCAGCGAGATCATGAACACCATCCACTCCGGTTCACCGCTAGACCCGTGCCCTCACCACATCTTCAACAAAGCCAGTACAGCCATCGCGCCCCATCTCCGGAAAATAATCAACATCTCCTTCGAGACAGCAACCTTCCCGGAAAGCTGGAAGCACGCCGAGATCACCGCCTTACTCAAGAAACCCAAGGCAGACCCCAAGGACCTCAAGAACTTCCGACCCATCTCTCTGCTCCCGTTCCCCGCGAAGGTCACCGAGAAAATCGTCAACAAACAACTGATCCGCTACCTCGAGGAGAACAACATCCTGGACCCTTCCCAGTCCGGCTTCCGCAGCAACCACAGCACCGAAACCGCCCTCATCGCCGCCACCGATGACATCAGGACCCTGCTAGACAACGGAGAAACAGCAGCCCTCATCCTCCTGGACCTATCAGCCGCCTTCGACACGGTCTGCCACCACACACTACGAACACGCCTTCACGACGCCGGGATCCAAGAGAAGGCCCTGGACTGGACCACATCCTTCCTTTCCGGCAGAACACAAAGCGTCCGCCTCGCCCCTTCCGATCCAAGGCCACCAAGATCATCTGCGGCGTACCCCAAGGCTCCTCCCTCAGCCCAACGCTGTTCAACATCTACATGGCACCCCTCGCCCACGTCGCCCGACAGCACAACCTCAACATCATCTCCTACGCCGACGACACCCAGCTGATCCTCTCCCTCACCAAAGACCCTCACACCGCCAAAGCCCACCTCCACGAAGGAATGAAGGCCGTCGCCGAATGGATGAGGACCAGCCGCCTGAAGCTGAACTCGGACAAGACGGAGGTCCTCATCCTTGGTTCCAACCCTTCAGCCTGGGACGACTCCTAGTGGCCAACATCACTGGGAACAGCCCCGCCACCCACGACCACGTACGCAACCTAGGGGTCATCCTCGACCCCACCCTCTCCATGACTAAGCAGGTCAACGCCGTTTCCTCATCCTGCTTCAACATCCTCCAAATGCTCCGCAGGATCTTCAAGTGGATCCCCACCGAAACAAGAAAAACAGTCACCCAGGCCCTCGTCACCAGCAGGCTGGACTACGGAAACGCCCTCTACGCAGGAACGACGGCTAAGCTCCTGAGACGGCTGCAACGCATCCAGAACGCCTCTGCACGTCTTATCCTCGACATCCCCGACGCAGCCACATCACACCCCACCTGAGAGACCTGCACTGGCTCCCTGTCAACAAGAGGATAACCTTCAAGCTCCTCACCCACGCACACAAAGCACTCCACAACTCCGGACCAGCCTACCTCAACAGACGACTCAGCTTCTACACCCCCACCCGCCAGCTCCGCTCGACCAGCCTCGCCCTCGCCACAGTCCCCCGCATCCGGAGAACGACCGCCGGCGGCAGATCCTTCTCCCACCTCGCCGCCAAGACCTGGAACACCCTCCCCACCAACCTCCGACAGACCCAAGACCTACTGGCCTTCAGAAGACTCCTCAAGACCTGGCTCTTCGATCAGTAGCAGCACCACCCCCCTCTTCCCCCAGCGCCTTGAGACCCTCGCGGGTATGTAGTGCGCTTTATAAGTGACATGATTGATTGATTGAAGATTCCATGCAACAGTACCTGGCCCCTGAGGCAGGAATGCCATGGACACTCAAGACTACGCATACCTCGTCCACCTGAATGCCTTTGCTGCACTATATAAATAACACAAAAGGGGAATGGAGGAAAGCGATACAGCTGGTGTAATGGAGAGGCACTCATTCTGCTCCTAGAAACCTCGCTCCTAAACAAAGTAAAAGACAACAATTACTCTTTGTAGGGCGCCAACTTAAGAAATATCTTTCCTCTATTTAGAGTGTTAGTTAATATGAATTTTAATTGAGTTTTTTATTGCAGATCAACAATAATGAATTGATGAGTTTTGTGGAAAAGAGATTTGGAGATTTGGAGAGTATTTTCAGGAAGAGAGAAGAGAAACAAAAGAGGATGAGTTCGGAATGTTAAGAGACTATGTTATATTTAATGTTCTAGAGTTGTGTGACTTCATACTGTTCTACATGAAGCTTTAAAGTGCTGCATCAGAAGTAGTAAATAAAAGGTTATGCATAATGCTAGTCTCCTTGGGCCAGATGCATCAAAAAAATATTTTGCGATTCGCAATTAGGGAATCGCAAAATGGAATGCATTGAAAGTGTGTTTAACACTTTCTGCAATTCCTAAGGGGTCGCAAATGACCTACCTCATGAATATTAATTAGGTAGGTCGCAATTTGCGACCCCCTAGGAATCGCAAAAAACACGGGGATGGTGGCCTACTAGGGTCAGCAGACCACCATGTCTGTGATTGCTTTTTAATAAAACAATCTTTTTTTTTTGTAAAGCAGCCTGTTTTCCTTAAAGGAAAACGGGATGCTTTACAAAAGAGAAAATTAAAACTTTTCCTTTCATTTTCTAAGAGCAGGCAGTGGTCCGTGGGACCACTGCCTGCTCTGAGAAAATGCATTTGCTGACATTCACAAAGGGGAAGGGGTCCCTTGGGGACCCCTTCCTATTTGCGAATTGGTTACCACCTACTTGAAGTAGGTGGTAAAATGCGACTGCATTTCGGTCACAAAACATTCATGCATACCGATGCGATTCGGTATTAGGAAGGGACGCCCTAAACACGCCCCTTCCTAATAGCAAATCGCAAACCCATTTTGCGATTCGGTAACAGGTTCCCGAATCGCAAAATTGGGTTTGATGCATCGCAAAAGCATTTTTTGCAATCGCAATCGGGCCGATTCTGCAAATCAGCCCGTTTGTGAGCAGAAAAATGCTTGATGCATCTGGCCCTTAGTCTTTAATAAAATCACGATTCTCTACACAGTGAACCTCTGAGAATCGACATTTCCATATTACAAACTATATAGAGTAGCTTTGCATTCTGAGCTGTTCTCTAGATGAAGAAATACTCATATTAACTAACACTCTAAAAAGAGGAAAGATAATTTGAAATTATCAGTTCCCTCCCTTCCTGAAAAGTCCACCTTCCATAAGGAGAGTGCTAAAAGAAAGCACTTTCCAATACTTCTCGTTGCCTCACAGGATTATAAAGCGCATACTCCTTAATTATGACACCTTGTTACTTTACAAGGTGGAACCATCCTAAACTTCCATCAGTTCAAATATAATGAGCCAAGTCAGAGTGCAATAACAATACCGTGACCTCCCAGTACTAACGTAATAAAGATGGTATTTGCAATTTCTAAATACTGGATTTTTCTGCAGAGTCTTACTTAAATGTTACAGGGCAAATAGAAAATAATATGGAAGGTTGGTTCTAGTAGCTTGGTGGACTAATGCATCCACTGCAGGAATCTGTGTTCGACTTCATGGTCACAAGTTCAAATCCTGGCGGATTTACTCAGCCTTTCATTCTTCTGGGATGATGAGACAAGCACCATTAACTTGGGTAACAACAATCATTTGTTATTTCAGCCCCAGGATACCCTTCAGTGTGAAGGTGTGCTTTACAAATACATGCTATGTTTATGGTAAATGAGGCTCCAACGTTTTACTACCATCTCCTGCAGACTAAGGCTTGAAGTTCTGTGGGTATGCCTCCAGAAGCAATATTCAATAACCGGCTATGGCACCCGAAAGATGTAGACACAACTGCAGTCTGTCTGACTAATGACTGGAAAGTGCAGCTTCTGAGTCCCACACTGCCTTTAAGGGATATGATTCTAGAAGAAGCTGCGGATAGGACTCCAGAAGTAACACCCAAGAACCAGCTTTGGTGCCAAGAAGGTGCAGAGAAAACTGCAGTCTCTCTGAATGACAATTGGGAAGTGTAACTTTCAGGTCCCACACTTGCTATAAGGGGCACGAGTCTTACCAACTGGATCGCTCAGCTCAGCAAACAACTATGTAGCATGACTGCAGTCCTCAAGCTCCGAAGGGCCCCTTGTGCGCTCCATTCTTAGTAGAAAGGAGCTGGCATCCATTGCTTCTGCAGAAATCCAGTCCTTACACTTTAGACTAAAACCTGTCAATGACCTGCCTTCTGTGTCTGGGATAGCTCCTTAATTTCAATCTTATACAAAACTGTAGTAATGCTCCTAACCAAGGCAAGCAAGTTCACCTGCGTCTTGTATGCGGCCTATTAATTTGAAACTCATCTCTGACAATTATGTCCTAATTTCGCAAACCCTCTCAGTATTTTTTCAACAGAATTTTAATCAAATAAATGTTTAGCAATCAAACAGCTGCTCCTTTGATGCAGAGATCTACTAATGAAATTTGTTATGCTACTTGTGAATTTTTAGATCTCTTCATAGAAAAGCCTATGCAAATTACTGTAAAGCACTTTTTAATCCCTATGAAGCATCCTTCCAGACCAAACGCATGTGATTCTAAAAGTATTTTTGACCACGTTTTATGACCTGAAACACATTGAAGTGAAGAGGTACACATGTTAATATTAAATATGCTGCCAAAACCACAAGAGAAATAACGAACCTGAACTCCATGACAAAACAGAACAGAACCTTATGGAGAGAAAAAATGGGTTGGTGAAAACATACATAGGCGCCAAGTCTTCCAACACTTTGACATTGCTAGGTGTCCATGCATCCCCCGCTTTTCCCTCTTCAAGCAACCTAGCTGTCAAGTGCTGGTTCCATGTTTTCTCCAATGTGCATCTAAAAGATGGCTCCTCACATGACTAGGTGAGTGAACCCCAATAGAAACACTTCATTCACCTAAATGCACTCCTCTTTAGCATCTCTGGTGTAATACGCTGGTGATCCATTAAGGTTCCAAACGTTTTTGGCTCAATGTCAGTTAAACTTCCTTTCACCGCCATTATGGTTTCCCACAGACACTGCTATGGTTTCTTTTGTCCTTTCACATTTAACAAAGGACGCACGGACCAGGACCCCACATCTCATTATCAAAGTCCATTGCTATTCAATTACAACTAATTTTCATCAATCATGGTAATCTCTCTCCAGTGAGGATGCATCAATGCAGCTCAGAGGAATAAGAAGAGGCCTTTCTTTGAATTATGGTTGCGTGGCTGTTTTGTTTTTCCATGTCCCTGAAAGCCAGAAAATAGATGGCTCTTTTGTAGAACAGAGGCTTAGGAGAAGTCATACTATTTCCAAGTTATGTCACAAAGGATGCTTATTTTCAAGTTCCCAATTTCCCAACAACTACTCCTTCAGGTCCTCTGACCATCCAGAGCCTCTGAATGTTTTATAGATCATAGATTTCAAGTTGAACAACAGATTTTGATCATGAAAAAAGAAAGCAGAGTGGAGATATTAGGAGTAGATGGGACAACCCTTCCCTCTGGTATGGCTCAATGGGAAACCTTACCATTAAAGATAGTAACTGAACACTCGGCACAGCAAAAAGATTCAATATGATGTCTTAGATGTTCTGAAGTTACTGGTTGCGACAGCACAAACCTGTGGCAGACCAGAGCATACTTCAGCATTTTGTCAACAGAATTGCTATGCAAGACCTACAGAAAATAAATTACAGCATGTGGTGTATTTGGACTTGAAGATTACATCACAGGCTCAGTTACCTTCCATGGAAATAAGAAGGGTCCAGTGAACATAGCGACATTCCCCCTGTTTGTAGAGAATTCACTGATGTGTTTAGCAAGAAGGAAGCAGATGACTTGCCTTCTCATTGAGAGTAGGATTGTATATTGGACCTGATTTCAGATACAGTCATTCCTCATGCGAGGATTTACCCATAGATTTTAAAACATGAAGGAAACCTGGAGAAGGATTATAATTTATAATCACCATTTCATCTCACCAACAGAGGCTTCAATAATCTTTATTTCGGAGGCAAATGGAAAGTACAGACTATTTGATTATTACTGTGAATTGAATTAGATCACTATTCAAAATTGATGCCACCTTTTTCTCCTCTCTCTATTATTAGACCAGAACAAAATAGCGAAGATCTTGACAAAATTAGATTTCACAAGGGCATACAATATGAACCGGATTCCACTGGGTGATCAGTAGAAGATGACTCTAGATACAAGCTATTGATACTATCAATACCAGGTGAGCTCTTTGGTCTTTGAAATGCTCCAGCTGCATTCCACCATTTTGTGTATAACACCTTTTGTGATTCATTAGATACCTTCATGGCGGTTTACTTGGATGTTATCTTGATATCCTAATTAATGATTAAACAACATAGATGTAATGTGAAACAAGTACTGGGAAGACTGAGAAAGCATTTTTTGTATGCAAAAGCTGAGAAATGGATGTTTAGATTCTCTGAAACCTCATTCCTCGAAATTCAGATTGCAGGGGCTTGTATCGGACTGGATACTAGTAACGTGAAGACAGTTCAGTCTGTCTGACATTAAGGAGATGCAGAGATTTCTTGGATTTGTAAACATTCACAGGCATTTTATAGAGGATTTTTTGACAATTAGTGAGTGGGCCCAATATTCACTTTACGAAGAAGAGGTGATTGTTTCTTTGAGGAGAAAAGCAAGATCCTGCCTTTAGGACTTTAAAGGCAACCTTCACATCTGCAACCATTCCTAGCTACCCTGATTTACAACTTCCATTTATTGTGGAGACTGATGCTTCATCATATGCCACAGTTCTGTGTCAATGAAATAGAGAAACAGAAGCACTGCTTTCAGCTGCAGAGCTCTGTCCATTTCCAAACGAAATTATATCATCCATGATGAGAACTTCTTGACATCAAAGAAGCCTTCGGAAATTGGAGATATTACCTGGAAGGGCATACTCATAAGACCAATGTTTGGACAGACCATAAGAATCTGTATACAGAACCTCTATGAAATCTTCTAATGCAAGGCATGCTTGCTTGTTATTGCTCTTTTTCTGCTTTGATTACCAACTTGCATGCAGACCAGGCAATCAACATGGCATGACAGATGCTCTTTCGAGCCCTGTGAAGGACGATCATATGGAGTCTGACCCTCCAACCATCTTGGTCCTCACTGCACCCCCAATGGATTAAGTTTCTTCATTTTTACAGAAGGTCCAATAAGGTCAACATAAGATTCATTTAGACTCGTGGATACAAATAGATCAAAAAATTGAAGGAAGGAGTCCACTGAAGTATATAATAAAAAGCCTAGTTTATTCCAGAAGTCGTCCTTGATTAGCAGTTTTGAAGTTAATTTATTGCTCTCCAGGCGACGGACATATCGAAGAAAGAAAAATTAAGGAGTTAGGGCCTCACTATTTTTGATGGGCCAAACCTCCTGAATACTGTTAACAACTATGTCAATCAGTGTGCTACTTGCACTCAAGCCAAGATCACACTTGCTAGACCTGAAGTGTTGTTACAACCTCTTCCCACTACACAACAACCATGGCCCATGAAATCTATGGATTTTATAGTTCAGAAAACCAGTTCATATGGACACAGAACTTTGTTTGTAGAAGTGGACTTCTTCAGCATGTTAGGACATTTTAGTCTTTCAAAGAAACTACCAACATTTATTGAACGTTTTTGTAAATTCCTTGAAAATGTTATTGTCTCTATGGCCTATTTGATCACTGCAATAAAGATCGAGGATAACAGTATGTGTCTAACTTCTGGAAGCAGCTAATGAAGAGTGAGTACTGTAAATTTCCAAACTACCAATTATCATCCACAAATGTATGGTCAAGCGAAGAGACTAAAACAATTGTTAGAGCAATACCGTTGATGTTTTCTCTTGACTCATCGCACACAATGGAGCAAATGGATTAATCTGGCTGCATTTGCATACAACTCCCTACATGGTTCGATCGATACTTCCCCTTACTCTGCACTGTTGGCTTCCATCTTCATATGCTGCCTCCGACCATTGCACAATCTGCAGGGCCTTCAGTCTCCCAGTTATTTTGAATCAAAATAATAAGACTGTTAGTTAGAAAACCTAGGTTGATAATAAGAAAGCAGTTAATGCGCATGCGCATCGTAAAGCTGCTCCTTCATACAAGCAGGGGGCTTGGGTTTGACTCTCCACACAACATCTGTGCATACCTGCGTCCCGTTCTAAATTCACTTCTAAATTTGTGGGAATATTTCCAATTGTAGGGCTCGTAGGGGCTACAGCAGTCAGGTTTTAGTTACATGATAAGTAGAAGATCCAGCTTGTGGTTGACGACTCAATGGTGACCCCTGATGGTTCAATGCAAAGAAATCCTTCTCTACCTACTTTGATTGATGGGTCTGTAGAATACTAGGTTGAGGCTATCCTAGACTTCAGAATCCATAATTATAAATTACAGTATTTAAGTGCTTGGAAGGCGCATGATGCATCAAACTGCTCTTGGTAAACTGCTTCTTGTGTTCATCTGAGACTTAATAACCAATCCTGTGTTTGAGGCAGGGGATTCTGGGTTGGGTGGGGTATGGGATACTGCCAAGGCTCTGCCAAGGGTAGGAAGCACTGGAGCAGAAACAGGTCTCACTTCCCTTACTGATTCACAACCATATGCAGGGAAGAATTGGAGATCTTGAAGGACTGGACAATGGAGGCTAGGAAGGATGGACTAGATCACTAACCTGTCTTGAGATTCTCAATTTCGGGTTAAGCATTCACTTCTGAGTTAGAGGCAGCTTGAGTTTTTATCTGTCCAACAATGATTGAGTTTGTTGTATGGCTTGTCTGCTTTCCATTTAGTTTATTACTTGGCCTCCTGTCTCTCCACTTTGCTGATTTGCCTCCCTTTCAGTTATCTCAGGTCCATGAGTTTGAGACATTGTGCCTCTTTGCCTGTTTATATATTTGTCAGTGAGGGTTTATCAATGATACTTGTGCTTGGGGATGGGATATCGGCCTTCTCCCCAAGCCTTTAGGACCTTGTGAATCCCATCCCTCTGGACGTTTTATTCAATTAAGAGAAGGGGTTGTAGCCCCCTCACAGAGCCTCTGTGTTCCCCAGGGATCCCATGCCTCGGGGTTGAAATTCATAATGTTAGGGGAGAAGGGCACATGGCCCCCCTCCCAGAGCCGCTATAGGCTCTAGAGTCCCAATCCCCTAGGTCCTTTTAAAAAAAATAAAGGTAAGGGAGTGCACGGCCCCTCCCTAACTCACTATTGGCCCCAGGGTCCTCATCCCCCGGACCTTTTTTTTTTTTTTTTAAAAGGGGAGGCAGCGAGCGGGCTCCCTCCCCAAGCCACTATTGGCCCTGGGTACCCCATCCCCTGGGGCTGAAAAATATTTAATTAAGGAAGGAGGGCGCACGACCCCCTCTTCTTGAGCCCAAATGGGCCCTAGGGACCCCATCCCCCATCGCCATAGATTAATTATAGGGGAGGGGGGCATATGCCCCCCCTCCCAAAGCCTTAAGGTTCCCCAGGGCCAAATTTCTTTATTTTAGGGTAGAGGCCATGTGTTCTCCTCCCGAGCCAAAAAGGGCCCCGGAATCCCCATCCCTTGGGGCCAATGTCTAATTATAGGGGAGGGGGCACGGGTCCACACTCCCTGAGCTATGAAAGGCCCCAGGGACCCCAACCAACTGGGCCCTGATTCATAATGAATAGGTGCCCGGTGGCCACCCATGGCATCCACAAAACATAACATTAGGGGCTGTCTGGGGAGCCCCGGGACCTCCCCATAGGAGCCCGCATTGCTCTGCCTCGCAGGAGCAGCTGCTTCTGCTTGCTCCCATTGGGCAGGATGAATCAGAATTTCCCTGATGTGTGCTCTCACCTGAAAGGAGCATTTTCAAAGCTTGGGTGGAAGCACACTTCTTTTCCTGCCCACAGTCTAGCGGGCAGGGAAAACCACAGTGTGCCAGGGGTGGGCTCCTCAGAACACAGTTAAAGGGCTGGCCCAGAGGGATGGGGTCACCGGGGCTTTGTAAGGCTCAGGGAGGGGGTCATGCGCCCCATCCCCTTTATTTATTGTTTGGCCCCGGCGGATGGGGCCCCTGGGGCTGCTACCGACTCGAGGACCCCTTTCCTAAAAAATAAAGTGCTTGGCCCCATGTGATGGGGTCCTCTTGCCACAACAGGCTCGGGGAGAGGGCTTTAAAAGTTGACCCTGTGGGATAGGGTCCCTGGGTCCCAAAATGGGCATAGGGAGTGGAGCCCCAATCACGTCCCCAACCCAAATAATTCAAAACAAGGATGAAGCTCTGCAATGTAGTTGGGGGACTGTCTACAAGATGGAAATTAATACATCACAGGAAACTGCGAAATATTGTCCATATTTCATGCAGCTCTGTAGAATATAGGTTTTATTAAGCTGCATTGCTGTGAAAAACGTGGCTAATGCTCTGGAGAGCAGTGCGGACCGGCTGAGAATGCCGTGACCACACCCCCCTTCCTCTTCCGAAGCGGACCTGACGTCAGACGCGGGAGCTGGTGAGCCGTGGGATGCAGCCGAGCCGTTGAGCTCCGAGAATACGCCAGCAGGCGCTACGAAAACTGGAGCTGCACAGGACCGGAACAGCCGAGCACCGGTATGCACCGGCGGGCCCCTTTCTCTCTTTTTGCCTGAAACATACCTGTGGGACTCCTAGACTCCATTACTGACAGGAGCGAGAGATGCGTGGATTCTAGAACGCACGTAGCAAGTGTCGAGGAATGCTTTTGAAAGCTAGCCGAGTGGCCAAATTAATAACAAGGGATTCTAAAAGATTCCGATCTTCGTGAACTGTAATTACCATACAGAGAGGGTGACTTCTGTTGCATGTTAGGTGTTCCCCTATAACCAACAATCAGCCAGGCGGGTGCCAGTCATTCTGACCTCAGCCCTTTTCAGAGTCTAGACTTGTGCACTGATGTTCAATAAACAGCGCTGTGAGGAAATGTGTTGAAAAAGGGGAAAAAAAAAAGATAAGAAACACTTGTGGTGCAATAGAATTTCTTTCTGTCTTTTTTGCCTGAAAGAAGTCTGATTTAACAAGTGTGCCCACCCTGCCTACATCATTGCAGTGAGTTTTCAACATACTGGTGCTCAATATGCAGACACCATTTCAGCTGCATAATGTTCTGAGGCAGTTTACCAGCTAGGCTGCATACTCCACGAGCCTGAATATTTCCTGGATACTCCCTCTAGTGTTGGCACCTGTGTTCCTGGGAACTGCAGTTTTTTTTTTCTCTCCTCCCCTTTTTTTTTTTTTTACTTTTGCCACTGGGGCCACCAGGTTTCTCTCCAAGAGGGGGTAAGTGTATGTACTATCCTTACCCACCGATGTATGGGAGTCCCCTACGCCACTTGGTTGAGGGTCACTGGGGGGGGTCCCAGGAAGTAATTTTTGGCTGTCTTGCTAAGGGATTAGCGTGATAATTGCAATTGCATTATGAGAAATCTCACTAAAGGAGCTAAAGGAACAGTAACAGCCCACTCTGACTCCCCAAGCCTGGGTGAAAGGGTGAAAAAACGAGTTGGCCAGGCTGCTGCTCGGGCAAACCGCGCGGCAGCCCTCAGGAAAGATCTTGACTTAAATATTGAAACCGCTGAAATGGCAAGCTCTGTGGCTGTTAAACAAGACCATCTTGTAGGTGCTTCTGTGGACCTTGATTCGAGCGTTAGTCCTTTCACTATTACCTCTCCTAGGGCAGGCACCTCTATTCCATCAGATCTGACCAAGCTAAAGACACCGACGCTGCTCGATTCAGCTGGAGTAGCCAAGGACCTCAAAAAGTATCCTTTATTCTTCAAAGCTAAGCCCGGCTTGTCATCTGCAGAACAGGAGGCGGCAGGGAATGGGCCCCCTCTAATCAACAACCCTATGGATTTGTGTAAAGATGGGAGTCTTAGCGATCCTTTGGATGGCTGCCACTCTCCCTCGCCATCCCCTTCTCTGCTTCTGCCTTCTTCTGGGGGGGGGTCTTCATCAGATCTAACTACTCCTGTGGATGCTGTCCTGACTACCCCAGTAGAGTTTATGCCCTCTGACCCGCAGGCTTTGCAGTCTGAAGGTAGGCCAGATCCAACTCAAGATAACTCCTCCCAGGATAACAGATCCTTCTCCATGCAATGGGACGCCAAGAGCCTCCTCAACTTGATTCTGGAGGAGATTCGAGAGCTGAAAGCCTCCCAGTCTGCTGAAATCGCCGTAATCCACGCTCGTTTAACTAAAATTGAAGAAAGCATGGCTCAGGTGCCGGCACGGCTTCTTGAGGCAGAAACTAGGATCTCGCAGTTGGAGGACCAAGTTTCAACTATGAATAATAAAGTTGCCGCCTTCCAGAGCCAGAGAGCAGCACTGGAGTATAAACTGGAGGAATTGGAGAATCATTCTAGACGATCCAATCTCCGCATTCTGGGTATTCCGGAGGGCCTTGAGGGCCAGCAGACTCTGCAATGGGTTGATTCGTTTATTAAAAAGAATGTCCTCCCAGAGTTTAATGGTGATCTTACTCTTATGCGAGCACATCGGGTGCCAGCCCATCTTCCTCCCAATGCTAAGTTCCCACGGACTATGCTGGTCAATTTTGGGGATTACAGGGTTAAGGAACAAATCTTAACTAAGGCCATTAAACAGCGACAGTTCACCTCGACAGAGGTTCCACTTTGCCGCATCTTCCCAGACATGTCGGCTTCCGCAGCCAAAAGGCAGAAAGAGTTTGTAAAAATGTTACATTTGTTCAAGGAACAGGGGGCGCAGGCAATGATTGCCCAATAGAGCAAGTTAAAAGTACTAGTTAAAGGCAGATTTCACGTATTTTGTAATGTCCCGGAAGCGCAGGAATTACTGCAACAAATTTCGATGGGGAAATCTTAAGGGACTTTAGACTTTATAGTGTCAAGATAATGACATAGTGTTAATGTTACGAGATTACAAATGTTTTCAAAATGTTTCTAAAATGTTCTCAATCACTTGTTTTGGTCTCTTATCCTGATGCTCGTCCTTTTTCTAGTATATTATCTCAGACAGTTTGTCATCCACTGCCTACTAGTTTTCCCCCTTTTTTTTTTCTCTTCTTTCTTTTTCTTTGTGTTTTTTCAGCTCTTGTTGGTTTTCTAATGGCCTGCAGACTCTAACATGTTAATATAATATCAAAGTGTCGATGTTATGAGTGTACACATGTTATTAATTATGTATTATTGGCCTTTTCTCCTGCTGCTCTTTCCTGTTTCTAGTACATATTTGTAGATATTTGTAGATAGCTTATCATCTATTCCCTTTTGGGGCCTTTCCTTGTCTCTTCCGCTTTTCTATGTTTTTTTTCCTGTGTTTTTTATTTTTGTTTTTCGTTTCTTTTGAAGGAAGGGGGTAGGAGACCGGTTGCACTAGGCACCAAGTCATAGTGCCAGTCAAGGGGGAGCTTGTTAGAGGTGAGCAGGGACGGCGGTCTGCTCATGGTGGCTTCAGGAGCTGGGTGGGGTCATAGGGGTGGAAAAGGGAGCATGGGGAAAAAACGAAATCCATTTTTAAATCCTTACACATACACATCCATTCATTATTAATAGACTCATATTTTGCTAGACCTCAGATGGGGCTATCGATTATTGTTGCAGTTTTTCAGCACATTTCTATCTATGTTGTTAGGTTGTACGGATGTTACCTTGTCTACTGCTAATGGCTAAAAAGGACATTTTGAAAGTAGTTTCTTTTAATGTTAACGGCCTCAACAATAAAAAGAAAATGCGGGCCATCAAGGCATGGATAAAGACAGAAAATCCTGCGGCCATTTTAATACAAGAGACCCATATACCAGCAGGGAAACTAGCAGATTTCCCAATGTTTAGTTCCTGGGCAGCTTACAGGGGTTTTTCCTCATCTTCGGCATCCCATAGGGGCACGGCGATTTTCCTTAGTAAAAAACTTCAGGCTGAAGTTGTTAATTTTGTAAATGATCAGAGCGGAAGGTGGTGCTGGGCCACCTGTAACCTAGGGGGCAGACTTGTAACTTTCGCCGGTATGTATGCCCCTGTGGAGGACAATCCTATGCCGTATGAGGAATTTTTTCAATCTTTAATTCAAGTACCCGGTGAATTGATCTTAGGGGGGGATTTTAATTTTCTAATGAACCCTAAAATCGACTCCTCTGCTTTGTCCAAAAAACAGTTAAAACCTAAAACTTTAAGAGTTTTACAAAACTATGGTTTGACTCTGGACATATTGGATCCCTGGAGGGCAGTATTCCCAACTACGATCGCCTATACTTGTTTTTCAGGCAGATTTCGTACTTCGTCACGCATCGACTTTTTTCTAATTTCTAGGAGACTGACTTTTAGCCAGCAGAGAATCCTTCAGAATGGATTCTCAGATCATGCGATGGTGATTCTAGAGTTAGGTAAATACATTATGACCCCTAAAAGATGGATGCTAAATAGGCAATATTTATCAGAGGAGAAATGGGTGCTTTTTATTAAAACTGAGATCAAAGAATTTTTGGAACGAATTCATGGTTCTGCACCTCCACACGTGGTCTGGGACTCGCTGAAGGCTTTCGTAAGGGGACTAGCCATCGGAAAGGATGCCGATAATTTTAGGAAAGCTAAGGAAGAAAAGCGATTCTTAGAGCAGAAAGTGCAAAGGTCCTTTGACATATTTCTCAGCAGTCCCTCAGTTTTCAACCAACGGCAGTTTGATCAGGTTAAACGGGATCTCAGTGAAAAATATTATCTCAAAAGTTAATCCTTTGATCAGCACCACAGGCAAAAAATCTATGAAGAGAGTAATTATACCGGGAGGTTCCTCGCATGGCAGGCAGGGGAGCAGGCTGTAACTAATCAGATAACTGCATTGAAATGTCCCATAACTGCTTCCCGTACTGACGACCCGGTAGTAATAGGGGATATAATGTTACAACATTATAGGAACATATACGGTCAACAACAGACCATTGATATGACATCCTTGAGAGACTTTCTCCAGAGACATGAATTGCCTGTACTTTCAGATGTGGAGAAAATAAGCATGGCGAGTCCTTTCACAAAAGATGAACTGGAGGATGTCATTAAAAATCTCCCGAATGGGAAAGCTTGTGGCCCGGACGGCCTCCCGTCAGAATTTTTAAAAATCTTTTCTAGCACCATTTTGGATTATCTTTTATTGTTGGCTAACTCAATTTTAGAGGGTGGGATGATACCATTGTCATTTAGAAATGGGAATATAGTCAGTTTTTTAAAAAAAGGTAAGGATAGTGAAGACCCTAATTCTTATCGTCCCATCACGCTTTTAAATTCTGACTATAAAATAATTACTAAACTTTTAGCCAATCGTTTTAATCGAATTGCTTCGCATTTGATTCACCCTGACCAAAATGGTTTTATCGCTGGGAGGCAGCTCAACACTAATACGCACTATTTAGCGGAAGCACTTGACTATTTTGAGACTCAGAAGATACCAGCGCTAGTCTGCCTTTTAGATGCCGAAAAGGCATTTGACCTAGTTGTCTGGGAGACCTTATTTTTTATTCTGACAAATTTTGGCATACCTCTTAAAATTACGGGGTTGCTTCAGAAACTATACTTGAATGCAGAAGCCAACATAATCATTAACACCACGGGGGTCGGCCAAGTCAAGGTTAAACGGGGGACTAGACAAGGATGTCCACTGTCCCCGGTACTATTCGCCTTTTTTATCGAGCCATTGGCGAATGCCATTAGGAATAGTACGGATATCTGCCCTCCACTACCAACCATGGCAAAATTGAAATTATATGCCGGCGATATTATGCTCATTATAAAGCCTGAGAAGGAGGCCCAAGCAAAAACTTTTGAGATCTTTGAGCAATTTGAGTCTCTTGGCGGATATAAAATAAATAAAAAAAAGACAGAAATTATACAGTGTGGCGGAGCACCCATGGATTTACATCTCGATATCCTTTCTTGTATGAATACAAAACCGAAAAGATACCTTGGTGTTTATTTTTCGGCGCAAATTACTGAGTTATAGGATTCAAATTTAGCCCCACTTTTACGAAAAGTCCAGGATTTATTCCTTCGATGGAATTCTCTTCCATTAACCATATTGTCTGTTCTTCCGCTATTTAATTTTCTTTTCTCAGCGATTCCCTGCGTCTTAATGACCTCTTTTTTTACTAAAATAGAGTTTATGTTTACATCTTTTCTGTGGGGAAAGAAGGTCCCCCGAATTGCACTTAGCACTTTATATGAGGAGCTGGAAAATGGCGGATTAGCTCTCCCAAGTTTGAGGGATTACTATTTTGCATATTTTGCACAGTATATGTCTAGATTTAAGCCGGAATTACAATCGGGTCTTTTTATTAATTATTTTATGAACTTAATTTGTAAAGAAAAACAGATCCACTGCCCTATAACAATTGTTAAATCTCCTAAATTAGTACGGTATAAGTGCATACAGTGGCTTTTCCATAAACGCCAGGCTTTTTATAGAAGATATTCTATCCCTGCAATTAACTCCTCAACTCCGTTATCTGGCCCTATCTTACTATCTGGGATTAGAGAATCATCAGTAATTACACAAAAATGGGCCAAGGCTGGATTTGGGAAAATTTCAGATTTTTTAAGGAATGATAAATGGCTGAACATAGTTGAAATGTCTTATTTAATTCCAAATGACTTCCTTCTCCTTGGGTCATATAATATTTTTAGTAAGTTCTTGAGTAAACTTGATTTGGTCCAGATCATCGAACGGAAAAGTTTAGTATATGATCTATTAGACGATAGGGCATTTAAGAAACCTGGGAATGGAAAAAGTGTTTACCCTCAATTAAGGGTATCGATCTGGAGGGGAAGGCCATAACGAAATGGGCAAAACATGAGGAGATGGAAATTACAGCGAGTATGTGGTCGGTAGTTAATAATCTCAATTTTAGCACGTTAAGGGGAGCTAATTGGCGAAGGATGTTGTTTTTTAGTAAATGGCTACTTTATAGAACTCCACTTTTTCTATCTAAGATTTATTCTAACCAATCAGTGCAGTGCTTTCGTTGCCATAACCATCCTTCAGCCAATTGGGTACATATCATATTACAATGCCCTTCGATTCAGAGGTTCTGGAATGACATTTTTCACTATCTGGAACTCGAATGTGGTATTTCAATAGGTTTGAATACTTGGCTAATAGTACTTGGCTATGACCCAGACCTTCTTCTTTCAGACAAACTGATCAAATTATTATATATTGCAATGGCTGTCGCCAGATCACTTCTGCTTCAGAGATGGCGATCAGATCTTATACCATCTATATATGAATGGGTCCGAAAAATGAAGCAAGTAAAAAAACAGTGAACGAGCCTATGCATTGCGAATTGGTGGACTTAAGAAGTTTGAGTGGGTTTGGGAAGACTATTTTGATTAAGATCTCAAAATTCAGCTTATCTTTTCAGAGGTATTCCCAGTATGTTTGATTTTTATGTATTGTAATACCAGTATTTTAATCTATTATATGACATTCGATATTTTCTTGTAACCTAGCTATATCATTGAATATAGGATGAATTAGTATTTTGCACATACTCGCTGATTTTTATGTATATGCTTAAAGTATCTAAGGTTTAATCAATTGATTAGCTTGTATCAATGATAGGCAGGGGCTGCTGTTGTAAGATATTACGCTTCTTCTTCTTATTATTTTTTTTTCTTTTCTTTTTTGAATACTGGCTTAAATGTTTTTATTGTCTATCTTTATGGATTTTAGGATTTATTCCCTTCCAGCAAATCAGTGCTAGTTTACAATTCTATATAATTTTCGACATATTTAATGAATTTTATGGATGTATTTATGGATAAACAACTTTTTGTTATATGGATTTCACAAAAAAAAAAAAAAAGCTGCATTGCTGCAATAAAAAAAACCAAAGATGTCACTGAATTTCACGTTTTTTAACAAAACAGTTGCATTTTTGCAAAGATGTCTCTGTTTTGAGGTCTGAGGGGGAAATGTATTTGTTCGCTAACAGTTTGGTTCCAAATGATATGGTCATAGGATCACAACTCTATCTGTGAGCTGGACTTGAGGGGCTTGAATTTGAGACATGAGAGGTTAATCTTATATATCCAATACAAGTGCCAGTACATACATATAAACTTAACTTTGGACTAGGGAGAGGCCCTTGTCACATGACCATGCAAGAATCAAGCTGTGGAAGGGGTGCTAAGAAAAGGCTTGCTATTCTTTGTCCTCTGGTAATTCATTGTGTTCCACTGACAGTAGAGAAACAAAAAAAGAAGAACCTGAGAGCGGAACTGACTAAAAAGCATCCCTAACAACGGCCAACCCTCAGAAAGGGGAAGGAAGGTGTCAACTGCCAAAGGATATTAATAGGACATAACTATGTCTCTAACTGATAAGGGGGAAGCTAAATTCATCCAGGGAAGAAAATTGTTATTGTTGTCCCGAGAGTCCCTGCCTATATTCATGTACTCGGGGTCCCATGTACTTTGCTTTGTAGTTTGTTACCCCAGCACCTTTGCTGTTAGGGATTTGTACTCATTTATTGCCGTTTTGTATGTACCGTAGATTCCAGTTCTCTTCACCGGATTCTTCATTCTTCTCTGTCCTGTTCTTTCACGTATACCTTGGTGCTTGGTGTGTTTTTCCCCCCCATACATTCTCTGAAGGACATCCATGGATAGCATTAAGACGTTCGGATTTACGGACGAAGACTTTGCTAGACTATTAGGCCAAACATCCACAAGCAATAAGTCCTTTACACTTTCTAAAGGCTTAAATGATGATTGGATCAAACTTCTAAACATGAAGAAAAAGGCTAAGCGTACTGAGTCGCATGCCAACTTTATGTTGGAATATCTCAAGGCAGGCACCATCCCGATCGGCCTCAGAGTTCGCAATATACCTGGACTATTTATTGAAGTTAGAAAATTTCTGGAGAAGTGGGCACTTATCTCCAATCTCTGTTCCCGCGATTGGATGATTTTAATCATTGAAACGGCTAGGGAACTTGTTTCCATCCTCATAAAGGAGATAGAGGAATTGGAAGACAAACTCAAGCAGGGCAACCCACTGGAAGAAGCAAAAAAGAAAATTGAAGAAATTAACATTGAACTAGATTCCTTTTCGGAATACTTACTTAAACGAAAAACAGAAAAACTCCGTAAGGATATACGGTTTTTCTCACAGGAAAGAATTTATCCTTTTCTGACAGAGAACTACTATACTTCCAGTGGAGGTTCAAGTTCCCATACGGACCAACAATCGTGGACGAACCGCAAGGTTCTCACTTTTTCAGACACCACAGATTCAGAAGGAGACGATCAATCACCCCACTCAGACTCTTACAACAACAGGAGGGGACATTTTGATAGACCAGGACCTAGCAATCGTTTTTTAGTTAACGGCCGAGGGGGGAATTACCGCCCAAGATATCGGACCCAACAGAGGGGACAATTTGTTGCCCAGGAACAACCACAGCAGTACATTCAAACGAGACGACAACAATACTGGCGCAACTAAATAATAACCCCATTTTTAATCTTAGTAACGAAAATCTTGACTACAATACTGTTGGGCTGCTCACTAAAGGACTTTCCTTTGTCCCCTCCTCCAGACTTTCTAAATTTGAACTTAGAAGAGATCTGTTCTCCTTCTTCCGCAGGGTCAGACTAAAAAAGTTTTTTCTCGATAAAGACACTACTGAAGACCCCAGTCTCTCCGGACTCAAACTTCCATCTACATTTATCCCGAGCCTGGATCAGCTAGATCCAGAAGTGGAAATTTTTGAGGAATCAGTACTCTCTAAGATTGATAACATCACTAGATTTATTCCTGCTCCGATTCCCAACTTACTAAACAGGAAACTATGACACTCAGCAAATTCAAAAATAAACCAGAACTGACCATCAAACCCTGTGACAAGGGGGGTGGAATAGTTCTATTTGATACGTCGGTCTACAGAACCAAAATGAGAGACATGCTCACAGTACAGGAACACTACCACAAAATGAGAGGTGATCCTGAAACTAAAGTCAAAATTAAGATCTTTGACATCTGTAGAAGAGCTGAACAAGAAGGTATCATTACCAAAAAAGAGTTTGAGTTTCTCACACCTGCTGTGACTCGGACCCCGGTTATTTATGGGTTACCTAAGACACACAAGAACCCTGTAGACCCTCCTCTACGACCCATCATGTCCACGATAGGATAGGCTACGGAGCCTCTGTCCAAGTATATTGATGTCTTCTTAAAACCAATAGTGACTCGGCTACCATCATACATTAGAGATACCGGCCATCTTATCTCTAAAATTGAAGACATGCCATTTAACATCAATACCCAATTCCTGGTTACTATGGACATAGAGGCGCTATATACTAATGTGCCACAGCAACAGGCGCTTTTAGTAGCACGTCAATATCTCGATTAGGTCGGAGCGGACTTCAACTCTGACTTTATTATCCAATGTCTGGACATTGTCCTTAGTGAAAACTTCTTTGAATTCGATGGAGAATTGTTTAAACAAGTGAAGGGAGTCAGCATGGGGGCCGCCTGTGCCCCCAGTGTAGCTAATCTGTACATGGGCAATTTTGAACATAAGTTCATATACAACGAGATTGCTCCTTTCTATGAGAACATACTTACATGGCATCGATTCATCGATGACATCTTCTTTATTTGGGAAGGTGACGAGGGTGATTTTGACCAATTCTTGGAATGGATCAACCTGTGCGACCTCAATCTCAAATTTACTCCCAAAAAAAGTAGAGATAAAGTTGAATTTCTTGATCTGTGGATAGAACACAGAGACCAACATATCGCTGTATCTCTCTACGCCAAACCTACAGTTAAGAACACACTCCTCCATTACAGCAGCTATCGTCCGCGCTGTCAAAAAGACGGGATTCCCTTTAGTCAGTTCCTACGCTTGCGTAGGAACTACACCAATATCCATGACTTTGACTCTCATGCCGATATTCTCAAAGGAAAACTCTTAACACGAGGTTACCCCAAGAGACTTATTCAGGACTCTTATAAAAGAGCCAAATATTTTGACAGAGACACTATGTTCAATCCCAAATCTGAATCTACAGATACTAAACTGGTTTGTGTGACCCGCCACTCCAACCTCAACCACAAGATTTAACAAGCTATATATTCGGAGTGGCATCTGCTTAACCTCAGGGACGATGTCCCCAAGATGCCCAAACCCATCTTTGCATTTCGACGAAACAGGAACCTTCGGAATTTCCTAGTGAGGGCTAAACTGGACAAAACTGATACTTTTCTTCAAAAATCCATCACAGGGGATACTCCGATCAGAGGCAACCACAGGTGTGGTACTTGCCAGGCCTGTGATAATGCCATAATTGCTGATCATATTACCATCAGACACAAGATCATCAAACTTAACCAAATGACTAACTGCAGGACCACAAACATAGTGTACTGTATCATTTGCCCATGTAATCTTTGCTACATTGGCGAAATTGGTAGAGAGATCAGAGTACGCATCGGAGAGCACAAATCCAATATTCGGACAATAAGAACGTCCGCTCCCTTGGTCCAACATTGGATACAGATGGGACACACCGAAGTGGATCTTAAATGGACTGTGTTAGAAAAAATCGCTTCGGAAAGAGGACGAGATGAGAACAAGGTCCGAAAGACCAGGGAAGTATTTTGGATTTTCTTCTTGAATGCTGAAAAACAGGGATTGAATGAAAACACTCCCTGGGAACAAGCGATCTGAGTTCTTGAGTCTTTGGTAGGCGCCACTTCATTATGGACTTACCTTTATTTAGAAGCCAGGATTTGATCGGGAGTCTGTATCTATATGCTGTTTCTCCCACTCCGGCATTTTAGCTTATGGTGCCATTACCTTTGGCATTGGATCCTCTTTGAAAGCGTCATACCCCTTTTTTTCTGCCCATTGCCGATTTATGGGTTTTTGCATTCCCCCTTATATATATTTTTTCATCTTTTTTTTCGCTTCCTCTAAGGGACTTTCTTTCCATCCTTTCCGGATAGTGCCAGCCAGCCTAATAGGTTCGGTCCCATCTGAGGCTTGGGCCTATTCGGCAATAGTGACATTTCCTCTTCGGAAGTGTTATCCTTTTTCTCTGTTCATTGCCGATTTTTGGGTCCACCGTTCATCCTCATCTTTTCTCGTGTTTTTTTGGGGGGATTTGCTTTTTATCCATTCCGGATAGTGCCGGCCAGCCTAGTTGGTCTGGTCGTATCGGAGACTTGGGCCACTTCGGTTATTGTGACATTTTCATTTTTCCGATTTTCATGTATTTCCACTATGGCCGTTCCGTGTGGCAGTCCTCTTTCTATTTTTTGTGACGGCAGTATCCGGGAAAGAGATTTGCTTTCGAGGGATCACGTGCCCGCCATCTGGAACCAATATATAGACAGCTTCTAGATAGGTCAGTCTCTTGACCTTCCTTTTTGAAGGCGGGTCTTCACATCGTTTCTGAGCCCCATGGACGCAGTTTGCCCGCAGTCTTGACTTTTGGAGGACGTCGACCTTTGTTCGCCCCACGATAGCTCTACCGACGGGCTGCCAGTCCCGGCGAAGTCCGCCCTAGGACCTTATAGATCGATCATGATCTAACCTTTTGTTAGGTAAGAACTAGAGTCTAGCCTGTCACCCCATTTGCTCCTTCCCCCGTAGACTTCTGGGATAATTTCCTCCATATATTTGTGTAATCATGTGTGGGGTTCCGTTCCATTTATCGGTCCCTTTGTCTGAGGATATCTTGACGGGGGAAGGCATACTTCTTTTTGCTTCTAGATTTTCATCTTACCCCCTCTTTTATGGTCTCATTGCAGCTCTCACTCAGTTCCGACGCCTATCGTAGTCGGCACTTCATCACTGACTGTGTTCTAATCGTTATTTCCTGTCGAATCCCTGCAGCTTGGGACTTCCATGTAGAGTTTCTCAGTTGTTCATGAAGGTAAATATCCACCTCTGACAGAGGTACGCCAACTGGCATTTAGAGACATGGGTTCGCCATGATCTCCGTCCTAGTCCATATTCAGATCCAGCAGGGTTGGGTTATCTCCTGCCTCTTGTGTTTCAGATTCCTATACGAACTGACGTATTGGGTCCCTACGACTTGTAGCCACTTCAGAAGGACGTCTATATTGTATCCAGTACTGCGACGTAATCCCTCTTTGTTTCATTTTGGATTCCTTTTGACTGAATCTTAAGTAAGTTATTACGGTCTTATATCTGTCACATATTGTCTAGGCACCTTCATATTTTTTTTGTAGTACACTTTATGTTTCAAATCTTTCTGTTTTGTTCTTGTTTACCCTTTGCATGGACTTATTCTGGACTGTTTGATGGGTCTTTTCCTATTTTGATTCTTTACACAGGTATTCGATCGGTTCTTCCCCATCAGAACACCTAGTGGTATTCACTTTTATTGTTTTAAACATATCTCTCTATATTATCACGGGTGAAGACACTGGAATGTCCTATCCTTTCCCAATAGGTCTGTATTGTGCTACTAGGGGAGACCTATACGTTTTTACATATATTTATATTTCCTTATTTCTTTTGTAGCTAACATCGGAGCTTCTGATCTGAGAAGTGCTTTATTGTCACTTACTTCATTTTATCCTTGTTCAAACTTCTCCACCCCGCCTTAGTGCTCCTTTCTTGATTACCAATTTACCAGTGCACTGAGGAAGATGACGGCTACTTGCTAGCCTAGCACGGAAACGAGAGTCGGCACCGTGCAAGACAGAAACCACAGGGTGGTATTTACCTGAAAGTACCAACTGGATGCACTTTTGCCAACCTACCACTACTACTACATAATCCTGATTTGGTTTCTGTCGTATTGTGTGTGTAATCTGTTTTACTGGATATGTGAGAATGTGGAATGTATGAGATGGTTTGACTGTTGGAAGTATATGCTTATGTTTTTGAGTCTCCGATTTTAATAGAGCTCTATTGTAGTGGGGTGGGAGAGTCTTTATTAGTTTTTGATGTTTATGCACCTGATTTTATTTGTTTAATTGATTTATATGATTATTGTATATTCTGTATGTTATTCTTTTTGCTCCGTGCTCAGTGATGAGAAGTTTAAAAAAAGATTAATAAGTAAAATAAAAAATTCTTTGTATTTCACATCCTTGAATCATGTTCCCACTTTTTATCAAACAGTTATTTTCATTTCTTTTTGTGTATCTATTGTTGTTTGGATCTTAAAATTGTTTTCCCTTTTTTTCTTCCCTGGACGAATGTAGCTTGCCCCTTATCAGTTAGAGACATAGTTATGTCCTATTAATATCCTTTGGCAGTTGACACCTTCCTTCCCCTTTCTGAGGGTTGGCCGTTGTTATTGTTGTCCCGAGAGTCCCTGCCTATATTCATGTACTCGGGGTCCCATGTACTTTGCTTTGTAAAAAGCATCACTAACCTGTGGAGACACCCTCCAAACCACGTCAGACGAGCAAGCGTGGACAAAGGTGGAATTGATCAAGGTGTAGATCACACGAGAAGGAGCATAGAAATCCACACAGGAAGCCCTGGAATAAACAACAGAAATCTCCTTCTCTTCCCAAGGCACACTGGCAATATAAGGTTACTCACTCCTGTAGGATAGTGGTGCAGTATGAAGCTTTAACTATGGGGTTCAAAAGCAAGGGGAATTCCTACAACCTACAACTGAAAAGAGGAGAACGTTGGAAGCAAACGTCTCTGTAGCAAAAATGTATACTAGACAGAGCAAATACTGACGTCACTGGGGATGCCCCTTTGAGACTGCACTCGCGGATGCTGTTAACAACTCAAGTGATGTTATCTTCTTTTGCGTATTTGTAGTACCACCATTACTACCTTTATTTGTGAGTATGAAAGATGTAATATGATATGCCCGGTTTAATAAAAAGTTGTTCAGCAGCATTAATGTACAAGACATCTTAAAAAAGGAACAAAAAAAGAACGTCAACATCACTAATCATTATGGCTTATCCTTACCAGAAGATAAAAACAAGAACATGTCTATTTTTTATGTCAACAGTGCTTTACATCAATGCTTGGTACTCGAGAAAGTGTAGCTTTCAAGTAGTTAAAGAATATTTTGCACTAAGAAAGAATATTGACTATTTATTTCTGTTTATAAATTTCGAAAAACATGACGTGGATTGAAATAGAAGACAGCCTTTACATTTCTCCAGGGAATGCTTGCCCTGGTGCATTGACAATGGTACAGAAGAGTGCTGTTTTTCACCCACCTTCTTTTGCCATTTGAAAAGCTTTTATGAGACTTTTGATGGCCTGCTGGTGTTCCTTATTTTCCAGCATTTTGTCTGCCAGTAATGTGTAAATCCTCCAGAGATCCTCGCAGGCCAGTGAGTTCTGAGTGCGGCCTGTCTCATCCGTCCATTTTCGCCCCAATGTCAGCTGATAGAAGGCTTCATAGTGCTCCGCGGCTTCCTCCAGCTGACCTGTAAAACACAAGCCCTTCGTAAGTATCAGCGCCATGGGTCACCAAGCTTTCTCAGACATCAGCACACATCTGGGTACTCGTGAAAAATCAGTTGTACGACCTATCCCTACATGAACCATCCAATGTTAATAAAAAGCTTTTATTGAAACTGGTTAATATTCCAGCGCTGCCTGTACACGGATATACTGAGCAAAAAGAATATTGCCTCCTCGAGCTGGAGTTTTCATGTCACAGCCTCGCAGTGGCAGCACCTCTCGCCTCTGAAGGACATATTACTGTTTCTCAATGATGCAAGGCCTACAATAAAAGGACAATATCTTAACTCTCCAAGCAGCCCTCTTATACCATCTGTGATCTGATATATGCAGCTGCGGTGCACAAGTAGGACCTGTCAGCGTGTCAGACAGATGTTTGTTCAGTGGCTGAAGGAAAAATATCAGTGTTAAAAACATCAGTGCTCTTTTCGAGGAGCTTTAAGGGCCCGGTACATTAAGCTTTTTTCTGTGCGTAGTAGTGACTTACACCAGACTTGGATGCGGTAGAATAGAAAGTCTCTGGCGCGCAAGCGCAGCACTGAGTCTCGGTGTGTCACCCAACTACCGCAGGTAGGACCAGCTTGCGCAGCAAGGGTGAGAAAATGTGACAGATACCCCATTTCTCAGAGAATGTGGATAAAAGAATTTCCTCACGAGAAAACGTGTTTCATGTTAAAAAAAGGAAATAAAATAATAATGTGTATTTGCATATGTACCTGAAGACTTTTATCCTGCTTGCGCTTCGTACATTTCATTAACTTCTAGGAACATAGCGCAGATTCATTAGCTACTCAAAATGTAATTTGTTGCAAGGACATAACGGAGGACACCTGCGGTTCCGTGGGTTTGGGGGGGGCACAACTTTCATGTCAGAGGAGGGCCCCCCACAGCTTCAGCTGACATAAAGCAAAGGAACTAAATAAAGCAACTTAAAAGTTGCATGGAAAGACAGTCTGACTGAGGCCTACCTGCTCGGGAAGAGGTGTAAAAAAATACACACACAAACCTGCAGCAGAAGTGCAGTTATTTCTGCTACCACTGCTCCCTTATATGCAGGGCCGGTCCTAGGATATGTGGGGCCCCGGGCAGAATAGGAACATGTGAGGCCCCTAAGCAGATACGACGCGGGATCGGATCGGGCCGGCTAAGAAAGTTATTTTTTTTCCTTTAAATTAAAATTACACCCCGCCCCCACAGTTAACAGCTAACAACCATTGACAAAACGCAGCCGCGGCCGATTCATGCCGGCCGCGACTGGGTTTTGTCAATGGTTGTTAGCAGTTTAAGCTAAATGAGTAACTACAGTAAATGATTTTACTTTCACCTTGTTGTTTTGACCAATAAGTAGCTCCTTCACACACACTTGCATAGAATCACAACTGCAATGCAGGACCATTGCTCTTTGTGCTCTGCAGAGAGGCCATATTTTGAATGGTCATGTAATCTGAACACCTTTTTGACCCACAGACAGGCACAGTGTGAAAGTTGTACTGCCTGCAGCCTCAACTCCAAAGTGCTCAACTGTAGCCTGTTATAAACACCTGGAGGCGACTCAGTACAAAGGGTGCATCATCCAAGAGTAATATGCTGTGAAATAAAATACACAAACACACATGCTGGAAATAGCTAGCACTCTTGGGGAATGCAAGATTCAGTAAAGCATGAGAAATATAAACAGGAGCAAAATTACTGCCATGGATTACCCTAACAGCAGGACCACTGGAATTATGTGGCAGGAGAGGGTTAAATTATGTGGCAGGGTGAGTAAATTATGTGGCAAGAAAAGGCAAATTATGCGGCATAACCCGGCACATTTTGAAATAGTATTACTTCATTTTTTTGCCATTTTTAAACTTGGTAACACTGTTTGGGCACTGTTTGCACCCCATTAGTAACAATTTAACACCCAAATTTAGTAGTGGGAAACAGAAAGTTGACTATTCCAGCTCTTCAAAGGGCCTTCCCACATGCGGCAAGACGTGTCGCTGCATTTTTAGTAACTTTTGAACTGTTTGAGATAGAAAGCAATTTTGTTGTTAAAATCTGTAGATTATGCAGCAGCTGATGGATTATGTGGCAAATGCGTCAAATGCATAATTATGCAGAAATCGCCGCCACCGCACAATCGCATAATTCCAGTGGCCCTGCCTAACATGCAGCATCAGACTGGGACAGAAAATAGGCCTCTGTACCAAAATAAAAGGGGCCCCCATTAGGGAGTTAGTTAGCTAGAAAAGTGTCCCATGTTTGCAAACTAGCGCAGTTTTCAACTTGTAAGCACATGCTGTATAAGTTTATTGTAAGGTATGGAAGGACTGCACTGATTTGAGTTTGCTGCAGGCAATGTTTGCTTTATTATCATAAAAAGCAACAGTAAAAACCAGCTCACTTGACCATAAAGCAGGTCAATAACTAGCCAAAAAACGGCCTACATACTGACCTGAGAGCAGGGCTTTAAGTGGGTTGAAAAAACCTGTCATTGCCTCCAGATAAAAATTACAACAAGTAAAATTACACCTTGAACAAGCCAGTACTATTGGCTTTGTCAGTGGTTATTAGTTGCATAAGATGAATAAGCAGCATCTACGGCTTCCTTGTATATAATATTGAAAATGCTCCAGTTCTGCATGATAAGACTGTGAAAGAACTATAACGAGTCTCACTGAAGTTGCATTAAAGGTAGCGAAGGGTGGCACTGATGCAGAGTTAAGATTTGTTTTTCCCTCTGAGAGTGAGGGCAAAAATGGAGAGCGGGCCCGTCTCATCACCTGTTTTTCAGAACTTTCATTCATTGAGCAGACACTGGATCAATGTTTTAGCAGGCAAAGTTAAGGACATGAATATAGGGCCCCTTTTCAATGTCCATTTTAATTTATTACCGGGTCTAAGACTTGAGTGACCCAGCAGACTTTAAACCCTGCTCCATCCACTTTTGCATGCGGATTCTGCTCCTCTGCGTGCACCTCTTGTCTCAATGCCGCGCACACACCTATCTGCTCCCCCCACCGTATTCCATTTGTCTTGCCCCTTTTATTCCCCTCTCTGCTCCCTTTCCACTTGTCCTTGGTGAGCAGTTTCCATTGTGATGCGCCGCCATCGCCACTCTATCCTTTGCTGTGCCCCTGCAGGATATTCGGTCTTTTATTCATACAGGGGCAGGGCCACTTCACAGGCAAGGGCACTCAAATTACCTGTCTGATTGCTGTCATCAACATGCTGATGCAGCCATTAGGCCCACAGAGAGGGGCCAGCAGGGGAGATTGACATAAAAAAGAAAAATATAAACTCTCAGGGGGCCCCTTGGGCCTCGGAACATCTGATGTCTTTAAAGGTGCGAGGCCCCATGGCTGCGAGCAGGCGCGGGGCCCTGGGCAGCTGCCCACGCTGCCCATGCCTAGCGCCGGCCCTGCTTATATGTGAAGGCCTGACCCTTACTTTACAGAGATGCTTCAAAGAGCGGCTAGACTCACACACCTACACGCTCTCTGTTTGATTGACAGCACTGTGCAGGTGACGCACACAGGCCGAGCTCCGCCAATCACAGAGAGAACTTGAATACATTGTGCCCACCCTGGAACTCAGAGGGGCTGTGAGGCGCAGCACACTACGTGTTGCAGGATTGAAAGGGTAAGTTTAAAAAACGAATTCATCGATATGTTACTGCAGGATGGACCTAAGGAAGGGATATGGCATTCAGTGTAAGGTATGTGCAGCATATGTGCCAACAACCCAAACCCTGCACATATCTCTGTCAGGGACGTTGTGAACAATAGTGCAGCAGGTGCAAGGCACCAGGCTTGGGAGATTCGAATTAAAGCTATTGTTCATTTCTAAACCCTTAGATGGAAGAACAATTTCCCCTGCTTGCATCATGGCCCCCGGCACCCTTGCTGTCAGGGGCGTAGCTATTGATGGTGCAGAAGGTGCAGCAGCATTTGGGCCCAATAGGGCCGAGGGCACACTAAACCATGATTATTGCAGTATTTTACCACCCCAACAGTAGTTAAAAATGGGGCCATTTTCCCTGCTCGCACTTGGGCAAATGGCACCATTGCTATGCCACTGCTTGCTGTGCTACTATTCAGGACAGGCCTACTGGCCAATCCCAACTGTTTAGATTTCCATATCCACCCTAAACAGAGCCACACCCCAACAGATTGTGAAATACTCCCTCATTCCACCAATCCTTATTGACTCAACTACATCCACAACTTTCTACTACAATCTACCACCCACCCATCAGCCAGTATTTTCACAAGTACATATTTCCTGAGAACCTTTGAAGAAATATCTCAAGTGGAGGAGTGGGGTACTTTTTGGCTCTGGGAAAAGGGCTTTAGCAGGAGCACATCCAGGGGTCAGAGGGTGATCAATGTGTGACCAAGGGTGTTGCACTGAGTTAGAGGCCTTTTATGGACGGTAGGTGTACAAGGCGGCCTGAAACTTATGCCAACTGCATATATTTATCTAAATTCCTCTTTGAAAGCTTGTATTTGTTTTACTTTCCTGTAAAATTAAAAAAATAAATAAAAAGAGCTCTTGAAGGCTATGAAGAGGTAGGTGTAGGTGGGGTCTAAAGATTAGGGCAAGAGAGATCTATTGTTGTGGAGGTCTTGGGATATGGGATACAGACATCACAGGATGATGCCAGGGGTCTTGTTACCACTTTTAATGTCTTGAGAAAGGGCTGCTGAGAATTCATGATAGGATATGACTGGCCACGGAGTGGGAGGGGCCTAACAAGGCATTTGGAAATGAGCATCTGCGTGTGTGCATGTTTTGTGTGTGTACAGTGCCTGTCTCAGCCCCAAGGAGGGGTAAGCAGGGATTAACAAGAAGATATATGATGTTGCAAAAGTGCTTTTGAGTGTTATAAAGAGGTAGGTGTAGGTGGGGGTACAAAGATTGGGTCAAGATAGATCTATTGCTGTGGAGATCTTGGGATATGGGCTACAGACATCAACGGATGGTACCAGGGGTCTTGTAGCCACTTTTAATGCCTAGAAGAGAAAGGGCTACTGAGAATTTAAAACAGGAACAGGACTGGGCACGGAGTGGGAGGGGGCCAAATATGGCATTTGCAAATGGGTATCTATGTGTGCATGTTTATGTGTGTGTTCTATGCCTATCACAACACCAAGGATGGGTGGGCAGGGATTAACAGGAAGATATATGCCGTGTCAATAAGCAAAGCAACTTCACTTACAAATTTAGAGTTGGCCCCTTGCCAAATGCAGTGTCCTCATAGAAAGATGTCCCCTTCACTGCCTAGGACCCAATGTACTGTCAGAGTGGGCCCTTCACAGAGCCTCTGTCATTTTTGGGAGACACCATTCACAAATCCCGTTTTCTCTCAGGGAGCTGGCCTCTCCCCGAGGATGTATTTGCTCAGGGTTTAGACCTTCACATACCTAGGCCTCTCAGGGAGCTTCCCTTCACAGACCCTTTGTTCTTCCAGTGAGGTGATTTCTTAAACACCTCATTTCCTCTACAGAAGCTGTCCTATCCCAGTCCATCCATCATGTCTGCAAACGGGCCCGCATAGTTCCTATGCCCCATCGGGCACTTGACTCCTCAGTCTTCTTGTGCAGAGCTCACAGACTCTGCCTTCCCGAAAGCGCTGGCTGCTCAAGTTCAATGAACGTTTTTAACTATTACTCTTTAAGAAAATAACACTCTAAACCCAAGTCACAAAAGCTATCTAAATTTCATTTACACCAATGCTTCAAATTTCAGAGTAAAATGGGGCGGGAGAGGTTTTATTGGCAGCACCTCTCGTCTCTGGAACAGCCTCCCTTTATTCCTGAAAAAGGAAACAGACCTTCTCTGCTTTAGGAAAAAACTAAAAACCTGGCTTTTCAATCTCTAAACTTCGGCCAGCCTCATAACCTGGTACTGCCCAGTTTGCAAGCTTGCTTCCTAGACACCTCAGGGTAGTAGTGCGCGTTTATTATAAATTTTCATTTCATTTCAAATGAAATAGGCAGAGATAATAAACAAGAAAGTATTCAGTGCCTTCCACTGTGCATGTCTGCACGCCGCTGCAGCACCTTACATCTTCTTTTCTCATGTGAAACTGCATACAATTTTAGGTCTGGTGCTATCCAAACGTTTTGATTTCACTATAATTATATAAAAATATAATGTACTTACTTAAAGGGGATTTCAGCTACTCCACTCCATCCATTGTTCTGTTATTGTGTCATTCACATTTCATTACAACCTACAGGCATGGGGAATTGACCCAACCCACTTCAGCCATTGGCTAACTTCACTGAGTGACTGCATACTCCTCAGTTACAAGGAGAACATAAACACGGGCAAGAGAGACCTATTGCTGAAGAGAAAAAGTTTCCTTCAGTGCCAATGACTACTAAGCCAATGTGGATTTTGAGGCCAAAACAATATTTTAGCTTTTAGCCAATGTGTGTTTTTTAAAAATATATGCGAGGGCCATGCTTGACACCATGAGTGAAAGAAGGGTGCAAGAGTGGTAGTCAAAAAGAAAGGTAGAGAGAGATCGGTTGCAAAGTGGATAAGAATCTCAGATGGAATGGCTCAGATTTAACCGGAGGAGTGGTGTGATGAAATGGGAAAGGAATGACAAAGGTGGAAAATAAGGAGTGTAAAGGGGAGAGGATCGCGGGAGGAGGCAGAAGGATGAGTGCACTGAAAAGAAAATTGGGAATGATAAAAATAAGAGGAAAACCGGGATCTGGAAGATGCATGTGAGAGTGGTAGAAATAAAGGAAACCAATGTGATTGGAGTCAGACAATGAGGAAGAGGGATACAGGTGGAGGTAGGTTCAAAACTAGGGTTGCAGAAGCGAGAAGATTACGGAGGTAGAGAGGGTGAAGAAAGCAGCATTGAGTGAGAAAATAAGAGAAATCAGTCTAAGGTATGAGATGAACTGAAGACAAATATTTAGTGGGCAAAAATAGGATGGAATGTGAAAGGGAGAGTGGATGTTATAGGAATTAGAGAACATGAGGTGTGCAGGTTGAAGGCAAATGCGAGGATGAAGGGGAGAATGAGAGGTGAGGTGAAAGTGAAACGAAGAGATAGGTGCGACTATGGAATAGGTAGAGATAAGGTTTAGAGAATGAGAGTTATAGAGTTGCAGGTAGGCTGCTAATTGGAAGAAGTAGAGTGAACTAATCAGAGATGGAGGTGCAAAGAATGAATATTGAAGAGTGCACAACTGTCTATCACAGATGTGAGAGAATAAGAAGTGGAGGTGTTAGGGGGCATGGTAAAGTCATGGAAATGAGAGACATAAATTTGAAGAAGAACTAGAAACTAGGAGAATTGGATGAAATAGAAAGGCAAAGGTAGAGTCAAGAGGGCAACTGGGAGGGGAACAGGACTGGGGGAAAACTGAGAAAGAAATGAGAATGACTGAGGTGGAAGGCAGTACTTAATTTGAGCCGGTGGTTGCCAGTGTAGCCCACTGGCACCAGCACTTATTTTTCCCCAGCGGACCTTGACCCAAAGCAAGAGAGAATAAAATACAAAAGTGGGAAAGAAGGAGACAGAGAAAGACAGTAAAACAGTGACAAATGGAAAAAGCAGGGTTGAAAACGTTTATGCAAGTGTAAGATAAAAGAAGCAGGGAGTGTATGGCTGTGGATTAAAAAAGCATGAGGTGGAATCAAGACTGTGCAGCCTTGGTATTTTTCACCCCAACCTTCGATAGCACCAGCCGTGGAGCAAAACTTTGGGCTTCAGCACTTATTCTTTAACAAATTAAGCACTGAGTAGAGGACAGGAGTGCCACAGACAGCATGGCTTAATATGTTGGTGAGGGACAGAAATGGTAGAAGAATGAAATATTGGGTGATGTTTGAAGCAGGAAAAGTAGTGAAAAACGAGAGCTAGAGATAAGGCATACCTAGAAAGATGGGATTCAGAGATATAAAGAGAAATATAAAGGACAAGTTAAAAGGTCCATTGGTGCATGGTAAATTGACTTTTTCAGGAGCACAAAGGCAGCCTTTTGCTCACTGTCATTTTTGATATGCTCACATTCTTATGTCTGTGACCTGGTATCCCTCTATATCGCCAAGAACCAAGAATCTGTACTTTTGGAGCAACCATGCACCCACCAAAATGGTTTAGATATGCCCGGATGTATCCCAGCCTGCAGAAAGAAAAAGCTACTTACATGTGGTAACAATCTTTCCAGTGGATACTCTTTCTACCCACAGATACCTCACCTGTAGAACAATCCCAGGTGATAGTCTGGATCTGGCAAACTTAAAAGTCCTCAAGTCACCAGTAGAGGGCACTGGACTCGTTCGACGCCAGAAGTGATGTCAGGTAGTGTCACCAAGGCCATAAGGTGACTGCCCCAGTGCAACTATGTCACTTTGCCAGGGCCATTCTACACGATTTCCTCATCTAACCATCCATCAACCCTCCTCCGGGGGAGGCTATGGCGGTGAAATCCTACAGGTGGGAATCTGCAGGTAAAATTATCCATCAGAAGAAGAAGTTAATTACCTGCGGTAACGATCTTTCCGGTGGATAATGTACCTGCAGATTTCTCACCGACCCGTCTGCCTCTCAATTTGATGTTTTTTGGTACTTCAAACCTACATTGATGTAAATCTACCCTCCTGCCTCGAAAGTTGTGGAAATAACTACAGGTCTCCTAGCAATGGCGGTCGGACGAGCGTCCAACCACCATCGCAGCAGGATTGAGATCGCCCGACAAGGAGTTAGCGGTTCCCAACCTCTATATTTTGATAAGACTGTCGTGTAGAAGGTTGGAAACTGTTTTTTTCTACTGCGGCTTGCGCTGCGGGCCAAAAAAGGGCTGCAGTACAAGCCGCAGTAGAAAAAGGCATTTTTCAAACATCCATGCACCGTCTGCCAGGCACCATGTGGTGCCTGGCACACAGTGCATGGATGTTTGGGGGGCACCACACGTGCCCCCCCCGGCCACTTAGCAATAGCCCATGGGTGATGGGGGCCCTGCTTGGGCACCCAAAGTCCCTTTCCGGCTGCCTTTCCATGGCAGTGGGACTGCCGTGAACAGGCAGTCAGAAAGGGACATCGTGACCCTGACAGCAGTGCCTGAGCAGGCACTGCCTCCATTCAAGATCACGCTTCCGACCGCCGCCCCGTTGGGATCAGTAGATCCTGTCAGAGGCGACGGTGCGTCCCCCCGACAGTCAAGGGTAATGCGGGAGTCGGCCTGAAAAGCTGTCTGTCGGCGGGACCGCCACCAATGGCCTGTCAGTGGCAGTCCCTCTGGCATCATAATCTTTGGTGGGCTCAAGCAAAACATGACGTGCCCGACTCTAGCAGTGATGAATTGTTGCCCGAGTGCTATCTAACAATAATAACATGCATATTAATTAACAAATGTTGTAACAAAGTATGCTGACTTCAGGATCTCAAGGAACTAAGTCCAAAAATATTTACATTTTTTTTTGCATTCTCCCCAACAAATCATTGGCATAATGAAACCTTAGGAGGTCCCCCTGTAAGGTACTGTGAGGGGATCCTTGCTTACAATCACCCCACCTCCTCATGTTTTCAAGCACTTCACTCTTGTACACTACCCAGAACATATCAGAAGGATTTTCAGTGGCACAACTGGCTTTCAAGAAGATCCAAATTACTGATGGATACTTCTAACTGCAGATTTTTCACCTGTACAACATACCCAGTGGCAGACTGGATCTGGAAACATTCAAAGCTCTCAAGTCGCCTGTTGAGGGTGCTGGACTCGGTCAATGCCAGAAATGATAACCGACACGGATTCAGAATTTCACCCTCTGAGGAGTTTTGCTAACAAAAGCTTACTAGTCAGTACCAAAAATGTCTCCTCCCAAGAAATCTGGGCTCAAACCCTGCAGGGACTGTTAGGGACAGATGCCAGTTACAAGCCCCCATTCAGTCTGTCTTTGGTGTCAGGGGTCAGACCATGACTCCCAGGCTTGCTCTTCCTGCCTTAGCATGCACCCTAAGGCCACCAAAGAGTGGGAGGCCAAGCTCTTCAGGGCCAGAGAGGCTCAACGACACCACAAAAGTTTGAGACACTGCTCTAGATCCCCTTGTTTATCTTCAGCTAGCAAGAAAAAGAAGCAGCACAGGAAATCAAAGAAGCACTCAAAAGGCAAGTCTTCCTGTCGCTCTCCGACTCCCACAGGACCTTCGTCCTCGAAGCTGAATTAGTCGAGGTAATGAAAGTGGACACATCTCTGCACAGTCCTGCCCCACTACTGGACCCAGCTCTGGAGCTACCTCCATCCTTCCCGGAGCCCTTGGCACTGGCACCTCCACCGCATGAGTCTGGCGTTAGTGCTGACTTTCCTTCATTACCCAACCCTAGGGTCAGACCAGGCTGTATTCTTTAACGCCATGTATTCTATCTTTTCAAAGTTCTGTTGCGGACTGGCACTCCTTTGGGATCAGTGGCACCTTCTCGGCTTCCCATGTTTCTGTCTTTCCATCCAACACCCTTCGGTGCCGCTCAGTCGGAGCCGATACCATCTCCACACAGCTCTGATCGAGCACTCATGTGCATGGCATCTCAAGTGATGCAGTGGATGGTGCCTCCCCTGCTGTCACCACCTCCAGCACCGGACATGGTGCCACTGGCACCACAGCCAGATGTCAAATCCCAACACAGGTCTCACAGGGAGGCCCAACACCTTATGGAAGAGAAAGCATACAGCGTCCGTATCCAAGGTATCTTTTGGATGGACTCTTGACCATGTTGAATGTATTCCTTATGGGGACCCTGCTGAAGATCCTCTGGAGTTTTTAAGGGCTATCCTCTGGCAACGGCTTACACACCTTAGCAGAGATGGCTATGGATTTCCCCACTGTACCACCAATGTCTGAGGTAGTATCTCTCCACAAAGTGATACTGAAAGCTACAGAGGCCTTAGGTCTCCAACTGCCCAACACAGAAACTAAAACCAATGTTCTGCCATCTTCTGCAACTTTGGAACCACTTCTCCCCTTTAATGAAGCCCAAAGGGATCCTATTTTGGCGGAATGGGAGAAGCCGTCATCCACTCAGTCAACAGACCCATAGGTCGCTGTTATCAACTAGCTCCTGGTGATCCTGCATTCCTCTCAGCTCATTCCTCGCCAGTGAGCCTTATCTTTTAAGCCTCCTGTTCTGGGGTGCAATCTGCAGGGGCCTTTCCAACAGCTCCATCAGATAGAGAATCTAAACAACTCGAGGCTTGGGGTAAAAAGGCCTTGCCTGTGGGTAGTATGGCTCTGAAATCCATTAATGCCAACAGCCTTCTAGCCAGATACAACTATGCTTTGCGGGACATGGCCCAGATGATCCTTCCACATGTGTCAGCATACATGAAGGACCACTTTCAAGAGCTCATTACTGATGGTCAGAATGTGATTTGTGGTGGGTTCTACACACTACCAGATTGCGGCAGTTCCCTTTGACTTAATATCCACACCTTGAGTCTTCACAAAGGTGATGGCGGCGTTTGCAGCCCATCTCAGACAGTCAGGCATCCCCATTTCCCATACCTGGATGACTGGCTCATTACAACCAGTTCTCCAAAGCTGGTGTTGTGCCATCTGGGCTTTTTCGATCAATGAGCCCAAATCTCACTTGAGGCCCTTACAATGACTCTAGTGCATAGGGTTGGTTACTGGACACCAGTGGCGGCTCCTCTGCTATGGCGGAGGAGCGTCACCCCCTCTGCCACCCTCAAAAGTTGAAAAATAAAACAATAATAAAACAAGTTATTATCATTTTATTTTTCAACTTGTGCGTGCTGCGTCCTAGGGGCAGGGCCATCGGGCAGTCAGGAGAGGGAGTGGTGGGCAGCACTGCTGTCAGTGTGCATATGTGTTTGGCCAGCAGTCTCAGGCCAGCCAAACACACATGTGCACTGAGCTGTCTCAACCCAACTGCGTTGCAGGGTAGAAATAACAAAGCAAAGGCTCCTAGTCTTCCTGGGAGTGCAAATTCCTAGTGCTCAGGCCAATCCTGATGCTGCTTTCTAACATGAAAGCAGTGTCAGGATTGGCCACAAGGGCGGCTGGGAACCTGTGCTGCAGCGAGGAGAGGACACGGAAAAGAGCGTCGGGCAGCAAGTGGAAGGCAAGTTTATTTTCTTCTCTTTTTTTCTGTATGTGCCAGAAGAGTCTCAATTGCAGAAATTTGTAAGGCTGCAACATAGGCTTCCTTGCACACCTTCACAAAGCACTACTGCTTGGATTTGGAGGTGATTAGGGACGGACACTTTGTCAGGGCCATTCTACACGATTTCCTCATCTAACCATCCATCAACCCTCCTCCTGGGCAGGCTATGGCTGTGAAATCCTACAGGTGGGAATCTGCCGGTAAAATTGAGATATCCTTTGAAAAGCCCCACACTGCTCCAGTTCAGGAAAGACCTCAAGACAGCTCTTGAAATGACCCTAACGGAACTGCACCCCCACCCCCCCAGCACCTTGAGACCCTAACGGGTGAGTAGTGTGCTTTACTAACCCTTAATTGATTGATTGATTGAAAAAAGGAAAGGAGTTTGTGTGGGGAAAGGAGTGTGAGAAGGAATAGTTGGATCTAAAATCTTGCTTGGAAACTCTTCCTTGTTTGAGTAGTTTTGAACCGGGCAGAAGACCATCTTAATGACAGACACAAGTTCGAAAGGTCTTGGTGGAGTACTGTTACAAGAGAAGAATGGTCATGAGAAAACCATATTGTTCATTTTGAGAGCATTAAAAGGGCAGAGTTGAAATACTCTGTGATTGAAAAACAGGCTCTCGCCATCTTTTGGGCTGAGAAGAAGTTAAGGAAATTCATATGGGATGATCATTTTGAAATAAGAACAGAACATAAGCCATTGAGGAAAATCTTTTTGAACAAAGGAATTGACAGCATTTCCACCAGAATTTGCAAATGGGTGGTTGCGCTTCAAGAATTTGAATATGATGTTGTGTATGTTCCTGGAGTTAGCAACTCAATAGCAGACTGTTTTTCTAGCTTGTGAAAGGAGAATGATGAGGAAACTATACCAGAAAACAATGAGTTTGAAGATGCACTCTGTGAGAATGAATGGAAAGTGTGAGAAATCACTAACGGTATAATACGAGAGAGTGGTTGGATGAAATGAAAACTGATTTCACTTTGCTAGAGGTCATGCAATTGATGAAGAAGTGTTGATGTTTGAAAAATGAAGGTGAAGAAAGTGTTAAGCCTTTTTGGTGCATAAAAGATGAACTGAGTTTTAAGGATGGTATTCTATTTAGGGGTACTAAATTGGTACCTCCAAGAAGTCTCAGAGAACGGATTATTGAGAAAGCTCATGAGAGTCACACAGTGATCTCCAAAACTAAAGATAGAATTTGTGAAAATTACTGGTGGCCAGCAGTGGATTTAATGGTGGAACGTAGAGTAACAGAGTGCAGTGAGTGTTCGAACACTGACAAAATATTGAAGTGTCACCCGCAACCGTTAGTATAAAGCAAGTTGCACCTTGGTACATAGGAAGAAATTGCTCTAAATATTGTTGGTCCCATCAGAATTTCGAGTGCGAATCTCTATATTATGAGTGGTATAGATTTATACTCAAGATGGCCTGAGGTGAAGATGATGAATTCGGTAGAAACAAAGTATGTTATTGTTGTTTTGGAGAAACTTTTTGAGAGAGAGGGCTATCCATCCTCTCTATTAACAGACAACAGTGTTCAATTTTTATCAAAACAAATTGTGGAATTCTTATTGTCTAGGGGTATAACTCATAAGAAATAAGCTCTCTATCATTCCGAAGTGAAAGATTTAATGAGGTATTGAAGGAGGCAGTTCAACTGATGGTTGCTTGTGGCAAAGATTGGGTGAATGAGGTAAGAAAAAAGGTAAAGATTTGTCGGCTGACACCTCACTCCCCGACCGGAAGGTCCCTATTTGAATTATTCAAAGGCAGAAAGCCAAACTGTTTGATGTGCCCAAGGTGGGTTAATGAGAAGAGTGGTTTGGCAGGTCAGCTAATGCTGGGAGAAGAACTGGGAGAAGAACTGGGAGAAAATGAGATGTATAATATGTTGAAAAGAAAGGATGAGTTTGATGTCTGAAAGAAAGTGAAAAAAACCAATGGTAATGTGGGAGATTGGGTCAAGATCAAGCTTCCTGTGGCAACATCAAATTATTCCAAATTCAGTAAGATGATTAAGGTGGTTTAAAAATACCATCAGAACAGAGGACAACACAATCTGGAACCTTATTAGAGTGGCAAAGTGTTCAAATTCACTTGAAGTGATCAACAAAACAAGTTCACCTATGAGAATTCAAGATGGTATTGAGGAACTCTCTCGGTCTTGGAAACTCTACAATATTAAGAGTCCTGGTTATTTAAAAGACTATGTAACTTAGATCAAAAGTTAGCAGCATCTTATTCTTCTGTTTAATTTATATAGCGTGTATACTTATTATGTGGAATTGTAAATAGTTTCAGTGTATATCAATGTGTTGGGAAAAGGTGTGTGGTATCTAGGTTATGGATTCACATGAGGTCAGGCATGGAATGTGACGACAAGAGTAAATGGTCGGAGGGTGAGAACGTTGAGGGGAGAGGACAGCAGTTGAACTGGCAGGTTGGCTGAGCTTTTTACTCTGTGCTTATCTTATATCAAATAAACTCCTACCTTTGGAAACTCTCTGACTGAGATCCAGTAACTTCATAGACCCAAATATCCTACCACTTGGTGAGGTTTCTGGTAGTGAGTGAAAAATGGCAGGCTGTTCGGCCTTCACTGCTGAGTTGGAAGGCACTGTTTTCATATAAATCCAGAAACTAAATGAATGGGCACTTATTGTGCTATTCACAACAGGCAGGTCATGGACTGACTGATCACGACAGACCCCTAACGAAAACTAGGATTTCATATGATCAAACCGGTCATCAGAGCAGTAAACCTAGATTTTTGCCAGTGTGCAACATTCACATGGTGGTGAGCAAAAGGAAGGTTGATTTTATACCAGGATTTTATTTTTCACTATCAAATCCCTTCAAGTACAGAAATGCTAAGCAAACTTGGCTGCATAGAGGAAAATTACAGTAAGTCAATCAACATATCTGGGTAAATTAAATGTTTCAGCTTGGAATGTTAATGCCTTCATAATTATTGAATAAGGAGGACAATCCTGCAGGCTATTTTCAAAAAGCCCTATCTATTGGGAGTTAAGAACAAGCAGTTATTACAGGTACATTGTTGTGACCCAATGATATTTACTGACTTGGCCAACAAACAAAGTTTCTAAAATGGTTATGAAAGGATTTGGCATTAAGATCAAACAAGCTAATATTTATACCAATTGTAGAGGAATAATAACAGAAGTTTCCGGCTCTCAGTATAACTTCATTGCGGTGGGGTTCTACACACCTAATACTGGTGGCCTGCTGATCTATAAAAGATTTATGGACGATTTGTATAAGAATTTGTTCTATTCAGTTGACCCAGCCTGATAGAGGGTGACTTTAATATGGCCGTGCAAAACTAAGGTGGTTAAAAGCTCTTTCAGAGAAAATTCAGATTATTTATCCAGAAATACTTCTCAAATACACTAACTAGCTTTAATCTGATTGAAACCTGGCATGAGCAACATCCAGATACTCATAAGTACACCTATGACCCTACTAGACATGAGGTATATTCCCTCATTGACTACTTCTTAATCTCCAAGTCATTGATTAAAATACGTGAAACATGAATTGGGATTAGATCAATATGGGTTCATACTAAAGTGGGTATTAAAACTGAAACTAAAGACATTCTCTATAAAGAGAAAAATGAACAATGTCTGTAATTAATATGCCAGAAATAGTTGTGTTTGTTTAGTAAAAAATGAAGGAATTTATGCTGTTAAATCAAGGTTTAGCACGTCTTGAGGTGGTTGGGATACATGTTAAGCTTATGTAAGAGGTGTACTCACTAGTGCCAGATGGACAGTCCAATGTTCCAGACAGGCCAACATAACACATCACAAAACGAAGTTTAAACGATTAGAGGAAAGGTTGGCTAATGTATTGTTGCATGATACTTAAATCAGCTTACGGTTTGAGAGAAAGAGTTATTTACTTCACCAAGTTTATTATGAAGAAGGAAAACCTAAGGAGAAAAATATATATGTTATAGGTACAATTTGTGTAAGGAAATTGGTAGGAATAATGCACTATTAACGAAATCCCGGGAATTACAAACTCAGATTTAAAAAATAAGGGACTTATTCATCTATACTCGACTAGAATCACAGGATCAAACTTCTACCACCAATAGTCAGTATTACAAGAATTTATATGCCTGCACAAATAAAGTCTCTGAAAGTGAAATTATAAAGCTACTCCAGAAATACCCATTAAGCAAATCCAGGATTCTGGATCAGGAAATAACTTTAATGGAAATAATAATAATATAAGGAATCTTCCTAACAATAAAGCATGAGGTCCTGATGGGTTTTGAGCATGTTCTATAAAATGTATATTTCAAGTATATCACCTACTTTAGTGGGAATGTTTGACTATATTAGACACCAGGGTCAGAAGCCACAGACTTGGAATTCAGGTAAAATCGGCTATTTCTTAAAATTCATAACGAAAAATGTGTCTCACATTGACTGAACTTCATCCTTTAAACTTTCTAGAAAATCTAGGCAGAAATATTGGCTAAACATCTAAAACATATTATAGGAGAGGACACAGAAGAGGAACAACATGGATTTATACCAGAAAAAAAAGTTCACATCCGTGTGATTGATTTAGAATCTGCTTTAGAAATTGCCAGCTCTAGGAAATTTCCCTGTTCTGCCATTTTTATCAATGCAGAAATGTTTCTTTTAATAAGGTTTTATTGAATTTTTCTCCAGAGTTTATTATCTTTCACCGTACTTGGAAGGGTTGCCCTCTTAGTCCTTCATTTTTTTGCTCTCTATATATAACCTTTGCCAACAAAATTTTGTTATGATGTAGAAATTATAAAACCAAGCTTAAGCAACTGGAACCTTCCTCTTGCACTATATGCTGATGATATAGTGGCACAAGCAAAATCTTAAGACACAGCTTTCGCTCCCCTCTAGAACGTCATCAGACAAAACACCACGAAAGCCACCTGGTTCACCAAGGACCTCCGAGAATCCAAGCGCTCGTGCAGACGACTCAAGAAAGCATGGAGGAACAGCAAGACCCCGGAAGCACGCACCGCCTACAGGCCCGCCACTACAGCACACCACCAACTCATCAGATCCACAAAGAGGAACTTCATCCAGGACAGAATACTCTCCAACTCCCGCAACTCCAAGGAACTCTTCAACATCATAAAAGAATTAACCAGACCCCCCAGCAAAACCTCTAATGTCCCTCCCTCCCAGTACCTCTGCAACAAACTCGGCTCCTTCTTCCAACACAAGATCAGGATACTGTACGACAACTTCAACGAACATGACCAAGGCACCGACCGAACACCCTCCACCAGCAATGCCACTCAGCCAACCATACTCGCCTGGACCCCGGTCAACACAGAAGACACCGCAAAGACCATGAGGAGCATTCACTCCGGAGCACCCACCAACCCCTGCCCGCTGCCCATCTTCCACAGGGCCGCCTCCGTCATTGTGTTTGCATTGTCTGCCTCCGCCATCGCACTACAACTATGACGGACAATCAACTGCTCCCTCGAAACAGGCACGTTCCCCGACGACTGGAAATGCGCAGAAGTCAAACCCCTCCACAAAAAGCCCTCCGCAGACCCGACAGACCTCAAGAACTACAGGCCCATCTCTCTCCTCTCCTTCGCTGCCAAAGTCACGAGAAGATCGTTAACATCCAGTTAATGAACTTCATAGAATCCAACAACATCCTTGACACATCTCAATCCGGCTTCCACAGCAACGAGACCGCCCTCCCAGCCGCCATGGACGACATCCACACACTGCTCGACCAAGGCCACACTGCAGCCCTCATTCTACTAGACCTCACAGCAGCCTTCAACACCGACTTCCACCGCACACTAGCCACCAGACTCCATGACACCGGCATACAGGGAACTGCCCTAGACTGGATCAGCTCCTTCCTCACCGGCCAAACTCAAAGAATAAGACTCCCGCCCTTCCTCTCCGAACCCACAGCGATCAGATGCGGAGTACCCCAAGGATCCTCCCTCAGCCCCACGCTAGTCAACATCTACATGGCCTCCCTCGCAACCATCGTCAGGAAACACAGACTCAGCATAGTATCCTACGCGACGACACTCAGCTCATCCTCTCCCTCTCCAAGGAACACAACATCACCAAGCACAATTTCCAGGAAGGAATGAAGGACGTCGCATCCTGGATGAGCAGCAGCTGCCTGAAGCTCAACTCGGAGTAAACGGAAGTCCTCATTATCGGATCCACCCCCTCCTCGTGGGACGACACCTGGTGACCTGCCCTCGGTAACCCTCCCACACCCACGGACCACGCCCGCAAACTCGCCATCATTCTCTACTACTCCCTCACCATGAACCGACAGATCAACGCCGTATCCTCCACATGCTTCAACACCCTATGCATACTCCACAAGACCTTCAAATGGATCCCCCGAATCCAGGAAGACCGTCACCCACGCACTCATCACCAGAAGGCTGGACTACGGGAATGCCCTCTACGCCGGAATCAACAAATCTCTCCTGCACAAACTCCAGACCGTCCAGAATGCCGCAGTTAGACTCGTCCTCAGCATCCCACGACAAGACCACATCACGCAGCACCTACGAGACCTCCACTGGCTCCCCGTCGAAAAAAGAGTGACCTTCAAGCTGCTCCCACATGCCTACAAAGCTCTCCACAACACCGGACCCCAATACCTCAACGAAAGAATCTCCTTCTATGCCCCCAAGAGAAACCTCCGCCCCACTGACCTAGCCTTGGCCGAAATCCCCTGCATCCACACAGCCAGAACTAGAGGCAGATCCTTCTCCTACATCGCGGTCAAGACCTGGAACAAACTCCCCCTCAGCATCAGACGAAGCCCCACACTGCAAGCATTAAGGAAGAGCCTCAAGACCTGGCTCTTCGGATGACCGGAGCTGCCCACAACCCCCTCCCCCCAGCACCTTGAGACCGTCACGGGTGAGTAGTGCGCTCTACAAACCCTTGATTGATTGATTGATTGGGTGCAGGACAGAATATAAAAATTCGGCAAAGTAGGAGGTACTCAGTGAATTGTAACAAAACTTAAATTTTAATAACCAACAGTCTTTCAGAGGAAACAAGTAGAGTGAGTACCTAGGTTAAAAAGGTAAAATAGGAGTCTCTTTCAAGATAAGAGACATTCTTAAGATGAATTTTAAAATCCGTCTCTCTGAGATAGATAAACATTTTTAAAAGGTAGGGAATTTAAGAATTGTTTTAAGAGGATGAATTAACTATATTAAAATATCTATTCTGCCAAAAGTCCTATTCCTTAAAAGCTCAGTTATGATTACGATACCTAAAGTATCTTTTTCTCAACTAAGATTAATCATCACTACATTCCTATAGAACTTTAAAACTGCTTAGCAATCATATTCTAAATTATGCAAGAACAATATGCAGGGAGGTGAGAGCTACCAAATTCTAAACAGTATTACTACACTGCTATCAGAAGATTAATAAAAATCCTCTCTGTTGGAACTAGCATTGCACAGTTGGAAATGGCTCTAATCAAGAATATGAACCCAGTGGGATTAATTCACAATTTTGCACACTTTATGCTCTTAAACAAATAACATTTAAGGTATTTCTAAGGGCTCATGGTCTCAATTGATCAATCAGGGGTTTATAAAGCACAGCTACTCACCCGTGAGGGTCTCAAGGCACTAAGGGAGGGGCAACGCCGTAGCGTGCTGGGGTCATCTGAAGAGCCAGGTCTTGAGTTCGTTCCTGAACTGGGGCAGTGTGGGGGCTTGCCGGAAGCAGAGGGGGAGGTTGTTCCAGGCCCTGACTGTGAGGTAGAAGAAGGGCTTCCCTCCCGTTCTGGTCTTGTAGAAGCGTGGGATGGTGGCCAGAGAGAGGTCAGCTGATCAGAGGTGTCTCTTGGGTGCGTGGAAGGAGAGGCGGCCGTTTAGGTATACTGGTGGAGGACCTTGTAATCGTGGGTGAGGAGCTTAAAGGTTATTCTTCTTTCGATGGGGAGCCAGTGGAGATCGCGGTGGTGTTGGGTGATGTGAGTATTATACGCCGCCACCACCACAACAAAAACCCCACTGCCTAACAGCTTATTCTAGTAGTGCTAATCGTCACTGATATGTATGAACATGCAAAAATACCTATCCCCCCACAACAGAACGCACAAGATCAGAAAATTTTTCTAAAACAGCGAGACAGAGTCAACAGGTATAATGAAAATAAATTACATCAAGTTTATTGTGTTAAATCACATGAGATATGATAATAGGAAATAAATAACAAAAACAGCTAAACTAGGCGCAATCAGTATATTACCACACAACCATTCATTCAGGCCAACGCAGACTCATTCATTCCCACATATCCTAAAATACATATGAATCCAGCAAACAAACTCAAACAATAACATCTGGTAAATAGTCCACCCTCCACAACAAAGTTGACAATATTGGAAAGCCACAAGTTCCTAGTTCACAAGGTAGTCGCGCCAACACAATTTCTTTTCATCAATTCGATCAAACTTTTTAATATAATTGATTAACACAAAAATAGGTGTCATAGATGGACAATCTTAGAAGTAGACATAGGAACACAAGAACTCCAGCGCCGACGCGCGTTTTGGTGTGTGACCCCAATATTGGGTCTCACCTTCTTCAGGGCGCAGTATCTAGAGAGACAAACAGGGAAGCGCCTGGGAAATATAAAAACAACCATTCATGTATAGATTCCATGGGAAAGAATGGATAAACTGATAAATACTAAGGAAGGGATGGTACAAGGGGGAAGGTACGGTCATGATACAGAAAAAACACAAGCAAATAAAATTGGGAGACGTGCCACCAATATGGAATCGATAGAAAGACTAGGAAGTCCATACCAGAATGCAAAAAGATGACACCTAGGGAGAGTGAAGATACCGTGCATTCACACCCTTAAGACTCCACACCCTTCACACAGTGATGCAAGGAAGAAGTGCAATAGGGAAAGAATATTAGACCCTATCACCCTAATACCAGCATGTGGGTTAATCCCCCAAAAAACAAGGCACTGCACCCTACCTGGACTAACCAACAGGGATCACATCCGCGTACGGACAAAAGGAGTAAAAATCCGGGAGGCAGTAAGATGGACCGGGATTCTATAAATGGTAGTAAGATGAAAAAGGCACACGTTATATGTGCGTTCATCACAAATGAAAAGTAAAATGGACCTGGCCCCAGTCCAACACATGGGTGAACCAAACAGCACAGAGTGAGAATCTTACCTAGATAAAGGATAAATCCCCTAGGTGAATCCCACAAGTTATGGGGAGATGGTCCAAGAAATGGAGTCGCCAGGAAACAGCTAGACGATCAAATGGGGTAACCAAAGCCAAGTCGAATGCTTCCTTAAGGGCCGACTACGGAGGAAAGATAATCCTATTAAGATCATTCTGGAGCCTGAAAAAGAAGAGGGAGAGTAAGATCTCCTGGGCAACAAATGTCCAGGCTTTGCATGTATGCAGACTTTACAGGTAGTGCCACTCGGGGGGGGGGTGAAATAAGGAGAATGGAAACGCGGGGGCCAGGAGAATGAGGAGTATGAGCCGGACTCAGGGCAAGTGGATAGAGCCAAGCACGAAGGGATGGCTGGCCAAAATAAAGGCAGATGGATTGAGGCATGCCATGGCTCTAAAGGGCGGGGGTACGTGAGGGTTAAAAGAGGGGGTAACGAGTCTAGCCAAGGAGGCAGAGTCCCAGGGTAACGCTCCTGGGAATCCGGATTCAGGGAATAGTCCGACTGCAAAGATGCAAGTTGGAGAAAATGTCCTTACGACGCAAAGCCCCTTCACTTACCAGATGGCGGCAGCCAGATGAAGTGCCCGTCCAGTGGATCCGTGCAGATAATCAGCGTGGGGTCGAAAAGAGACCCCCCATGAGGAGATAGCCATGAATGGATCCTGCGGGCACTAAATAGTGCTCTGCATGGGTGGACGCATGCGACGTCGTCACGTGGAGGCGTATGTGCGTGAACGCCCACTAGTCCTCAAAGTAGGAAAGAGGGATCGAAAGCGGCGTCCCAGAATGAGCGCCATGTTGGAGTGGAGAGAAGAAATACCGATCCAGGGCCCCCACAGAATAAAGTGCAGCCAAGCAAAGGCCATCCGGTATATCAAAAACCATGCAATATCACAAAGAAGCTCAACATGGAACAGAGGAAATAAGTCATGTGGGATGTCCGAGGATAGGGATACAGGGTTCCTGGGTGTGGGACCTACTTATGCCTGGCCCGAGGGCCAAAACTACTACAAAGCCAGGTGTTGGGAGGGAATGCAGCGCCCAGCATACAACGATATTCCTCCCAGTAACCCTAAAAAAGGGGGAACGGGAAGGGAGGTGCAAGGGCCTCCTCTAATACAGGCTAAGAGGCAAGAAATACAGCTAAGACTCCGTAGGGGAAGCAGGAAAAGGAGCCTTGATGCCCAGTAAAGAAGAGATACCTAAAAGGAAAGAATAAAAACAAAAATGGGAGGCAAGGGTGCCTGGGGATAAGGGACCCGTACCCCGACATGGTAAAAACTAAACATGAAGTTGGACAGGGTCCACGGGTAGAAGTCGCATTACCCAATGGAAGAAGCCCAGAGGACAAGTGGAGTGGGGCGTCTCAATACAGTGTACAGATGGAGCAGCCAAACTCCAGACAGGAAGAGGGATCATGGAAGACCTACAGGTCAAAAGGTTATTCAAGAATCGCATTCTCCCATGGAATGAGTTCATTTAACCCTTTTTCCCGGGTTTGCAAAGTAAAAATCCAAAACACTTCCCTTTTTCTACGGATGACAGTAGTATCCCTGCCTTGTTGAGGTATAATCTTTTCCAGGATAGACCATCTCAAATCGCCCTCTGTATGGTTCGCTTCCTTCCAATGGTTAACTAATCGTGCAGATTGTTTAGCTATCCGGATGTTGGATTTATGCTCGCCAATCTTCTTCCTACACTCGCGGCCTGTTTTTCCAACATAGGCCAGATCACACGGACACAAAATAATGTAGACAATGTTAGAAGACCGGCAGTTGGTCATCTCTTTGAGAAACACGGTTCTGTTGTTTATCCTAATATTGTCAACCACAATAGCGTTAGGGCAGGCGTGGCAAGTACCACATTTGTGGTTGCCTTGGACAGGGTCGCCCCCGTGATAGATTTTTGGCAATAATTCTCACTGTCTGTTTTCTTCGCCCTAACTAAAAGGTTTCGGAGGTTTTTGTTTCTTTTAAAGGCAAAGAGAGGTGTAGGCAGTTTTGGTTCATTTTCACTGATATTAAGTAAATGGGATTGCGAGTTGATAATTTGGGGCACTTTGTTGTCAATGTTGGAATGTTTCATCACACAGATGAGTTTATCTGGCTGCTCTTTGTTGTTAGATCTGAACATGCTCTCACGGTCATAATACTTTGCTCTCTTGAGAGAGTTTTTGATTAATTTCATGGGATATCCTCTCATGATGAGTATGTCTTTAAGAATCTCGGCCTGGGTCATGAAGTCCTTAATGGTGGTACAATTTCTTCTTAGTCGAAGGAACTGGCTAAAATAGAATTCCATCCTTCTGGCACCGAGGGTGGAAACTACTAAAATGTAGTAGCGTATTCCTAGCTGTGGGTTTGGTGTATAATGACACCAACAGATGGGAGTTGTGGGGTTCTACCCAAACATCCAGGAATTCGACTTTGACGTTGCTGGTGTGTGCGGTAAATTTAAGATTGGGATCACACGCATTGATCCATAGGATGAATTCAGCTAGGGTTTCCTGGTCACCCCTCCAAATGAAGAAAATGTCATCAATGAAGCGTGACCAATGGAAAACATTTTCGAAGAACGGTGCCATTTCATTAAAGATGTGATGAACTTCTAAATGGCCCATATTCAAGTAGGCAACACTGGGGGCACAGGCTGCCCCCATGGTAACCCCCTGTATCTGTTGAAAAAAGTCGCCATTGAATTCAAAGAAGTTTTCACTCAGGACCAGGTTCAGACATTCCAAGATGAACGTGGAGTTGGTACAATCTGGCTCTGATGCTAAGACTTCTCCTATGACCCTCATGGCTTCCTTTTGGGGAATATTAGTGTAGAGGGCCTCCAAGTCCATAGTGACTAGGACTTCCCTTTGGTCATTATAGGGGAGGTCCTCTATCTTCGAGATAAAGTGTCCAGTGTCTTTCACATAGGATGGAAGTTTGTGGACAATGGGCTTGAGGAACAGGTCAACATATTTCGATAGGGGTTCGGTGGCTGCCCCAATGGTGGAAACGATAGTTTTTAGGGGGGGTTGTTTTCATCCTTGTGGGTCTTTGGAACACCGTATATGACATATATACGGGTATGTTCAGGGGTGAGGAATTCGGACTCTTTTTTTACAAATGGTGCCACTCCTGATTGCTTTTTCTACGATATTAGTGATCCTACGTTTGAGGCTGGGTTCTGGATTGTTGATGATCTTTTTATAGTGCCTCTGTGATCCCAGTAGTTCATACATTTTTTCAACATACTGTGTCGTATCTAAGATCACAATACCTCCCCCCTTATCGCAGGGCTTGATAGTAAGCCGGATATTGTCTTTGAGGGAGTGGAGGGCTGTTTTCTCTTCTTTGGACATATTGAAAGGAGGTTTTGGAACAAATCTAGTGGCCTTGGGAATTTTACACATCACTGCCTTTTCGAAGATCTCCACCTCAGGACCGAGAAGATCTAAGCTCGGAATGAAGTTGGACGGAGGTTTCAGTCCAGAGGAGTTATCTTCCAGAGTGGTGGGCCTAGTTTGAAAAAACTTTTTTAATCTGATCCTTCGAAAGAAGGCAAACAGGTCCTTAGTGAGATCGAACCTGTTAAGGGTAGAGGCGGGGACAAACGACAAGCCCCTCGAGAGGAGTGTGACGGTATTAGTGTCAATGCTATCAGAGGATAGATTAAATACTGGGATGGAATTCAAGTTCTCCAGTACTGTTGACTGCGGGTCTGAAGATATTTTTGAGGTTGTTCCTGCTCTTGATAATATCCTCTCTGTTGTTGATTCCGAAATCTCGGGCGGTAGTTGCCCCGTCTGTTCCCTAAAAAACAGTTGTTTGTAGGGGGTCTATCGTATAGTTCCTCTGTCCGTGGTGGCGGGGTATGTCTAGGACAAATCTGGCTGCATTGTTCTGGACAGTCTGGAGCTTGTGAAGTAGTTTCTTGTTGATTCCAGCGTAGAGAGCGTTGCTGTAGTCCAGTTTGCTGCTGATGAGGGCGTGCGCTACCGTTTTTCTGGATTCAGGTGGGATCCATCTGAACGTTTTTCGAAGTATGCGGAGGGTGTTGAAGCATGCCGAGGATACGACATTGATCTGGTGGTTCATCGTGAGCGCTGAGTCTAGTGTGATGCCGAGGTTTCGTGCATGGTCCGTCAGGGCGGGTGGTTTCCGAGGGCGGGGGGCCACTAGGTGTTGTCCCAGGTGAAAAAAGGGGTGGAGCTGAGTTGAGTTGAGTTTCAGGCAGCTCCTTTTCATCCAGGTGGCGATGGCTTTCCTCCCTTCTTGGAAGTTGTGCCTGGTGATGTTGGGTTCTTTGGTGAGGGAGAGGATGATCTGGGTGTCGTCAGCGTAGGAGACTATGTTGAGCCCGTGGTTTCTGACTATGGTTGCAAGGGGTCTCTGAGTTCTGCCTGCAAGAAATGAACATATCTAGTCAAGGACCTTTCCACAGATGCCGGTGTTGTGTAGTCCGGTGGATAGTGTGCGGTGGAAGACGATGTCGAAAGCAGCTGAGAGGTCCATGAGGATGAGGGCTGCCGTTTGGCCCTGGTCAAGGAGGTAGCGGATGTCGTCAGTGGTGGCGAGTCAGGCGGTCTCTGTGCTGTGGTTGCTGCGGAATCCACATTGGGAGATGTCCAGGACATTGTTGGCTTTGATGATGTTTGCTAGCTGGGTGTTGACGGCCTTTTCGATAACTTTGGCTGAGAATGGGTGCAGGGAGATGGACCTGAAGTTCTTGAGGTCAGTCTGGTCTGCAGAGGGTTTCTTCAGGATGGAGTTGACTTCGACATGTTTCCAGTTGTCGGGGAATGTGGCGGTTTCGAGGGAGCAGTTGATCGTCTGGCGTAGCTCGGGTGCGATGGCCGTGGCAGTTTTGTGGAAGATGTGGGTTGGGCAGGGGTCAGAGGGTGCTCCAGAATGGATGCTCTTCATGGTCTTTAAGGTGTCTTCTGTGGTAAGCGGGGTCCATGTGAGCAGGGTCTGATGGGTGGCGTTGTTGGGGGTGGGAGCTGGGGCAGTGCAGAGATCTTGGTTGTATAGTTGTCGTAGATTGTCTTAATCTTGAGGTGAAAGAAGGTGCTGAGTCAGTTGCAGAGGTCTTGGGAGGGTGGGACGTCTGTTGTTTCGCTGCTGGGTTTGGCGAATTCCTTGATGATGGAGAAGAGTTCTTTGGAGTAGTGAGCGTTGGTGAGGATTCTGTTTTGAAGGAAGTTCATTTTTGTGGCTTTGATGACGTGATGATGTGCTGTGGAGGCTGCTCTGTAGGCGGTGTATGTTTCTGGGGTTTTGTTGTTCCTCCATGTCTTTTCGAGTCATGGGCAGGAGCGCTTGGATTCTTGGAGTGCAGGGGAGAACCACCTTGCTTTCTTGATGTGTCGCCCTGAGGGGGGCGAGGGTGTTGGCGCAGTTCGTGATCCAGTGGTGGAGATTGCCTGCCATTGTGTTGGCGTCTGGCGTTGTCAGTTGTGGGGGGCTGGTGAGGGTGGAGGTGAGCTGGTCTTCGGTGGCTTTGTTCCAGCTTCTACGGGGGCAGTGGTGGGCATGCTTGTGTACGGTTGGTTTTCTGAAGGAGAAGTGGATGTAGAGGTGGTCTGTCCAGAGGAGTTCTGTGGTGTGGCTGTAGGAGACGCTGTTTCCATCTGCAAAGACAGGGTCGAGTGTGTGTCCCGCTGTGTGCATGGGGTTGGTGACGGGTTGCATCAGTCCTATGTTGGCGAGGTTCTCTAGGAGGGCGGTGGTGTTGTGGTCGTTTTGGTTGTCCAGGTGGAAGTTTAGGTCTCAGAGTAGTATGTAGTCTGTGGAGGTGAGGGCGTGGGCGCTGGGTGTGATGAGGTCGGCGATGGTGCTGGTGAAAGGAGCACAGGGACCAGGCGGCCTGTAGATGAGGGTTCCACGGAGAGTCGTTTTAGGGCTGGTCTGGATCTGGAAGTGGAGATGTTCATGCGGAGGGCGCTTATGAGGTCTGAACTACTATACAAAATCAATAAAAAGGAACAGCTATCTCACAACATACACCTTTATAGAGAACCCAAGGCGACCAACATGGTTCCAGAATATTGCAGCATGGAATAAAGCATCAATTGCAGGGATAAATAAAATCATTTATAGGTGAATGGTTTCTTCTCAACTCCTCAAGAAGAGTGACAAGCTCAGTTTCACACCTTCAATACTTTCTACTCTGCACACTTCTAACCTACAATGCAAGACATAGTGGGCAAGGTAAACTAGGTAGAAGATAGCGTGCCAAAACACATGATAAAAATACACATCACAATATTATAATCTCTTCAACTGAGGGAGCACTGGAAACTAAAGTGGTAGTCTCAGGTTAATGTATTAGGAATGGACTTTGAGATGGAAAATTAGGGAGATACTCATTAGAAATTGAATCTGGAATTAAATCATTGAGCAATGAAGCATAGTCAGTATTTTATGATGTACTTTCTTTATTACACTCGGACTTATTTTTTTTATTTTGATATATACAAGTTTTGTCAGGGAAGCAAGGGATTAGACAGCACATTAAACCCATATTCCTGCAGAATGTCAGTGCATACAAGATTTTGGAGTGAAGTCAGCAATAACCTCAATCAAATGCTCTTTTTGAAGCCGGTCAGCAGGTAAGAACTATCAACTTGGAAAACACTGAACTAGAAGAAAAAAATCACTAAGGCAGATGCTAATCTATTTTTCTATCTATGAATTACTACTAGGCAATTAGGAAAACACTGGAAGCCCCCACTACCACCTGAATCGCACGATGGTGGCAACAAGGTGTGAGATGTCTTCAGTGTGAGCTAACATATGGTATCCAGTACAAGTAAAATGATACACTTCCCAATAGAAAAAGATTGGGAAACAATGGAAAACAGGAAACAGTGGAAAAGTAAAGGAAACTGTGCTCTAAGCACATATAAAAATGTCAACTACCCAGAATCTAGGTGTAAACTATATCAAAGTGGAATTATCCTGCCTGGAGGCACACCTAGATCATATTGACTTGGAGTAGGCTAGTTAGTATGGAATTAAATGTAGAATACGAATAGTGTATTAAAAAGGCCAAATATAATTTGCTCTTTAAGTACCCGATGAATTAATACATTCCTAAAACAACATGGGTAACAGATTCTTGTGTGACTGTGTGGATGATCTTGGGCCTATCACTGCATCATGGAGGAATGCTGGTAATGTGATTGGCTTGAAATAAATAGTGTGCAATATTAATAAAAAAGTGCAAAAGTTCATTCTCCTATTCGGATTGAAAGGAATAGGCAGGGCATAGGACATTTAGCAAAATATTTATTCTGCAGAAAATGCCTAATTAAATACAAGCTGTATATTGTTTTTTGTTTGTAGACCGAAATAGCGTCTCTGCAGTACTAGGCTGAAAATCATTTTGAAGTACTCATTCACAGAAGATGCACTGCAAGCATAAGTGATTAACGTAGAACGTCTGACTATGGAGCACATAAAAAATGCTGTTTTATGGTTTCCACCAAGGTCATGGGTCAGACACATGCCAAGGTACTGAAGGAGGATAAACTACAGAATGTGCTGAAATGCCACAGCAATATCAGCTCTTGTAAGTAGTGAATAACAAATAGTTACTGGCTTTGAGGTCAATAATTTTGCTAACGCAAGCACGGCCATCCTCTACTTCTCTCTTGTCTCCCCTCAATTATTATTTTTGTTTTTGATATCTTCAGCTGAGAGGCTGCACTTTTAATTACAAACTGTTTCACGAGTAACCCGATTGTCTACCAAACTCTTAGTATCCCAAAATCTGTGGTAATGTGGCTAAACATTGAAAATGGACGAACTGCTGTATGATACTGGGATCCATGTATCTCCACCTATCACTATATTGCAGCATCTACTTTGATCTACGTCTACATCTACAAGGTAAGTATTAAATGTAAGTACCTCCACTACATCGACTCCACTACACCAACTTTCCCTTATAGCAAAACAACTCTGGAGCAGGACCATAACTCTGGAACTCACTCCCATTCTCAATAAGGAAAGCACCTACTCTCAATATCTTTAAAGCTGAACTCACAATCTTCATAAGTAAGAAATTCTTTCAAGGGAGAAGAAAAAATGCCTTGACCATTGACTTGCAAAGGTTCGTTGCTCCAATGACCATACAATAAAAACCTATATGGTAATCAAATATTTTATGGTAACATCTGAAGTCTTATGTTACAGCTTCACTGCACAGCAGTCTGATCCTGTCTGAATATCAAAACCATTTAATTCAATGCCTTCTCACTCCAGAATGTAGATCATTATATTTCCTTCTTCATGAGGTTTCATTGCGGTTTTTCTGTTTTTTGTGACCTGCACCTTAGGAAGCATCTGTCTGTCTACTATACACATATCACCAATTGTAGTGTGTATAATCTTTCTGTATGGCGCTCCAATCACCATGAGGGCTGGTCAGCACCAACGAAAGCTATTTAAATAAAAATTAAAACATCAACCCCTAAACTGACCCTAAATCTAATTCAAAGACTAGCCTTAATTCTGTCCCTCAACCCTTTCTCTCAAACCTAGCCCTATGTCCAGTTTGTAATCTTAGCCTAAAAAATACTCTGCCCCCTGCCTCTGCTTACCTCACCTGGTACTCTAACCATACTGCTAAACCTTATTTTTAACTCAGTTGTAATCCCAGCCTAACCCCAAAGTTACACCACAGCCTAATTCTAATATAACCCATGCAATTACCCAAATTCGAATTGCAAACCGAATTCTAAACCTAACCCAACATAACCCCAAAGCTAAACCAAACCCTCCCTAATCCCAAATTAATTCCATATCTACTTGTCTTATATAATGTTGTACTTTTAGTAGTAGTATGTCCTATCCAGTGCCTCAATGTAGTTGTAGGTCCACTTAGTTGATCTGCAGCAGTGAGAAGTGGATATCCCCAGTTGAGGAGTGCTGACCTAGCAATTAAATCGCTATTCTGTTGAGCAGAGTTTGTTTAAAATGTAGAATGTCTTTCCTCAAATATTGAATGTTTAGTTCATTCATTTTTATAAAAGATGCAAAACAGAAGCCAAAACATTAGTGTAAGATACACCAAGCCACAGATCTTACATACCAGTTGTTATGATTCACAAAGTCAGAGTTATGTCATGAGATTGATCTTTGCAATCTCACGGGTGCACTGCAAGCTGGACCCCTTTCATGCCCACCGGATAGATCTAGACTTAGCAATAAATATTTGGTTTCTAGCGAAGTCCAGTATAGTTTTGAATTGTGAAGTTTATACAGTTGGCCCAGTACTGATACTGGGCACTGGTCTTCTTATATAGATCATGCCATGGTTGACCTTTTCCTTCCAATCTACAACAATCACGATTACCGCTTGCCTAATCCCATCACCATAGGTGATGTTTTCATTTTCTGTGCCCAAATGCCCTTTTATTTACTCCTCTATCTAACAATAGAAGGCCCTAACAATGAGCAGGTGCAAAAAGGAAAGATTGAGATCAGTGTTGGTTCTGGGAGAGGCAGTTCATGTAGTCAGTTTCTGGGATCACAATGTTACTTATAAAATGATAAAAGCCTGGACTAGGGAAGCACAGTGGAATCTTAACTCATGGACTGTAAACTAAGATATTTGAGGTGACATTGAAGGCATTTAGATAGTTCGGTCATGAAAGTACTGATGGAATCTACTCCAATTTTATGAAATTTCAAGGATTGGCATCTAAGGGACGATCTCCTAAAGTGGAATATATCTTTGTATGAATGAAGCCTTCAGAAATCTGAGTAGAATGTGAAAGACTAAGTTATGGACAGATGGTAATTTCACAGACAGACTATTACGGTCTAGTGACGTGCCAATAGTCTACTGTACTTTAGATTGAAAAAAAGTAGAACGTCCCTCACAAATTTCAGCTGAGGAAGGTATGACAGAGCATTGATTTGTGGGTTCCTTAACAATTCTGAGCGCTTGCTTGGTACACCTGGGAGCAGACATGCTTTAGAAACTGCTTCTTTTTGAATACTGAATACATTGGCATACTGGATTCTAGAAGAAGTGCAATAATTTTTCCATTAGCAACATTCAACCTGCTTGCATTTCAATTTAAGTTGCTGAAAATCAGCATTAAACCATGCAGCATGGGTGCATTGCTTCAAAGAGAACATTTTGCCCAATGGAGCAAAATTTAAAGCACCTATTATCCAGTTTACAAACCTGTCGGTGGTTACATTAGAATCAGCAGAAAGAATGAGAGGTTGGAATGAGCATGACAAAAGCTTTGTGCTTACAATTTACCCAAACAGCATCTAAGTTCCAGATCAAGAGGCGGTTGACTTCGAAATTGTATTCAGCGAAAAACGTAACAAAATAAGTGCATGATCAGACCAAGGTAGAAACACGATTATAAAGGTAATTACAGGCAGTGTAGACATTTTTAGGTCGAGCATTCGAGACCTCTTGTATATACTTTAGTATATACTTATATGTGTATGTACTTTGTGGGCTCTGGAGATCAGCCCTAGGCCTTGTCTGCTTCCGCTTAGGGACTTTTTTTTCCTGTTCAAATGCCTCTATTTAACTGTCTTGATAGAAAACGACCAGTAGAGGTCAGTAAAATATCAGTATTGCTTTCTGCTTGTTCAACTGACTATTTAACTGTCTTGATAGAAAACGACCAGTAGAGGTCAGTAAAATACCAGAACTGCTTTCTGCTGAGGGACTTTTTTTTTTTTTCTGGCAACTGCCTCTATTTAACTTTCTTGATAGAAAACGACCAGCAGAGGTCAGTAAAATACCAGAATCACTTTAGTATTCTCTAGATTCCAGTCCAGAGAAATTGCCTTCCACGAGCACCCGTAGACAATAATATTTTTTTTTAATCCTGTATTTTCACCACCGAAGGCCCTGATTTTATATTAAAAACAGAGCTTTGGACTATACCATTTCCCGCTGAAAGGCAATATTTCTCTCCATGTGTTCCCATACCTGGCGTGTCACGCAGTTTGGTGCTTACTTTCCCTCCATGTTAAAGAACAGTAGATGTTTCAGCACCCAGGCTAATGTGCTGCATAGCTAAATACATATAAAGTCCCAAAGGCGAGACCGATTGCATTGCAAATGCTTGTTAGATTAGTATAGATGTTCCCTCGCAACTGCTTCATGTTAACTGAGGCATCAGCTCAACTGTCTGGGTATTCTGGAGAGTTTTTTTAAGATGAATGGTGAAATAAGGCCAATAAGCACCAACTCAAAGTTTGGGCAATGCCTGGTGGGCGATAAACTTGGCAACAAGTGATGGTGTGCAAAGTTGAGGTTTTAAGCTGGCTGAGGAGAATTTCAGCTTGATTGAAAGAGAGGGTAAAAAATGGAAACTGAGAATTGTGATTTGCTAATAATGGCTAACCATCCACCCTGATGCACGGGGCAATCAACTACTTAAATAGCAAGGCTTTAAGAGATTGTAGCATAATGAAACGTTCCCAAGTACGCTGATCAACTGTCACAATAGCAGTCTGTTTTTAAAAAGATTTTTCATGCAGTAAAACGGGATTACTGCAAAGTATTATACTTATATTTTTTGAGGCTCGCTCTCATCTTTTTTGACCACTTTGCTTGATAAAAGCCACCCTTGGGCCTGGATCACATACATACCTAATGGTAAATGGCCTCCCACAGATTTTCATCCATCTACCTTGGATGCTGGTTTGATCAATTTTTTTTGTGGTCAAAAACAGGCATCGTACTTGTGACTATGGGTCCAATTTATTTTTTGGCGGACATAGTAATCTTAGTTGGCCTGCTGGAGGACTTAACGTCCGCCAGCCGAGACTACTCCATCCACTAGATTTAGAAATAACTGCCAAGGTGTCAGTCATTTCTAAAGTATTGGCAGGAACCACCCTCAGAGCTGTTCCTGTCAATGCTTTTTAAAGTATGGTGCAAGACTCCATCAACAAGATGGAGCTGTCCATCAAACTTATTTTTTTTTTATTTTCAAAAAGAAAAAAGAAAATCCTCCACTTGCCATGGGGTTAACTCACATGATGAGTGATGCATTTAGCAGTTTTTATCATCCCTTACCGCCAGGGTTTTCCTGGCAGTGATGGGCAATGAAAACTTACCTCTAATTCCGTCCATCTAAATTAGGTGGGCAGAATTAGAGGTTAACCTCCGATGGCCCTTACACTGTCGGACCGTCTGAGAGGTTTAATCACTGCGGAGACAGAGTAGTATCCAGCGTGATTGCACCTAGGGTCCACCCGCATTTAAATCGGTAGGCAAATCACAGTCTTGGCTGTATGGATATTCTGTCACATTTGCAACGGAGTGTCCATACCGCCAAGATATAATTCAGGCCTTTAATCCTAGTCAATGGTTTTCAGATACTTTTGCCACTGAGACATGGTGGAATAAGGATTGTACCTCTTAAGTGGGGGATCATGTGCCATCTAAAGTCAAAATCTTTAGACAGCATTGCATTGGGAAGAAGGGTGCTGGGGTATCAATACAGATTCATGCCACTCTAACACTAGCTAGTGAATTATTTTCCATAAGTGATTTGATGTTTTTGCCTAAAATTATTAAATTATGAAAGATTATAGCTTCATGATGCAGTGAATCATGGTACCCCTTCCTTTATAATGAACTTTTAATCCTTGATATTTTTAATCTTTGGGCAGAAACTAGTTTGGGCTCTTTGGTTCAAACATTATTTCCAGATCTGCTCCCATTTAATCTTGAGGCGTCGTCAGTTCCCACTCATTGTGTTGGCCTCATTGTGTATCATAGTTTTAAGCCTTCCCATTGGATGCAAATTGGCACCCACTAGACCATCAGGCTAAACCTGATTAAAACTGATTAAATACATCAGCTTTGAATATTCATTTGATTAGATGACCTAAATAGCACTTTGTTGTGTTGCTTGGCAACCTGTTGTCAAGCATTCTTGGAATGCCTTATGAGAACGGGGGAGACGGTTGATCTACAGGGCACGGAACAGACGTGCCGATTTGTGCTCCTCAGAGCAATAAAGGATTACACTACTAAACCGGTGTTTATCTTCATTACACTGGCGACGAGGATGATGGATTTTTATTAAGAGGGGAGAGAATTATTCCTCCTTGTGGTTTGAGGTCCATTATTGTGGAATTGTGTCATGAAGGGCATTCAGGCATCATTAGAACCAAATCAGTATTGAAAAAGTTGTTTTGGTGGCCTGGTGTAGACATTGAGACGGAAAGACTTGTCAGGGACTGTATTTTGTGTAGCAATGCGGACAAATCGTTGAGGACTTTGAGACCTCCTATGTACGACAATTTAGTGGTCAAAGAACCTTGGGACACTGTGGCAATTGATATTTTAGGACCGGTCAGGAACTCATGTGGTGATTCACAAAAATTCATCATTGTTCTTATGGATCTGTTTTCGCGCTGGCCAGCTGTTAAAATTGTGGATAAAGCAGATACGCTTACTGTGTTGGAGTTCTTAGATGAAACTTTTTCTTCTGAAGGTATTCCTGCTTGTTTGATTAGTGATAATGGGGTACAATTTGTGTCCAACAAGGCGAAGAATTACTTTGATAAATTAGGTATTAGACACAGAACCACTTCATTATATAATCCAAGCGGGAACGGCATGGTTGAAAGATTTAACCGGGTTTTGAAAGGTATCATTCAACTTGCTTCTAGTGGGTCAGAGGATTGGACCACGGAGGTTGGTAAAACTATTTGGGCATATAGAGTAACTTCCACTGAGGCCACTGGACTTCCTCCTTTTGTGTTGATGAGAGGTCGTAAACCAAGATCTAAATTTAATCCTGGTTGGTTGTGTTCTTCTGGTGTTGTTAATTGGTCTAAAGACGATGTGTGGAATAGGATGGAACGTGATCATGAGAGAAGTAAAAGTTATTTTGATTCAAGACATGGCACTCAAGCCACCCATATTGAAGTTGGTGATTGGGTACGTGTAAAAAAACCTGGTTTTGTAAGCAAAGGTGAAAGTGCCTTTTTTGATGCTGAAGAAGTAATCGAAGTTTTACAGAACGCTGTCAGACTTAGGAATGGGGAGGTTTGGAATCTCAAAAGAGTGGCTATGGATAGATCTAAAAGAAGTGATGGAACTAATGTACACAGTAATAATAGTTCTGAATGGATGGAGGATGATCTTATCATGGAATCCAATTCCGTTGCAGATAATTCGGCTTCCAATAATGATATGTCCTTCCTTACTCCCAATTGTGAAGAGGGGGATGGGATGGTTTCATCATCCTCTTTGGATGAGAACTCCTCTTTGGATGAGAACTCGTGTGTCACTTCTCGTGAGACAGGAGGTCTTAAACAAAGATTGACCAGGAACAGAAAGGCACCTATTTGGCTCAAAGACTTTGTTGTCAATAATATGTAATTGTATCATATCCTTCTCCTTGTTCTCTCACATATAATTTTTATATTTAAGTTTCCTTTTATTGTTTTGTTTTGTTTCTTTGTATTGTGAGAAGGGGGAAGTGTTGTGTTGCTTGGCAACCTGTTGTTGTCAAGCATTCTTGGAATGCCTTATGAGAACGGGGGAGACGGTTGATCTACAGGGCACGGAACAGACGTGCCGATTTGTGCTCCTCAGAGCAATAAAGGATTACACTACTAAACCGGTGTTTATCTTCATTACACACTTCTTCTTTAGCTAATCCTATGTGCCTGCCACGCAAATTAAGCCTTTGTTTGAGCCTGCCACGCAAATTAAGCCTTTGTTCGAGCTTGTAGAGATATTATCTTATTTTTTTCATAATGAAGTGGAAGCCATTAGACATGGGATTATAGCAGTTAACATGTTTTATTCCAGTCACTCATGTAAGAGAGTAGAGTTTCCTGACTATCCCGTATTCATACTATTTTGCCTCTTAACACCTGTTTTTTTTTTAATAAGCTACATTCTGCTGGCAAAGCTTTTGGCTTTACTAGTGATTCCTACCTCCCAAGCTTCATGATCAGACACCGTGAGTATTCATTTTCTACACAATATAAACACTTCTCTGCTTGCAGACAGCCTCCATGGAGTCTAGAAGTCTGCTACAGCCACCCCTTAAGAAACAAACACAAGATTCAGCTAATTTTCAGTCAGTATCTAAGTTAGCATATCCTTTTGAACTGTGGGAGAAAGTGGTAACAAGTCAATTGCAAGACTTATTGTTTTTATCTGTTAAGTCCCTGACAAGCAGGCATTTACCCCGATATAGGGACGAACATTTGTAATGGTCTCTGTTCTAAATCAACTATGGACAATGGTGGATGGCAGTGTTGCAGGTACTCCAATTTTACTTGACTTGTCAGCAGCATTAAACACCGTTAATCACCACATTCTGATATAGCATCTCTCAGAATTCCACATTAAGAGAAAGCACTAAATTGCATCACATCCTTTCTATCTGAGATAACTGCTGGCTTCAAGCCACATCCCAACCCTGTACTATAGGCATTCCCATTGAGTCTGGCTCTCCCTCCATTATTCATTCTATAAGTTCTTGCTCTTGTTTATCCGCTGAATGAATTTGGAATTTCAGTGTTCATGTATGTAGATGACAAAAACACCTTGGTGGACGTCAAGGTGGTTGGCTATCCAGGCACTTTGATCCTTCAATCAGTGCTTTAGATGATTCAAGGCTTCATAAAAGTATATTTTCATAAATTGGATCCTTCTAAATCAGAGGTTTTTCTCAAGAGGAATGAAGTCAGCCTTTGGGATTGGCACCTTGTCTCAGTCAATAGGCACCTCTCCTTCTCCCAGGAGTGATAGTATATACTGCATTGTCTTTAGTCCCCCAGATTGCTGGGGTCACAAAATCATGTTTTTTCATTTTAAAAATTTTCATTGAATTTTACACATTTTGAGTATGTTGCAAACCTTCATTCTCTTTGGCCTTAATTCCTGCAAATCAGAGTTCTGGGTCTAGTGGCCAATTTATTGTCTTGATGCAACATATTGAGACAGTGGCAGCCAGAATTGCCTTTGACGTGTAAAAAACTGGAGTTGGTCCATAGGTGGGTCCTTTTTAAAGTGTCATGCTTAATCACCAGGTTTGTTATTAGAACTCTCCTTTCTGTCTCTCATTAACTGTTCTTTGTTAATCTCTGTTATAAATCTAAACTACTACAATGGCACCATATCATTGTATTATACTCTATAATAATAAATCATGCTATTTATTCACATAAATTGAAGTTAGAGGTGCAAATTACTTTGTGAATCAGGTTATGTCTCCATCAGACTCTCCTTCCTGCACCATCACATGAAAGATTCTAATATTACTTGGGAATCTACTTCATAACATCAGACAACTCCTGTGAATATATTGGACCTAGACAGTTTAAAAAGGCCTCCACAATATGGCACTGACTGTTTCAAAAAATCTGCTAGAAATTTAAGGACAGTATTTGAAATACCACATATTAATTTGAAAAGATCCTTTCAGACACATTACACTCATTGAAAAGTTGCAAGGATGACCAACAAATCCCTCAGCCTGTGGCTAAAACAAATGCAAATGCTGTTTAAAAGAAATGTTGTAAATTATTCAGATTTAGGATTTGCAAACTGACTGTCAGCAGACCATCCTTGGAAGGAAACTCTTCAGCTCACATATTTTGCTCATCAAGAAGTTAAGTCTGTAAGTCTGCCCATGTGCACTGCCACTTACCTACACTGAAATGCAATCAACAACAAGGTGATGTATGGAATGACTTAATTAATCTCAACCACTAGCAATCACTCAGGGTTGCATGGAGTGGTTGAAAAACAATGGTCAGGCATGAGGGGTAATTAGCAATGCATGGTGAGGGCAAAAGTTATAGTAACCAGAGCTAACTATAACTGGTGAATTTCAGGGGTTTTGTACATTTAAAACTTTATGTTGTCACTGAAATTATCACCTAACTATAATGTTACTTTAACCTTTGGTTTTTTCCAGAAAATGTCTAAGGTTGTTTTAACGTTAAGTAATATATTGTTACCGTACATAAAGCCTTCAACAGTGTGCAGCAGAGGGTTGGCCACAGGCCTAGCCTACGGCCAGGCCCTCTGGCCCACCCCCTCCCTCAGGCAGCCAACCCCAGACTGCACACAGCCTATGGCCAAGCCCTGCACCCAAACCTCCGCAGGTAGCCAAACGCTGCAACCTACATTCAACCCCCTCCAGGCAGCCAACCTCCTCAAGCCAAAAGTGGCCACAGGGGCCACATGACATTAAAATGGGGAGGTGGCAGTCCAGCCTCCTTCCCCAAGCCTTATTAGGCTCCATAGAACCCATCTCCTGGGGCTTCATGTCATTTTAAAGGGGTGGGGAGTCGGGTGTCCCCCATCCCTGGGCCATAATCTATAATAAAAGTGAAGGGGCCGCACCACCCCTCTCCAAGTCTTAGGCCCCGGGGACCCCATTCCTAGAGCCTCATGTCATTATAAAGGGGAGGTGTCTGCATGTTCCCCCTGCCCATGCCTTAGTAGGCCCCAGGCACCCCATTACCCAGGGCAAAAATCCATAATAAAAGGGGAGAGGAACCACACAGCCTCCCTGAGCCTTATTAGGCCCGCTGCCAAATTCCATAATTAGTGGCAGAGGGGCATGCAGCCCCCCTCCCCAACTCTTTTAGGACCCTGGGGTCCCCACCCCCCTGGGCCATAGGTGGGTGCTCCGGTGCACCCAGAAACCTAAAGTTGTGGCCACGGCACCAGCCGGTTCCCCGCATAGTGGAAGAGCCGGCATTGCTCCCGCCCAGAGGGAACAGCTATTTATGCTTGCTTTCTTCCTCCGGAAGGGAACACTATCTGTTCTGTTTCCCTGCCCGTAAATTTACTCCCACCCGGCTAGAGCATGTTTAAATCTCCCACTAGGAGGAAGCTGACATTCCTTCCCTGGCCGTGCTGCTGTAGTCAGGGAAGGCATGTTTGCTCTAGTCTGGCAGGAAATTTAAAAATGCTTCCACCAGGCGGGAGCAAATATATGTTTCCCTGCCCGCACTAAAGCAGGCTGGGAAACTATTCTGTACTGGGGGTAGGCTCCCCGCGACAGGGTAACAGAGCCAGCCCCGGTGAATGAGGTCCTTTTAAGACTCGTGGAAAGGGACCCCTACTCCTTCATTAAATTATCGGCCCCGGGTAATGGTGTCCCTGGGGCCTCTTAGAAGCTCGGGGAGGGGGGGCAATGCACCTACCTCCCCTAAAAAATCACCTATGCCTTGCCTCCGGGTCCTAGCCCACCCCAACAGGTCTTTTTATTACCACATGGGAGCCAGCTCTTTTTTATTTTGTATTGTACAGTGGATTCGTGGATTCTCTGCGAATTTGCGGCAAAATTAAAAGAAAAACATTTTTGTCCACAGGCAGGGCCCCTTTGGGATACAACCACAAAGCCTAGGTGATCCCTGCCCTCTATGTCTTTTATTTTTTCCTTCTTTTTTTAGGACTCATGACTGAATCCGGAGTCCTAAGAGGGATGCCACCACTTCCTGGTTGATGTGGTTGCAGCCAATCAGATCTCAGAAGGAGATATCTCGGGTCCGGGGAGCATCTGCGGCTTGAAATATACAATGTTTTTGAGCAGTAATTGCTCAAAAACGTCTGGACCAAGATCTAGCTTTCTGCCAAATTTGGTGTAAATCTGTTCAGCGGTTTGGGCTGCAGCTGTGTCTAAAGTTCTTATGGAAAAATGAATGAGGAAAATGTGTTTTGGGGCCCCACTTTTTTCTCAGCCCCCACTAGATAGATCACCCCAAAGCTTTCAATGCACAAACTAGTAAAAAAGTAGCACGTTTTTGGAAGGTTTCGTGGAGATTTATTAAACAGCACCAAAATTATTAGCAACACAAAAAAGGCATTTCCTATGGAAATACGATCCTATCTATAACTACCCAGTAGCGATATACATATATAATGATATTTTTCACCAGAGGACTATATTTCACAATGTACATATGAATTTACTGTTGTTGGGCAGAAAACTGGGTGTTGTATTTTAAAGAAAAGGGAGCATGCAACATATGTCACAGCTGACGAGAGGGCAGCAAAGGCGTCATAAGGACATTCTAACTGATGTAAGTTTTGGACTATTTTTTATGTAGGAGCAGTAACATGTAATCACTTGAAAGATCCAACTGGAAGGGTCAATTGCTTGTCTGTAGATTTAGTTTTGAGGACTGCCTGTTCCTATTAGATTAGGTCCTAAGATATCAGAATTATAACTAAGATACTACAAATCCAAAGATGCACTGCGTGGAACAATAAGGTGTTCACATATATTCACAGGGAACATATTTTAGTGAAAGAGGGAGGTTAAACTTTGGGATGTTTCTTGGGCCCTGCCCATGCATTTTATTGGTGAAAAAACATCTCATTACTAAGTCTACTGAGTGCTTGTAGAGGCCTCAGTAAGTGCAGTGACAAATGTTGAGGGAAGGCTGCATTAGAGGCAATATACCAAAGCATCCATGTATGTATAGAAAGTGGTGGCAGAAAAATCCTATGAGGGCCATCAAGTCCTCAATGTTCAAATATAATGTAGTAATCACAGACCCTGTAAGGAAATGCCTATTTTTGCATGTTCACCCCTTTGGACTGATGCTGCTAACCAGACATCAAAGCCACTGTTCTAACCCCTTACAAAGTGTTGGTTGAATTGGCTACCCCCAAATGGCAGAGACTGGCTTACTTATAAGTCCCTAGTATATGGTACCCAGAGTACCCAGGTTATGTAAGGCAGAGTGTCCACCCCAGGCTGCAGCACTGATTTTGCCACCCTCTGTGTGACGAAGTACAAAATGGCTCCCAGCCTGCCACTGCAGACAGTGATCACACTGATAGTTCGACTTTTCCATTCAAACCAATGGCAAAGCCTCCACTTACCTTGAAAATATATGTAATTCTCCCCTAAGGAAGGCCTATCGAGCCCTACGGGAGGGAGCTGTATATTAAGTAGGACATGCATTTTATATATATGCCCTGGCAACAACACTTCCAAATTGTAATTTTGCTGTAGAAGAGTTAGTAGCCCCATTGGCTAACACAGGGTTACCGGCTGACCCCTCAGCCTGGCTAACTTCTGAACAAGACTACTTAGATGGGTACTGAAAGTTATCAAATTAATCGTGCCACTAAATGCAACTTGATGCCGAGGTCGAATTTGATGCCACTACTAAAGAAATGCAACTTTTAGAAAGTTGCCACTCTGTGAGCCAGTTTGTCCAGTGGCCTCACACGGTCACTGGCCACCAGACAGTTTCTGCCCTCCTGGGGAGTAGTGTGAATGGCTCCCAGGCTTTGGAACAATAGCAGCCTTCTACCAGTGGCAGCTGGCACGGATCGGAGTGGCGGGAAAGGGTGGAGGAAGGGGGTAAACAAAAATAAAATTTCACTTACCTCCTCGCCACGTTTTCATCGTTGCGTCTCTTCTCGTCCCTCCGCTCCAGAACAGGAAGCACCCAGACTCCCCTGAGCCAATCACAATGCTGGAATGCAGCGTTGTGATTGGTCTGAGCGCCGTGGTTCGGCACTCTGCCAGGGAATGGGAGCCTGGGCATGTTCTCCACCCAGGCTGTATTGCAGACTGGGTGGAGAACATGCTAAGTGCGCATGAATGTTTTGCCGGCCCAAGACGGTGGCCAAACATTCATGCACACGTAGGGAGTGCAAACCAATCCTCCCCTGCTTTGTCAGCAGAGCAGCCCTGCCCCGCCCGCAAAGCTGCAGTAACAGGAAAAAATTAAATAATAATAACATTGAGTTATTATTATTTTATTTTTCCTTACACTGCTGAAAGCAGTGGGCGATGCTCCTCTGCCTAAGCGGAGGAGCCATCCCTGCCTGCAAACGGGGCGAGGTGTTACCTTACCTTCGTAGGAAACTACTTAGGGTGTTAGCCCAAAAGGCGAGGTTCAAAGGCGAAGCAGCCTTTGGTGGGCAAATGGCGATCACACTCTTAAGGAGCTGCTCTTTGTTCAGGTAGACCAGCTGGCAGAGTGAACAGAGAGAGGAGACCAGTTCCCAAACCGGTTTTTCCGTGGGCATGTAGTCCCCAAGTAGCCACACCTCTAGGGTGGGCCTCCCAAGCTCTTAACATCCGAGGAAGGTTCTGACATCTTGAGAGTGGGCAGAATAGTGCACTCTGTGATTGCTAGATGCCACACATAGCCGGAAATTCATCACCAAGAGGGATAGGACCTGGTAGCCCATTGGATAGTGACTGCATCATCACCCCCAGGGCACTTTCTGGGAATAAATATGTCACCCCTGGCACCCTGACCCTCACATTACATCGGAACTGGAACAAGTAACGAAAAAGGACTGCCCTGCTGACCCCTGGACTTGGCAAAGAGAACCTGCACCATCTATTTGACTGCACCTAAGGCATATTCGGCTAACAAAGAGAGGACTGCGCCTAAGGCTCCTGGCTTGGGGAAAAGTAATTCCCAAGCCCCAGACCAAAGAAGTGACTCCAAGGGTCAGTCAGATGACCCCCAGGAACCAGCACCAGGGACACCAAAGCTGAAGTAGCCCAACTCGGCAAGTTAGTAGCCACTTCTGGAGAATCATCACTGACTGCCACTGGGCGCCCCAAGAGACCAATCCTTGATGGCCAAAAGTTGCACCCAAATTAGCCGTATGCAGGAGTGTCATCTCAGTCCATATTGGTCACCCAAGAGGGACACCAGCCTCCACCAAAGGATATTGCTGGGACTGGTAAGCACGGAGACGAGTAGCCTAGCCGCAGCTGGCCTTCTATGGTTTTAAAGAGGTCTTCGTGGGACTCTGACCTCTGTGGCCAGAGTCGCCCCACCTGACCCGTGGACCGAGGAATAACCACAACGGCACCCCCGTCAACCGCATAGCACCCAGAACATCCTTGAGCTTCTTTCAGCTCATGAGTTTTCAGCATCAGGACCACTCCATTGAAGTCTATGGTGGTTGTGCTGTAAAGTTTGGAACTTGACTGGAAAACACTTTGGTGGCCAGGGAACTGTCCAGATACTCCTTATTGGCCCCCAAGACCTTCTCCCTGTCGGATTTTGTCGCCAAGCTGGGCTGGAGTAGGCGAACTCAACTTTTACAAACTTTTCAAAAGTTTACAAACTTTACGGTTACCAAAGTTGTTTGCGATTAAACTGAGATTTAAGTTTTCTTTAAAAATCTGTATCTCCGGACCCGTCCGGTGGATTTTGCTCATCTTAGACTCTAAAAATCCATAAGTAAATAATCTAGGTTTATAAATTGGGGTCAGATTTTTTTCATGTCGTGTGGATTTCTTATTTGTTTGTCTGGTACTGTTAAATGCTTTACACTAGTTCCTTTGTTTAAGCCTTGCTGCTCGCAGTCACAGCTACCCAGGGTTGAGCTTAAGATTTTACAAATGAGTCTGACTGCAACCAAAACAGTTTTTGCAAGTGTATTACATGGTAAGGCTGCACAGCCATACCATATAATACACCCAAATCCTCACACACCTAAGTAGCATTAGGTCTTACATAACTCAATATTCAGGGTCCATTGCTCTGATCTTTCTTGTTCCCGCTTGACTGTTCTCAAATGAGGAGAAAGAAGTTTATTTACCATAACTCTTACCAGTCATTGTGGCAACCAGCAAATCAGATATGTGGGTGAACCTTGAGACAGGTTGCTGTCTCTTGCATTGGCACAAAGGTTGATTATGTTTACTCCTTATCCGCCCAGTGCCATTTCCAAATCTTTCACTTGTCATACAAGTTCATAATTAAAATGCCAATTTGTTTACTACCATTGTTTTTGCCTATTGTGTCAGTTTCATCACTAACCAAAAAATATACTTTAGGCACAGAAAACATGAAGTCTGCATATATGGGAAATGTATTGGCTAAGTAACTTTGATAACAGGAGGAGACTGGAATCCGGTGTGATGGCACCAATTTCACATCTTTCAACACTACAAATAACCAGCTTTTAAATACCTACGCTGTGCTCAAAAGCTGTGCCCCCTTCACACTGCACTCCCACACCTAGCCTATGCCATCCACACAACAATCTAATCTTCCTTGCAAAATGCCCATTTCCTGTCCTGAAACACTTAAAGGCAGCAGTCCTATTTGGCACTGTATTCCTCTGATTAAGAGTGACAAGAAAAAACGCCCCATTTCCCAAATGTCACCATGCCAAACACTTTGTGCAAACTTTCTTTGTGGCTTCCATCCCGTATTTGTAATGCTCTTCCTCCCTCAATGAGATTACCTCCCACTCTTTTATTGTGCCACAAACTACTTAAGATCTTTTTCTGAAGGAAAGCCTAACTCTATCAATGCTGATGCAACCATTGCTAGTATGGCGTAGCAGTTCTTAAAGTGCTAGAGAAATGGCTAGTAGTAGAAAATACATACTAGAGTTTATTTATAACACAAGAGCCACGCCTTTCTGTAGGTCATCACAGAATGTGGCAGTAACTACACAAGGTCTCTGGTTCCCCACTCAACAACTCAAACGTGTCTGCTCTGACCTAGCCTCTAAGTTCAGAATTCACCAAAAAGCATTTGCATGATTCAGAAACATTTGATACGACTTCCTCTCCCTCTCTCTTGCACAGGGTGGTAACTGGTAACATTCTGGAGACTCACACCAGCATACGAACGCTACTTACAGTAATAGGCCCCTCGCCTCCTCACACATCAGTATTCTGAAAATTGCATTCACAATATTAGTGTGAGGAAAACCTGTGCATTATAGTAGCGAGTCGGCAGAATGAGAGCTATAAAACTGGTTTCATTACGCTCCTTTCAAACATATTATTACATTATTCTGTGTATGCCCCATCACCGTATGCAACAGACATCGGCTCCATCAGCCACGGTGAAGCTGTAAAAAGAAAAAAACCAGGAAATGCAGGAAGCACATGAATGCCATTCTGGGTCACCGAAGTTCATTTAAGCATTTATACTGAAGGGACATTCCGAGCATAAAATTAATGTAATATTAAAAACGATCATGATCAGGAACAAGTACACAAATTGCTGAGAGGACACGTTTAAAGGCCTCACCGACTTGTCTTTGAAATGCAACCATCGCCTTTTAGTTTGATCTTTTTGAACGTTTTTTAGGCTTCCAGTTGGGTACTTTATGCCTGAATGACTTGCTACAAAATAGCCAAATGACCTCATTCGTCAATATATACTCAGAATGATCATAATGTATTCTATGTTCGATTTTTGCTGGGGTACTTAGATAATATTTTGGAGCACATCCTAACATATTTATATTTAGCATGTTCTCTCCTATTTATCTCCACAACGTAAACTCCTATAGAAATTTGGGACAAAACAGTCTCACGTCTGAGCTCGGTGTCTTGCAGAGATGAAAGAAGGTAGCCATTTCCAAAATTCTAATCCTATCTACATTGATATATACAGGCAGACAAGGCTGGTCTCACCCATATTAAGTCACAAGGCAAGGTCTTAAATACAGCCAAAACATCATTATTTCTAGTCTATAGACAAAAGCACTGCTCCTCATATATTTCACTTCATTGGCCTCCATTAAGCAAAGGGTCGGTTTAAGTCTCTCTACCACAGGCTCGGATCCTGCCTTCAAGAACAAATTGCCATGTATGACATCTCCCTCCTTACATCCTAACGCCATAGAGAGACCAAGATACTTTGCTTTTTGGTCTAAGCTTTGTGCTCCAAATCTGTATGCTCTCTACAATCACACTACCGTTGCTGAACTCAAACATTGACAACTGTTGAGTCTGCTGTGCACACCAGACAATTTAACAGAAAACAACGGTTCCTGTGGACAATCAGTCAATGATACTTAATACATATTAGCACAATCACAATAATTGAAGGCAAGGAGATGTCGGAAAGAGAAAAGGCATATAACACGATTTTGGTATGAAATTCCGTTGTTTTATATAATGTAAACACATTATTTTAAATCCAGTGCATGGTGTCCCAAGTGATTGTGAAACCTATATTTCAAGGTTGTGACTCATTGTGACAGGTTTCATCAAAAATGTACAAAAGCGACCATTAAATCAATACTTAATGAGCGCACGCTGCCTACTAATGCAATAATAGTAGCTGACAAATGGTTTGCTTCACTCAGTCGACGACGTTTCGACCCACTTGACAATGTGGGGTCTCATCAGGACCTAGCAATGAAGGGGCACCTGGGGATGACTGTCAGATAATGTGGTGTGCACCGTGTGGAGGTGAAAAAGGAAAGAGGGTACTCACATAGGGCCCAGCCGGGCACCTATAGTGGAGAGGGTACTGGCAGTCAGGATGGTTTAAGGTAGAAAGCCTCAATAAGCTCAAAAGGGTGGTAAGTTGTTATCATGAATTTCCGTGGTAAAGGGGCTGGTTTCTAAGTAAGCCTCACAAGAACATAACGACAATCCGTCTATTAGTTACCCCGTGTGGAGATGGTAATTAAATATATTGCTGGGCCTCCAAGTTCAGCTGCGGAGATGAATCACGCTCGCCTCGAGGGGAGAACTGCAACTGTCTGTCTCTCCTGGTATAATGACAAGGATTGTTGTTATGTTCTTGTGAGGCTTACTTAGAAACCAGCCCCATTTTTTGAAAATGCGTTTTTGGGCCCTGCGGGGTCTCAGTAGGACCCCTCCAAGAGGCCTAGGGGTTAGGGTGTTTCTAGCCTGCCCCCTTTTCTTTTTTTTAAACATTTTTTGTGTGACTCGGTTTGAATTGAGTCCCAAGATGGCTCCCAACACTTCCTGGTTGAAGTGCTGGCAGCTCATCAAATTTCAGTGGGGTTTCAGTAGGATTTTGGACTCCCAGATATCTATATTTTTTAAACCTAAATATCTCTGAAACTACTGAACGGATTTACACCAAATCATAAAAGCACGCTTTCTGGCCCAATATCTAGATTTCTGCCAAATTTGGTGTAATTCCGTTCCGTGGTTCGGGCTGAAGTCATGTTCAAAAAATGAAAAAAAATACTTTTTTCTCAGCCCCCGGTTGACGGATCACCCCGAAACGTTTCAACACAGCAGCTGAACCAAAAAGGGGAAGTTTTGTGAAAATTTTGTGAAGATTTGTCAAGCGACGCTAAAGTTATTGGCAAAACAAAAAATGCTTTTCCTATTGAAACTTTGGTCCTAACTATAACTACCTACAGGCGACTGCCAGTAGGTAATCAGTACGTAATATATATACACACACACATATACATATATATACACACACACACATATATATATATACATATATATACACACACACATATATATATACATATATATACACACACACATATTACCTACTGGCGGTCGCCAGTAGGTAGTTATAGTTAGGACCACGTTTCCATAGGAAAAGCATTTTTTGATGTGCTTATAACTTTGGCGTCGTTTGACGAATCTTTACAAAATTTTCCAAAAAGTTCCTCTTTTCAGGTCAGCTCCTATCCTAAAAGTTTGGGGGGGATTCGTCAAGGGGGGGCTAAGAAAAAAGGGGGGTCCAAAAACGTGTTTTCTCCATGCAATTTCCATAGGAAACTTTAGACAAGGCTACAGGTCAAACTGCTGAACGGAATTACGCCAAATTTGGCAGAGAGAAAGGTCTTGGTCCAGAAAGCACGCTTTTGTTTAAATGGGGTAAATCCATTCAGTAGTTTTTGAGAAATATCACATTTTCCAGATATCGATATTTGAGAATTCTGACATTTGATTCGCTGAGGCGTTACGAGCACGAGCTTGCAGCTCATTGGCTGCGAACTGTTGAAACTAGGAAGTGTTGGCAGCCATTTTGTGATTCAGTCCGTCAGCTCGCATCTCTCCCTCTAAAAGGCATCGGATCCATAATTCTACCTCTGCGAGGCAATACTGAAAATATCCTGCAGGTCTGTCTGTGCGAGATACTCCTTTTACGCTCCCTCTCCCCATATCATCAGCTCACGGCTATGCCTTTAGAAGCCAGTCCGTCGCCTCGCAGCTCTGTGTCTGCGAGCCGTCGGGCCCGCAGCTCTACCTCTGTGAGCCACCTCGTTAGCTCGTAGCTGTGTCTGTGCTAGGAGGCCCGTCGGCCCGTTACTCTCCCTCTGCGAGTTAGCCCGTCGGGTTGCAGCTCGGAGGGCTCGCAGCTGTATCTCTGCGAGCCAGCCCGTTAACTAATAGCTGTGTGTCTGCTAGCAGGCCTGTTGGCCCGTTTGTCTCCCTCTGCGAGTCAGACCACAGCTCTCCCTCTGCGAGCCGGTACGGTGCTGTGCTTTTGCGAGCCAACGGCTCGTAGGTCTCCCTCTGCGAGCTGAGCCCACGGGCCGCAGCTCTTCCTCTGCGAGCCTGCCCGACGGCCCGCAGGTGTCCCTCTGCTAACGGAACCGCAGGTGACACTCTGCGAGCCGAAATTGGGAATATAAGGCGGTTCTAAAAAGAGCCCTTGTGTTTATTAGTTGGAGCTACATGTAAGTGCGAATGCACATCTTCAGGTTAATCAGGAAAACTCGGTATCCCTCATCTGTGAAGTGCACTCCATCACTTCTGTAGATATCAGCCATATCAAAATGTATGTTGTTGTTGTAGATCGACCCCATTCTATGGTCTCTGAGGTATGCAGACACAGCTTTGTTGACATTCTTCCTAGATTTTTCAATCTTATGACAAAATTGGTTTGACCATTTCCACTTCTGTCTTTGGCATATATTGGAATATACAAAGACAGTTTGAGGCAAAAGTAACATCAATTGTCCAAAGGTGTCCTTCATAAGCATTTCCAAACCTACCCCAGTCAATGTGCCTAGGTCGTTACCACCACAGTGCACAATCATGAGATCAGGGTGTTGGAGATGCAAACAGGTTTTAACCAAAGGGAGCAATTGGTGCCACTTCAATTCTCTCTGTGCAAACTATTTAATGTGCACATTTTGTAAACCTAGGTCTAAGTCAATACATCTCTGTTCTGCATACCTCTTGCACCAGAAAATATAGCTATGTCCTACAATCCACACTAGCATTTTGAAGGTATGGCTAGAAGATATGGATAAATGTCTGCAGCTCATGCAGTCTGTTCGTAGAATGAGAGATATGTTTAAACATGGGGAACTACTTTTTTTTACATACAAAACATTAACCGATTGGGAGATGAAATGTATTGTGTCCTAAAAGTAGGGTGTATATTAGTTTTGATGAAAAGCATCTCTGTGATTGGTTAATAAAAAGCAGTTTATACGTGGAGTACATATTATAGGATAAAATTTGCTCAGCTCAACCACACCTGCTAATTGTATTTGGAAGGTGCAGTTCAAACTTGAAAGAATGGTGAACTTTTGACCTCCACGTGCCGTTAAATGTTGGAGAAAATGTTGCAAAAAAAATATCGGTAGGTTTAAAAAAATGATGAACTTTTAACCTGCACGTGTCGTAGAATGTTCTAGAAAGTGTTGATACAATACGCTGAACTTTTCACCTGTATGTGTCCTTAAAAAAACTGTTTATATGGAAAGTTCAAAAATAACCAATAAAGAGAGGTTTTGCAATCTAAAAAAATAAGGAACTATTCTGATTTGTTCTTTACATGTATTTATGTGTGGAGCAATAGGGAAATTGTGCCATTACTGGTTCCATTCTTGATGAAAGCGGTGCATTACATGTACTGTGTGACAAGAAAAGAATTGCATGCGTTTGTGACATTTGAAATCTGCATACCAACTACGAAGGTAAATTAGAAATTAAGAAGGTGTGTTATGTGTTTTGTAGTAGTGGTTAAGTATTTGAGACGATATTTTTAACTTTGAAAGTATTTTTTATTTCTAAATAACATAGTGTTAGTAAAGTCTGGTGTTTTATTGGTTCTAAAATATGCATAATGTGTAACTAGTTGTTAAACAAGTACTTTATATAGGTTTAGGAGTTTTTCGCAAAGAAAAGGTGCAAGTTGTCATATGTAAAAGACTGTGGGCCATATTCTCAAGACCAGCGATAACATTATCGCCGCTTTGGCGGCAGTTTCCTGCCGCTAAAGCGGCGATAATGTTATCGCCATTCTTGTGAATATGGCCCTGTATGGTTTTGAAAATTCGATGTAGCGTTAATTTTGATTTGTATATCGATTCCGGCGAGATAAACAGAATGTCGCACGTTTGGAAATTATGCTCAGTCTTGAAATAGTGGAAAAGGGGTGACAGAAGAAAATTCATGTGTTATTAACCTAACAGAGATGGAAAAAAAAGAAGAAAGGTTATGTGCACAGTTTGTGGTCTCATTTTTTACACCGAGAGGTAGATTTCAATGTCAGTTAAGGCTGGTGTGGTACTGCGAGGCTTTGCATTTGGGTGTTCTTAGGAAATCTAAGTTGTTGGGGAGCGTTTCTTCAGAAGTCATTTTTTACATATGTGAGAGATAAAAAATAAATGAAAATGTTCTTTGTATATTTTCTGTACGATTTTGTTCACAGTTGTAAAGTAAATGTGATTATTAGTGATAGTAATTGTCACGGTGTGTTCCTCTGCTGAATATACGCAGGCGTTTAAGTGGTCCGGGTGTTTATCAGTAGTATGCTCCGCCACCCCTTTAAGAGAGCCGCCAATTTTTTCATCCCAGTTAAAGCTGTTAATATACGTATAGTAAAGGGAAGATACATAAAAAGTTTGGAATTACACCTTCATTTACTCTGTCTACCTTGCACCACCATTTTGTGCCCGCAGCAGTACTGTTTATAAAAATAATCTAATACAGCTTTTTGTATTATAAAAATAGCACTTATAGGTTTATTGGCATATTGGTAGAATTTGTACTATATAAAGAATGTTGCAATCAGTTTCAATGGTATAGAAATGCACTGTATTATGTAGGAAATATTACATATGCATAGGTTGTGATGTCATTTTTTTACTGTAAGGTACATTTGAGTATAAGTGAAAACAGGTGATATACTGCGAACCCGTTCAGAATGTGCACAGATTACATAGAGAGTAAATGGACAAAGTAAACGTGCATGTTGCTTTGTGTATGTATGCATGGTTTGAATCATTTGATGATACTTTAAGACATAATCTAAACACTATTTCTGCTTTACAATTGGGTACAGGGCACAGTGTTAGTAGTTAGTGACTAGATGCTGGTAAAGGGATTATTTATTGCTCGTTCAGTACGAAATAAAGGTGGAGAGGGGCGTTTCTGTACAAGAGATATTTTATAAATATGTGAGAGATAAAAAACAATTAAAAATGTTCTTAGTAAATTTCTGTACAATTTTTTCACACTAGTAAACTAACTGTGATTATAAGTGATGAAAATTGTTAGGGTGTGTCTCTGTGCTGAATATACGCAGGACTTTAAGTGGGCTGGGTCTTACCGGTGCTGAACACTGCTACCCCTTTTAGACACCCGCATTTTTCTTCATCTCACTTAAAACCCTCAATATACGTATATTAAAGGAACGGTACAATAAAAGTTTAGGGATTACACCTCCGTTTCCTCTCCTCATGTGTCACCCCCATTTTGTGCACCAAACAGTAGTGTTTATAAAAATTAAGTAAGAGAGCTTTATCTAGTATGAAAATAGCACTTATACCTTTATTAGCATGTTCATGGGATCTGTAGTGTAAAGAGAAGGTCGTAATCAGTTTCAATGGTACAAAAGTGACGTGACATATGTTTGAAAGATTACATGGTTTTAGGAGTAAGGTATAGAGGTAACAAATAAGCAGTATAGTTTGTTATGTTTAAACGAGTATGTAGTTTTGTAAATCAGATACGGCGTTGATTTGTGCAGCACACAGTACACCCACAATGACCCTGGAACATGTCCCTGAATGCCTTGGCACACTGCAGCACACATCCAAACGCCAAGTAGGCCCCCATCCACAATGTGCACAGAGTGCCCCCTATCACCAATATCACAACCTACTCTTGCACATATGCTGAATCCAGCAAACCAGCAGATCCGTGACCCACACTGACTATGCAAGTAACACTGCATGTCGGATAGCATAGCAGCTGCGCAAACAAAATGACATGGCCCACGAAGCGACATGGACGGAGCCAAGTGCGGATCACATCCTCAAAGGAGCAGGTCACACTCCGACGTGTCCGCGTGCAACCACAACCCATGCCTTACAATACACGCAGCAGACCAACAATGCACCAGGCCACAAAATCAGTCCGCGAGCACACATCACCCAAGTCAAAAGCAAAACAGGCCCCGAAAAGCACACAATACAAAGGCACCCCGTCTCAAGGGGAGAAGGCTACACGAAATCAGAGCTGCAGGGGCAACTCTCCCACAATGCAGCCCACACATATAGCAGTCACAGAACATCAGCAATGAAGGCAATGTGGTACAAAATTCCCCTCATACGGGTTCTGTGTCCGGTGTGTGTGGCGGGGTGATGGCTGAATGGCTGTGTGCCCCTGACACATCAGACTGCGTAGGTGATGGGGCTGCATCAGATGTCGTCCAGCACCTAAGCAAAAACAATGTCTGGCTCACAGAGGCGGAGCTTGCCAAACGGATACACCCCCACTGCACATGCGACAGTCAGTTCTTCCCTGTGTTGGGACGAGGCTCATTGTGGCACACGAGTGGACAATCTTTACAACACACCTCACAGTTAGACACCAGTGGAGTGGCATAGGCTTTATTGGCATGTGCGTGTCAGTACGGACGAGGCAACGGCCACAACAGGCACGGACATGCTTAAGACACTTAGACGCAGCATGGGTACATGTCGAGGGGCAGATGATGTTGGGGCTGAAATGGACAAAATTCATCACATATGGCAACGCTCACAGCCCACCTTGCCTTGCTGGACGAGTCATGTGTTGTTTGGCATCTGCACAGTGCCCCGTGTGAGGGGGCACGACTCACTGTACGTGGGGTCTGCATGGTGCTCTGCCTCCGGGGTGCGGCAATTGTCTGCTCTGCCGACAGTGATCAGGTGTGAGGGTCCGACAGGTTCACATGTCGTGCTACATCGCCATGTGTGTGCTCTTACCCAGCAGTGTGTCCGAATTGGCAACGTTGCCAAACGACGCTGTGTTGCTCGGACCATGGACCTGCGTCCCCTTGGACAGGTGTGTGTGCACACGCGTTATTCCACGCACATGCATCCAGAGCCCGACCGAAGGCAGACGTGTCCTCTGTTTTGGTGGGATATGTGAGCAATCCCCACTGTGCAACAAGTTGTTGGGCCATGTGCTGTGGGTGGCAATAGGATGTGGCTGCAGGTACGTAGTTACTCGTCCATGAATGCCCTTGCAGCTTCATGTGCAATGTGTTCCAATAGTACGTCGTTGTCGTGTTCAAGGAAAACCAGGGTGAGCCAATCCATTAGGTGGTCCGGGCAGGTGTGCTCAGCCCACGCCGTCTCACCGATCCGCAACACAGCCCAATAGGGGAGCGCCTCGATGTGGTCACTGCAGACGAGAAATTGTGCAATCTCCCATGCACAACTACCAATACATACGCAGTATGTCAAGGCATCCCATGCACGGCTGTCTCTGTTACACTCCTGTTCGTGATCCAACAGGGGGCGCAGACACAAGTCATAGTCCAATTCATCAACAGTTGTGTTGGATAGGCAGACATCCATGGGACACTCGAATGTGCATGTTCGGCAGTGGAACCAGGGCTGGACGCAGGTGACATGGGCAATGCGGAAGCTGAGCCTGTAACTGATCCGCAGCACTGCCAGTGGCAGTGCGCCCAGTAAATGCAGCATACGTGCACGGTACTGTTCCACGTGACGGGTGTTGTGCATGTGCCCGGTATGGCCTGCCATTGCGTTGGTGCGTCTCGTGAACAGGCACTCTTCTGGACTGCGGCTGTTGTGTGAAGGATATGCCACAGCTCTGAGCAATGATTTGAATGTGTGTGCAACATTGTGGGACATGGGTTGCTGTTTCCGTGGGTGTCAAGGGCATCCAATGCGGGGGTACCACAGGCAGGGGCTTCTATGTGTGGGCTGTGGATAAGTCGGATGGTTTATTTGCGGAATGCGTGGTGTGGGAGTCGTCCTCATCTGCCATTGTATCTCTATCAGGGTGTTCCAGGCGCGTTCGGGACCAAGGTCAGAGGTGCAGGTGTCCTCCCGGCTTCTGCATTGGGACAATGGTGCTTTCATCCCTGATGTTTGTCTCACTACTACTTTCGTTTTGGGAATGTGATGTGGCTTTGGCGCTGAGATTGGGACACGGCCTTGGGCTCATGGTGTACGGATGGCGATGTACACACACATGTTGGCATGTGGAGCCAGGTGCCCGTGCGGCCTTGCCCTGCTTGTGCTATCTCACTCCGTCTCTCTCCCTCGCTCTCTCCCTCTCTTTCCTTTGTTGCGCGCATGGCACACCTTCTTCTCTTGGATTTGGTCTACCGGGCTGTGTGCTACGGATTGTCCAGTGGGAGCAGCTAGGACTCATCCTAGGGGTTGTTTCTGCTTTTGTTTGTCTGGGGTTTTGTGTTGGTGGTTGCATTGCTGTATGACTGATTCTCCATTTTCTGGTCACGCATGTATGTTTATTTTGCTGCTTGTGCAACATAAGGCAAGATGTTTGTTTTGGGATTCGTGGTGTTGGTGTGCAATTTCTTAGTCCGGGGTTGGGGGTGGTGCCGGGGGGTGGGGGTTGGTGTTCTGGGTGTGGGATGGGGTCCTGGGGTGTTGGCGGTGGGTGTTGTGGCCCTGTTGGGTGTCCGGGCCGCATGATGAGTTGCTCCATGGCATCTGTTGCCCTTCAGCTGTGCTCCCTTTTGCTCCCTTTTGTGGTGCTGGCTGCCGTCCAACTTTACACCAGGTCAGAGCAGGTGTAAATTTCCTGGTGCTAACGCGCCTTATCGCCGGTTTTGTGTTTTTATCGCAGATGTGGCTGGTCGTTGTGAATGTTGAGGTGTGCTGTTGTCTCGGCTTTTGTCACGGGAACGCCTACTCTGCATCTCATTAGCGATATTTGCGAGGGTCCTCTGTGGCGATGTTTTTGAGGCTGCTATCGCGGGTATACTGGTACTGTGGGCTGTTAACACCAGCTTGTGAATGGGGGGTAAATTTATCACAAGTTTGGCTGCGATAAAGTGCGGTTAATTCGGCGATGGCTCCTTGTGAATATGTCCCTTAATCTTTCCCCCTCTCCATCTCCATGTCGGTGGTTTTTGTTGCTGTCTAACAGTTGATCTGTACTTGTTTATGTACATCCAAAATGAAATGTAAGCCTGTACCATATTTTTGCTAATATGGTGCAGTGTTATGCTTGCTAAGTTGCTGATAGAAGTGTTAAACTATTAAGGGTAACGTTTACATGTGCCATTTAGTTGAGAATATCACTCTAAGTATACAGATAACAATTTTACAAAATAGTATCTACAAAGTTATGTGTAGTGAGTTGCAGAGGAAGTGGCGTGGGACGGTGGGGTGCATGGGACGGGGGGTGGGGCGGGGGGGCGAGGGGAAAAGTAGGAGGTAGTGGAGTCACATATAAAATGGGAAGGTGAATCAAAATAATTCAATAAATACGTGCTGTATGTCGGATGACACTACCTGCCACCCTACTGTTCCCTTATTCCGCTCCAGTACCATGCAGCATTTCCTCTGCAAGCCGCCACTGGAACTTATATAATTGTATGTGATTATTTTGACATAACAAATAATTGAAACTTTTTTTTCATTCGCAGAAAATTATTTTGTTTGGATTAAAAATTGAAAATGCCTAGAAGAACTGAAGAAAAAAGGAGAAACAAAAAGGCAATCTACTTAAAGAAAAGTCAAAAATATGGATTAGAAGAAAATAAGAGTACTACAAAAATAGTTTCTTCTGGTAAAAACACTAGACAATTTCTAAAAAAAGTACTACGAACATTTAATGAAAATAACATCACACAAACGAAAAATAAAAAAATTTCAAGTAAGGAGAAGCAGACTTCGACTTCAAATTACAAGAAAAAAAAACATGATAAGGAAAGAGTATTTGTTAACCGTAGACAAAAATAATTTCAAGAAATTCGTCAAAGAGTTTTTCGAAATAGAGTAATTCAGAATTTAATAAAAGGATGCCGCAAATATAAAAAGAAAGTGCTGCAATTGAAACAGAAACAGAGTGTTGAAAGCATAGTGGATACTGTTTTTAAGTTAAAACAAAAAATATTTATTTTCATTTTGAAGAGGATGAAAGTGTTGGATAAAACAATGAAGATTCTGAAAGACAAAGTAAAAAAAAGACGTGTGAACAGAAGCAACTTTTGTAAAATCTTCAGTGGAAAATGGAAACATACATCTAATAGTGAACCTTTTTTTAATGAAGAGAGTTACTTCCAAGAAAATAGTTTACCATTTGCAGTTGATACTGGAGGTCGTTGCTACGAAGTTCAGAATGGTTGTCCTGTTGCAAAAGAGGAAATGGTTACTATTAGTGCAGAACAGTTAATAGCTGAAGAAGTGCAAGGGAAACGCACACAAGCTCCTGTGTATAAGTGGGGTTGTAGCAGTATTTGTAGTATTCGACAGGAATCTATTGATATAATGCGAAATTTGTTACGAGAATATACACAGAAAAGTGTAAAACAGAAGATTAGAGGGCCAGATGTAGGTAAACTCATTTCTGCGAGTCCTTAATAGCGATTTTTAGCGAATCGCTATTGAGGACTCGCAAAATGGAATGTAGGTAGGAGATCGCAATATTAATTGCGATTCCTTAATATTCACTCAATTGCGAGTTGCAAATTGCGATTCGCAATTAAGGAATACCTTCCCATTCATTCCTATGGGCCTAGAGGCCCAGTAGGAATGAATGGGCAGCATTCGAACAGTCCGACGAGTACCCGTTAGGTACTCGCAAAGTTGCGGAGATGCACTTTAAGGGTGCAATGGTGTCAAAGGACACCCTGTTGCACCCTGAAATATGCATGTGTGCACATGTGGCGCACATACATGCCGCCACATGGCACTTTGACAAATGTAAAAGTGCATTTTTCAAAGAAATTGCAAATGACCACCAACTTGAAGTTGGTGGTAATTTGTGATTCCTTAAGCCCAAATCGCAGACTTTCTGGGCTTCCTGCATTGCATTTAAGGAATCGCAATTTGCGATTTCTTAAAGGCAGTCGTAAATACGGAATCGCAAAATTTGCGATTCCTTATTTTGCGATGTAGGTTTTCCTACCTACATTGCACAAGGCTATTTTGCGGTCGCAAACGTTGAAATTCTGTGAATTTCAGCGTTTGCGATCGCTATTTCGCTTCCTACATCTGGCCCTAGGTTGTTACAAACACTAGATCCTTGTAATGTAAGAAAATATACTGAGAAACATGGGCATTCTCTGGCTTGTCTTTTAAGAAAAGTGAGTAAAAGTGTTTTTCATCACTTAAGGATGTTAGCAGTACACCATTCAGAAATGCGGACGTTTGTAAGGAAACTGTACTATGTAAAAAGTCCTGCATTATGTTTAGGTGAACTGAATAGAGCTCTTTTACACGGTTCTTTATCAGATGTACAAAAAAAGTGTGATGATATTCAGTTCCGATATTTTGGTTCAGAAGAGCAGTGTATAGAAAGTGAAGGTTTGACAATTACAGATGTTGAAGAAGATGGGAAAGTGATTATGATTGATCAGTTTGAAGACAAAATTGTAAAGTTTAACATAGTGTGCTCTAAAATTCCAAACTATGTTTGTGTGTTTGTTGTCGACGTACTAATTATAAAACTCAAACTAGGAATGTTGATTTGTATTTGAAATCTGAAAAGAAGAATAATGATAAATGGAAAGAATTTGCAACGTACTTGTTAGTGGAAGGTCAATTTGAGTTAGGCAGTGATCAACGTATTTGTAAATATTGTTATAACAAATTAGAAGAGAACAAAATGCCCGCTAGAGCAGTACATAATAAGGTAGAATTAGTAGCTATCCGGAGGAACTGGCAGATTTGAATACATATAAGTCAGTTCTAATTCAATCTGTTCATCCATTTCAAACTATAATTCGCATGGAGCCTAAAACAGGTAAACTGCCACCAACAGACTTACAAAGAGGGCTGAAAGGAAGAGTAGTGTACTTACCTTTGGATTTTAAGAAAAATATTGAAATTGTTGGTGGAGACAAAGATGAAAATGAAGCAGTAGTCATTCTAGTAAATGGAGTACCAACAAAGAGTCGGAAAATATGGCAAGAATTTGTGGATGTTAAAAAACTTCAAAAGGCTACGTTATATCTTGTGGAGAATAATATTTATTATAAAAGTGTAAATGTGGAACAACAGGTAATAAGTTTGGAAGATGAATCTGAAATTTCAAGTGGTCAAATAGAGAAAGTGGACAAGTCAAGGAGTGAAGAGATTTATGAACATTACACAATATGTCCTCTACATTCAAAAGAAGTAATAGGAAACAGTATTGAGTTATTTCAAATGAAAAAAGCAAAGGGAACTCCAATGAGTGTATGGGAGAAAAGCTTAGAAGCTCGTTCTTTTCCACAGCTGTTTCCTACTGGAGAAGGTGGACGATATGATGACCGACCTGTATGTATTCCAGCTTCAGAATATCGCTCAACAAGATTATACTCTGAAGATCCTAGATTCCGGCAGTGTATACCATATATATTTCACCTTTTGTTTGAAAGTGATCTGTCTTCTCTGTCCTATGCAGTGAACCAAATACTGAAAACTGGAGTTCATCAATCACTTCTTTCAGCGAAAGAATTTGTGGAGAAAGTTCAACAAACAGATGAAAATTTAGAAGCACAGTTAATTAATTTGATGGCATGTCAACGAGGAACAAATGAGTATTGGTATCGTCGTCATGGAGAACTGAAGTGTATGTTACGGAACTTAGGTACACCAAAATGGTTTGTGACACTTAGCTGTGCAGAGTATGCATGGGAAGATTTGCTTGAATTTCTACGAGAAGCAAATTCCAATATAAAGAATGTTGAAATGAAGACACCTGGAGAACTGTGTTCTTTGGATCCTGTAAATGTGTGCAGATATTGTAATCATAGGTTTCAAACTATGATGTCTTTCATCTGCAATAAAAAGAATCCACCTCTTGGAGAAGTTACCGATTTCTTTTGGAGAAAGGAGTACCAAGCGAGAGGTGCTCCTCATATACATATGCTATTGTGGATCAATGATGCACCTAAATTTGGAACTGATTCAGATGAAATAGTATTGTCTTTCATTGAACAGTATGTGGCATGTGAGATTCCAAGAGAAGGAGGAGATAGAAGCTTGAGACAGCAAGTTTTACGTTTCCAAAGTCACCGTTGTGGAAAGTACTGCCGACGAAAATACAAGTCTAAAGGAAAATTTTATACCAAGTGTCGGTTTGGATTTCCACGTCCAGTAATTTCTAAAGGAAGAGTAAATTCTTTTTTTCTTCTGTAAGGCACACAATAACTCGCAAATCTCCAAAGAATACCTACAACTTGAAAAGAACAGAACTGTCAAAGTATATTAATGACTACAATCCGGTTATTTTTAAAATGTGAAATGCAAATATGGACATCCAGTATGTTGCAGACAACTCAATCGCTGTTGCACGCTACGTTACATCATATATAACGAAATCAGAAAAAAACGAGATGAAACAAATGTGGGAAGAAATTGCACAAGAGAAAAGCCTTAGTAAAAAATTGTACAGCTTTACTTTGAAAATGCTTTCCCACAGAGAAATTGGATCGTATGAATGTTCAGACCGCTTGTCCTCTTCAAGTTTATATTCAAAATCACGAGGGATCATATGGGTAAGTTTAGGTCTTGCCTGCTCACAAAATAGAGTGTTGAAATCATTAGAAGAAATTGAATATTTAGCAGCAAATGAACCAGACAGTACAGAAATTCTTAAAACTAATATGTTGGATACATACTATCCGAAAAGAAGTCGACATCTGGAACAGCTATGTCTGTATGAAGTACTTCAACATTACAGCTTCAAAAGAAATGTTAAACAGAATTTAAAACAAGGAAAATATGCAGTACTTGGATGTCATGGATGTTTAGTAAAACACACAAAAGGTAACCTTATCAACCACAAGAAACTCAGTTGTGAAACTCCAGACAAGCGAGAATTTTACTATTTAGCACTTCTCCAACTGTTCAAACCATGGCGTACCGAAAGTGAATTACTTGGAGATTTCGACTGCTACGAAGATTCTTTTAATGCATGTAAAGATAGCATTGCATGTTCAATTTTCCCTACATATTTAAAAATGTTGAATGATGAAGTGGAACAGGAAAAGACTATTACAGCTGAGGTTGCAAATAAAAGTTCTCAAGATAGTCAAAGTTCTGGTCCATGTAGTCAAGATCCACTTGGACAACCAATAGTGGAAAATGAAGCAGCGATTGCTATGTATGAAGTGGAATTTGCAATGCAACAAGCACAAGAGGAAAATATTACATTGGAAAAGTTAGAAGAACAAGTAAATATTGAACAGAAAGAAATATATGTACAAGTGAGAGAACAGATAGAACATGGTTTGTTGCATGAAAAAAAAGAATGTGTATGTTCATCATTTAAACCTATTCTGATGTACATCAGTGGTCAAGCTGGAACTGGTAAAAGTTTTTTAATTAAAGTTTTGACCAGTATGCTTAAAAAAACTACTGGTTCACATTTATCTTGTGTAGTAACAGCTCCAACTGGATTAGCTGTGCACAATGTTAAAGGAATTACTTTGCATAGATTACTAATGTTACCAGTTGAGCATGATAATAAATTAGAATATCAGAAGTTGTCTGGAGAAGCTTCTTATGAAGTGTCAAGAGTGCTGAAGAAGATGAAACTTTTAATTATTGATGAGGTGAGCATGGTCTCAAACTTAATGCTTGCTTTCGTGCATTTAAGAATGCAACAGGTATTAAAAACAGATTACGACGTTCTCTTTGGAGGAAAACATTTAATTGTATTTGGAGATCTGCTACAACTAACTCCTGTAAAAGGAGAACCAGTCTTTAAAACTCTTCTACATGAAGACACTAGGAAATCTTTGGGAATTATTGGAAATGTGAATCTCTGGGTAAATTTTGAATATAAAGAACTCACTCAGAATATGCGACAAGCAAGTGATGAAGATTATGGAAATATTCTGAAAGATGTAAGAATTGGTGTTCTAAGCAAACATGGTAAACAAGCTTTACAAAGTCGTCTACTAAAGAACTTGTTTACAACTGAAAACACACCAGCAGGAGTACTGTACAAGAACATTGCAGAAAAAAAGTCAATACTTTGCTTAATGTCTACACTGGAAGAGTGTTATACATTTAATCAAGAGCTTCTGAAATTGGAAAATCAAGAAATAGTTCACATTGAAGCTATTGATAAAATCGAGCATCAAGGAATAACAATTCTTCTTTCAAATAAACTACAGACTAAATTGTATTCTTTGGAAAAGTCTGTATCAAAAACTGCTGGCTTAGAAAAAAATTAGATGTATGTATAAACTGTCGGGTAATTTTGAGGCGTAATTTGAATATAGAACAAGGTTTAGTGAATGGAGCAATAGGGAAAGTTGTTGAATTTGTAAAATATCAAAACAGAAATGCAATTGAATTCTTGAAAATTAAATTTGATCAGATTGCAGAGGTGAAACAAATTGGGCGTTGTGCTGTACGTTTTTTGCTGGTAAAAGACTTGTATGTTCGTAGAAAACAGTTTCCTTTCTATTTAGCATATGCAATAACCATTCATAAATGTCAAGGTTTAAGTGTAGATAATGCTTTAGTAAATGTTGGAAGAACTGTGTTTAAAGAGGGAATGGCATGCGTTGCATTATCTCGAGTTAGAACATTGTCTGGTTTGTATTTAATTGATTTCGTTGAAAACAAGGTTAGTGCTGATGTAAATTGTGTAAGAGAATATAATCGTTTAAGAAGACTTTATGCACCAACTTTAGGTGAATATCCTATTTATGAAAAACGTGCTGTGTGTTCAAAACGCAAACATGTTGATGAGTCAAGTGTGGTTGAAAAGCAGAAAAAAATTCAAGAGAAAAGAAAAGATGCAAAGAAACAGAAAATAGAAACAAGTGATGATGCTGTGGGATACCAATTAGAAAATGCTTCTGGTGTCAACTGCTATGGTAAGGTTATTCTAAACGTTATATTTTATCCTGAAGATCTGTATGGTGAAATTATGGAAAGTCAGGAAAAAAGATTATGTTCTGCACTTTATACTTTATTTGAACAATTGAGAACTGACAGAAGTAAGATCCATACTGCTTCTGGTATTCGACAACTCTTGGATACATGTACTGGATGTTTAACGTTCAGTCCTAACATACAACAAGATGCACAAGAGTTTCTGATGGTTATGCTTGGAGTATTAGAAGATGAAGGAATCCAGATTGAGAGTTTATTTGGACTCAGTTACAAATGGGATCACAAATGTGAACAGTGTTCAATAACTTCTAGTACTATAGTTGACAGAGAGCGATTTCTATATTTAACAATACCTGACTGCAAATCTGTACCTTTTCCGAAATTAGTAAAAGAAGCAAATCATGATATGAAATGTTCTCGTTGTCAATCAGAAATGTTATCTACATTATGCCTAGAAAGATATGGAAAATATGTAATTTTAATGCTACAACGCTGTAGACCAAATGGAAGAAAAGTGGAAACAAAATTTTTTTTTTTGTTGCTAGTCAAGTATCTATTTCTGGAAGAACATTCGCAACACTGGCTATTGTTTTCCATGCTGGAGCTACTACCACATGTGGACATTATACTGTATATTTAAAATGTAATAATGGTTGGAGTCACTGCAACGATACACACTTGGAAATAAAATCGAGATTGCCTTATGAATTACCCAACTCATACTTGATAATTCTTAAGCAAAAATTTTAGATACATTATTCGGCCTAGAGGGAAAATGGGAAGATGCTTTAAGGAATTTATACTGGGTGATTTAGAAAAAAATTGCTACACATTATTTGGCCTTGGGGAAAAATGTGAACAGAAACTACAGAGTAAAGGTAAGATTTAAAAATTGGAAATAGTATTGAATGTGTTATTTGTGTTGATTTGGTATTGTGGTTGCCAGAATTAGTCATTTGTTTTTTTTAACAATCTAGTTGATTGGTTTTTTTCCCAGCTGTTTATGATGATACTACACTGACATCACTGTGAATAGTGAAGTTAAGTAGAATCTGAAAACAGCAGAAAAAGGGACAAAAATATGTTTTCAAAATGTTAAATTATGTTGTATTATTTGATAAGTAACACTGTAATTTCTGAAATATATTACATTACACAACAGTTTTACAGTTAATTTTCTTTTCTGTAGTGGAAAAGTTAGAAAAAACAGTACTAATGACAAATAGCAGAATAGTAGTTTAATATAAAAAAAAAAAATCAAATTCACTGACAAAACCATAGGTTTTACAGACGTTATAGTTAGAAATTAGCATTTAAAAAACCTTTGAAATTCACTGAAAAAACCATAGGTTTTACAGACGTTATAGTTAGAAATTAGCCTTTAAAAAACCTTAGAAATTCACTGAAAAAACCATAGGTTTTACAGACGTTATAGTTAGAAATTAGCATTTAAAAAACCTTAGAAATTCACTGAAAAAACCATAGGTTTTACAGACGTTATAGTTAGAAATTAGCATTTAAAAAACCTTAGAAATTCACTGAAAAAACCATAGGTTTTACAGACGTTATAGTTAGAAATTAGCATTTAAAAAACCTTAGAAATTCACTGAAAAAAACCATAGGTTTTACAGGCGTTATAGTTAGAAATTAGCATTTAAAAAACCTTTGAAATTCACTGAAAAAACCATAGGTTTCAGGGACGTTATAGTTAGTTGGACATTTCACTCATACAAAACCATAGAAATTCCACCGTTATAGTTAGATAGTTATAACTCGCGCCCCCGCAATCCACTGCTGATGATGTCACATATTACATCATTCATGACATGGTCAGTGACATCACTGATGACATCTCAAATGACATCACTGATGACATCACTGATGACATCATTCACGTGAAAATCTGATGCACCTCCTCACACCTGAATATAATCTTTGATACACCCACTCTAAAATACAGACTACCAATTTCGAAAAAATAGGCACATCAATACCAGTTACTAAATACGCACGGACTGGTTCCTAGGTCTACACACACATCCACTCATTCACTCCATACAGTCACTCATACATGTAGTCACACATCAATACAACACTATCATATGCACTCATACACCTATACAGACACTCACACACTGCCACATATCCAGAGTTACTCACACAGCTAGTCAGTCATGCAAAGAATCAATCATACTTCCATTTACTAACCTATACAGTTATACAGACACCAGCTCACTTATTCATACAGATACTAACACATAATTACTCTGTTATAGAATCACTGATACAAATACACACTCATCCATGCAACGACTCTCACAATTACTGATTCTCACATATAGTTATTTATATACACCATCACTCACATATACTGCCTTTTACATATGTAGTTAATTGCACATGTACCACTGAAACATCCATTCACTCACCAACACACCCATACACACACTCACCCACCCATACAGCTGTTTCCACATGCACTCTTGAAGCCATACGCCCAGTGAATCAACCACTCACACATCTATGCACAGAGTCACACACCTCCCACCCACACACACATACACACTCAGGCAGCCATACAAATACTCAGGCAAGCAATCAATAAGTCATATAGACACTCATGCAGCTACTCACCAACCCATGCAGCAGCTTACACAACAACAGACAGACTGATACAGACTTTCACACAGTTTAGTCACTAACCTATGCATTCAGTAAGACACATTTAATCACTCACTTATACAGTCAGTCACGTACCTAGTAAATCCTCCATACAGACACTTATACAACCACTCATTCTTCAATACAGCTTGGCATATATATAAAACAAATTTAAATTTTACAGAAACACACAGTCACTGGATGATGTCATCAGTGATGTCACTGACCATGTCATGAATGATGTAATATGTGACGTCATCAGCAGTGGATTGCGGGGGCGCGAGTTATAGTTAGCTGAACTAACTATAACGGTGGACAGTGGCGGTGCGTCCATTAGGGCGCTGGGGCATTGCCCCACAGGCCACCTGCGCCCGAAGCTCCATCGGTGTCTCAGAACTTAAGTAAACTCTCAGTTTACTTAAGTTCAGAGACGCCGAGGGAGAACTGACAATCATGTCAGTCAGCATGACGTCGGACCGCCCACCCCCTTCAGAGTCTGAAGGGGGTGGGAAGTCCGGCGTCATGTTGACTGACATGCATGTCAGACCAGGGGCAGGCAGCACCACAAGTGCGCATGACTGGTGAAGGTCGGCGAATTTTTCTGACCAGCCCAGTCATGCGCACTATTGTCTGCTCAGGCTGGCGGCTGCGCATTAGGAGAGCGAGGGTTGATCAAAGGCTCAAACCTCGGTCTCCTAATGGGCAGGCGGGCGGCGAGTATCCCTGCTCAGGATTGGCTGAGAGGGGTTGCTAGCAGTGACGCAGCTGTTCCTGTAGGTGCCAATGGGACCCCGGAGCAGAGGCGGCGCGGACCCAGGCGGTCAGGTACGTTTTTTATTTTAAAACTCCCCCGGCCCCCACCCCCGCGCGACCCCACCGCGAGTATTGTGAGCCGCTACTGTTTTGATCAATTATGTATTGTATGATATTTTCTGACAGAGTTGGTCTGGTGCTCTGTGTGTCTCCCACTGTGAAGTGATCTAATGCTACTAATGAAACTGCCCTCTCTTTTGCAGAGCGTAGCATTTCACACATCTATGTTGGCATTTAATCAGTCACATTACACATTTTAATCACTTTCTAATTCACAGGGTCATGAATGTTAGCTGTGACATCAAAGGTAATGTGTTTCAAGGGAAGTGTATACCAGCTGCTTCTCTCTGGTAGACAAGTGCCATGTGTGCTTTCCCCAGCTGTTTCTGTTGTGCCCATGGGATAGTGGGTGCCGCTCTACAGCAGTTTCCTTGCATCAGGCAGCCATTTGCACTGTATTAATTCACTGTGGCAGCCACTCGTGCGGAGTTTAGATGTTGATGCCGGCCATCGGTGTTTCTCCATAGTTTTTCCGGGTGTGGTCTATTACCTATGCAAGTCAGGTCACAATTGTGCACGAATACCCAAGTATGGTTCTGTTTTGAGGGGTACTACAGTTCGTCTTTAGTTCATGGAACGTTTTTGCAGTAATTCCTGTCAATTACACAATCACGGAAGATTTCTGCATAGGTGTTATCTTCTCTTTCT